>JAWNLS010001080.1:47500-647500 GCA_035042185.1 Drosophila kambysellisi
CCACTACAAAAATCATTTTCCTGAGACATAGTATCTTTGCCTATTTAAAACCTTTTCTCAAGATTTTCATACAATTATATAGAATATTATAATTTTCGATTCAAGTTGGCAAATTACCATTATCAACATCTATTGTCGACTTTGACAGAACTTGCTATATAATTGTATATTCGTCTTATGAAGTTCCTCACACCAAAACATCAAATTAAATCTCAGCAGATTAACTCCGGTTGCAAGAGTATACAGATATGACGGTATCTTCGATGTGCCTAAGATAATCGTTTTCTCTTTTATATAAATATATATATATATATTTTTTTTTTTTTGCTTATCTTTAAGTTGCCTTCTTCAACTTACTTAATAAAGTTGTTAATTAGCTTATAAAATATAATAATAGATGATTATTAGCTGCAGTCATAAACTCACTAAATAAATTGGCATTAAAGTATCGCAATATGCCAAATTAATGTTTAGCCGTTTAGTAGCTAACTGTTAATTTTGATATTTAAAATCTTTTTTGCTTATGTTACCACAGTGCATTAAATATTGTTGTTTGCAATTGTTGATGTTGCAACTGGTGTGGCAATTGTCGAACTTTTGTTTACGCTTCTGCGCAAAATCTGCATTGACGACTTTACTCAACACGACACACACACGCACACACACACGCACACACACACGCACACACACACGCACACACACACGCACACACACACAAACGCACACACACACACATGCACACACACACACACATTCGTATATCATTTGTATTTAGAATTGAAAATACATAAATATTAGAGAGAAAAGTGAGCAGCAAACAGAGGCCGAGCATTGTACTCGTTGATAGCAGCATTCAAATGAATACAACGTGCCCCAAACACACACACACACACATATGCATCAATGTGTATACAAGGGACATTAAATGCATTGGTGTGGATGCATCTTTTGGTCTTGGAAGCTGGCAGGAAAAACTGTCACAATTTCAACGTTGCTAAAAATAGTAAGAAAAACAAAAACAGCTACAGATACAAATGCAATAGGAATGCAACCAGTGCCACATTATGCGACTTGAAGATGCCCTGCTTTTTTTATTTTTAAATATATTTAAATATATAATTAATATTCAAGCTGAAGCTGTACCTTTTAATTAGTTAGCTAAGACGAGAGAAAAGCTTAACATATTGATATTTGCTGGTATCCATATCAATAAGGATATATAGATTCCCTTTTTATAGGCTACATGTGCGCAAGATATGCTATTTGCTCATTCATCTTAAACATAGGGTATCAGCGAATCGGCAAAGCCTTGGCAAATTATCATCATCAGCAACAACATCATTATCATCTACACACACACAAGACACACAATTAATGTAATTTGTTGCTGTTTTTTGTTTTTGTATTTTGTTGTTGTTGTTTTTCTCGTCTCCCGTTTGGATTAATTTGTAGAAGTCTACATCGGCTAGCATAGCTCCCAATTTCCCTCTTCCATCTTGCATCTTCCATCTTCCATCACCCATTTCCCATTTCCCATCTCGTGTCTGCCATCTTTCAGCTCCCTTCTGCCGACTCCATCAGCATAATTATTGTCTCTGTTGCAGTTGTATCTGTAAATGTATCTTTGGCTGTGTATCTGTATCTGCATCTGCATCTATATATGTATCTGTATCTGTATCTGTTTCTGTTTCTGCATGACATGCAACTTTCAGGACTTGGTTGTCAGTCTTTTCGCGATTTTTGTCAACGCCCTCTGCACGTGTTAATTATGAATGTGGAGAATGTGCCACAAGTTCTCAGTTTTTGCGAGTGAGAAATATTTCTCATCTGTGGCATGGCAGCTGTGTGTTTATAAATATTAGATTTAACAGTTCTCTGTTTTAAATATATACATATATACAATTGGCTTATATTCATATTTTTTGATTTGCAAAATGATTTGAATCGAAACCTCTTCCATTTATAATATATAAACTAAAAAATCTAATTTAAAGTTTGACTTGAATGCTAAAATATATTTAAAGTTGTTGTTAACATATTTCATTTGAATTTGCATTAAGGTCATATGCATAGGTATAATAGTAGAATTTATTTTAAGGTAAAAACACATTTTTAAAATTTAAAATTTGATAATTATTGCGCATTTTATTCGAATTTGCTGCACATAATTAACAATCAAACAATAAATATGATAAATGGAATAATAATTATGAAACATATTAATCATATTAAAAGTGTTTTTTCTTGGAACTAAGCATTAAGTTAGAAACGCATTTAGAATATAAAATACATATTTAGTCAAATTTTTGTCTCTTGAAAAAATGTTCTCAAAACTAAATTAATTTTTAAAAGCAAAAACTTTTAGTTAATGGTTACCAAAATGATCTCTGCTGCGATCATAGCACAATTTTATGGTGTATTTGTATAATTTTTGGGCACATTCGAATCTTTATAGACATGTGCATTGTACAGATAGAGGAAACATATTTACACGTTGCAGTTATCAGTGGCCTGGGAGAAACGCCTTTCATTGTGTGGCAGCCGTCAAATTGAATATCTGAAAGTATCGAATGCAAGCATGCATAAATGGATATCGGGAGACCTTATCGGGAAAATAGTCCAAAATAATATACGGGGCGGTGCGGTACGTGTGTTGGGTGTGCGACCGAGGATTGGTTATGGGCTATTAACATTTCGGGGCATAAATCTGTGCCCCTTACAGTTGCAAGTACAGCATGTTGCATGCGAGTGCGAGTTTCAGTTTGCCAACGATAAGAAAGAAAGCAGCGGACTGCTGGGAATTCATATGTATATATATATATATATAATATCATATATGCTATATCGTCTATATGCCCAGTGGGAAATGAAGCGCGGAATTGGGCAGGGGTTGGGGAATGTGAACGGGAAAGGGAACGGGAACGGGAACGGCAGTGACTGCTGTTGCAAATGAAATTGTTGACTGTGTGTTGCATGTTTTATTTGCATTGGCTCGTTATTAAGTGCCACACACACATACAACATATACACATACATATATAGGAGGCGACACTCAACGCCTATGAACCGCCCCTTCGACCCCTCGGCCGCACTGGGGGTGGACTCTGCATTGCTTGTCTTTTTTTTTTTAAAGGAACTGACGCCGCGGCGACAAAAACAACAACAACAACATCAGACACAGCAACAACAACCACAACAACTCGTTTGGGCATAAATCAATTCTCTTGCAACGAGTCGCGTCATTTTGCTTGCTCGCTAAATATTTGCCTCAAAACGGCGCAATAATGAGACAAATATCCACACACACACACACACACACACATACATATACTATATAATGCATATAGTTAATATATGTATTGTCTGCTGTCTGCTTGCCACTCAAATTCAATTCCGGGGCAAGCAGAATAGTTCTACATTCAAAGCAGAACGATATATAATGATATATAATATTAATCTGAACTATATATAATAATAAAATAATATGTAATAATTTTGAGACAATAAATAAGGGCTATCTTAGGCACATCTATATATTACATATTCCTGCAGATCGGAGACAAATTGCTGACATCTAAATTTCACTATAAACCAAAATCAAAACGCATCTCGATGATTTTTTGTCCACATCTTAGGGGCTTAATTAATTTATTTATTTATGGTCAACTAGAATCAATCGACAGGAGTGCAGGAGTGGGAGTGGGCGTGGCAATAAATAAAATATTGCAGCTCCAACTTAGTAATATACCTTTCAAGTTTGGTAACTGTAGCTCTTAAATTGCGGGAGATATGTCCATTTATCGCTTTTTGGGGGCGGGAGTGGGCGTGATACAAAATTTGTTATTCCAGATTTTTTAAGGGGTATTACTAGGAATATACCTTTGAAATTTAGTGACTTAAGCTGTAAGATTGCGTGAGATATATGGTCTTATCGATTTAAACCAACAGGTGTTTCGGTTTAGATTGGCGAAGTGGGCGTGGCAATCAAAGTTTTTATCGATCTCTTAGGGAAGTTAGCAGTAACATACTTTTAAATATTGATTTCTCTAGCTTACAAATTATGGAATATATGCGCATTTAAGTTTTCTAATGCCAAAGTCGGCAAAGTTGAAAACGTGATTTTGGAGGGGAACATAAGTCAAATTTATAGTCCGGAAATCGGCATAAGTGCATAGGTCGAACCTTCCAAATGTCATAACTTCGTCAAAACTCAACGTATTTTCAAAAGCAAGGGCGTTTTAATCATAGTTTCGTCTCTAGATCAATCGTACATTTAAAGTTGAAAACGTGATTTTGGGTCAAAGACAAAATTATAGTCAAAAAATTGGCATATTCCAGACTTTTGAAGGGTGTTACTAGTAATATACCTTTCAAATTTGGTGACTACAGTTTTCAAATTGCGTGAGATATATGGTCGTATGGATTTACACGTTTTATTGATTTTCTAGCTCCCTAGTGGACGTAGGGTACTTTCAAGTATATGTTCCAAGTTTCAAGTCTCCATCTCTAAGGGTGTCGAAGAAGCACTCGTTCATACAGACGGACAGACGGACGGACAGACGGACAGACAGCACGACGGACATTGCACAAACCCAATATACTATATTACTTCGGTATCATAGTATAAAAAGTTGAGCCAAGAATGCTTATATACTTTATAAAGATATTGATATACGGCTTTAATGCT
Source organism: Drosophila kambysellisi (assembly GCA_035042185.1). Lineage (NCBI taxonomy): Eukaryota > Metazoa > Arthropoda > Insecta > Diptera > Drosophilidae > Drosophila > Drosophila kambysellisi. The sequence goes on from JAWNLS010001080.1 coordinate 52,188, forward strand.
AGCTTATAAAATTTCTTAGATGGAAATGGGAATTGGGAAATGGGAGCAAAACATATATATCCATATCCATTTTTGTTTTTTTTATTTACTTTGTTCTAAGTACCGAGAAAATCAGGATTAAAAACGAATACTGTGGAGGTAATGAAAAATATGAATAGAAGATTCTAAAAGAATCTTAGGCAGAACCACTAACTAATAGTAACAACTAAAAGTTATATGTACAAAAGCAGTATCATATTATATTAAAATATTAGTTGCAGCTGCTTAAGAAATATGTTAAGCTTGGCTTACACACACAGGCACACACATAAACACAGTTGGTCATGCAACTTTCATACTTGCAACAGCTGTTAAAAATATTAAACTTAATAATTAATGCTGCTCGCATGAACTAGTTCATTCCATTGTCGTTCTCGTTTTTTTTATTTATTTCTCAACTCAAAAATGTCAACGTCTTGCTAAATAGTTGAGGATCTGAATGCAGTAGCTGCAACGGACTGCTGCATGCCACAGCCAGCAACTGCAAACACTCCCCTCTCGCGAAATTCGTTTTTTTTTTCTTCTTTTCTTCTGGTTTTTTGCACGCAACTTTCAGTTGCGTTGAGTTTTGAGTTGCGCTTAGTTCAGTTCAGTTCAGTTCAGTTCAGTTCATCGGCTGTTGCACTTTGGCTGCATCCGCTGCCCTTGCAACTGCCCCCTCCTTTTGGTTTTGGGGCATGTGTTCGTTGCGGCTTTATCAGATGTTGACATTTTATTCTTTTTTTTCTTGTCTTCTTTTTTCTTTTTTTTTTTTGCGGAACCACACTTGAGTTCATTTGCAATAATTGGTTTTTCTTGTTGTCTTCGCCTGTCGCTTGGTGGGCACCCGTCCCCTTTGCCCCCTTTGCCCTTACCCTGCAGGGCGATATTGTGAAATTTTTGACATATTTTCCAGCAAGACTGTTCCTCCGTAACTGTCGTCCATTATACAAAGTGCGAGGTTAATGGACACATTAATATTTCTGTGTTCTGTGTATATATTCAAAAGTTAAGGCGCGGCAAGTATTGCGCACAATTCTCTAAGTACTCCTCTCTCTCCCTATCTCTCTCTCTCTCTCTCGGGCTACTCTTTTTTGTGTGTTTTTTGTGCATTTCCAAACTGCACCAGGGAATAACCAAGCACTACAATATAATCGCACGTCAATCAATCGACACACATTTCTCGCTTGCCCCACATTGGTGGAGGAGACTGGGGGAAGCACCTGTCAAATGGGCAGAATGTTGAAAGTGAAAAGCATGCCTCATACAGAATGGCAGAAGAGTGCTTTTTCTTACAGAATTGTAAAACTCTTATTTTCTATTTTAAGTTTAAGTTAGAAGAGGGAGACATATTGTGAAAAAAAAATAAGATAAATAAATAAAATAATAAACAGACAGGCAGATTGGACTTGATTAAAAGTAAGAATTATAATTATGATTTAGAATTATGATAATATATAAAAATATATCCATCTGTAAAGTTCAGTAGTTCCTAAGTAGCAAAAAAAAAAAAAAATTGTAAATGAACTCATCTAGTTAAAAGATGCTCGCTGCACATAACCAAAACATTAACAGATGAATGTATTCATTAAGGGCAGACACAGGAGGGGGAGAGAGAGGGTAGGAGTGGGGGTCGGGAGAGTGCTGAGAGTACTGCTCCTCTTTGTGATTTTGAATGATGTCTATTTCCAAAGTAAATGTTGCAAAGCGAATGGAATGTCTCACAGCAAATGTGCCGTAAATTAAGGAGAAAAAAAAAGAGGAAAAACAGAAAAGACCCCCAGCGAACTTGTGTGTCGAACCAATTGTCAGTCCGTCAGTCAGTCCGTCACTGAATATCTTCAGGCTGTGAGTTGAGAAATCTTTGGACTGGTGCGGCCTTCAAGTGAGCTGCCATTCAAAACTAAGCCAACTGTCCAACTGCCCATCTACTTCAATCAGGCTGCCAAGTGAACTGCGTACGATGGGCGATCTGTGTGATCTGTTTAATTGCCAGGATTAGTCAGGAAGTGGTAATGCCAACTAGCATCATTTCCCCGCTAATGTTGCGACGTTGCGGCTCGGCGCAATTTCCGCCTTGCCACATGCAGCAAGCAACTTGCAACGCACAACTGTCGCCGATAAATTTAACTGCAACTTTTTCAGCCTGCAAGCGAATGCCAAAAAAAACCGACCATAAAAACCGAGCAAATGGCAAAATGCAAAATGCAAAAAAAAACAAAAAAAAAAACAAAAAACAACCAAAATAGTTTTTAATGATTTCCAACACCTACCCCAACCCGCGGGCTGCCCCACCGCCTCCTGCAGCAGTTGGCAGCAGTCGCCTCTTTAAACGGAACTGCAAATGGCACCGCGAATTTGCCCGTCAATTTGCAATTTCCTAATGAAGTCACCCAGAAAGAGTTGTCACCCGCAACAAATGTGCGCAAAAATTAAAGGGGGAACGGAACAGAGTGGAATGGAACAGATTCGTCTCACGCATTATGTTTAATCCTATATAAAACGAATACTAATCTATGTATTTATTCTTCAGCTGCGAGAATAATTCAATGGAAGATCATAGAATATATACACAGAAAATCACAAAATTCGCACGTGTTTTGAAAGTTCCAAAGAATGGAGAATATAATTTTTCGGATAAAATCTAAAAATAATATTAAAAGAATCAATGAATAGCCTTTAATGGTGGGTGTCTCAACCGACAAACTGATGCTGGCTCTGGTTGAATGGCCAGAATTGAATGTTAACAAAAAAAATACATAAATTTGTGTAAATTGTGTAGTTTGAAACTGAAGCTGATTTCCGCTCGACAAATCCGATGAGTTATGTCGAAAATAAAACGGCTGTAATAAAAACAAAATAAAAGAAATGAAAATGAAAAACTTATAGCGACGCCGCTGGCCGAAATCAAAATGAAAACTCACACAAAAATAGCAAAAAATAAAAAGAAATCAGAAAACAGAAAACGCACTCCAAAAGCCAAAGAATTGTAGATATAAAAATGTGAAATGTGAAATGACATCAAAGCGAAATGTGTAAAGTGGGCAAATAAGAAAAATATAAACAGAAAAAGAAAAGCACAGCAAAAAGATGATGAAGAAGAAGCGAATGTGCAACAAAAAGCGGCACTAACATATAAGAAATTGGCAAAAAAGCAAATCCAAAAAAAACAGCTAAACACATTCAATAAAAATAAATGAAATAGCCAAAAACAAACGGTTAATGTATAAACATATAAATGTATGAATGTATATGTACTTATATATACATATATACACCTACATCTGTGTACGTAGATAGGCAGCTAGGCAAATGTATCTGCAAGATACATTTGTTGCTGTGCTTGGCAAATGAGGCGAAACGCACAAAATCTCAACGCCAGGTTTTTTAGCTTCTCCGCCCTTGCCGCTGATTTTTCTATATGTTTTTCTTTATTTCTTTTTGCTTTTTGAATTTGTTGTTGTTTTTTTTGCCTAATTATTGCTTTTGTTTTTCCGACTCGGGCGCGGGCATTAGGAAAAACTTTATGCGCCATTGAAGCGTTCGAAAATAAAAGTCGCGTCCGCTGTGGTCGCGGTTTGCGTCAAAGTAAAGGCACATGTGTGTGTGTGTGTGTGTGTGTGTGTGTGTGTGTGTGTGTGTGTGTGTGTGTGTTTGTGTGTGTGTGTGTGTGTGTGTGTGTTTAGTTGAGGTGTGCGTCTGTTCTCTCCGCACATGTTCGCGGCAAATGCGGCAGTTGTAGCACATTGCGTATACGCCACAATGTCTCACAAAAAAAAAAACGTTGCAAGCTTTCGAAATCCTCAACAGGAACAAGAAAAGGACTACAATTCCCATTAAGGACACCAGGATACCAGCCAAAATCTGTTTCACATTTTGTTACTTGCTTGTAGCAATCTACTATTTGTATTTCATTCACATTCATTTCATTCATATTTCATTCATATTTCATTCTTAAATGATACGCGGACAGGTTGCATCTGTTTCCCATACAATTGTATACAATTGTTGCTCAATGAAATAAATTAAAAATTGATTTTCAGGAGGAATTCAGTGTTGTTGTTGTTGCCGCTTTTCATGCTTTTCTCTCTGTTGTGCAAGATGTGTTTTGTCGATTTGGACAAGAACATATAAATTTCAGCAGTGAATTCGGGCAAATTGATGGCGAGAGGGTCAAAGACATGTAGACAAAGCATAAATCCGGCTGATAGGGACTCTGCCCCTTGATTTTCAGTTTACATATTTGGTAATTGAGCAATGGAAAGTGAATTACAATTTGTATAAATGCCAAGCGAGTTCTCGAATAATAAATCACATCTTTTTAAGCATTTCTGGGCTTTTATTTTTTAGTTTTTACTAGTACATTTCTTATTTAGCAATGCTGCTTAAAAACCCCTGTTAGCAATAATGCTACAAACTGTTTAATTTCGCTCCTTAGTTAGCAATAGTGCTACAAATTGTTTAATTTCGCTCCAGCCGCCTTCAAACCCTACTTACATTTTTGTAATGAGTGTCAAATTTGTAGGGGATAATTTGGAAATTTGAGGACTCGTGCGGGGAGGTAACTCAACGCTTGCAACCAATCAGCCGGCTTATGAATCAATTCGATAGCAATTATGGGTCACGTAGGGGCGGTTGCCGTTGCTGTTCCCGCTCCCAGCGGATGACGAAAACTCCTTGGCGAAATCTGTGGGTCGCTTTGATCTTCTGACGCAACTCTTTGTTCATTTTCTTTTTTGGGTAATGTGTGGGGGGAAATTCGCAAAGCAAGCCCGTTGTCCAACCCCACGGCCCCACGTGCAACGGTCTGTTGCATCGGATTCGGTTTTTCTTACTTGCCTTTGGCAAAATGATGTGCGGTGATCGGTGGCAGGGGGTGCCGGTCAATGAACGTCTTTGTCTGGGCCAAAAGACACCTTTGATGTTGATTTTACGCCATGCCTGATCTCCGCTCTTTATCTTCTCATTTTTTCATTCATTTTTCGTTTTTTTTTTTTTTTTGCAGTTGAACGTGCGATGAGCCCGGCACAGTCGGAAGACTCTGGACTGGCACCGGAAAGGGGCACAACATATACAACGATCACGCTGCCACGCAATGCCCTCAATTTGGCCATCAGTTTTGCAGGTAAGTGGCAGACAGAGGGCTCCGGGGGCGGGTTAGCTGCGAATTGACACATTCAAGTGGACTCCTAATGTGGCATCATTATATACCATTATAAAATGTAATTATATCAATATTGATGGCAGCTGTACTCAAATTCTATAGAGGGGATTTAAATTTGCGATTCCAGATTCGAGAATCCATTGGGATTGAAAACAGTAGCCCGCATATTGAACACACACACACACACACACGCACACACAGTTCAATTTTTGGTTCTTTTGATTTTTGACAGCTGTCTGTTAAAGTTGGTAAATTCATCAAAAATTATTTCATAATTAAGTTAAATCAATTTGTAAATCGAAGGGTGGCTGCGCCTTGTTATCAGGCTGGAGTTACAAATGATGGGCGGGAAGAACATTTCTACAGCTGCAATTGATAAGATTTTATTTGAAATTATAAAAAAGACATGGGTTCTTTGGAAGCTATTCAATTGAAAAATTTACTAGCAGTTGTGTAATATTTAAATTTAAATTTTAAGCTGCCAAATAATGAAACAAATAATGGACAACTTATCGATCTACTCAAAACTGAATTTATGTAAAATTTTAATTTTAATTTGTTTATATATATATATATATATATATATATATTCTTATTCGATTTGCCCCAAATAAGCGCTCTAGATTTTTTTTATTTATTATTATTTTCTTTGCTAAAATTTTGAAATGTATACAGTCTTTTCAAGAGTTAAGTGAAATTTATATTTGTGCAATAAAAATAACATAAACATTGACATTCACATAAACAAACAAACAAACAAATATTTAAATTGTGCTCCGCAATGTTTATTTGCGCTTGTTTCGCTTTGTTTGTTTAATGCAAATGGATACACTCAGAAAAATTAAGAGTTTTCTAGCCGAATAAAGTGCAAAGTAATTCTCTCAGTGTAAGACTTGGCTGTCGTTTGATATGATTTGTTTGTTGGCTGCTCTATGAACTATTGAGTCATAAGCAATTCATTAACTTGCTACAAAATGGTCTGGCCCCTGTTTTAATTTGCGGTTCTTGTTTTTGGTTTTCTAGTTTATTCATTTTTTGTGTGTGTGTGTGTGTGTGTGAGTTTTTTGTTTTTGGGAAAGTTGGGTGGTGTGGGGGTGTGGGGGGAACTGGGGTTGCGGTCGAACTGTCTTGATCTCCAGCCAAAAGTGGGCCGATACGATATGATTTGAATGCGGAACGCGTCCGCGTCCGCGTCGATAGCCGACGGACAAACATCGTTTGTCGTCGTTTTCATCTTCTTCTTCATTTTCGTCGTCGTCGTCGTCGCCGCTGCCAAAATAAATCATCATTTCAATCTGCCAACGACGCCGTCCGCACCCCTCCTGCCCTCCACCACCCATGGGTTGGCAACACAGGCGTGGCGAGTCTGTCGACTGCCAGACATTATAATATATATTTCGTCTGCATCCGTAGATGCTGTCTGTTGTCTGTAGTCTGTAGTCCGTAGTCCGTAGTCTAGAATTTTTGTTTCGTTTCCCTGACTAATCTCAACATATTGCGTTATATGGCGAGAGCTCGGCAACAGATTCGCTATGCCGCTTGTGGCACGCCTCTAGTGGTAGCTATCAGACAGAGATGGTAAGTGGCAGCTACAGAGCATAAAAGATTGCAATGGTCATAGATTGGGATTAAGCCTACACTCAAAAAAAATGAATCAAAACAATGAAATATTTATAAAATATTATTTTATTTTTTAAATATAAACTCTGTAGAAATTTATAGAAATGCATTTGTTTTGTTTTAAATGTTAGATGAAGATGAATCTGTGTGTGGAAATAAATGTTGTAACATCTTCGATTGCATTTTGGGGACTTACATTTAGTTGTTTAAAGTGTAGCGCCCCAAATTGCGCCAGAGCTGGACTAGACTCCTGGACTGACTCCAGTCATCGTTGCCGCCTGTCTGACGTAAGCGTCTTCAACATTTGCGACATGTTGGCCCCAAATGGAGGTTTTGGGCGTGGCATGCTGGGGCTTAATTTTGTTGTTGGGCTGGCAACTTGCCAACAATAGCAACTGTAGCAGTGTCATCCACACACTCACTGGCTGCGTAGTTTGTCATAACAAAAACAAAAACAAAAACAACATCAACAATCAACAATTCGGCCAGTCGCATTTTAAGCATACATTTTATTTACGAGTAGTTTTTTGGTTGTGTTTTTCCTTTTTTTTTTTTTGTTGCAATTTGGCCAAAAAGACGCGACTGTGTCACATGACGAGCCGTTGACAGAATTGGTAATGGAGACCAAGGCAACAAGCAACGAAACGGGCCAACATTCAATACGATCAGAAACTGTGCATGTTAAGTACAATTTATTAACTGCTTAATATTTATATTTTTTTGAAATTGTTGAAGGGCGAAACCACATTTTAAAAAGTTGCGTAAATTTTAGCAGTGTTTTTCTAACATTTACTGTACTAAAACTTTCTAAAGAAACTGTGATAGTAAAGACGAACAATAATATCTACAAAAGTTGAAAACTTTTCTGCCAGTACCTGACCGTACAAAACTGCATAATACCCTATCAAACAAACTACATCATAATTTTCGTGTACACTAATTAATATTTTCCGCATAAAGTGGCAATTGTTGCAGAAAAATAAGTAAGATGAAATTGAAATAATAAAACAAGAAAGAATGCAATAGTCGAGAAAGCTCGACTACAACATACCCTGAATACACCTGTTAATAAAAAAATGCTGCTAGTTTGTTTACCAAATGTTATTTTTAAATATTTTGCAAACTAAAGAGTGAAGAGCTATGCAAGTACCCAAATAGGTACTCCAAGAACCTCTAATCTTAATTATGTGCCTCTGAGATTCGTTTTTGTCTACAGACAGACACGGCCATATCGACTCGACTGTTGATGCTGATCAAGAACATATATTGTATACTGAATGGGGTCGGAGATGCTTTTTTCTGTCAGTTACTAACTTTTTGCACAAATCCAATATACCCCTTTCTGTGTATACTTTTATACACCTAGATCTGTGTACGTAGATACGCAGCTAGGCAAATGTATCTGCAAGATACATTTGTTGTTGTGCTTGGCAAATGAAGCGAAGCGCACAAAATCTCAACGTTACGTTTTTTTTAGCGTCTCCGCCCTTGTCTTTGCTTTTCCTAAATATTTTTTTTATTCTGTTTTTTGGTTTGTATTTTCTTTTTTGCGGGCATGAGGAAAAACTTTATGCGCCATTGAAGCGTTCGAAAATAAAAGTCGCGTCCGCTGTGGTCGCCGTTTGCGTCAAAGTAAAGGCACATGTGTGTGTGTGTGTGTGTGTGTGTGTGTGCGTGTGTGTATGTGTGTGTGTGCGTGTGTGTGTAGTTGAATTGTGCGTTTGTTCTGGCCGCAAATGTTCGCGGCAAATGCGGCAATTGTAGTCCATTGCGTATACGCCACAATGTCCCGCTAAAAAGTAACTCTGCAAGCGCAAATCGATTTCCGATAGCAATAAAAACCTTTGAGAAACATATTTCCAATCGAGAATGTATAAACCTTGCCCTAATATTGATCATCTATAGAAAATTATATCAATTCGTGTTTAGTAGTGCATTTTGCGTACTACTCAATTAAACAATGTGTTTTTAGTGCAATTGATTACAGATTGTTATCGTTATCGTTAACAAACAGATCTTTCTATTAAGATTGAAAAGTATCGTTACCTATGTAATTGTAGAACGTGCAACTTGTGGCAGACTAGTATCAGTGTGATCACTTCCACATATGGCCAGTAGCCTTGATGTATTGCATATTTGTTAAGTAAGCTAAATATATGAAGGTAATATAATATAAATATATTGGGCATATCTTTCACTACCTGGAAAAGAACATGTTCGAGTAAATATTATATGCAATTGAGAAAAATTGTATAGAATAATGGCTAAAAACAAGAACGATTATTTGGTACTAAGATTAATGGTAGCTCATTGATAAACACCTGGTACCTTGATTGATTTCATTGTGTTTATGGAATGAAGACTAATATTGATTTCTCTATCGCAACCCATTCACAGAGCGCAATGATCTATCCTATCCACCGGTTATTGGGGCACTCAATCCAGTGGGACATGCTGCCGATTTTCTGCTGCCCGGCGATCGGCTCCATCAGATCGATGGCATCTCAACAATTGGCCTCAGCAATCAAAAGATTATGAACATGCTGTGCTCCAGTGGAGCAGATGCGGCTCCAGCTATTGTGGAGATCGAGTACTCCCTACCCGAATGCAGTAAGTGTGACTCTCGTGCGACTCCATCTCTCTTTAACACACTCTCTCTCTCTATCTGTTTGTCTCTCTCGTGATTGTCGTGGCAGTTTCGCAGAATAGTTTGTATGTTACCTCGAAACTGGCACAGATCACCGTGGAGCGGGAGAGCGGCTGTCTTGGACTAACGCTGCGAGGGGGCGGCGATTATCCGCTGATCGTGACCCACGTTAGACTGCACGGCCCCGTATATAAGACGGGACGCATCAAGCCCGGCGATCGTCTGCTGCGCGTCGATAATGTAAGTAAAGTGGGCTCGACTAGCACATACCCAGCACCCAAGTCGGATAGGTCTATCATAAGTAGCACACGTCTTAGATATTTAATATCTATTCTCGACCCGAATTCGAGAAAACTGTTCGACATGATGGATTACACCTGTCTGCTGGTCGATTCCTCCCAGCGCGCTTGACAGTCGCTTCCGTTGTGCCATATCCGTAATCCAACTCTCTCTCTCTCTCTCTCTCTCTCTCTCTTCCTCTCTGTCTCTGTCACTCTGTAGATCTCGCTGATTGGCAAGACCCTCGTGGAGGCGCAACAGATCATTAAATGCGGCCACGTTTCCGGCTATACAAATCTCACCATCGAATATGACGTATCCGTTGTGCAGAACGTGGAGTTCTCGATGGGACCGCTAATCATCGAGATCGAGCGACCCATGAACGATAAATTGGGACTGGTGCTGTGCAACTATTCAAGTGCCGGCACCGGCTCCAGCTCGGCGGGCACAGCGACCAGCAGCAGCAGTACCGATCGTATTGATGAGGTTACCCAATCAGATATATATATCGCTAGCATACTACCCGCCAGTATTGCCGATCGGTGAGTATTCAATAGATAAACACTTATTAACCAAATGCATTTACCACACCTTCCCAATTTAAAACAAATAAAATCACATTAAATCAATATCAATAGTTTATCGAAATCGTATTCTCTTTTTTTTGTAGCTTATTTAGGTTGTTTGGACTTAGTTTGAGATGATTTTTATTGTTTGCGAAGATCAGTTCAATAGTCCACAGAGAAACTAACCTATTATGAATTATTTTTTTTTTCTGAATCTCTTATTTATGTTTAATCGATGACTGGCGATCCAAGTTTCTACTTTTTGGAAAGAACATATTTTATACAGATAGTGAAAATTATAGTAAAACTAAGGGGAATCGGAATATGATTCAATCTGACCATCCTAGCTTGGACCTGTTTATGTTTTTCAGCATATTCTTAAAAGTTTATTGTAGGAGCCAAATTTTACTAATATTTAAATTAAAATATGTACATAATAAATGTAACATTACCCAGATAGCTTTTACGAATGACCTATCCGCTAATCTTTAATCCTGACTTTACAAAATAGGAAGCGCCTTCATTTCATGACTTCAGCTCCATAAATTGTTCAAATTGAGATGCAAACTAAGAATTCGCATTGTGTGATTTATTCTGATTCTGTTTCTTTTTTTATTTTTTGTCGGATTTTTTTTTTTGTTGTATGCAGTTGTGGCGCCTTATCAGTTGGCGATCAGGTGCTATCCATCGACGAGACAATGATTGAGAGCACGAACTACACTCCCGATGAGGTCATGACCATGTTGGACACCAGCGGACGCGGCTACACACAAATGCAGATCATGCCGGCTTATGCATTGGCGCGACGCGGTAAGTTCCACAAGCCACAATACATACTCCCTCCTTGCAACACATACACACACACATACATATACATTTGTATGCTAGTCGCCATCTATTATTTTATGTTTGGCTATCTAAGTGCTCCAATCGGCGGCTGCTTGTGCAACGCCAAAAGCCAAAGAAAAAGAAAAAAAAAATAAATAAAATATAATAAAGCCTTCCAAGGCGCCCATCCAAAAATGGTGCTTTGAAGGTTGCGTTGCGTGGGCGTCTGGCTAATGAACAGCAGACGTCGGCGAGATCGGCAGCAGCTAAACCAATACGTTGCGAGGGTTGCTCAATGAGTTGTGACTCAACTGAATCAACCCAAGAATATTTGATGTCAGCGAACAGCAGTTGACTCTTAATATTTTTAATCATCGGCATATATAAATATATATACATATATTCATTAAGGCTACTCTCACTCGTTAATTAACTATTCGAGCAACCCTCGTTCAATCATGCTGAATGCCAATCAATTTGTGTGTTGAGTGCGTTGAAAAGACGAATAATTTGACTTTTGGGGGCGACAATAGACGACTACTTTAGACCGTAAATTCTTGGGCCAGAGCGACAGGCAAATAAACAGCAATGAGGCGCCCTGTTGCGACACGCACACACACACACACACACACACACACGCACGTACAGGCATACACATGTATGTGTGAGACTAAGCTGCGGATTAGCTGCAGTTTAAAGTGTGTGAACTATTTCTCACACATGGCCATCAGATGGAAGCGACCTATTCCTCCTCTACTCCTCCTCTTTCCCCTTCCCCCTCATACTACATACTCCCTCCTTTTGCGGCAGGGGCAAAAACGTGTGTTAAAAGCTTTTGGCCAAGTTTGGGCAGGCAGAATCTTTGCCAGGCATGCCGTAAATAGTGGCTAAGCGACAGCTGCTCGCAGAGGGGTGTCTAAAAATAACAGCATCATTTAAAATGCACTGAAAAAAAAAAGAAAAACAATCAAAATAGCTAACGATCCGCACTTTAATTGTGAAACAGACGGGCAGACTATTTATAACAGTAATACAAATTGAGTATCTTCTGTCTTAGTTTAAGTCGAGGCTTTGCTTTAATCTTTGGTGTGTTGGAAAAGGTGTGTTTGACAAAAGGTCAAATTCATGTGAAAATTGTGGAAAATGTGATTAATGCGAAAGGTGGAGAATTGAGAGCGGCTCACCAAACATTTCTTGCATAATTGCCAGTTGCTTAACCAACAATGTATGATGCCATAGTTTGGATTGTGGCTTAGGAGTCATGAAACTGAAGATCCTAGTAAAGGAGAAGATTGTATGTCTTAGATTTCTTGTTAGTTAAGGATATATAACAAAGAAAGAAAAGAAATTCTTCTTACAGAGACAAACTTTGATTATGGCGAATATATAAATAAATAACTTGGTATGTCTGAGACGCCTCCTGCAATGAATTATTAGGAAAAAAAGCGTAACAATTTTCTTGCCACTAATTTGTATGAGTGCATCTTGCATTGCAGGTATGACATCGCTGGGCAGCCCCAAGTATAGCTTCAGCACTTTGGAATCACGCAAATCGAGTGGCAGACAGCAGCGACAGCGATTCATTCGCAAGAGTTCGGTTACCCTGGAGGCGAATGGAGCCACAGCCAGTCCCAATCCGAATCCCAGCCTGTGCCGGGCGGAAAGCTTTCCGGTGCTGCTCGACTGTAGTCAGGGCGCTGGTATTGTGCTGGGAAGTGCGAGCAGTTGCGGTCGAGCCGTGACCATTGCTCAGATCCTGCCCGATTCTGTGGCAGATCGCAGCGGTTGCATGCAGTCCGGTGATCGCATTGTGGCCATCAATAAGATGTATAGCTTGGATGCGGCGGCGATGCGACAACTGCTCGAGGGTCGACCAGGGAATGGTACGGCCGTGTTGCCCACGGCTGCCAACTGGCTGGAGCTGGAGGTCGAGTTCGATATGCCCGATGCTGTGGTGCCCTCCAGCGGTGTCTTCAACGTCAAACTGCTTCGCGCCGGCAAATGTGGCCTGGGTCTCAGTGTCAGTGGCTCGAGTGCCGGTCTGGTTATATCCGATGTGAAAATGGGCAGTCCGGCACATCGTTGCGGCTCGCTGCGACCGGGCGATATACTGCTCGCTGTCGATCAGCATCCCGTCCAGCATTTCAATGTGGATGCCCTGCTTAAGGAGCTGCCCACACAGAACCAAGCAGCAGCAGCAGCAGTAGGCAATACATCATCGAATGCGGACTTTACCACATTGACCATCAAGCGGGTGGTGCTGCCCGACTTTCTGCCCAGTCCCATTTATAGCAATTGCAATTACAACGATTGCATCTCGCTCAAGTCGAGCACCCCACAGCCGGATTACTTTCGCGCTCCCAGTCTCGATGAGACGGGCAGTCTGCAGTCCGTACAGTTGCGACATCCGCCACAGCCGCAGCCACAGCCAAATGGTATCTGGCCGCCGGCGGCCAATGGCTGCTCGACAAGTCGATCCTTTGTTGGGGCAGCAAACACACAGAGTCTGACCACCGAGCTGCCCGAGGAGGATGATGAACTGGAGGAGGAACGTTGTGAAACGCATCCATACGGTGGCTATGAGCTGAATCGATATGCTAGGTAAGTGATTGACTGATTGACCGTTGAATTGATTGATTGATTGAACGAGGCATTTGATTGTTTACAGCGTGGATTGCACAGCATTGCCGCCGCCAATGGAGAGCAAGGTGTACGGCTCGGCGGCCAGTTCGAGCAGCAAGAGCAGCGGGAGCAGCCTGCATCAGATCATCTTCACGGTGCACCTGAAGCCAATGGGCGGACTGCTGGGCATAACCCTGGCCGGCAGCGAGGATATAACCAAACCGATTACCATTAGCGCCATCGTTGAGGGTGAGTGTGCTCGATGCAGAAATATATCTCTAATCCGTTTTTTAATAAAAATATCTCTTCTTCGTTTTGGGGCAGGCGGCATTGCGCATAAGAATGGACAGATTCGTGTCGGAGATCAGCTGCTGGCGATCGGTGATCATTCGGTGCAGGGCATGTCACTGTCGCATGCCACCACTTTGTTGCATAATCTGAGCAACGCTGTCGATCTGAAAATAATGCGCAGTCACGACACTAGCAACAGTGGTGGCAACGGCGCCAACTCCAACTTGCCACAACAGACGCAGGCCATCTATGCGCGGGTGCAGCGACGTCCTCGCAGTCCATCGGCCAACACCGAGGCTAGTCTCAATAACAATGCCTCAGATGCACAACAGCAGCAGCGCATCTTTCACGTCACACTTTACAAGGATAAGGTGTACGATGATTATGGATTCTCCGTCTCGGATGGACTCTACGAGCGGGGCGTCTTCATCAATCGCATTCGCAGCGGCGGCCCGGCGGACATGTCCGGTCAGCTAAAGCCCTTCGATCGTATTATGCAGGCAAGTGCCGCACACACACATGTATATCATCAATAATATATATAATCGCCATATGGAGCATTATAGCTGGAGCATAAAATCCGAAATGGGTTAAGGCTAGTTAAGCATGGTTTCTATTACAAATTTGAAGAATCGAAACTACCTTGAAATAATCAATCAACTGAACAATCAATATTTCCTTATTGGCAAACATCATTCTACGATCAGAAAGAGAGGAAAAATAGATCACGATAAGTAGATAAATTATTAGTTAAAATTTTAAAAGGGCAAATAACAGTAAATGTATTTGTACAATTTCTATTTTAAGCTGATGATTTCTATAATTAAGAGACCATATGCATATGCAAGATCCAACATAGATCTATAAATATATCGATTTATGTCACTAGTTCCTAACAATACGTGTCATTTCGATTTTAATCGGTTTTAATCGCCTCCGGCTTAACAGTCTGCCTTATACCTTCTTATATAAATATATATATGTATATAGATTACTAGAAGCTTAGATTTCGTGTTTATAAATCTCTAATTTATTGTTGTATTTGCCCCCAGGTCAATGGGATGAAGACGCAGGACTTTGACTGCTGTTTGACGGTGCCGCTGATCGCAGTCGCCGGCGACAAGATCGAGATGATTATGCAGCGCAGCGAGTGAAGCGATCCACAAACCACAATCCACCATCCACGATCCAAATCGAGAATAAAAAAATCATTTCTATTTCTATTTTTTATTTTATTTTTTTTTCATAATCTTTAACTAGTTGTATCTTAAGTATCTTAGTGCTAAGTGCCATCTTATCTGTATCTAACTATTGCCACATTTATGAAATCCTTTGTAATTTCCATCAGATTTGTCCCGCGATTTGCCTTAACTAATTTTAACGACAATAAGTTATGCCAAGTGCCTGCAACTTTTTTTAAATTTTTTTTTTTAATATTACTTAATATACATTAATATGCCATCGATCATAACCAAAAATAAATAATTGTGTAAAACGAGTTTCATCTTTAAACTGTTGCTCCATACAAGCATAATGCGTAATTAAACAATTATTTTGTTTTATTTTATACGAGTATATAAAAAACATATTAAAAAAATAAAATATAATTTACCTAAACAATGTTTTTGAAATTTCATAAGAAATCTTTTAGTTGTTGACTTTATAAATCTATTTAAGGCAGGCTGTCAAACTGAGACCGTAAACTTTACAGATTGGATTTCAGAATAGGAACTCGAATTTAAAAAAAAAAAAACAAAACTTTCCACAACTTTCCCATTTTCAAAAACTAGGTTTGAGCTCCAGACAAATACTACACTCAAAGTTGAAAACGTGTTTCTTACTCGAAATTCACGACAAGTCTGTTAAATTTTGGGCATCTGTATCGAGTTCTATATCTATGAGGTAGTGATTTATTTTTAGTTTATTTATTTATTTAAAAAATTTTTTTATATTTAAAAATAGCGCTCATCAAAATTCTGATTTACAAGAATTACTTCAATGCATTTGTTTTCAGCGAAATCAGTAAAAACAATTATATTCCCAGATCGATTATTTTCCTACCCGATTAATCGATCAGTACGAAAATTTTGTTGATTGAATTTATAAATTGCTGCTGTGCTAAGCTATAGTTATAGCACGCTTATGTTAGAGGGTATTATCACCTTGTGGGGTTCATTTGCTGACGTTTTTTCAATGATGCACTTTGAGTTCTTATAATAAACAAACAAACAAACAACAACAACAAAAACAGACGCAGAATTAAAAAATACCCCCGCTGCAATGATTATCGATGCGATGCGTATTCTCTTGAAAACAAATCAAAATCCAATAATAATAAAAAAAAAACACACATTGATTAAACACACTTTAAACGTAAGCATGTTGATCAATAATAATGATTATTTGTTTACCTAATTTTATATACGTAAATTATAATAGATTTCTTTTTGACTTTGACGTAGAACTATTTTCTAATTATTTTTTAACTTTTGTTTTGAAAATTAAAAACCTAATAAATAGGGCTATTATTTAAAAAATTAAAAATAACTTTCCAAAGAAGTAGCTAGGAGATACCCTGTAAACAGGTCTATTATTAAAGATACACAGATCTGCAAACAGGGATTTTGAAAGATACTCTTTAATAGGCCTGTCTACAGGGCATCTTTAGTTCCATATTCTTTAAGAAAACAAAATTATGAAATATGTTTGTTTTTAATATTATTAAATATATAATTGATTCGCTTTACACAGATCACAACTTAAAAACTAACCTCGTCACACAAAAATCTATTTAAAAATCCAATGATGAAGGTAATGAGGGGTGTGGGGACTTAGAGGTAAATGAATAAATCAGAGATGAGCTATGAAAAACAAGGGGGAAAATACGGCGAACAACAACAAGAAGAAGAGTCATAATTATTATTATTAAATGATAAGGCAGCTGAGCTGGTTTATTCTGGGCGATTTGGTCCAGCGGATCACCACTGGCAGCCAATTGACGTCAATGGCGCAAAATTGAAATCCTGTTGGCGACAAATCGAGCCAGCCGGTAAACACCTTTGCCAGTGGACTTTGGATTCCGAATCCGCAACACTGATAACAAAACTGAACAGCAAAGCGGCAGCCACCCGCTTTGGCAGCTGTAACCAACCCCAACGCCCCCCCATATTTATAAATATATATACATATACATAAATGTATATATGTATGTGTGTGTGTCTTGTAGGCTAGCCGGGCTGAGAGCTTGACACAGTTTATATTTAAGTTTCACCGTTTCAAGCAGCGCTTATCGCTTAGAAACAGTACAGTCATCTCTCTGCTCATGCGAAAGTCTTTCAATACGCGTAAGAAAAAAAATAACAAAAGTCTGAAATGATATTTCGCTTGTAAAAAATAAATTAAGGTCTTAAAGTAAGTTGTTATTTGCTATACACAATTCGACAAACAATGGTTTTTTTCTAGAGTGCAGTTTTTTACTCTTTTACTTCCACTCTCTCTCTCCCGCTCTTTCTCTGTCTGTAAACTTCACAGATCAGCAGCGAGAGCATTGAAGCTTTAATTAATAGGCAGCGCGTGCTTTGGACCTCTAGCGGCGCAGCGGGTTTGATCTGCGACGCGTTTGAAATCGCTTATCACGTTTAAAGTGCATCTGCCGCTGACGATTTTGTTGTACTTTGCATCTGTCGATTGGGAGGGGGTGTAGGCAAAAGCTTATCTTAGTGCCGTTATACCCCGCTCAACAGAAGCAGCAGCCGCAGCAGCCGCAGCAGCAGCGACGACGACAGCGAGGCCGAAGCTCAAGTTTGTCAAGGCATACAAATTGCGTGGCTCGCAGCTGATCGGCTTCAGTGCGCAGACAAACGTCGAGCGTGAAACACGACGAGTGAAGACTGGCGAGCAACGATTTACCGTTTACCGAGAACTAGTAAATTGATCTATCGAAAAAGAATAGCAGGCAAATCAAAGACAGACTGTTACAAAAAAAACAAAGTGTTACCAAGAAAAAGAGACAGCTGCGCGATTTAAAAGCCGATAAGATTAATTTAATTAAAAGCGATAACTAAATTGTCTTCTGACAAAAAAGTTCAAATTGACTAAAGAAAAGAAATAAAAAACTCTGACGTGTTTCTACCTAAAATGTAGACAGACTGCAACTAACACAACAACAAAAAGTGAATTTAAACAAGTGTAGAATAATTAAGAGCAAAAGCGGAAAACTTCTGTTGCAAGCATAAGATGTATGTGGCAAATACAACTGGCGGCTTAATGCTGCAAACGATGCTTTATTTGGCAAATCACACAAGTCGTGCCGCAGTCAACACATTAATCGATCTGCCACCGGCGCCCAAAAGTGGTAAGTGCTCTTGTCCAGGGCAACAATTTGAACATTTATCAGAATACAGTTGCGAAAACATAATAGCGCCACCTCACAAGAAATATTCTCAAAGGTGTATTAACTGTATTTGTAAGTTTAAGGAACTTTGTTTAAGAAATAGAGAAAAGAAGAGAGGAGAATGAAAAAACAATAATATTAAATAGGTTGTTTTTGTTGCACATGGCAGAAACTTCAAATTGTAGCTTGTGTTTCGACTTGAAATATGTACTATATAATAAATATACTATATGTAATAATATATAATATATACTATGCATACATATAATGGAGTGTTTTCTATGAGATATAGTCATATCTGTAATATATACATAGACTGTAAGCCCTTGTTGATTAATACCCATTATATTATTGAAGTGCATTTGAAATTGGAATATCACCTTTGATAAACCATATAAATTATATTTGATTTCAAGTGTCTATGTCTATACTCCACTTTATATACCCTAAACTCTTTGGAAAAGTAACTATGAGTGGAACTACAAATTGTAATCATTCTTCTATATAAAGTCTATTTAGGAATACAGCTTATAAATATCTGATTATATTCAAGTATTGTATATTTAGTCTATTTAACTATGCAGAGTAAATAGTCTGTGAGCTTAGACCCGGATACAGGGTATTTTTATAGTCGATAATTTCTCAAGTACGCAAACTGCCTTTAAGTAAATCAATATGAAAAAGACGAAGAAGAAGAAGTGAGTTAAACTGAAAGTTGCTTGACTTTTGTAAACAGACAAACAAAAACAAGACAGAAGATGACGAAGAAGCAGACAAGTTGAAATTCTGTTGGGCTTTTTTTATTTTGATGGAGGGGATAGATGGAAGTAAAGCATTTAGCTGCATTTGAGAAAATGTTGAAGTCGAAAGCGGAAAAACTGTAATGACAATAATTAACTATGGACATACATATATAAATATATTATGCAAATATCTTATATGAAGGGGTCGAGAGCACACATGCCTATCTAATAGAAAACTTCCGATATAAATATAAATAGCAACAACAACAATGACGACAAACATTTTTAGCAATCGCTTCGAACTGATTTTGGTTGGCACGCAACGCTGATCAGTCAATCGGCTAAAGCCGATGGCCAACGACCCGAAGGAGTCCGTCCAATGAGAATATTTGCGTGCATTTCTCTGCTGCTGCTTCCGATACTTTATTTGTTGTTGTGGTCGATCAAACTGAATTCATTCAATGACATTTGCAAGCACTGGCTAGCAGCAGTCAAACGGTAAACATTTGTAATGCCATCGAAACAGTCAATGTCATAATGAAAATCCATCTGATTGGAGAGACCTTCGTTAAACTGACAAATATTAAATGTATTGACTGCTCAGTGATGTTAATGTAAGCATCATTAACATAACTGAAGTAGATATGTGTGAATGCTGTAACGGCCGACGAACAGCACGCACTATTGTTAATTAATCATTAACAACACTAAATATTAATGTGCTAACTGGTATAACGTTGTTTAACAGAACGCACCTGTGTTAATGCCAAATATTTATTCTCTGCTAGTGCAAATGTGATGCTGTGTAACGCAGTTATGTTAATAGCTGCTGATGCGCTAACAACTGCTTAAAAGACCTTAGTTATGATGATAACAGAATATGTGTACGCCTTAACAGCATCTTAACATCCTTGACTAGTGCAAATATATCTAACATAGTGTTAACTATCACCGTAGCTAGTGTAAATATGATAGTCCAACAGCTTCTTAACACATGTTAATAACATGCTGAAGCATCCACAGCACTTTAACAGAACTTTGCTATGTTGTTAACACAACCAGTATTGGAGTGGGTCCTTTAACAACATATTTGCACTTTTAACATAAGCTTAATAGCTGGTAGGAACATACACCACTTTTTTTAATGACAATTCTTCTGGATTTTAATATAAATTTCTTGCGGTTTCCTTGCAGATATCAATGAAGTGAAATGCTTTGGTGTCTACGGCTGTTTCCCCATCAACGGGCCGTGGAACACAGTGACGCGGACGATAAGTGTGCATCCGCAGAAGCCGTCGGAGATTGAGCCCCATTTTACGCTGTACACGCACCGCTCGCTGGATCAGCCGAAGTACATCGATCTCAATGATCCAGATGCTGTGCATGGATTGGCCATCAGTCGACGGGCTAAGATATATTTGATTGTGCATGGGTATCTGGAGTCGGGTACCATGTCCTGGATGCTGGAAATGGCCCAGGCACTTCTTACTCATTGTCCCCCCGAGGATGAATGCGCCGTAATCCTAGTTGATTGGGGCGGTGGATCGAGTCCGCCGTATGTCCAGGCCGTGGCAAATATACGCTTGGTGGGTGCGATAACAGCGCATGTAATCCACCTGCTCTACGAAGAGCTGCGTCTACCCAATCTGGACAATGTTCACATCATCGGACACTCCCTGGGCGCCCACCTCTCCGGCTATGCGGGCTCCCACCTCCAGCAAGACTTTGGACTCAAATTGGGACGCATTTCTGGCTTGGATCCGGCTGCACCACTCTTCACGGACACCGATCCGATTGTGAGACTGGATCGCTCTGATGCCCACTTTGTGGACGTCATCCACACAGATGCGAATCCGCTGATGAAAGGAGGACTGGGCATCATTCAACGCTTGGGGCACGTCGACTTCTATCCAAATGGTGGCTTTGACAATCCCGGCTGCGACAAGAAGCTGCAGGACGTGATGAAGAGCAATCGGAAAGCGACCCTCTTCTCCACCATGCAGGAGTTCCTCGGCTGCAATCACATTCGCAGCGAGCAATACTACACGGAGACCATCGTCGGCGGCAAATGTCCCTTTCTGGGCATCAGCTGTGACTCCTTCGATGTAAGTATCTTCTGATTCCTTACTCCTTTTTGCCCCTTTCCAACCATCCAACATCTTTCTCCTTCATACTCCTTCCCATTACCGCCTTCCTACCCCCTTACTCCGCCTGCCTTCTTCACTCTAAAGCTAATCTCTCTCTTCTCTCTCTCTTTCCCCGTAGAGCTTCAAGGATGTCAAGTGCGGAAGCTGCGAGGAGCCGGGCAGTCTCTGCATGCGCATGGGTTTCCACAGCGAGCAGGACTATCGCAAGCATCTGGCGAGGGGCGCGGTCAAATCGGAGGATGCACCGCCTGTCTTCTATTTGATGACAGGTGATCACAAACCTTTCTGCCGTCAGCACTACAAAATCACCGTGCGTGTCTCCAGTCACGACGAGAGCAATCTCCATGGCGGCGAGGTGGGCACCCTCTCTATCCGACTGCACGATGATCACAAGAAAATTGGGAATGGGAATGGGAACAGCCACAAGCATAGCACGGAACGCATGAAATTCTCAACCAAGGCCATGTACTTTGAGCCGGGCTTTGAGTATACATCGCTGGTGCCTGGCCGTGATCTGCATGATCCGGGACACGCAACAGTCTTCTGGGAATATCAGACGAATATTCTGAATCCGTTGACGTGGCGCATTCTCTCCTCGCCGCGCATCTATCTGGAGTATATTCTAATCGAGTCGCTGGAGTCGAGTGATTTGTATTTGAAGCTGTGTCCGCTGCACGAGGGCGCCATTCTCTCTGGCGCGGAGAATGTGCTGCACACCAAATATTGCAAGGATTAAGCAATTAGTCAATTTCGCAACCATTTCGCTAGCACATAACCGAACCGGAAAGCTTTTTCTCGCGCTCTAAAGCATGCAATGGTTTTTACTCACTTAGCTCAGCTAACAACCATCCAAGGGAGATGTGTGTATGCGTGTCTCGGATAGCTGCCAGCGTACTGTTCCCACTGTTTATCGCAGATACACACCCAATGCACAGCAAACAAACAAGCGAAGAAAAATCAAAGGAATTTTGTATTTATTTTATAGTATTCTGATTGTCGCATAAGTTATTCAATTTGAAACGGAGGCGGAAGAGCACGAAGTTATTAATCTATATATTTATGATTATGATATATAAATATTATTTATAAATTTTTTTTTTTTTGTTCTTAGCTTACTTAATTAGCGTATTTATGAATAAAAACTAAATAAACAATATGAATTTGTTTGACTTGACTGCAACAGAGGGAAATAAATTAAAATTCGTATTGAATTTAATATTAATATTGACAATTTTGGGTACAAAACACAAACTCAGTTTAATTTATTTTTATTTATTTATTATTAATATTTATTGTCAAAATTTTCAAACCCAAAAGAAATTCAACATTTTGTTAGGGGAATCAAAATTATTAGTCCCTATAATTAATTAAATTATTGGTACTATAACTTCCTTTTTGTTCTCATCCAATATTAATATGACTTATAAATAATATATTATAAATATAAAACATTACCTTAGAAGCGTATAACTTTAGTTGCAATTTCGATGCATAAGAACATTTTAAGATGAGAAAGAATTATTTTTTAATATTAAGCGTTTTAATATAAAAATAATAATAATAATAATAATAATGTTAAGAATAATTAATAATAAATTCTTAACATTGGAAGGAAAATTATTGACATTATTTTGAAATAAGATATTATTAGAAGATTGTTTCTTTTTTGTTCTAAGATAAGAACAAATTCATTCACTTTAAGTTAGGATGATGTGTCTCTCTCTTCCTTTTCCGCTCTCTCTATCTCTGTTTAGTGTTATAGGTGTGTGGCAACAACAACAAGTGACATGTTTTTGGGCCATGATTCGATATCGATTAACATTATTAATGAATATTAAAAGACAACTTCTAAAATGCTGCTCGAAACCACAAACATCGAATGAATTTGACAAAAACTATACAAAAAAAATAAAAATACAAAAAAAGGTTTTCTCAAAGAGTTCAAAATTTCCAAGAAATTGACTCAGCAGCAGATTGTCAACATGATCATCATCCAAAGGGGAGGGGCAGATGGCCAGAAGGGAGAAGGGGGTTGCAACCACAAGAATGACAACGTGCAGCAGAACCTGGAGAACCTGTGGAATGTTCAAAACAACAACAAAAACAACACAGAAACGAAAGCAGAACAAGAAAGAAAACAAAATAAAAAGAAGAGACAAAAAGAAGTCAAATGAAATGCAGATAATATCAATTATATGTAAAAGATACACCAAACAACACATGCGATGCGATGCGATGCGATAGATTCACCCGACTAGATAAGAATTTAAATTATTAACAACAACAACAACAACAAGAAGAAGATGAACATAGCCAATCTGTTAAAAGGATCCATAACATGAAATTTAAATTTGTTTTGCGTATAGTTTTCATTAGAATCGGCAACTGATTCGAATCATCAGTTTGGAATCTCTCAATTGTTTATTCAGTATTCAGTGTATATTTGAGAAACATTTTTATTTTTTAATTTTAAATAATATATACAGATATTTAATATTTTAAATAATAGTATATATGATTGCAATTCTAAATTTCAATTGGTAAAAACGCGGTTCCAATTTAGATTTTTTGTTTCGTTTTGACAAACTTGTCAGGATGCCAAATCAAGTCCTATTTCAGTTCAGGTTCCAAATTGAATTGGTCTCGATTTTTTTTCGGTATTCGACTCCTTATAGTTTTCGTAACTGGTTTTTAAAAAATTTTGATTTTTGCTTTCAGTTCTGAATTTCAATTAGTAAAGTTGATTTTCGATCGCAAACCAAAAATGTTTTTTTTCTGGTGCATCTATCTTTTGATATTGTTTTTATTTCCAAAATGTTGCCAATTTGAGAATTTTGACTCCAGCATGTTTAATTTTAATCTCATCATTTTCTCTCTGTGTATAATCCCACTCACACTGCAATTAGCAATTTGAATATCTTGTTTATTTATTTTTCCTCTCAATCCTGTCGCTTTTAAATTGGGTGCAGCTGGCGTTTGCAGGCAGGCAACAGCTTCCGACGCCCGTCTTAATTAGTTCAGTTCACCTAGCATACGCCTAACCCCTTCCTAACTCCTACTCCCCTACGCCTCTCCCTGCCCCCTCTGCTCCATGAGCATAAATCAGCGTCTGGCTATTTTTTTTCATCTCTTTTTTCTCTAGTTTTTTTAGCGCCGGCTGAGCGACATCAAATGCAAACTGAAATCAAAATGTCATAACTTCCACTCGGCGACACAAGCGACAATACGTCAACATGTCAGTGCAACACACACATACACACTCTCGCAATCACACACACCGCCACCCCCTCCCCCTCAACCCCTTTTGGCAGCACGTTTAATTAGTCACCTCCCCGCCTCCATTAAATTTAACTTTAACTTTTAACGTCGGCGTCGCAAACAAATCACATAATTATGATTGAGCGCAGCCAACGCTAGCTAAAGCCCCCACACCTCACCCCCACCCCTAATCCCCCTTTATGTACTCCTTTCGACCCCCACCCGCACCACCTCTCGCTTGTGGCGCATTTTGGGGCTTCGTTTATGGGCGTTTGGCTAAAAATAAATGTGTCCGGCTCACAGCTGCCGTAATTGAATGCAAATGCCCATCCACAAAAAAAAAATAATATATATATATATATATATGTGGTATCTATGTTGGAGTAAAACTCACCCCCTCCCCCCCTTTGCAACCCAAACTCTCTGTGCCTGTCCCAAAAAGAGGCGACAATCTGCTATAAATTATCGTGTGTAGGTGCCATCTCCCTCCTCCTCCTACTCCTCCCTGGCACGCCCCTGCTGCTGTATGCTCCATTGTGTTTGCTGACGATGCGTGGAAAACTAATTTTCCTCTACACCGCCACACCACCTCCATCCGGGCAGCTTCACTTCACTTCACTTCACTTCTGCCTTTCCTTTTTCCTGTGTCATTTATTTTTTTTTAATTTTTTGATATTCATAATTTGTGGCGTGTGGCGGCTGCCGACGTACTCGACTCCTTGTGGCATGTTGTTAAATTGCACCACGTGTTTTTGATAATGACAACATAATTATTATGCCAGCCCCCATTCCTCCCCAAACCCCTCCCCCATACCTTTAAAAACAGACAAACAGCTCTCGAGCTGTTTTCGTATATTTATTCAATTTTAAGCATTTCTTGTGTATTTTTTTTAATTTTTACTTTTTACTATGATTTTTCTTATAATTTTGGACACGAAGAAAAATTCATATTATCGGGTTTTAAATTTTTTTTAGCAAACACATTTTTTTTTGTTTATTGCATTATTCTTATTTTTCTACTATTAAAAAGAGTTCAAAAGTTACATGAAAAATAACTAAAATATATGAACCTAAAACAATTTTGAAATTTAAAAAAAAAATTGTCAAGAATGTTTTCAGTCTTATTTAATGCCGAAAATGTATAGAAAATTTCTAATATGTATTTGACATAGAAACACATTTAGAAAATTTTATAAATTCTTTGCATTCGCTTTATGTGGGTACAGGGTATAACGCTTGAGAAGAATTTTCGCGCATTACAGTATATTTTCTAATGATTTCAAAATTAATTATGCTCCAGTTTGAAAATAATTTTAGATTAGAATATTAACAGCGAGCTTAACATAGCTATGAATTTTATTTGAATGCTGTTAACTTAACATTAACAGCAATGACTTTAGAAGACTTTAAAGCAGAGAGAGAGAGAGTAGGGCTAAGAATTGCCAACGGTGAATAGGAGGGAGGAGGGGGCATGTGTCAGTCGCAGAGGTAAACAAATGAGATGACAAAAATATAATGCAAGAGGTAAATAATCATACAAAGCAAGCGCTTGCGGTCATTTAGAGCACTAATTTAAATATCATTAGTAAACAATTAAAACAAAAGGAAAAACAACAAACGGAAGGGATGAGGATGTGAAGCAGGAGAAGGAGGCGAGGACGAGACGAGGAATTTAACAATGCGGCATTATCGCAAGCCGCCTGTCAACGCACACCACGCCCACAGACTTAAGGTAGGCAGGGGGAGGCAAAGTATAGGAGAGGAGGGGTGGGGTAGCTTACATAAATGTCAAAGCAGCAAACAGAATAATGGAAGAGGAGAACTGAGAACTGAATGAACTAAGAACTAAGCCCGAACAGAAATCAAAGGGCGACATTTACTTGTTTACTTGCTTTGCTTTTGTTGGCTTAACGCAAAGTTTTGACAGCTAACCGAAAACCGAAAAACGACAAAAGGATTGCGTTGAGGTAAAACAGAGACAGGATTTCGTGGTAAGGGGGTGAACTTCGCGTCCTTTGGCCTTTATAATTGCATTGAACTGCAATAATAATATTAATAATAATAGTAATACAATAGTTAAAGTAATCATAGTAATAATGATAATATTAATAATAATATTAATGGTAACAAGAATAAAAATAATAATTATAATGATATTAACAACAACAATAATATTAATAATAATAGTAACTTAGTAAACTTTATAGAAAATATTATTAGTAGCACAAACTATTAAATAGAAATAGTATTTATTTAAATATTTAAGGCAATATTTATTTTAATAATTTTCAAAGATTGTAATGTAGGTGTAAAACAGGGTGAAGCATCTCGAACCTATAAAGTATATATATTCGTGATCATGTATACGTTTATCCATTTATATATATATATATATATATATATATATAAGCGTGCCTTATCAGTTTAAGGGGCGCACAGCCTGTGGCAATTCACATGGTGAACACGTGCCGCGCTGCCCCCAAGCCCAACCGCATCTTGGAAAGCAGCAACCCCCTTCCCAACCCCTCCATCACAGCCTCCGCCTCAGCCTTCGTCTTGGCTAAGTGCGCAACCAGCAACCAGCAAGAACAACAACAACAATCGCAAGTCACCTGATGATGCTTTTCCCATGCCAAACTGCTGCCACGCCTCACCCCTCACCCCTTCCCTCCCACTCTTCACATGCTTAAGCAGATGGGCGGGTGTGCTGTTATAATGGCATGAATTACCCAAACGGGGTGGGGGTAGTCCGTGTGGCTTGTAGTAAGGGGGATGGGTAGAGGGGTATACACATTTGATTGTAATATGATCCTGCGTGCTTGAGCATAATTTGTTATTTTGGCTATCGCATTATGCTACCTCTGCAGCCCAACAAACACTATACCACAACACAAGCCCCCACCCCCAAATCCACCCCCACCCTCACCAGCGACCCCTCCTCCTCCTGCTGCTGGTTTTTCTGTTAATGCTACGCAGTTTGTTGTACAGTAGTCGCTAGCAACTTACAACTAGCAGAAAATAGTCAAATTATTTTTAGAATTAAAATATTGGTTATTTAAAACTTTTGATGTTGAAGCCTAAGTACATAAATTAGGCCTGAGGCTTTTAGTTGTATATATTTTATAAATTTAGTAAATAAAATATGGCACTAAATGATGAACTCAACTTATTATCCCTACCATCCCTTTCTGAGTCTCTATTAGTCAATATCAGTTGAAGTCTATAAAAATAATTGAGCATAAATATTTATAAAGAAATTACAACTATTGGGGGTATGAAAATAACATCTGAAACCTTTAGCGAGCGACCACTGTAGCAACATATGTATATGAAAATGAATTTCTCTGTTGTCTCTTAACATTACAGCAGAACAGAATATCCTTTGTCAGCAAAAAAAAAACAACAGAAAAAAAACCATCAACGAAAAATATCGATTACATTCGCTGAAAACTTATTGTCTGTATTCCGCTACAACAACAACAACAAAAACAGCAGCAACAAGCTAAAGACGAAGAAGAAAGAGAAGACGAGTAAGAGGAAGAAGAAGAAGAGCGCCTTGGAGCCCCGAAAACCATAACCATAAATAAGGGTAATAAAATTGATGCTCAGTTGTCGCTGCAGCTGTCCTGACTAAGAGCAACAAATAAATTTTTCTTCTTTTTGTTTTTGCGCTTTTTCGCCCTCTCTCTCTCTCTCTCTCTCTCTCTCTGTGTGTCTTTAAGGTTTTTGGCGATCTGCGAATGTTCAATACTCATAACATTAACTCACCAACCAGCGTACCCCAATCGCATCCAATCGGAAGAGCTACCAACTCTTTTTTAATGAGCCCAACTCTGATCACAGATTGGCAAGAGAAATGCACTTAAAACTCGGGCAAATCTAAATATCTATAATATAAACAATATATAAGATAATATATATGTATATATTAAATTAACAATATTGTAATATAATATAATAAATAATCTATAATTTATAAATCATCATTTAAACAGGACATCAAAGTTTAGCTTTTAATAGATGTATATATGTACATATGTACATATATATAAATCATAAAACATTTCATTAACAAACCCAAATAAACAGGAAATCATTTATTAGGTTTATAGATAGTATTTATGTAGTTAATTGCCTTGAGCTATTTTAGAATTAATTGCAAATTCAGGCAATTTCATAGATCGAAAAAAAAACAACATTTAATTAACATTGGTTGTATTGTATTATTATAAACATAAAAAAAGGAAGACAAGACGAGTATTTCAATTGTGTTCGGTTACAAAAAATGTGTTCAGTGTAGATATATGTATGTATTTATGTAGGTATATATGTAAATACTGGGTATTTATTGTTGGGTTATTTGCTACTTACAACGAGTACACTGAGTAAGTACTCAATTTTCGATAATAAGCGCGATTTTCAATCACACTTGAGCACACTTGCAAAAGGCGACCCGACAAAATGCTCTTTTTTTCCTCTGTTTTTCCTTTTTTTCCTCTTTTTGTTGGTGTTTGTTTTTTTTTTGTTTTTTTTTTTTGCTTTGTTTGGGTTTTCGCTTTGTTTTCGCTGCCTGTCATTGTTTTGGGCCATAAGGCGAAAGATTGTTATTAAAAACAATATTCGCCGGGGATAAGCAGCCAGCCAGCCAGCCAGCCGTGCATTGGGAATGCCAAATGCCAAATGGCAAATGGCAGCAGCAGCAGCAGCAACAAAAACAACTACAACAATAACAACAACAACAACAACAACAAGGGGAAGCAGCAGCAGGCAAAGGGATGAGGAGTGAGGGGGGCAAATGTGCGGCTTATCTCGCATCTTTGCATTAACACTTCGCATGCCGCTGCTTGCCATTGTTGCGGCTACACTTGGAGAAAAACATACATGGCATGCCCTCGAATTTAGAAAGTCGCCCTCAAATTATAAGAAAAGATTACAGAAATAGTTTCTGATTTAAAAAAGTAATTTGACGATTTGCAAAACACGTTCCAGCTTTAAAGCTGTCTGTTTAAAAGTGTTCTTTAATTTCTTGAAAGTAGAAACGTATTTGTTTAATCATTTATTAATTTATAGTTTTTAGATATACTTTGATTAAAAAATTCTTGAAATTGTTGAATATAAATATTATCGAAACGGGTCAATAAATGGCCTAAGTGAGCTGACCTTTTAGGTCAGAACCTAACCTAAATAGAAATATTCCAATAGTTTGAATGAAAGAATTATCTGCAAATGAAGCTAAGCTGCATTTTTGGCGATTTTCTAAATTCGTGAACATACTTTTTCTTAGTGTATGCACACACACACTCGCACACACACACACACACATTCGCACATGGCACAAAATGGCAGCCACTGCGGCATATTCGCTTATCAGATTCAACACAATCAGCTCTGTGCGACAATGAAAATGTAGCAACTTGAATTAACTCTCTCTCTCTCTCTCTCTCACTCATACTCTCTCTCTCTTTCGCACATTGTGTTAGTTATTTAGTTTACAACTTTTCAAAGGCATTGGCATTGGTGAGCATCTCACGGGTCAAACGCCAGACCTGCTTGGCGGCCTGCTCCAAGGCGCTGGGTGTTTTGCCCTTGAACATGTCGAGGCTGGGCAGGAAGTAGTGGGGACAGCGACGGTATTGCAGGCAGGAGATTAGCTGCAGGAATATGCCATTCAAACGATCCGCAATGCAGCACTCGTCCCACTCAATGTCGCGCGGATGCTTCTCGCACTCGTAGAGCAGCAGATTCTTCAGATGATACGCCTGGATGGGATTGCCGGGCAGTTCCAAGTGACGATCACGCAGCGTCTTCAATATGCTCAGGCAGCGACGACGGCAGCCACCTTTGAAGATGCCCATCAGTTCCCATCATCCTCTCATCTCTCTCTCTCTCTCTCACTCTCTCGCTCTCTCTCTCTTTTGAGCCCGCTCTCAGTCTCCATCTCTCTCTCTCTCTCTCTTTTTTTGTCTTTGTCTTACCTTGGAGCAATCGATTCTCGGCCTCAAAGAAGCTCAGTGTCCAAGCATCGCCCTCCATGCTAGCCGCATTGTTGTTCTTGTTTTGCATAATGATGCTCTCCTTGGACAACAGATCGAATCCCTCCGTCTTCACTTCTCCAACGAGACTCGGATGCGGCCAGGGTATATGGGCCAGAGGCCAATGCGCTGCCGAACGTGGCCAAATGCCGGAGCATTTGAATGCCGGCGTTATTTGCACCACATATCGTTCTCTGATGCGCAACTTTACCTCGCTGGTGTCGCCGACCATCTTCACCATGTCCCGATAGATGCACTTGTCGCAGGCCTGCGCCACCAGCGTCTGGAATCTGGAGCGTATCTTTCGCGCCGACAAATAACCAGATGCTGTAATAAACTCCACCCACAACGACATAGATCGCTTGCGTCCATCGCTCAGCTTCAGTACCGCACAGCCAGGCAAGGTACCATCGTCGACGAAGTTGAAGACGCCCATCTGGTTAAGGTAGAGCACGATCTCAAACTCATTCGGCGATATAACCTCAACGCCCTCGAACCTGCAACGGAACGGAAAACAGAGCACAGCGAGAGCATTACTAATGCCTAATCTCTAGCTAGATATATACAATAGAAATGGTTATCGATAGGCTAGGATCAGAAATCCGATATCTAGAGATAAGTCGAGAATGTAATCGATCAACGATTGGTGCTATGAAACCTATTGAAAAAGTTATTGCTCCCATGAAATACAAATAATATAAGAGTAAATAAATTGGATGAGTGTAGTCGGGATATCGTTAAATCGGAATGAGAATATTTTGAATATTTAGAGTAAATACAAAATGGCAATAATCGCTTCCAGCCAAAAGTTAAAATAATATTCAGCGAGCTGGCACTGTTAAAAATCGATTTATATACATATGCATATATTTTCAGGGAAATCTGTTTTAATGTATATCATCCCCTGCAATGCACTGCAAGTGCATTGAAATGTATTCCTTTCGATGTAATCCTTTGATCTCATTTCGAATCCTTCTCGCATTCCCCTCCTATTCTCCAACTGACTGCTCCAATTGGATCTGCGTAATTCGGGCGTCTGACGGCTGTCATCGCAGCACTCACTGTGTGGCCCTCGTATCTGGCTCGCAACTGCTAACAGGCCAAACAACAACAACAACAACAAAAGCAATAACAACAACAACAACAATACTGAGATCCTCAATCTGATAAATATGCAATGTCATTGCT
Organism: Drosophila kambysellisi; assembly: GCA_035042185.1. Lineage (NCBI taxonomy): Eukaryota > Metazoa > Arthropoda > Insecta > Diptera > Drosophilidae > Drosophila > Drosophila kambysellisi. Next base: position 83,984 of record JAWNLS010001080.1, read on the forward strand.
GTCAAGTCATGCTCCTCAGTTCCTGCTCAATATCGATGATTGCCCCTGGGGCATAGGACAAGGCACAGCTAAGGTTGGTATAATAATATATATATTTAATTAGATATATATTAATTGGATTTTCATTAAGGAATGAATAACATATTAGTCGAAGCTTGTGGAGGTGTATAATTTATATAAACTATAAACTATTCTTGAAAAGAAATTAACTTTTCAAAATACATATATACAAATAAATATGGCTATTTCAGTATAATACAATCTTCTGATTTTATAGCTTTTGCCGTGGCTTTTTCAAAAAATTAATGTAAGACATTTATGGATCGATATTGGAGCATTACACAGTTGGTTACTCAATTTTCCATTTTCCATTGGCTTTTTTCTATGAGCTGCGACGATTTACATTTCAAAACATTCAATTATCAACCGATTTGTTAAGTGTTTACATTGTTATATATAGTTTTGTAAGAGCTTCTTTAAGTGTAAAAAAAATGTCTAATTGATAATTCTATTGGATTTTAAGACTGTTTCAAAACATGATCTGTTTGCCTGACTTAAGCACAAAGTAAGTAATCGATAATTGATTGTTTTTAGGGCTGATAATGCGTTGATCGATTCAACTCACCTGCCATTGCATTCGACCAGGCTGGAAATGAGACGCGGCTCCTGCAGTTCCACCTCCTTCAGTATGGCCTGGACAATCTTACAGATCTCTCGGATCGCTGTCGCCGTCTTGAAGATGCGAGCTTGGACGCGTTCCGCACAGAAGCGATTCAGCTGGTAAATCATGCGCGTCTGGGCGGCCATCATGTCCGGCGGCACCAGCATAATGCTAACGATGATGATGAGGATGCCCGTTTCCCAGTCCCAGTTCAAATCCGTATGCGGATCTAGGCGGCAAACTACAAACGTGGACAGACGTCAGGCGTATGCCAATTATTTGAAACTGCAAGCGTTAACCAAAATCGGAAACGGGGTAGTCAGTTAGGAGTAGGAGATGAAGGAGATGGAGGAGTTGGAGGAGATGAAGGAGCAGGAGGAGAAGGAGGTACACACAATACACACAGAAGACAAAGGAACAATTCAATTGTGAGTTACGGTTGACAGCCCAAAGTGGCAACAATGGGATAGCAACAGCCAACTGGAGCACAACGAAATCGCCTTTTTTTCTGTATTTATCTGGGCTGCGATGTGTCTGTATCTGTATCTGTAGCTATAGCTATATCTGTATCTGCTTGCGAAAATCAGGCGGATTAGCAACGATTGCGATTGCGATTCCGATTGCGTTATGCGTTATGCATTATCCGTAAACCGGGAATCAGACTCGGAGTCCAGGTCGAAGTCGGAGTTGGAGTCGGAGCCGGAGTCGTGTCTTGTCCTCTTGTCGTGCCGTGCCTGTCGAATGCGATGCCAACAAAACACTCGATACTGCGATTCAAGCGAACAGATACGCAAAAAAAAAGATATAATAAAAACGCTTTCGTCGTCGGCGTCAGAGAGTCAGAGTCGTTGTTGGCGTTGTAAATCTCGCGGATATTTACAGCTTGGATATATAAAGCAGTCGGCCCCAACCCAACCCAACACACAAAAAAAAAACAAACAAACGAACATAATACAAAAATGCTGCAACTCGTTGTTGACTCTTCTTTTCTCTCGCTCTCTCGCTCACTCTCTCTCTCCCTCGCTCTCTCTCTCTCTCTCTCTGTCTCCATATCGCTGTCCTTATCTCTTCCTCTCTCTCGCTCTCAGTGTTTATCCGCCATCTCATGAATGGAACTATGAGTATACACCCACAAATGCAGCTGCAGATACAGATACAGCTACTGCCACAGATACACTGCGCAAAATTTGTCCTTAGCCAACATTTGAAATCCATCCAGCAATTAAGTCTTGTGCTTGATTTCCCATTGCATCCAACATATGTTTTTACCAAATCAATCACATTTTTTAAACGTATAATTTTGATTTTATTTGCAACATTCGATTTTAGAAATCTCTCCTTCTAGTGTTGCATAGTTAACATATTTCTTACTACTCTCAGAAAGGTTTCAAGTCACTCAAAACCAGGAATCGGAATCGCAACATTACGGATTAAAGCATAAAACCGGAAACGGAACCATAACTCATAAAATCAGTTTCGCTTAAGTAACCGTCATTTTCATCCTTCCAAATTTAAGATTATACCATCCCTTCGAAATTTTATATATTTAACTACCAAGTCCATTCATTTTTCACACTTCCTTTTATTCAATTACGATTTTAATTATTAAAAATTAAAGTCCAATAATATTCAATGAATTTTTTTTTATATGTTGTTTTTTTTACATTAAATTAAATAAAAAGCAATTAATTGTTCACATTTAAAACTTATATTTAGTTACTTTTTGTTCTAACTATTATTTACAAAATGTAAATTTATTTTTATTAAATCAAAAAATAATAATTTCAGTTATTATTATTAGTGTTAAAAACAAGTCCAAAATACTTGACTGTGTAGATATAGCTGCAGATGCCGCTGCAGATACAGAAAGAGCTACAGATACTGCATACAGGATACAGCGATATAGCCACAGATACAGATGCAACTGTCAACGTGTCACGTGACAAGTCTCGTGCCAAGCCTTGGCAAAATTCGCACGTAAAAATCGATGAGAAACTTGGTTTTTGTAAATGTATCTGTGAGATACATAGCTGCACAGGCAGCACGGGCAGCAGGAATTGCTGACTAATCACGCGCCATGTGAAAGTATCTTTTTCTGTATCTGCTGCTTGTATCTACGTGCGCTCTCGTGTGTGTGTGTGCGTGTGTGTGCGAGTGTGCTGTAGTCCGTATCTATGTGAGCGCGTTGCGGCATTGGCTGGAAACAAGCTCCGCCCCCAAAACAAAAAAGAGGCACAAAGAGCCGTCGTTGCCGTCGGCCTGTGTCGCTCCGTCGGACAGTCGCTGTCACGCTGCGGCGCACTCTTTGATGTCTCGCTCTTACACACACACACACACACGTACACACGCACACACACTGTGGTAGACTTGTGTGTGTGTAAATTTAATTTGTTAAATACATTTTGTGCCAGACGCCGTCGTACACGAATTGTGTGCAATAATTTATCTGAAATGTGCACTCATTTAGCAACGAGCAACGAGCAACCCTCGTCGTCGTCGTCGTCGACGTTGTCGTCCAACAGCGATATCTTTATATCTCACGGATACACGAACACACAAAAGTTTTACATTTCACAGATACTCCACTCGCACAGCGCATGCAGCCAGCTCCACAGATCCACACATTCATAAATATGTCGCCTGGATTAATGTGCCAGTTGGCAATTTTTGACAGCGCTGTGTTCCAGCCAAACGAATGCCGTCTGTAATACCCCCTTCCCAACTCTCACTCCTCCTCCTCCTATCAGACCCTGCTGCCCCCCACTCCTTCCCCTTGCTCCTTCCGGCAAACACCCGCCTAACCCCCAGGCATATATAGTATATATTTACGTTAATTTCTTGTATGATCACGAATACATATATATCTTATTTACCTTACATATCGTATACACAGAGAGAAATCCATACTTTTGGTATATTTTCACTTTCTTTATTTTGAGAGGACATTTCTTTAAACATTCTCATTTTTATATTACCTTAATATTAAGTTGACAGACTTAGTATTTATATTTTAGTAACTGTGCCTTATCGAAATTCAAGAGAAAAATATGAAGATTCTTTTTAATTTACTCAATTCAAATATCGTAAGAATCTAATTGACTTCGATTTTTTGTCACATTAAAAAGATATTCCAAGCATTTCAAGTTTTGATGCATTTTCTAGAATTTATTAACTTTGTTGAAAAACTTAATTTAATGCGGGAATTGAATCTAAAATTCTTCATGTGACACTTTTAACTCGAGCTATAGCGAAATTTAAATTTAGAAGTGTAAACAGAAAAACAAATTCCACATTTCTTAAAGAGCTACTTACATAAACCGATTATATATTTCCTTATAGGACCATATCAAAACCGAATATTGAAAACACTGTGAAACCAATTCATAAATTTTACACTTTAAATACCGAAACCGGAAGTGAAAAACTATTCGATTGGGCACCCTGTGTTTCACATTAGCATTGCACAAATCATCTTCAATTTAATATTCAAATATAGTTAATGCTTAAGTCCAACTAATCTATATTTTAATTGAGTGTGACAAAAATCAGAAATAATCAATTTTACATGGCAATTTTTTTTGCTGTGTATTTAGAACTAATATGGCTCCAAACGCTCCCCTCCGCAACACCTCCCATCAGAGGCACAAAAAAAAAGAGATTTTAAAAGACAAGTGTTCCGCATTATCATCATCATTGTGGTCCAAGCGGACAGACAGACAGACGGACAGATGGAGGAGACATGTGATCAGATCAAAGCATTCGTCAAAATTAGTTTTGTTCCTTTCAATTAGATGGAAATCTTTTGCATTTGGCACTAATTCAAATTGATGGAAACATAAACAGAAACCAAACAGCACATAAAACATGAAACAAACAAAAACGGATGATAAACAAAAAGGAAAAAAGTAAAAAAAGATAAAATATAAATAATTTAATAAGCATCATGCATATCTAAATATATTTTAAAATAAGCTGACAAGTAAACATTTTATATGGCATTTAAATATTATAAATGTGGTCTCAAAAAAAATAAAATATCTGCTGTAAATTAAAGCTAATATAAGTGAATTAAGATATGATAAACCTGATAGTTGTGCGTGAACTAAAAAATGTAATCTTAACGTAAGTTTCCCTAACTTAAACAGTCCTTCAGCTGATCTATCATCATTATATATGAGGAATATTTTAAAACCAAGCTCAATCGTATCTTTACCAATTCAAATTCAATTAAAAAACCGTTTATTTTAACCGATGTTATTTGTCGAAATAAAAACATAACAAAATTGAATAGCGACACAAAAATATGGAACCAATTCATAACCTTTACCAGAACCTTAACACTTTAAGTAAATGAAACCGAACCGCAACCGAAATTCTATTCATTTTGACAACCTGGTTCAAGCTCTCAATATGCTAAGCTACCTCTTTTTCTTTCTCTGTCTATTTCTCCTTCTCTTTCTCAGCCTCTTCTTTTTTGTACCTCAGTTCAATTATAGAAGGTTAGTTTAGCATACCAAATATAACTCAGTAACTAATTAGGTTATATCACCCAAAACAAAACTTATCAGAGCTCAATTTGTAAATGTTTTGTTTGTGACTTGAGTGAGATAGAGATAGAGCGAGAGAGAGAGAGAGTATAATCAAAGTTGTCAACGGTATATCAGCCTTGTTCCCTGTCTTCTTCTTATTAGATACATATATATATATATATATATATATGCTGTGATTTACGATTGTCTATTGGTGCTCAATTTGATTTCTTTGGGGAGTGGATCAGTGAAGGATCGCGACCAGGTGGGAGCGGCTCTTTCCAACACCATTTGGCGGGATTTCCACACGCATAACCCACAAGCGAAAGAGAGAGATCGAGATAGATCGAAAGAGAGAGAGAGAGAGAGGGAGAGAGAAGAGAAGAGAAGATGTATTCAGATAGGCGCATATCTGCATAAATTTGAAACAAAGGGCGACACAGACAGACAGACAGCGGGACAGACAGACAAACAGACGGACAGCGAAACAGGCACAAATGGTAAAAAGTGGAAACGAGCATGTACTATAAACTTGTATGTGTGTGTCTGTGTGTGTGTGTGTATGTTTTTCCCGTATTTATATATCTCTTAGATCTTGAAGAAATTTGAATATAATTTATGTGCAATCGTCGCGTTTTTCGGTTGGTTTATTTGCTCTACCGGTGATGGCTCTTCGCTCCTCGCTCTTCGTTCTTGGCTCTGCCGCCTTCTTGCCCCTTGTCAAAGCCCCTGTCCGTATGCGGTACGTACCGTAGTACGGTCTGTTGTCCGGGGTACGGTTCGGTTTCGGCTCTTCGGGTCCCACATGAAGAACGATCCATCCATCTAAACGTTTGTCACTTGCTGCGTTGTCGCCGCAACGTTTGTCTTTTTGTTCGGTCCGCCAGCTCTGCTCCTTCGTCTCTTTTGTCTCTACTGCTTCTTCTTCTTGCTCTTGCTGTTGTTGTTGTTATTATTATTGTTTTAAAAAGCGTCACCGACACCGTCTTCGCCCGCTCCGACGACCATTGACCATCAACGCAGTCGTTTATCTTGTAGATATATCAAACCTGTCCCTCTGTCCGACAGTCCCTCTGCCTCCCTGTCTCTGCATACGTCTGTCTCTCTGTCTATCTGTCCAGCTGAGCAACTCAACTCTCTTTCCTGACTGCCCCAAGTTTCTATGGCAAAGAACAACACCTAAATTTCACTTGCAACAAATACAAGTCTAACTCTACTTAAGCTTAGCAATTATAAGTTTTTCTCTAAATTGCCTATTTGCAAAACTTTAGCACATTTTGATCACGACGAAGATGAATAAAAATTGCATTTTCTTAAATACACATTTCCTATCTAAATATATTTAATTGTTCTCTTTACTACTTTAGCCGTTTTGCAAAACTTAAAAGCTTCAAAAATGTTAACTATAGTCATTTAGTAAGTACCTTCAGTAAATTTGTTTATATATTTTTATAATATCGACGGCTTAACAAAAGAAGACACGGGTAAGTAGATAATTTCTAGCCGATTTCTGATACCCTTTAAATATTTCTGAACTTTACCTCTCTTCTGAAATTATAAGAACTCATCTTGATTTGAATACCATGAAATATATCAAATATCATAACTAGGCAAATAGGTAGATTCTTAAATAATTTCGATTTTACAATCCAATCTAGAACTAGACTAGGAATTATAAATATATATATTTATCGGTGTCGATCTTTTTACAGATACAAATTTACTGTTTGCTTTTAATGACTGTTAAATCAGTTGAATTTGTATCCTTTCTCATTTGTTGATCTCTGCACTTGTGCTGACCTGCTGACCTTATATTAACTAGACCCCAATTACAATCTACACACCCTCTCAACTCTCCCCGCAGCATTTCCAATCGAACCCTAACTTTTCCCCCAGAGTCTTTGGCAATGCAAAAAGCATTCGCTAAGCGGATTTGCGTTTAACATTCGAGAGTCATTAAACCCGTTTATGTTGTTGCATGCACCACACACACACACACACACACACACACACACATAAGTAAATCCAGTGTGGACATCAATGAAATAATAATAACCGTAAGCCTTGCGCTTTTTGCTTAAATACAGGTGACATTTGACTACTTTATTGAATTATGACAGCGAACAAATCAGCGACACGTATCCACAGTCAAGAGTCGGGAGTCGGTAGTCGGGAGTCGGGACTCGAGATTGGTGCCTCCAGTGTCCTCAAGCAACGCAACATTGCATGGAGTGGCCCCCAAAGCGGTCAATCAGATTTCTTCTTTATACTTTGTCTCTTGAATTTCTTTTTTATTTATTTTTTTAACCTGCACCCAGGTTCTGTCTTCGTTTCTCAATTCTCAGTTGTTTTCAGTTGCTCATTACGCATGCGCCGCGTTGCGTTCCTGGAACGGGCAAAGGTAGGGGGTTGGTGTGTGAGGGGGTGGGGTTGGGGAGGGGTGTGCATGATGATCAAGCGATCGTCTCTCATCAAAACTTCAGACTCGACGGCAGCTCTCTGGACATTGCCTAGTAGCGTACATGTGTTTCGCCTTCCACTGTTATGGAATACTAATTACGCCAGAGCAGGGAGTGAAGCGGACCCCTCTGACCCCCCACTCCCCCAATAGTGTTGACAAACATTGGCTAAAAAAGCTAAAAAGGAAAAATATGTAATAATAATATTGAGAAGATTGCTGTAAGTGAATTCTAGTGACAGTTCCAATTTTTTAAAGATTTAAAAAATATTTAAATAATAAAAGAGTATAAAATAAATAATCTAAATAGATTTCAGATTGCTTAGACATATATATTAAAATTGTGTTGTTTTTAGTTTATTGTATGAAAATATAAAATTGATGTAAGCGCTGTCAATGGTCGCAACATTTTTATAGCTTTCGGTATATTTATGAAAAGTCAGAGGTTTTGTGGTTATCAGGTTTTTATTTATGTAATCAAATCACTCAATATATATTTAACGTTCTCTAATTCAATATGGTTTTTGATGACTAAACAATAAACAAGTAAGCCATTATTTGTAATTTCCGTTAAAACATTCTTACCAATTTTCATGAGTTTTTTTTTTAACGTCAGAAATGGCCAAAATGGCAACACTGCTCCCAACCGCACCGCTCAACACGTTGAAGATCTCTTAACTTACGATGTTGACGACAAGTGCACGCTAATCACGCAATGGAGAGAGAGAGAGAGAGAGCAAAAAAGAAGAGAAACAGAGCGAGAGAGAGGGGGTGAGGAAGCGAGAGAGGGAGATATGGAGGGAGATGTGTATCGTTAACCAAGCCTGTCATTTTGCTTAAGGTTAATTTCAAAAAAATAATATCATAATTTATTGTTACAGCTCTACCTCTCTCGCTCTCTCTCTCTCTCACTCATCCACCTCTCTCTCTCACTCTCTCGCTGTTTGGGCAGAGTTCGCATTGATTCTCATTTCAGACACGTACTCGAAAATCGATCTCAATTTCGTAGTTCAGATATCACGCGCAAACAGCTCGTTGTTCTTGTTGTTGTTGTTGTTGTTGCTGTTGATTGTCCCTTTTGGCCACGTTCCACATAGTAGTCGTCAGACCCTATTCCCAATACCCTTTCACCTCCGTCGCCTGCCCCTCACCTGTGTGTATATATATATATACTTATATATGGCCAATATATATGCGGCGGCCCTTTTCAAGCTCCGCGATGATCACGTTGACATTTTGCTTTGGCGATTCCAACGGCGGCGGGTGGCAATACGATGGGGGGGGGGGGGAGGGGGAGGGTTAGGAAGTTGAGAACTGGGAGCTGGGGTCTCGCTGTTGACATGTCGCTTGGTTGTGATTGATTTAGGGCTGCTTGGCTGCTTTTTGTTTTCCGCTGAAGCGCAGCCGTTTGAACCCATTGTTTTTAACCAAAAATGGGCGTACGATTGTCAGAGAACAAAAACAAAAAAAAAACAAGAAAAAAAAAAACAACGACGACAACAAACAAACGTGCGTCAGTGCAACAGCAGCAACAACAACAACAGCAACAACCACAACAACAACCACAACACGAGCAATGCAATTGGATTTGAGTTTGAGTTTTGGTTTAGGGTTTGGTTTAGCTTTCGATGATTAAATTGATAGCGATAGCTGGATTAATGCAATTTATATATATAAATATATATACATAATGCATGTCATGTGATTAAGAAAAACATGTTCCGCAGCTAAAAGCAATCTAATATGCCAAATTCAAACAAGCGCAGATTAATTTTTATTAAAAGCAACAAAATTTAATGAAAAATAAATGAAAATTATATAAAATAATACTAATAATCTTTTTATAATTAAAATATGTTTTTTTCACTGTCTGCTGTTCAAATAATAATAAATAAATGTACTCATAGTTAGCAAGCTAATTAATTAATAATAATAAATAATTGTCTTCTCTAAGCTGCAATTAACTTCAGGCTATTTTTTCACTTAAGCTTCCATCTTCGTTTATTTTATTATCTGAATTATCATCAACAATTATAAAATGCATATTTAACCAGCTTAAAGTGAGCTAAGAAGTAACTTGACGACATGATTAAAGTTAATTGTGCTTGAATAAATATTTAATACTTTACTTTGATAATTGTTTAATGCATCCTTACGAGAAGCTTCGCAAACCGGAACCGGAAACGGAGCCTCAACTGTAACTATCCAAGTACCTTCTGAATTTCAATTGGGATAGTTACAGTTGAGGCTCCGTTTCCGGTTCCGGTTGCGAAATTGAACAATTTAATTAGGAGCAGTTACAGAAACCGATATTATTAGTTTATATAGATCTGGAACCGATCGCTGGAAAGTGTAAGTCAGATTTTAAGTATTATTCAAAGTATACAGATTTGCTGCTAAATATCATCGCTGGTCATTTAAAGTTTCCACATAACTGAATTTTATATAGGGCATTATTGAGAGTTGTGTTTACCGTTTAAAGGGATAAATATATATTTCTATGGCTGAAATGAATGTTTTGCTGGTTAACTGAAACCCTCATCGTCGTAATTACGCCTGCCATGTAAGAGATTTTAGCATTTATTTATTTTTAATTTTCATTTCTTTTGTTGTTTTTTTTTTCTTCTTTTGTTGTTGTTGTTGTTGTTGTGCATTTCTACAGCTTAAAGCAGTTTAAACAGTTGCTTTAGCTGGTTTCCCAGTGCTGCCGTTGCCGTTGCCGTTGCCGTTGCCGTTGTTGTTGTTGCTGTGGTTGTTGGCTGCCTCGCGGCGCTTGTGGCTTGCGAGCGTATTAAATTAATATTTGCTTTTTTGTCAAAAGCCTATAATCAAGCACCCTGGCGATGACAGGCTAAAGGGTCCCTAATTACAGCTTGTTAACCTGATGCAACGGCCACACAGGTCGTCTCTCACTTGGCTCGCGTTTACTCGCGACTCCCAACTCCTCCCTCCCTTCCCCTCACTCCCGACTCCATATTCCCGACTTCTCGTCTCTCAACGCAAGCAAGCTGCGATCAGCAGAAAAGTGTGGTTGCCCGACGTGCAGATTTCCTGTGTCCAGGTTTTAGTTACTCAGGAAAACGAACACAACCCCAAAATTCCTGGGTATCAAGTAGATAAAATTGTGCAATTGACAATTTGACAATCTTTTCGTTATTCAATTTTGTTATCTTATTTTTATTGTTGTTATGTATTATTATTATAATTTGAAAAATTATGACTCCTCTCGAAAGTAATTTCGGTATTCGGTGTATTTTGATACCGATTCTGGTTTTCGGTCCTGTTTTATATTTATATTCAAAATTTCAGTTCTCTTATGTGATTCGTACTTGCCTGCCCATCTACATGAGTACAGGGTATACAAGAAAAAAGAAAAACAAAAAAAATAAGAGAAAACAAAACTGCCTGCCTCCGTTTGTTGCCTCATTCCGTTTATGCTAAGTGGCAAGCGCCGACGCAAGCGCAGCTCGCCACGGCGACGTCACGTCACATCACCCGGCTCATCTCATTTGGCGGGTTTAATGCACCCCCCACTCCACTCCATTCCACTCCACCTAAGTCCCTGCACAATCCCTCCCTCCCCTTCGCTGGTTGTCAGTGTGCCGTGTGCAGTTTGATTGAAGCCCGCAAATTAAAATGGCCAACTGTGGCTGTGGCCCACGAATGCAATTCTCACGATTTCGCGTCATTTGTTCATCATTTGTGTTCCACACACACACACACACACACACACACACATCGAGTGAGAGAGAGAGATAGAGACAGAGAGAGAGTCGCATCATCATCATCTTGTAAGCGATTCATTTGGGCGTTTGCAACACACAAGTTGCCCAGATTCCAAATTCATGATCCCTGATCCCGGATCCCCACATCTCGCCACATCCTCCACATCCAGCTGCAAGATTCAAGATGCGAAATTCCACAGCGCAAGTCCGGTTTGCGGCCAGCGCCTGATCAAATTAACCATTTAAATAAAACATTTGTTTTGATTTTCGCTTAAAAAACAAGAGAGGAGCAGCGGATTGGAGGAATGGAGGGAGGCCCAGATGGGTGCACACTGCGAGATACTGATGCCGGTTGACAGGCGTACACACAAATCCTCGTCGTTGGTAGCTGCTGCTGCCGGACGAGCCGCAGCTCCATTCTCCATTCTCCATCTCCATAATGATCATACTTTAAGCTTTTGAGATAACCTTAATTTCAGATTATCACAGCATTTACTCGTACTTAAAACCGGAGCATATTCAATCTGTTGTGGAAGTCTCCCAAATTATTATACTTAAGAACTACGCGTTATTAAAGCCAAAATATCAGGGTGTTAAGTTGCAACCTGAACCGATTTTAAATCCGAACCGGAACCGCAATTCAACATTTTTGTTAGAGGATAATCGATGTTTTAGTTTATGCCTATAAATATATTTGCACCTTAAGTCCCGATCCAGGACCCGAAATATAATAATCATATATTGACTTGACACAAGTTTTATCCAAGCTTAACTAGATATGGGATTAATTGACTTTTCCTTTATTAGAAATACATATCGATATTGTAAAAGACTGTTGGAAACCAGTTTCAAATGATTTTCAGATCTGTAAAAATATGTATAAATTGCAGAATGCATAAATATACATATAAATATAATATAATTAAAATTTATATCCAATATAATTTCATTACCATATTCTGTAGCTTAAATAAACCGAAATGATCAATATAAAGTCGTAACTTAGTTGTTAATCAAATTCTGATCAAGAAATTCATAAAATACACTTTAAATTGCATTGTCATAAAATGCTTACTACGAACATCGGCGGTTATAACAAATTGTGTGTTCAAGATGTGATTATGAGATGTTCATAAAAATTTGCTTCTGGCTTTTAAATGAATATAAATTGCATCGAATTCATTAAGACACGAACCAAAAAAATAACACCAACAACAACAATAACAACAACAACAAGATGGCTAACAAATTGGCCTGAACTGACGTCTGGTGATGATGATGCCAATGGACAGGCGACAGCTCGAAATGATTGTTTATTTTGGGGCACAAAGGAGTCAAGCGATGGGCTGGGCTAAGGTGGGGGGTGCTCGGGGAACTATCATTTATTAATTGTTCTTTAATTTGTGTGGGAAGCGACGCATTGTTGCAGCTCTTTTCCCCTCGCCTACCCAAAAATACACGAAATGAACAGCAAATTATCAAAATAAATAAATAAAAATAAAACAACAACAAATAATAGATAAATTTTATTATATTTTTTTTTTTGTTGCTCATATTAAAATGCAAATTAAATGCAATAAACAACAATTCATTAAAAGCGCAACTAGCTGGCTAATGACCGGATCCGAAAGACGCTTCCAATCTTAACGCCCCAACTGTGGACCAACAATCAGCAGCTTACAGCCAAAACTTAATAAAACCGGCTAGAAAAAAATCGAGCGCCCACAGAAATTAGGACATTAAAAAAAATTAAGACAGGTGCAAAAATTATGATGACTTCGGTTATTCGAAGAAATTTTTGCATAGACTTTTCAGATACGTCTGAAAACATTCTATTAACAAACAAGGGAAAACGTTGCAGTCGGACGTAACCGACAGCGAAATACTCTGATACCATAATTTGTGTGCAGCCAAGAAATGCTGTCCAAGTTTTCCTTTCAGATTCAGGTAGATATAAGATAGTAACCCGATAGTAAACGATAGTAAACGATCTTTTAGGGGAGTTTCCAGTAACATACTTTCAAAATTTGGCAATAGTGATGCAAACGATGCAAACGTGATTTTGGTTCGGAACATAAGTCAAAATTATAGTCCGAAAATCGGCATAGTCCGAAAATCAGCATATGGGCAGATTCCAGATTAATGAAGGGTGATACTAGGAATATACCTTTTAAATTTGGGGACTTAAGCTTTCAAATGGCGTGAGATATATGGTCTTATAGATTTACACCAACATATCCATAAAATTGTGGGACATATGTATGTGGCTTTATCGATTTGCGAAAATCGATTTTTATCGATTTTCTAGCTCCCTAGTGGACGTAGGACTCCAACCTTGACACTTTACTTTCGAGGGTACTTTCAAATATATGTTCCAAGTTTCAAGTCTCTATCTTGCGTTCATGCAGACGGACAGACAGCATGACGGACATTGCACAAACCCAATATACTATTTTATCTTGGGTATCATAGTATACAAATGCACAGACATTTGATGTTTACTAATTCAATATTTCAAATCATATTCAAATGCTGCAATATGATATGTCAAATGATAACTATATGGAAAGACATGGGTTTTGATTACATATGAGTTTTGTAGTTAATAAAATCTATATAGAAAAGAGGGCAAAATATCCGATTTCATTTCAATAATTAATTCTACATCTTTTTGGTATTTGACCTCAAATGAAATACACATCAAATAACAAACACTTTGGAGTTTATCTATATACTAAATACTATATTATTATTAATTAGTTAATTATCAATTAATAAGTATACAAAATGTGCACTTTGTGTTTTAGCCATGATTATTTGATTTGATGAACTGGTTCAAATTGTCATTTGAAGCTAAGCAATAAATTTAAATAATCGAACATATATTAATTGAAAGCCATTGACAATATGACAACAAAATAACCCTTCGTGTTGGGGACGGTTATTCCAATTATATAGAATCAAAACTCGTACAATCATAAATCAGGGAGTAAACCATAAAATAAACTTGATATTTTATGGAATAAATATGTGTGTACAGTTAATGCAATAACAATAATAATAACAATAACAATAAAGCGTAAGAGAAAGTTGTAGCAGAAAGTGCTCGACTTGATGATGCCCTGTTAAAAGTTGGGGGACCTGATGAATTGTGTATATATGGAGTCACTAAAGTCACTCTACTGATTAGTAGTATTTAATATATTCCAACTCTGCCACACAGATCTATGATACTCTTCCAATACAAATATAAAATACAGGGTATATGCTTTAAGTATAGCAAGAAATGTGAAATAAATAAATTTATTAATGGCATTAAATTTAATTTGACTGTTATGTTTGTTGCTTGAAAATGAAACTTACACGTGATCCAAATGCCAAATGCCAATGTATGCGCCGTCAATCCATCAATCCGTCAATCGTCGTTTTAACTTGGCCCACAGCCATCGATCGGTCAGACACAGGCTCAAAGTGGGCCGCCACATCAAAATATACAAATATACATACATATAGTATATATAAACATTTTGTATATTATGGCCATGTTTGGGCCATCATTTTGCGACATTTGATGTAAAGTTTATTGCGCTTATTGTTAGCTGTCTGCAGAATTAGCTTAATGTGCCATTAAAATGCGTGGCGTGTTGACAAAACCGATCGACTGTCAAGCTTGGACATATAGTACATACATATATTCCCGTTGCTGTCCTCTCTGCTCTGTGATCTGCATAATATCGCTTCGACCTCAAAATCGTCTCCCAAACGACTCGCAAAACATCAAACATCAAAGTAGCGCCCCCAAAGAACCACCCGAAGCCAAATTATTATTCAGTCTATTGTGTTTGTGTTTGGGAGCAATAATATGGCTTAAAGCCTATATAGCGTAATTGGAAGAGCTCTTTATGTGCTCGGCATGTCGTGTTAAGCAGCTGTTAATAAATACAGCACATTGCTTTTATTCACATTTGATAAACACAGTGCTCTCATTAACATAAACCACATAAAAGAGTTATAGTCGGGCAAACCATTGAAAATGGATAATAAAGGGTACAATGAAGTTGTAAGAAGGAAGTATCTCCGATTCGGCATCAACAGCCAGTATAATTTATCGATAGCTTCATTGCCCCAATATCGATCAAAATCGATTATCAATTTAACAAATTTTTAGTATGTTGATCATCTGTAAAACTGTTGTAAGAATCGGTTGAAAAAAACAGAAGAATATCATATTTTCTATTCACCTTTCTCTGTGTATAGACACATACATTCATACTTAAATTCATACATACATTCATACATGCATTCATACATACATTCATACATACATTCATACATACATTCATTCAATCATACTTACCTACAAACATTTAAACTGTAAAATAATTAATGAATCCTAGACGAGCTGTCTCGTCTCGTGTATTCTTAGTTGTTGTTGTAGACAGGTTCACGTAGTTGAAGCTCCACTGTACAT
This sequence comes from Drosophila kambysellisi, assembly GCA_035042185.1. Taxonomy (NCBI): domain Eukaryota; kingdom Metazoa; phylum Arthropoda; class Insecta; order Diptera; family Drosophilidae; genus Drosophila; species Drosophila kambysellisi. The sequence continues at coordinate 99,828 of JAWNLS010001080.1, forward strand.
ACGGCTATTAGTTGGTAATTGATTTGTTAAGCAGCCTGCAATTAACAGCGATGGCTAAATTATGCAACTGACTAGATGTTAACTAGCTGTTAATACATGTCAAGCAATTATTAACAATTAAAGACAATAATTAACAGTTGGAGGCAAAATGTCAAGTGGATGCTAACATCTCTGTTGACTTGTGTGGAAAGTTGTGAGTAATTCAGTTAATATCATTGGCTAATCATCAGTTAAACGAGCTAAATGCAACTCTGAAATATATACGGCTTAATAATACAAAAATTCAATGCAAATTTGTTTGAAAAAAACGCAAGTTTTTATTGACTAAACTCACAAGAAAAGCAAAAACACAAATAAATAATTTAAACAAAAAAAAGATGGTTTTCAACTTTATCTTCAACTTCATCATTGACCTTAACTTAAACTAAATACTTTAGCTAATTTTATTTGCCGCTTGGCAAAAATGTTGTTCGCAAAAAAATGTATATATATATATATATGAATATATATATATATTTATATATGTGGTATTTAGTTATAGTTAATTATTTGATATAAGTACTTGGGTTTTGTGCGTGTTTATGCTGCTGTTATTGGATATTATGTGATAGATCTATGTAGGTTTATATATACGTATATACTATATAGTATTTATGTATCTATATCATTTAAATATAGGAAACTCTGTAAGCGGCGTATACTTTTCGAAAGCACCTAAGAACTAAACAACTTACGCACTAACAAAATATCAAATAGTATTTGGGTTAAAATTTCCGAATTATGTAGTGTACCTCTCTGAGCGTTTACCCCCAGTGTGTGTGTGTATGTGTGTGTTTGTGTGTTTGTGTGTGTGTGTATCCCCAACTACTCTACCGACCATTTCTAATCCGTATCTGGCCACATTATGCGGCTTTTGCTTCTTAGCTCGTTTTGTCCACACGCAAAATGTACAAAGTCAAAAAAAAAAAAAAAAAAATCCACACATATTTAGTTTCTTAGGATCCCTACAACTCCTCCAAACAGCGGACATTGGTCAGCATGATGCGTGTGAGGCGCCAGACCTGCTTGGCGGCATTCTCGAGAGCCCCCGGTGACTTGCCCTTGAAGAGATCCATATTGGGCAGGAAGTAGTGCGGACAACGTCGGCACTGCAGGCACGAGATCAACTGCAAAAATATCCCATTGATGCGATCCGCAATGCAGTTCTCCTCCCACTCCATCTCCCTCGGATGCTTCTCGCACTCGTACAGCAGCAGCGTCTTCAGATGATACGATGTCACAGGATTGCCGGGCAGGTCCAAGTGACGATCGCGCAGTGTCTTCAATATACTAAGGCAGCGACGGCGACTGGCACCTGCAACAAAACACATCAAATACAAATCAATTAAATTCAGTATCATTAATATATATATATGTATATAATAATAATAACTAGGAAATAAAAAAATAAATGAAAAACATTTAAGCCTTAAGTTCAATGAAAAAGTTTAGCTTAAAATACAAGTAAGAATACTCTAGTAGAGAGAGCTCGACTGGCAGATCATCAAAGTCTTTATTGCGCTTTCCTTTGTTTAATTTGATAAATATGAAAATGAGATTTATTCCGCAGTTTCTAAAGGAATTTTCTACAGTTTATCAAGATTTTGTCCAGGCTAATAGACTTCCAATTAGAAAGATAAATTCTTTTATTGCTGTCGAAAATCGATTAATATCAATATTTGCTATACGTAAAGCTATCAATAAAATGAAACTATCTCGAGAATTTATATTTCCAATTTGAAGTCTCCAGCTCTTAGTCGCCGATATCGCCCTGGTCACACAGACTGACACAGGAATGACTAAATCGGCTCGAATATTGTTGCTGATCATAAACATATATACTTAATAGGGTTGGATATTCTTTCTCTCCGTTATATACATTATCATCTTTACACCCATTTGATTAATATTAAATTGATCCAAGGTATAAAAAGATAATTTGTAATATGAATTTGATATTACAGATTTGACACCCGAAAAAAAAAAAATACTTTCGGTAAACAATTAAATTAAAAAAAAAAAAAAAACTTGTCGCAGACAGACTCGTAACTTGTATTGTTCGAAACTAACGCTGGTCAACTTGGCATTAACTTTGTCCAAAACATATCATAATTCCCATGGAATAGTTATATATTTTTTTGTCATTGATTGAAACAGGCCTATTACTCATATAAATGGCACTCAAGTGTCCAAAATAATTTGAAATGTACAAAAAAACAACATTTGTGAAATTTGATAGCTGGGAGTACCGCAAGTGGTAATTATTTCACTGACTAATCGAATTCAAGCAAACTGTGTATTTTGCTGCATTTGCTGATAGTTGACAGTAAAGAAATAACCCCTTTCTGGTAGTGTTCAAGGTGTGAACGCACAGATCGGTAACTAGGCCTCGGGCTACAACTACAGCTACGACTACGACTACGACTACGACTACGATTACGACAACGAATATGTTGTGAACCGGTTTGATTGATCAACCCACACAGCAGACGTCATGCAGCACATAAATCATGGACTTGGAGTGTCAAGACCTGCTAATCTCAAAACTGTACCCCCGATAATCATGCGTAGGGCGCTTGATATTTTTTTTTATTTTTGTTATGGACTAAAGCACATTGCTGAATAACATGATGTTATAAAAATAATAAAAATAAATAAAAATAAAAAAATTCTGAGACTTTAAAATAACTGAGAAGTGATAAGCATATTCTACCGATGGTGGGTGGTATATATAAATAGATATAGATATAGCTGGATCTAATTGATTTGGATTTGAGGAGGAGTTCTAATTCTATACAATTTCCATCAGCATAAGAAATATAGTTTATAGATCTCAACTTCATTAATATATTTTAAATAATGTCCCATAGATAATAAGTAAAAAAAAATCTGATAAAACTCAACGATAAACAAATCCAAACTAAATAGATCACTTGTTCAATCAAGTTATGGGGAATTTTTAGAAGATCCCAAGAGAAAAGATTAAAAGACTAATAATCAAACGAATGATCCCAGCAGAGATCTGATAAGTGTGACAGGCAGCGTAATCGATATACGATATTGTGATATTGCGATAACGACATTGTAATCGATCCGAGTCTCAGTTGACAGTTAGTAAAAGCACGATCGCAGCTAAGTAAATTATGATGCGACAGCGCATTAAATTAAATGTCAAGAAGATCGAGCTAAGATCGAAGAAGATCGCAGAACGCGAGAGATTTTCTTGGTGAAAGACCTGGGCTGGGACAGAACGACTGAGAGACGGAGATGACAACAAGGAAAGCACACGAAATCAATGTGAGGGTCTGGAGATTTGATTTCGATTTTGGGTCTTTCGTTTAATTTTGATTTTGTGTTTTTTTTTTGGATTTTGATATTCGCTTTTGTCGTCTCTGGTGGCTTTTTTGGTTTTGTGTTGTTTTTACTTCTCTGAGGGGCCCGAGCGTCGTTGTTTTATTTATTTGTTGACTTTATCTAATCGCCGAGATTTAAAATATTTATAAAATCGTTTAGAAATTTATTTATGGCTCAAGCATTGGCATTGTTGATATCTACTACTACAACAGCAACAACAACAACCACAACAACACAAACAACAAAAACAACAAAACCAGTTTTCCTGACTAACCAACTTAACGGCCTTATAGCTATGGTAGCGACTGCGACTGCGACTCCAACTGCGACTGCGACTGTGACTGCGTTTTATCTGGCTCTGATCAGCGGATTTGTGCGCGTGGAGACGCGAAGACATTGGGCCCAAAGACCGGCCAAATGGGCCATCTCATCCAATAGCTGAACGGAGCGCAGATTTATGAGACGCTGCACACTCATAATCATATAGGGGCCATATCTCATTCCTTATCTCTATGCTCCGATAAACGGGTGCGTTTAAGGCGCTTGTGAACTTCAGTTAAGTTGAAAGTTAATTGAATCTGATTTGACTCCTCAAAGTGATCAATGAGCTTTAGATAAATGGAAAAGTATCTACACTTGAAAACAAAAATCGTCCTAAATTTATAAATTCAGGATAAGTTCGTAATTGTTTGAAGAGGAGAAATTGTATCAAATGGAGCTTTCTATAATAAATTTTAAGTTTAGCTTAAAGTAATTTTCATATTAACAACAAATTTGTTTACATCATTTTAGAGTAGAGTAGGCATAGAGTAGAGATCTGTTAAAGGTCGATTTTTTTTTATTCAAAACTGTACTCCAAATATTTAATTTCGTTGATCAATTTTAAAAGATATTAAAAGTATGTCAAACAATTCATAAACTCATTTGAATTAGCGGTTAAATGGATGTCAACTTATCTATAAAAAAGACTTTGATCAGGATCAGACATATCAAATCGTGATCGTAAACAACAACAATCGCAAACTAAGAGAGAAATGCTCAATTCACGTGTTCCCACTTCCTATCAATTGGATCAAAGAAACTAAGCTTTTAGGATTCCCGTCGCCAAGTGGCAAGTGGCAAGTGGCATACATATAATTTGCTGTATGATCGTTGCCACCTGATTGTGTGTCGTGCTGCCAGATCGTATGCTTAATTTACAAGCAATTATATTTAAAAACTAGACTCGCTGATTTGTTCGAAATAAATCAATTAAATTTAAGTGTGTCACTGATTGTAACACCCTCAGCCGATATCAGGTTTAAGGGGGTCTATGGTTCAGTACCCGAGTTACCCATTATGCTAGATTTCTAGATTTCCAGCTTAATTTACAATCGGATAATATTTGTTTTTGTGTCTGGGTTAAAAAGGTTTCTGGCATATTGAATTGTGGAACAGGTGGAAATGTGCTTGGGCTATAAAAAGAACATTTTGGGTGTGCTTTTAAATGCTTGATATATAATGCTTAATAATAAATGACTACATTTCATAGATAAGGGCTTATATTTAAAAAAAATATTACTGATTAATTAAAGTATATTATACTCCTATATCAGTTAAATGGGGATTACTTTTTAAATACTTAAGACTAATCACGAAATATTAAAATGAAACTGTATAAGAAAAAGTTTTGGATGATATGTCTAGTTTATATTTGATCTGGGCACTAACTAAATTTTGACTAGTCTAAACTACCTTGAAAAGAATGCTGAATGTTGGTATTTTATTATATGATACGACAAATATTGATTAATAACTATAAAAAAGATTTTAGTTATTAGAGAGACATATTTGAAGTATTATCTGATTATTATATTATTATATGAAGTGAAAATATTTCAAAAACGATATGGAAAACGAATTTTTATTTGCCGACGGCAACTTGAATTGAATTGTATGATTCGGATTTGAGATGGAGTAATTGAAATACATATGCGGATGGGGGAAGTTCACCTTGCAAAAGACGATTCTCGGCGTCCGTAAAGCTGAGCACCCAGGCATCGCCCTCCATGGCGGAGTTTTTGCCCTGGAGTGCGATGCACTCCTTGGAAAGCATATCGAAGCCCTCAGTCTTAACCTCTGCAACAATATTTGGATGCGGCCATGGTATGCCCGGCAGGGGCCAGTGCGATGCTGAGCGCGGCCAGAGGCCGGCACACTTAAAGGCGGGCGTAATTTGGACAATGATGCGCTCCCTGATGCGCAACTTCACCTCGGTGGTATCGGCGATCATCTTGACAATGTCGCGATAGGCGCACTTGTCGCACGCCTGCGCCACCAGCGTCTGGAATCTGGAGCGTATCTTCCGCGCCGACAAATAACCAGATGCCGTAATGAACTCCACCCACAACGACATGGATCGCTTGCGTCCATCGCTCAGCTTGAGTACCGCACAGCCCGGCAAGGTGCCATCGTCGACGAAATTGAGTACACCCATCTGATTCAGATAGATGATGATTTCGAACTCTGTGGGTGAGATCACTTCCAGTCCCTCGAATCGTCCATTGTAATCGTTGAGCGAGGATATGAAGCGTGGCTCCTGCACCTCGACCTCTTTGAGCACATCCTGCACGATGCGACAGACCTCCTGGATTTGTTTGTGGATCTGCGCCTTGCGCACCTGCACCCGATCCGCACAATATTTGTTCATTTGATAGACCATCTTGGACTGTGCCGCGATCATGTCCGACGGCACCAGCATTATTGACCCGGGCGACGACGTCGTGATGCTTTTTATTATTATTCTTATTCTTATACTTTTGTTTTGCTTATTTTGTTGATTTTTTGTGAATTTAATGCGCTTTAGGAACTGTTATTTCTTTTGTGCTTGGTTAAATTTCAATTTGACTGCTCTATGCGAAACTACACAGATGTTGCATGTTTTTTTCTTCTTCTTCGTATTTTTGGGGGGCACAACACAAAAAAAATTTATAACAAAATTGCAATTGTTTTCAAAAATTCTTCTTTGTTATTTTCTTTTTTATTATTTTCTTATGTTATGTATTATCACGTTGCGAACGGAGGCGGAGGCGGCGGCGGCTTTTTGTGTGTTTACGTATCACGTGAAGTCACAGTTTGAGTTGAGTTCGCACGCGTCGCAGTCACAGTCACATTCGAGATGTCGCAGTCGAGGTCGAAGTCGAAGTCGCAGTCAACTCGTGTCGCGTGTACTCGCGCCATCAACTCCAAGACATTGACTGATTTCGTATGGCGTGCGCACCGCAAGAAAAGTATCCGCAGTCGAGTAGCAGTCGCAGCGCTGCTGCCCAGTCTCCATCTCGCCATCTCCCCACACACACACACACGCACAGAAACTCATGAGTCGGCAGCCGGCAGACGTGAGTGTGAGCGTAACAGCACTACAAATCGCAATACACTTGGTCTGCTGCGCGCGCTGTCGCTCTCGCTCTTACTCTTCGTCTGGCTCTCTCTCGGGTTGTTGCAAAGAGAGCGCACATAATGGCTGAGCACGCTCTCGGCGCTCAGCAGGCGTGTTTGTGTATGTGCGTGTGTGCATGTGTTTGCTTCACTGTGTGTTTGTTTGTTTAATGCTCATTTGATTGTTTGTTTGTTTAATCAAAGCGCTATAATGGCGACCAGCTAAGAGAGCGAGAAAGAGAGAGAGAGAGAGTTAATGTGTGTACTTTCACTCATTTGAACCCACACCTAAATCCACCCCAAAAATGCAACCACTCCGCAAGCCCCTTTTCGTTTCGTTTGCAAGTTTTCATTTGCTTCTGTTGCTGCTTGTGTTTGTCTCTTAGCTCCGCCCACTTTTTCGCTGGCACACATACAGGCATACAGGCCGGCAGGCACTCACATAGATACGCACCAATACAGAGAAACGTGGCTGCATAGTTCTCTCTTTATATTTTCTTTGTATTTATTGGGGTTGTGCTTGTGGGTGGTTTATTTGACTAAATGTGTGTTGCAAGTACGCGTTGTAAATAGTTGTTGTAGTTGTTGTTGTTGTTGTTTGATGTTACTCGTATTACCAATAAATATCTGACCAAAAAGGCGGCTTTGCAGTGGCTATTTACACATGTGATTTATGCTGAAAGTCTATTAGCCAACCCTTAATACTAAATTACACAAATACTCGACAAAATATAGTACTACTATTTAAATTCTTAATTACATATTGTGTAACTCGAAATGAGTTTTTGGCATAAATAACCAAATAATATATATTATAAAAAAATGTTTTTATTTTTAAGGAAACAGTAATTTAAATAAAAGAAAGAAATAAATTACCTGATAGGTCTATAAATATTTTACATTACATAAAGGATAAATGAACTCAATTATAGATTATGATATAGTGTGTTTTTAGTCTACCTAGACCTATAGTATTTTAAATTGAAATAGTAAATAATTAATATATGCCAAAAAATAAATGATGTATTTACATTAATATCCTGTTGTTTTTACGAAAATAGCAAACAATTCTGAAATAATAGAGAGGCTGACAGATTAATTTATACGTGACAGGCATACTATGTATATGTATGTATATGTATATGTATCTATATGCCCCACAGTCAGCCATTACGAAAATCTGCTCAAGCTCCATCTCTCTAAGCCCGTAGCGTATTAATGCATATCTAATTTGATTAATGGACGTTTAACACGAGCTTCTAACGTGCCTCGCATCAAGCTGGCCTGTGGGTGGCGTCTTTGGCTCGTAAATTAACACAAAAATTGAAAGAGAAAAAAAAGAGAGCGGTGCGAGTGAAAGAGAGAGTGAGCGAGTGACTGAGTGTGGCTTATAGAGGGTATCATATCTTGGTTTTTATGCGCACTGCGGCAACATTAAGTTCCACTTTAGAGAGTGGCAAACAAATTATTATGTATAATTCAGTTTGAACTGTGTGCCGGAACCTGCATTAAGATAAAGCTAATTAACACCTCAGACCCTCAAGGGTCCCAAGCGACGTCTGACTAGGGAACACGGCAATGAGAAGAGGAGGCTTGTAGGGGGTGGGGGGTGCACCCTAATAGCAACGCCCATAAGTTTAAAGACCAAGATGTTTTCCACATGCGTCTATCATTTTTCTTCACTCTGACTACATAAGCGATAAGCGAAATGCGGAATGGAGCTAAATTGAGTTAAGGGTCCCGGACATCGAACCTTGTGCTTGTACCTGCCTCTTGCTTGTGCCGTGTGTCTGGATTGGTTGCATGTCATCGTCGACTATGGAAATGAGTGGCCGTTAATGTGCGAGAAAAATGCGCTGGGAATCACTTTAATGGCCGCATAAATGTGGAAAATGATCAAAGGGACACGAACTTAATTGCGGCCATTATCGGGCTCTTTATAGCCCCGATATCTATATACATTTATATAAATATATATACAAATGGGAAATGAATTATGCAAACGGCCCAAAACTGCAAATGCCCAGCGATTCCAATAAGACATAAGCGGACATCTTCATTAGCAGCAGCAGCAGAAGCAGCAAGCGTCTCAAGGTCTCATCTGGATTGGCTTAGCTTATGGTCTTTTTATCGATAAGATAAAGGCAATCGATGGCCGGCTGGGCGATTTATGCAAGTCACGCAGTGCGATCGATACTCGATCAACGATCAACAGTCAACGATCATCAGCGATCTCCGCGTACCGTTAAGTGGAGCCGAGCCAACACGGTAGTCATCTCGTTTAATTAAATTGTGTATGTTTTGTGTCCGCTTACCTCCCCCCAGACACACTCCCACTCCACACTCCCCACCTCCCGCTAACCCCTTCAACGGATGCGACGACTTCATTCGCAGCGGTTGCCCTTATCAATAGCACGAGATCTGCATTGATGAGGTCCTCCTTGAGGTCCACCTTATAACACTGGCATTGGCACATACGCTTTATGGTACGCTCCCTGTGACCAAATGAGCAAATGGCGGAAAATTAAATTCGCTGTGGCGACAACTGCAACAGTCCGCAACTAACTGTTGCTCTACCACATACCCTGTACTCGACCACATACATATAACCCGATAAGTGTGAATATATATAAAAAAAAAATGTATATATCAAAGCAGATATCTAGAAAATAAATCCAATCGGGGTTTGAGTTTAGATACTGCATTCAAATTTGATTAGACTTAATGCAACCCTTAATTGTATCGATATTTATCGACATGTTTTGATAAAGTTGATGAATGAATAAAAAGAACAAATGCTACATTCAAATGTGTAAATTTACCAAACTACAAGCTTATTTCAGTGGCCTTATCGATATTTTTTGATTTGCTTGGATCCACTTGAGTTATCGATCGCAAATGAAAAAATATTAACAAGAGTTTTGGTATTGATTACGAATCTTCTTTAAAGTTGATGTGGTCAGATGAATATCTCGCAGCTATATTTTGAAGTGGTACAGGGTATAACAAAAGCCCAACACACACACTTACACACACACATATACACACACACAGAGAAAGAGAGAGCAATAGATTGCAATCGCTGGCAACTCACAACATTCCCTGCTGCTGCTCCTGTTCCTGCTGCTGCTGCTCGAGCGTTGGCGATGGCGATGGCGATGACGATGTTCCCTTCTCAGTGCTGGACACAGGCACCAGCAGCAGCAGCAGCAGGAACTGCAGCAGTTGCAGCTGCTACATGGACACGACACGTTCCTCGTAACCCCGCCGCGCTTCCCCAACGTTTTTGTTTATTTTTTTGTTTTTTTTTTTTATTCTCTTGACTTTGTACCTTTCCTTCCTGCCGCATGTTTTTTGTATGTGTCCCAATTTCTGTCGCAACTACTACTTGGCTACTACTTGCCTTGTGGTGACACTTGGACGTCGACATGTTCATTTGTGTTGTGTTCTCCAGCGCCTTGGGGCCAGCTAAAGAATTGTTCAAACATGTTCATACATATACATATATATATGTATATATACAAATATTTATATATCTTACGAGTTTTTACATATATAAAGCTGATCAAGCAATGTACATTTTATTTGCAAATGCTGTATCGAAAATTATTATTTAGTCTATATTTATTTGTATAATCGGCAGCTGTTTAAATATTCTTACCTCCATTTATTGTTAAATTTATTTTATTTTTAATTATCACAGAGTGATAAGATCTGTGTGATAATGCTGAAAACGATATGGATGACATATAAATTTCAATATGCAGTTAGTTAAATCTGCCATTGCTGCTGCCTTTTCGGGTTTTCCATTTAAGCATAATTGACCATAAAGGTAAAATTGAATCTTTGACTTGCGCTCCGCTGCACTTGTTGTTCTAATCTCTCAACGGAGATCCCAAGGGGCAACACAGTTCAGAGAATGGGATTCACAGAAACCGAAACAGAAGCGAACCTTAATTAGGGCAGTGCCCAAAATGCCACCTTAAAACCCCGGCTAATTGACAATCTACAGAGAAAGAGAGAGAGAGAGAGAGAGAGAGAGGGAGTTGTAGAGGGAAAGAGAGAGGGAGAGACAGTGAAGAGAGTTTCCAGTGCAATACAAATGTCAGTTTGGATGTGAACCCATTTCAAATCCATGCGCACAGACAAACACACACACACACACACACACACACAGACACAGACACACACACACACACACACACACAGAGAGACACACACAGGCACACACATATGCGATCATCGATCATTTTCCAATTGAGCTGGCCGAGCTCTGATAATCTGCAGAGCTGCCAGCACGCATTGCGTTTCATTGTGCAGTCGAGTTTGTCATTTGATATGATGGCAACGCTGACAGCAGCCAGCCCAAGATGAAGTCGCCGATTGAATGAGGGCATTATGCTGAGAGGCTCCTCTCTACACAGACAAAAAAAAAATAAATAAAAAAAAAACTATAAAGAAAAGAAAATGAAAAGAACAAGACAAAATATGTTATATTAAATATTGAAGTACGATTCGTAGACGATTTTTCGTGAATCAGCAGGAAATTATTAAGAGAAATCATTAAGAGCAAATGATTTAAAATTTGCCATAAATAAACAAATTATTATTAAGATATAATAATATAAATATTCTTGATTCATGTAAAATTCTTAAAGTTTATGTAACTCAGTGAAAAATTGACCAAACTATCAGATGGAATTTCGTGGGTCTCGAAGAGATGTAGATATAGACATATATATATAAATATATATAGATAAAGATATAGATACAGTTATAGCAGAAATCAATTATGTTATCTTATTCTTAAACTATATCTTTGTATTTTAGTTGTACAAATTGAGTTTTGTGAATATTCCAAATTGCTGTTTGTTTTTTTTTTTTTTAGTTTTTGTTCAGTGTACTTTGCCTGGCGCTTTGGCAGAGCCAACTGGCGACATCTGACCTCAACGGCGTAAGCCATGTTGCTGTTGTTGTCGTTGTTGTTGTTGTTGTTGCTGTTGTTGTGTGGCATGTGCAAAGGTCAGCCGGTTGCAGGCAGCGACAGCCGCAGAGCTATCAACCGAGGGCATTGGCATTAGCATTTACTTACCTGTCTGATCAGCTCTACTCTTCTCTGCCCTCCCCTCCACTCCACTGCACTCCGATCCCCGCCCCTGATCAGCCCTGCCCTGCCCTGCTCTGCTCTGCTCTGCCCTGTTCTGCTCTGCTCTGTTCTGCTGTGTTGTTGGCCAAGTGGCGCCTGCATCCCGTCGCGCTGTGTCTGCATATGCGGAATATGCGTGAGCGTCGCTTAACAACAACAACAGGAACAACAACAGCAACAACGAGCCGCATGCCTCATGCCTCATGCAACAAGCAATCTTTTGGACAGCGCCAGCGTCCCGTGTCCAGACATTCAAATCAGTGCCAGTTTTCGAGCTGAGAATTGCGATGCAGTCGCAGTCGCAGTCGCAGTCGGAGGTGAAGATGGAGACGGAGACGGAGACTGAGAACCACCGCAGTTGCAGCGCCCCACCTGAGCCCCCCCACCTGCGACACACACACACACACAAACACACACATACATTAAATTCAGCGACATGCGGTTAAATATGCTTAAGTTTTTCCGCGGACAACTTGAAATTAAGTATATGCCACAGAGCAACGAAAGAAAGAGCACCAAAATCGTTGCAAGTTCCATGTTGCAACTTGCAACAGTTGCTGCTGCTGCCCTCCTCAGTGTTGCCATTTTAGCCTTTTTCCAGAAAAATCTTTCACTTTTTAGCTGAAAACGGAGGCAGTTCCCCAAATTGGAAATATCAAAAAAGGCATTTTCCTTAATTTTGAAAGGTTAAATTTAGTATTAATCTAGGGGATTGAGTTCAATAAAAGGAAGTTTTACTTTAGCTGTTGTTATCAATCGGTCAGTCTATCAATCAGGGATAGCAATTGATATGACAATTGATTCTCTAACAACTTTATTTTTACACCTTTCTTCCGATAATTAAAAGAAATCTTAAGCTTAACTCTTTACCGTCAATCAATCAATCAATCAATCAGTCAGTCGGGACAAACTATATATTGGCTTGCTCTTATTTTTGGCTTCTTTTTACTTTGTGCTGTTTTTGTTTTGGCAGCACTCTTGTTGCCCCATAATGAGTCTCCTCCATATCGCAGTTCCAAGTCTAAATCCACTACCCATTCCCATTCCCATTCCCAATTCCAATCCAGTTGTGCGTCCCATGCAGTTACCTTAATTTATATATTGTTTGGCTCTGTGCAAATATCAACGCGCTTTCTTGAATGTAGTTAATGCGACTTCTTAGCCATTATCCATTCATTATGACCATTAGGCTGTGTACCAGTACCAGTTACATCCCCCTACCCTCCCCCTCCCCCTCCCCCTCACCATCCTCTCTTCTTCTGCTTGCTGCTTGTGCTCCTGTTGATTAATTCCCGTTCCCCTCGCTTCCACTTGCAATTCAGGATGCCATCGGTCTGCGCTCAGTTTATGGCTAAGAGTCTTGCAATTTCACGATATTTGCGGGTATTTGTAAATATCGACTATTGAATGACTCCGACTGCATCCACTGATGAAAACTGAATTATGTATTATTTAATTGTTGTTACGGAACAACTTTTTGAGGCTACCTTCAATTTTCTGTGATATTCTATGAAAACATAGAGATCCGAGGCTCTTGTTAAAACCATTTGGAGACATGGGCTCGATTCAGCTTTTGATTTCTTATATTTTTGCTCAACTTTATTATACAATTTTTCACATTTTTAATTCTTTCAGGGTATATCAAACAATGCTTGCCCATATTAAAAAATCGTTATTGTTTTTATTGGATAATACAAAGTTAAGGAATATCTTCAAGCAGTTGCCAAAAATTGTAGCTGGTCAGAAAACAGGACAAAATGTAAAACAAATAAGTCAAAACGAGTTTCTTAGGCATATCGAAAATTATATACACTTGTAGACCAGGATAACTTGGAATTAATCTGTCGACTGATTGTTCCTATTACAGCTACATAAAATAGTAGTATAATTTCGATAATTTGTTATCAATATGCAAGAAACATGTTTAATTTGAATATGTAGGAAAACAAAAAAGTTTCCATACAAGAACTAATACTATATGATATAGTAATCCGAACCAGCTGACTGACAAATTGATGCCAAATTTCATGAAGATAGCTGAGTTCACATAGTTAGTTGAATAGTTGGGACGAGTTGGCTTCTGATGCTGATTATGTGTTACAAACTACACATAAAAATAATAAGGGTATGAAAAGAGAAGGGAAGATTTGTTGTTGACCACATCTGGTTGACTGGTTGACTGTTTTCTCAGTCGCTGGGTGTCTTATCTGGTCTGCATTTAAATTATTGGCAAAGAAATCGGAGGACAGTCTGCGCTTACACTTTTATTAATGCAATGCGAGGCAGTCCTTTGGATGGGAATGGGATGCTTCGTGTGATAACTTAGCCCGACTCGCAAACAGATCGGACCAACATGGCAGGTATGAGCCATTAGCCATTAGTCGCTTGTTACTGCCAACCCACAGAGAGAGAGACAGAAAGAGAGACAGAGAAAGAGAGAGAGAGAGGGGGGGTAGGAGTGAGGGCGAGGCATTGCTCAATAAGCTGAAGCTGAAGGTTGACCATAAACATGAATATGCTATTATGGCTCCAGGCTGTGGAGCACTTTACGCTTTATCCTCGCTGATTAAAAGGAGCTCCCCCCACTACCAAAAAATAAAAAAACAGTATATAAACAACAAAGAACAACAAGTATTTGTTTATTCAATTAAAGCGTCCATTGAATATCCATCAAAGTCAGTGAATGAAAGACTGAGAGGAGCAGCGAGGGAGGGAGGGAGAGAGAGAGAGAGAGGGATGAAATGCCAAAGCCATAATCTCAATGCCAGATCAGAGATTTCCCAACATAAACTCAACGAATTTATGGCTATAAAAACATGTCTCCTCGCTCGTATTCTAAAAGTGTTTATTTTGATGGCCACCGCAGTCGGGGCGCTAATTAGGACGTGCTGCAATCTACACAGCTCTACAACGACTGCAGTCGTCTCCAGAACCAGACCCAGACCCAGACCCACAAACCAGATCCAGATCCAGACGCAGTCGCAGATGCAGATGCAGACCCAGTCTCAATCCCAATCTCTCTAAGTCCACGTCTCAAGTCGCATCGTATCATTAAAATCAAAATCAAAATCATGCAAACGTTTAACAACGCTACAAAACTTGTCGCTTCGCATATGAGCCAGGTGTGGGGGAGGGAGCAAATGAGCAGGGGCTGAGCAGAGCAGAGCAGAGGGGTAAGGGAGGGGGGGATAGGGGTCATCTCTATTGGGTCGTAAAAACGCGCCGTTACAAGCAGTTGGCACTTGGCAGTTGGCAGTTGGCTCATAAACTTTGTAAACTAATTGCCAAGTTTTTCACTGGAAACTTGCCGTTTCTGCGCTCGCTGTTCATTATACCCTGTGAGCAGCAAGTGGCGAGCGGGTATACTGACTGTAACCCTCATGTGGTCTATTCGGAAAACAAAGCTGATTGTATGCTTACAACATTTTTGAATATATACTTTGATGCCGAAATATATCCTTCAGTTTATAAGCAATATTTTTGAAATATTAATATTAACTTAAGGATTTCAATTTTTCTTTTAACTTCTGCAAATCCTGAATATTGAGAAATACTAATTTTTCTGTTTCAGTTACAGTTTTAAACGGCAATCCATTTTAATATAGCTCAAATAGAATACACAAGAAAATATTAAAATCTTTAATCGATTTCTGTGTACACTTTTCAGCTGAATTTGCCCTAGGAACAGAGTATTTAGCAGTTGGTTGACTTTTCGCAGCTTTTCCTTCTTTTTGTGTTACTGTAACGGCTCACAATTTGTAATTGAATGCATGTAAATTGATTTCATGTGCCAACAGTCGTAATATCAAACATTTAATGCCTCATATCGGACAAGTGCCCAAAGTCAGAGAAGCCAAGCTCCGTCTCTCTCTCTCACTCAATCTCTTTCGCCAAAAAAGAAGAATAAGAAATATTGTTCAAGGAGAGCCAAGCTGCTCTGACTTGAGTGCGTAAATATTATCGGCAAGTACACTTTAGGCCATTAGCAGGCCATTTAGCAGACAGCTTGCAACGACTCCGAGAATGGGAATGAGAATGGGAATGAGATAATTTTGTGAGAGGCTTGCGCAAGAGTTCTCTGGCTGCTGCTATCTTGAATTATGTCAGTTTTGTAATTTTATGCGAATCTTGTTAATTGTGCATAAGGTTTGCTGCTGCTTCGGCTGCTTCGGCTGCTTCGGCTGTGGCTGCTTGTTCACTTCAGTTCCCTCCTCCGATTGGCCGTCGTCTGCCCCATCCAGTTGAAAACACGCACGCAGCAAGGCACGCAACGAAAGACTTAGGCAACGAACTCGCGACAGAAACGACAGCTGCATGCTATGGCTGTGCCACAAATGACCATGAAATTGACCAACCTGCAAACAACAACAACAACAGCAACAACAACAACTTGCAACAATAACAGCGACTGTCAACTCGATAAAAACAAAACTTACAAAAATTACCACAGTTGCTGACAAAAAACCTGTTCAAGCTCTGCAAGAATCAAATTAGTATATAATATATATATTCTTATGACTTAACTCGAATTTACGGTAATTGTAACAGAATATAGCATTTGATAGTGCAATTAAAATATATGTTTTATGTTTTATATTAATCATATTCGAAATCAATTTAAATAGCTTTCCTTCCAATGCACGAAATACATTTTAGAGCTAATGGAAAAATGATGCAATTTTTAAGACAAGCCAATCTGATGGAAACTAGTAAATAAATTAAATTGCAAATAGAATACCAAATGTACAATTTTAATTTGTTGTTAATAATATAATGTTATTTTCAAGTCAACAATTAGACTCGACATTAGAAATCTGATTAAATTAAAAAAAAGAATACAAAAAATACTGATTAAATTGTTAAACTAAAATATCATTTCTTTCTTTAGATCGCAAGTGTATTAATACTTCGACAGATTTGTGCAGCTTTTTATCATATTTTTTATGCTTTGTTTTTTTTTTAATATTTTTTTTTTTTATTTTTGGCG
This sequence comes from Drosophila kambysellisi, assembly GCA_035042185.1. NCBI lineage: Eukaryota > Metazoa > Arthropoda > Insecta > Diptera > Drosophilidae > Drosophila > Drosophila kambysellisi. Next base: position 116,771 of record JAWNLS010001080.1, read on the forward strand.
CCGCCGTCTTCAAAATCGCATAAATTGCGGTTATTAACGCGCGCTTAGGCCACAACTCATGTCAAAATGTATCAATGGGTTCCATATGGGGAATATTTATATTTCTGTGCAGCTTTCGACGCCGGAGCGCCAGAGAAAACCAATAAAGGCTCCCACAGCTGCAGGCAAATATATATCGGTCGGTCAGTGCAGTGTACCTTTGTACCTTGCCACCTTCCCAACTCCGATCTTCCTGCCTGCCTCGCTTGCTGCCTGCATAGGATAAATTATTTTGGGACAAGCAAAATATCACTTCGATTAATTCAAACAAAGGCGAACGCAAAGCAGAAACCGCATCGCCTCCAACTCCAGCTCCAACTCCAACTCCAACTCCAACATGGGTCTCTCTCAGTCTGGCAGTCTCCCAGTCTCCCAGTTGCCGCACCCAATGCAAATAGAGTTCGCATTATCGACGGAGCGGGGCAGAATTGAAATGAAAGAAACGCTGTGCGCATTGCTTCAAAATTCCCGGCGGTCAGAAAAGGATAAAAAACAAAATAAATAAACAAAAAAAAAACTGAAAAAACTGAAAAAAAAGCAACATGTAGTCGTACGACTTGTTTATTTGGTATTGAGCTTAATTTGGACATGATAAGTTGCTCGGACGGCGTTGCCGGCAACGGTCGGCTCTGCCTTTCAAGTCTTTCTTTCGGTCTTTACAATCCAATTGATGTTTTACTTGCAGGCCGTCTGCTATAGCCATAACGAGAGCGAAAGAGACAGCACCATCGATTCATTATCTCACAAAGTAGTTGCTGAAAGACTGCAATGAATACGCCCCCAGTAGTTGCGTCTGCGTCTTTCTTTGCTTTCCTCTTCAACTATGCAGATTCTGTGGATAACGTTCTTCTAATAATTGATTTGCCAATCGGAATGCCTTGAGCAGAGAGAGAGAGAGAGTGATATATAGAGAGAGAGAGGGGGAATCTAGCTTTACCTATTATTTTTACTGTCTGGTTTCATAATATTGGAATTTTAATTCATGCTTCTGCCTACTTTTTTTACACTTTATATTTATTTATTTGATCAATATAAACCAAAGTTTAAAATTAAAATGAAAATATGATATGCAATTAAAAATTAATAATTAAATTAAAATGGAAAATATAAATATATTTTTATGTGAATTAGTCCAACATTTATTTACTAATTTATTATTATAATCATGACCAAAAATTTGAAAAACATCAGTAATTTATTTATACGGAATTTGCTACTTTTTAGCAGCAAGAGCAATATAAAATTTGCTCTGCTCTTGCTTCGGCTACAAACTTCAAGAGAGCAATATCAGTGCCAAGAGCAGAGAACTTAAAAGAAAGCACTGTTTTCAAATTAGCTAGAGCAATAGCAGTAGCAACCGTAAATATATTTCCACTTTGCTATCTGCTTTTGTAGCAATCGTAGAAAAACGAGAGCAGAGCGAGAGCACATCAGCCGAACTGTATAGCTTAGGCATATTAGCGAATTATCATATATACCGAAGCTACCGGAATATGCACTATTGGCTCTGCTATTTTTGTTATTGCTCAGTTTAAGTTCATAGCAGTAGCAATAGCAATAGCAAAACCTAGCATTTTCAATGACTGGGAAAGCAAAAGTTTGAAAGGAGCCAAAGAAAAGCGCAGTATTTATTAAACTTAAGTTAGAAGCTGTTCAGCTTGTGGTACTTAAGGTCTACCGATGCACTACATCAAAATGCAATGAAAAGAGATCGCAGCCGAAGCGCCTCTTCACAGCAAAAGTGTCTTAAATTGCATGCCCCAAAAACACATGGCAAACAAGAGGAACAGCTTCGAAAAGAAACACAAGCAATTTAGAGCAATTTCGATTAAAATCAATATTTACAAGTCACGAGCGCCATCGCAAAGGTTCTGGGTGGTGCCTGGGCACCTAGAAAGCGGACAGTTCCCTTGTGGGCGGACGCAGGACGAAGGACGAAGGACGAAGGACGGGGCAGGGTGGACGAGGGGGGGGTGTGGGCTAAAATTACGAATTTAAACATGAAAAGTTATAAATAATGTGACGATGACAGAGACGGAGACAACACACACATATCACATGCATGCAGCACAAGAACAGCAACAACAACAACAACAAAACGTGTATAATGCGTCAGTTGGATGTGCTCGACCAGCAGTTACCCTGTAAATTCAATTTATGTACTCAAAAATTATAGATAGAGGTCTTTTTACAGGTGCATCTGAAATACTTTTTAGACAACTTCTGCGTTAAATATAAAAAGAAAGTCAATTTTCATATATATATATATATATACTATATACTCGAAATAATTCCAAGGCATTCTCTATTTCCTACTTGCATTACACAAATGATAGATAAATAGCAGAAATCCTCAATCTTTACTACTTTATTATAATGGTATCAGAACATTTCCTTCTTAGAAAATCATTGTAAGAAATACAAATGCAAGCAAATAATAAAATATATGCATCAATAAATAAATAATAAATAAAGGGTATTTAAGAATCGAGTCTGAATTACAAGTTTGGACCACTGACCGCTGCTGACACAGCCACAAAGTTTGTGTTCTGTGTGTGGAGAGTCTTTCGTGCTGCGCGATCTGAAATAAACAAGGCGTTTGCCCCAAGGCGTCTCTGGCGGTTCGATGCGCAACCGTTTTGGGGAAGATTCGACGGGTTGTCGGTTCCGACGTCAGTCGCTCGTTTTGTCCTAAAGAGCTGTTGATGCGTACCGGGGCCCTCACTGCCAGCCTTCCTCCAACTGCCTGACTGCTGATGCTGGCTGGCCGCCTTCTTGGCTTGTTGGCTTGGCTTGGTTTGCTGGCTTGGTTGCTGGCCTGGTTGCTTGGTGTCTGGTGTCTGGTGTTGTTGGTTTGCTTTGGTAATCACCTTTTGTTATAAACACTGTAATTAGGGCTTCATTAAAAGGGTGGTCCCCGCTTGTCTTCGCCTGGCATGCCAAGCGGCTGAACGGTTCAACGTTGATTGAAAACGTCGCCTTCCGTCCGCTCTACTGTCCGGTACTGTCCAATCCACCATTCAAGCAGGTACATCAACAGGGTACGGGGTACGATCATGTAGCGCCGATCAACAAGCGTGCCACGCCCACAGCGCACGCCTCATAAATAATAAGTGAAATGTGCGTGCGGCCCGAGTCCCGTAGCACAGTGGTACCAAAAAATAACCAAAAAACACAAATTGAATACCCGCTACCGTTTCAATCATTCCGCTCACATAATTAACTTGGCTATGATTTTGATTAACGAAACGAAAAACATTTGTTTTTAATTATGCATTTTGTTGAATCTTTCGATAATGGTTGGGCCCAGTGTGCGATCTGGGGAACCCAGAGCTAAACAAATAGCGAGCCCAGCATAATTATAGCATGCACAAAGTGTTTTTTAAGAAAGGGCGGACAGTTGCAGCGCAGTTTATTCACCTGCCGTCCCACTGAGGCACCGAGATTCCGGAGACCCACCGCAACGTACAAATTTCACGCCTCGAAGCTATTTGCAACAGAGGTTTAAGCCACAACTAGTGACTGCTCAAGAGGCCAAAGCAATGCCCTAGAAGATAGCAATAATAAGCTAAGAAAAGATTCTGAATTTAGGCTTTCTTAGCATTTTTACATATCGGTTGAGCTGTGGCTGGTTTTAAGATGATTTGCAACCAAGTTAAGTTCAATTCATTTAATATTGCTGTCAATGTTAAATTATCAAGGAGCACTTCCTTTGGAAAGGTACGAATCGGTTCAGACTGGGAATTCAATTAACAACTTTCTGTGGCTAGCAAATCGGTCCATTACTTATAGGGTATTCGGAAGATAGAACTTTTCTGGTCCCGGCTTCAGCTGTTGTTTGGCCTGATAAACGAAGTGTGCTTAATCATTTTCAGTTGCCATAATTAAAATGCCATCAGGTAGATGCTGTGACGTCAGAGCAGCTGAGAGGGAATTTACCTGCACCACTTGGCAATTGATCGCTTGATCGAGTGCATCAGATAAGGACACAAATGTTCAAGGAAACAACAACAAAAACAACAACAAACTGTCACCGACAGCATTTGTTTTCTGTTTTCAGTTTTCTGTTTTCCTTTTTTTTAGGTTTTCAATGAGCATATGATTTATGTGTTGTACTTTTCACATGTGCGGGCCAACCTGTTCGGCTCTCGGCTCGAAGGACCTTAGATAAGTGGAGCTGATATCGTTGGTCACGTTGTGGCTAACTGTGTCGCCTTCTTCGTATTGTATACCCATTAAAAATGGGTAAGAAGGGTATAATGTTTTGGAGCAAGTGTATATAATAAGCAGAAGACTGCATCTCCGACCCCAAAAAGTATATATATTCTGCATCTTGATCTTGATCAACCGCCGAGTCAATATAGCCATGTCGGTCCGTCCCTCCGTCCGTTCGTCCGTCCGTCTGTGTGAACAAGCTAATATCAGAGACTATAAGAGCTAGAGACTTCAAATGAAGAATATAAGTTCTCGTATACCAGGCGCTGATCAAGTTGGCTTTATTTTATCGATAACTGCCTCAGTTTCTCGATTATCGATACATTTCGATTTCTGATAGCAATAAATTCCACAATTTCAGAGGCAGAGGTTTCTTATTTATACATAATACGCATATGCATATTATTGATCAATTGCCCAAATTTTATCAAGATCGAAAAAGAAGCACCCAAGTTATGGAACTTGCAAAACTGAATATTTGAGTGCAAATCATCTTAAAGGGAAATTTGTCAATAAAACTAGAATATATTTAACAACTGGGTTAAGGGTATGTCGTAGTCGAGCCAACTCGACTACAGCATTCTTACTTGTTCTCTCATTTTTTATAGATACGCATGAAGCAAATGGTTGGTTTTTAGGTTTTACTTAAAATAAATGTCAAAGAGCTTCGCTTATAAAGAAGTATTAGTCTTCCAGTAAGATAACAGAACAAAAATAGTAACATTAGAGTTTTGGAAATGATAAATATTTAATTTAAGGCAGCTTCGTACATTTTCTCAAATAAGAGTCTCCAAGCATCAGAAACTTTATACAAATTGTTTTCTAGTTAAACAAAGCTGCAGCCTAACAAATGTGAACAGTTTAAACTTTAAGTTTAATTCTATTTAATTTTCATCTAATTATACTGAAGATAAATAGTAAGAGGTACCAATAAATCCCAGATTAACTATACTCTAGATATACACAAAATATGAACTCGAATTGAGAATTGAAACCGCAGTTTTGTAAAAACCAGTTAAAGAAATCGAAATAAAGTGCAACCAATTAAAAACCGTTAACAACACCTAAATTAATATATTAGTGTATTAAATGCATATTTTAAATTAAATTACAAAATTAGCGTTGCTCATCAAAACACGCCCCATTTGATAGGGCATTAAATATGCGGTGCTACTCTAAGCAAAGCTTAGCAATTCAGCTGCCTTTTTGTCAGCTCATTTGTTGTGCTTATTAGGATTGTTGTAGTTGTTGCTGGATATGTTGTTGTTGGTTTCTTTGTTTGTCTTCGAACGCAGCGGGCTGTCGAACTGATGACCCACCCGTTGTGGTATCCATTGATAAGAGCGACTGGCGCCTGCGCCAAAAACTTTTCGATGATCTCTTTTGGAGTTGGCTGCCAGCTAAAGTTATTGGAAAACAGTGTGTCACTTTAATGTTGTTTCAAATGATTTTTATTTAGCTTTATTGCAGCACTGAGATCGTGTCACGGTACTCCAACCCCGTTCCCCCGTCACCCCCCATCCTTCTTGTAATGACCCCCTGCCACGGATACCGCTGCCTCCGCAGGGTCGTAAACATTTATTGGTTACGGCTCATTTGGGAAGGCACAAAACACAAATAAACAGTCACTGGTAGGGGCAGAGGTAGGGATAGGGGTAGGGGTAGGGGTAGTGGCAGGGGCAGGGGCAGGGGCAGGGGCAGGGGCAGGGGCAGTGAACAAACCACCTGACACATGCCATGCCAGACCAGGCAACTGGCCGTACGCAAAGTAAGGTCTGCAGATCTGCAGATCATCCTTTCACTTTTAATGAACTTAATGAACAGCCCCATAAATCATCATTGGAGCAGACCACAAATGTCGTTAGTTTGTCGCGCTCATTAATGGATACCATCAGTAGTGGAGGGGGCTGAGCGGGGGGGCGCAACCGGATGAGGTAGAGCCCGTTTTTTACCTGGAGAGCCGGCGACCTTTTACCACTACTTACTTACTGCTTGCCACGCCCCAATGTTGCGGTAGCATTAGGCCAGCCACCAACAGCAACAACAACAACAGTTCACGCTTCTCGACAGCTCGACAAGACGACAACATTGTGAATTGTATGGCTATTAATCTATTGTTATGGGGCACTCGGAAATTAACTTGCCACATCATTTCTTAGATGCTCTACTCAATGTGCCTGATCGTTGCTCCCGTTGCGAGCCGCAGGTGCAACATCAACTTCATTGTAATATTTTCTCTGTGTGTGTGTGTGTGTCGAGATGTGTGTGTTTCTGGTCAATTATGGTTAAGTGAGCTTGGCTTACTCAATAGCCAGACAAAACTGAATTTCTATAAATTCAGAGGTTTGTTGAATTATAGGAATTCCAATGAGCTCGTTGAGGTTTGCAACTAATTCATGCAACTTGTAGCAAAAGTCGAGTATGCCACACATTTCATATTCTTTACATTTGCGATATAAACAATAAAACAATTAATTTTAATGTGTTTGTTGCTTATAAATAGCAGCTAATTTATTAACTATATATTAACTATATTATTAACAATTTCAATTTCTAACTGTATTTTGAAATAGGCGCTTACCTTTGTTATTGTCATATTTGCGATAAGTTATAGCAAGAACAAAATACTTGAATAAGTTTGAAATTTTAAATATTACTTTCAGTAAAAAATTAAATTTGGAATATAATAGTCTTAGTAGAAGAGAACGTTTTTGATGTTTTAAGTTGTAATATTCAATGTTTGCATAAATCTGGGATTTTATATATGTATATTCCATTAGAAAGTTAAGTGGCACAAATCTTGCTTTCTTTAATTTTGAACCGTAATAATTATTATTTCACCTTTGTATAATTGATTGTGGCTAATTGCGAAAATTTTGCCAGAAATGCGTCAGATTCTGCATATGCCACTCATATCGTGAATATTTCATTCTGCTATGTGGCAAGTCGATGCATTATGCTATTTACTTACAACAGCTGTGGCAATAACAACAGCAACGCCCCTCAACGGCTACAACAAAAGGCAAACAGAGGCAGAGAGAGGCAGCGAGAGAGAGAGAGAGAGATAGAAAATGAGTGAGAGAGGTATATATATATATATATATATTTGAAGAGGTATCGGAACAAAGGTACTAACAATGGTCCATTGTGGCCATTGAGGCAGCGTCAAAAAAATGTGGCAAATGCGAGTGCTCGACAATTGTTTGAGGCATGTCGCTTATCGGGCTTGTTAATCAGTTTACATCAGGCTCGCTGACTTTGCTGAATGCCTCGAGGCACAGTTGCCACAGCCTGCAGTCTGCATCCTGCATCCGTCTGCTATTCCCCTCTCTCTCTTTCTCTCTCTCTCTCTATCTATCTATCTCTCTCTTTCTTTCCCGATTGCGCATGCGATTGTCGACCCTTTGAATTTGAACTTTGGTTTTAAGTTACCATCAAAATGATGTACAGATTTGACACGTGATTAGAAAACATGGTTTTCGAAGTAGAGCTACCCTCGTATCTAAATATATATATTTATATATATATACATATATATGGATCTATATCTATATCTATGCATCTCTGCCGCACCTCAACCCCAACCAAATCTCATATTTAGCCGGGGCTCTGTTAGTTTTTTGAAATGCTTTTAGGAGCGATTTATGCTTGTGCCAATTGTAGTTTTTATTATAAATCCCAGCTCAGCAGTTGTCTCAATCGCAATCCGAATCGGGTTCCTCAGCTCCATATATGGTCACACTATTTACAATGCCAGACAATGCGATCAAGTTGAGTTGTATTGGGGCGTAAAGCGACATGTTCTTGTTCCACTTCACAATCCGATATATATATGCATATATATTTATATATATACATATATGTATTTATATATATACATATATATATATTTATATATATAGTACCAGTGATCCCTGGATCCCTGTTACTATTAACCATGCATTCCACAAGCACAAGGCCCATTGACATTGTTATTGCTCTTATTGTTGTTGTTGTATGCAATTGTTTTTGTTGTTTGTTTCATGTCGTGTTTAGCTGCCGTAATTCCTCTGTGTGTGTGTGTGTGTGTGTGTGTGTGTGTGTGTGTGTGTGTTGTGAATGAGTGTGTTCGTTCGAGGCGAATTTGTTTGTTTTATGGCCGCATAAAATTTAATGCCGCATAAAGTTATCGCCTAACGAGCTCAATGAGCGCAAGCAGCAGACAAGAGTCGCCCTGTGCATGTGCACGTCTAGTGCACCCTGTCCCACTTACATGGCATGTATTGTGCCGCCTCGACTCCTCACCGTGTCTCCTTTCCTTTGTTGCTGTTGCAAACAATTTTAATTTGCGTTGCATTCTCATTGCTCCGCAGCTATTTTCAGGCGCTGCAAAAGTTTTTTATTTCTCCTTTTATTTTTGGTTTTTTGCTGCTGCTCGATTGGCGTCTTGTAATTTGAGCGTAATTCTCGTAAACAGCGAATTCCAATCCAGCAGATGCCATCCTGCAACGCAGCAGTGGCGTCTCAAAAACGCTGCTCAACCCTCTTCTTGAGCATTCTTTTTTATGCTAAAAAAAATAAATTGAAAGATTCTTAAGAGTTGACAAATGTTCTGCATAACATATTTATTTTTATTTTAATAATAATATTGATAGAGTTAGTTAGTTTCTTTATCTGATATCTTGATTATTCAACGGATGCTGATCAAGAATTTATATACTTTATGCTTCCGTCTGCCTGTTACATACTTATGCTCAACTTAATTATAATCTTTTCCCCATTTTTTTTTTCTTCACTTTTTTACGATATTTAAAATCACCCAAGATATTTTTAAATTTTATATTGTTCTTAGAAAAACTTGTTTTTTATTGCTTCAAATCTCTTTATACTGATTTAGCTAAAAATCCCCCCTTTCTGCGACGCCTCTGTGGAGTTATTTAGCTGGGCAGTCAATTTGCTTGACACCTCACGTTCATCAATGAGCAGAGCAGAAGTCGCCGCCGTGTTGCTTGTCACTTGCCAACCAGACTGTGTCTCTCTCTATCTCTTTCTCTCTCTCTCTCACTCTCTCTCTCTCTCTCTCTCTTTATCTCTGTCTGACAGTCCTTTTTCCTTGCTGCTGTCCTTGCCGACAAACATATCAATCTGTAGCTGTCAATGTGTGCGTAATTATTCCAGCAATTTGTTGCTGCGCCAATTGCAATTGCATTCCAACGGTACCAGCCTCTGTCCTCTCTTTCTCTCTCTCTCTCTCTTCCACTCTTCCTCTGTGTCTTAATCTGGCTTTCTCCCATTACCCATCTCTCCACTTACTCTGTAAAAAAAACCCCTTTCTGCAAGCTCTTCCTTATTGCTCCCATTTAAAATTGATTTTTTATATATTCTTTCTATTTACCTTCATTCTTATCCTATTTTAAATTTAATTATGCGAAAAAAAAAACTTATTTTAATTAATTTAATATTAAAATTAATTATTTAGTAGTAATCTGATAACATAGATTAATCCCATATGAACTTTGATCAAAAATTCAAATTAAAAATTTTAATTTATTAAAAAATATGCCTGATTTTGATATAGTTATGGATATGGAAAAATCGGACCCATCCTTACATAGTTACTAGTGTGGTGCCCAATCAATCAAGCTAAACTGTATTTGTTACATTATTAACAAATTGTAAAAAATTGCAGCGAAATTGCAAAAATAAAGCTGAAAATGTGAAACACACTGAAAAAATAGAATGTTGTTTTTGTCTCGCTCCAAAAATCCGTTGTCGGGTTTTCTGAAAGTGTTTTTTGCTTGATAAATGTTTTGTGTTGTTTTTTTTCATTTAGTTTTTGCTCTTGTTTTGTGCTGAAATGTGTGAAATTTATTGCCAGCAATTTGGTTGCATGTCATGACGGGGCGACGCAATGCGATGCGATGCGCTGCAACGCGTTGCAAGATTGCAACGTTTGCAATAATTAAAAGCGGAAATGCATGCCACATGCAGCAAGGGGAACGGGTGGAGCAGGGGGGGGTGCTGCGCGAATAAAAAGAGGGAGGAGGTATTGTGCCTCATGTATGTCATTAGTCGCTAATGGGCCAATCCATCAAATGATGCACTCACTCTCCCGATCCGCTCTTGATGATCCTCCATTATAAATAATCAATTGGACCGAGTTGAGTTGGAGATCGAGTTGAGTGTTTTTGGCGGCTAATTGATGAATGCGCCCCAGTTGCACACACACACACACACACGTATATATATATGTACATATATATATATACGTATTTCAAAATAGCACCAGGTCGATCAAAAAAAGAAGAAGAAGAAGAAGAAATACAGGTAGCTCCCAGTCAGGTAGCTAGCCAGTTAGCTAAGCTGGCCGAGGAGAACTCGACGCACGCGCCACAGTCATTTATCATGCAACGACTCTCAGCTTTCAACTTTAACCCCCGACCCCCGATCCCACCACAACTGTAACCGCAACCAACTCCAACTCCGACTCCAATACCCTAGCCTCGGACACCGACTGGGGCAACTTTTTTGTGGCAGTGGTTATTAGTGGCCGCTTGTATTGACATTTTGGCAACGCCCTTTCTCATTAGCAACAACAGCTAACCTCAAAAATGCTCACAACTTTGCATGATTTACGCAGGTGTGTGTGTGTGCGTATACCCTTTAGACAGAAAGTGTGCTTAAAGGGGTATATTTAATATGTGCCTAAAAATGCCAAAGTGTGTTTTAATTGAAGAGTGGCATGAACTGCTTTTTGTATATGTATATGAATCTGAAGGAGTTATGAGTGAAAGCCTGTGTACAGGGTATCTGTTAGTTAGTCACTCTATTATTATAGCTCGTAAGCCTCATTGACAGCTCTCTTCTGGAGCACCCTACAGCTGGTACCGGTATTTTAATGCTTTGGACATTGCTAAACGGCGAAATGATCCATAAAGATTACGAGACACACACACATACACACACACACACACACACACTCGCACACACACTTGGAAATTCCCACACAATTATTGTGTTTTGTTCTTAGTCAAATGGTTTGCTCTGCTGTGATTTTAATTTCCTTTTTATGAGCCTGGCGCCAGCCAAAGGGCAACGGGCAACGGGCAGCGGGGAAAGGACAGGGGGATATCAGGGAGAGGTGGTTGGTGTTGAAGTAGAGAAAGAAGAGATCGACTGGCTGGCTTTGGCCATAAAGTTTTAATTATGTCCCATAAAGTTAGCCGGACACAACGCCCAAGATGAAGTCATAAAATTGAAAACAAAACAAAACAAAAACGAGACACAAAAAGTGAAATAAAGTTGTTTCGAAACGATTCGAAGATCGTTAAACTGGCCATGCCTATGAGGAGGAGATGTGTAGGAGCTACCAGTTTTGGAGAGATGTGAGCATGATAAAAACAACGAGTGTAAAATCGAAACAAATCAAAAGAACACACCGCACAAAATCCAAATCGTTTAGAAGCTAAGCACAATTGATATGGGATCAATGTTCCAATTCACCGATCTATTTGAGACAGTCGAGAGAAATTCAAGCGTGAAATCGAATCCGATAGATTGAAAGAGTTTGGTTTGGCCAGAAGCAATCGAGTGAGCCTGAAGGCTCAAGGATCTTAGCCGATTTCTCTGAATCGCGCGCAGCAAACAAAAGCCAAACTCAGAATCAGAATTCCACAACCCCAAGTCTTGTTATCATTTTAATCCGCAGACTTCTTTTTATTTGTATACTCTGTTCGTCAAGGTAACCAGGCATATACATATATTCCACTTTGTATAGCTTTGCAAATTTAGAAAGTGTAAAGAAATTAATTTTTTGTGCCAGCTGCTAAATGTAACTGAACAAAAATACATAAAACTACTTTCAGAATTTATTTTTTTGAAAGATATGGCAACATTTTTATTAAAAAAAATAAATTGAACATGGCAAAATAATTAAAAAAAAAAATAAATAAAAAATAACGAACACATGGAATAGATTGTTTCATACAAATATATTTACATTAAATACTTTTAGTGCCCAAAATCAACTACATTCAAAACAGAGCAGCTTGCAGTCGGTTAACTTCAACAACAATTTTCTTATTTGTTTTAATTTTTTTTTTTTTTTTTTTTGATTCCTTTGAACGGAATCCAAAACCCAAAATGCAGCAGCCGCCAGGCACTTGCCATAACCCAAACTCAAAAACAAAAAACCAAAAGCCAAACACCAAAAACCCAACCTGAGTTATTTTGTTTTATTTCATTTGTTGCATCATGCGTGAAAATACCGCGAAATTCGCTTTTTGTGCCCCTCTCCCTGCCTCTGACTCTGCCACCACTTTAGCCATGCCTCGTTTCTATTTGAATTCCAATTCAACCGCAGACTTTATGCATTATTTTTATGTGTGTTCTCTTTTGGATTAGAGTGTGTGTGTGTTTTTTTTTATTTTTTAATTTTATCAAAATGTAAACAAGCTTGTGTGTTCACGTCGAGAGTGCGCGACTAGCAGACACCCTGTAGCCTATGAATTTAAAAGTAATGTTTAAATATCATGTCCCAAATACTAAGTATGAATTTGTTAGTGTGACTGTTTCATAATGAGCAAAAGGCGCTTAAGTCACAAAATCGAAAACTAAGAAAACTTCATCAGGAAATTATTCTCTTAATAAAAATAAAACTGGGATTATTGGATTCGCCCCAACCAAAGTTGACTAATGGAATATCTCAAAAAATTCCCTTGAAGCTGGCAGATAGAAATAAACTAGGCTAGATTAACTCATCTATTGATGCTGATCAATATTTGAATCTGCCTGTTACTTACCGTTGGCATAGCATTATAACACCCGTTTTGGGCAATTTCAATGGGTACAGGGTATACAAATAAGCGTTAACATGGCAACAATCGCCTCCTGCTGTGACATTAAATTATTGTTATTGTGCATTTTTACGACACTCTCCATTTGGTCAATGTCTTTCTTTCTTTCTTTCTTTCATTCCTTATTCTTTATTGTTATTGTTGTTGTTGTTGTTATTAGCATTATTGTTATGATCGTTATAGTTTGAATGCATGACAAGAATCGTTAATTATCATTCATCAGCATTCGATCCAATTAAACAGTTTCCACTGATCGAATATTGTCAAAATATACACATTAATTTTACATACGGTTTTCCTTAATCCCATGTAGATTGGGAGACTTTTCTAATTTCATGGTGTTTCCAGTAATAGTGTTGGAAAGTTTTGATAGCAAGTCCATCACTGACTGATTCCAAATTGCAATGCGAATTTAAAGTAACAACTGGGTTAAGGGTATATCGAAGTCGAGCTCACGCGACTTCAGCATTCTTACTGGTTTTTATTAATAGATTTTTATGTCACTAGATATAAAGTTATGCATTTCCCAGTGTCCAAAAGGATCTTAGGTTATTTGAGACTCCATAAATCTAGCTTCAAGCTTTCCTTTTCATAACTCTTACCGCAATCTCAGAACTCAAAATTAATTTGTTGTATCCAAGCGTTAATTGAGTACATTTATCTATAGGTAATTTTATTCGCTTATTTTCAGGTAACTGCCGAAACTCTGGTATCTCTGATGGAATGTGTCAAAATGCGTAACCTCATCAGTGTCAACAGTATTTGTTTGTTTTCGTTCCGTTTGATTTTTTTGGCATCTAATCTTTGATTAAAATGCCGCTTCCTTCCGCCCGCTGGCTGCGGATAGAACGCCCACTGATTGTTTCCTTCCGTTACACTTAACGCTTAACGCCCATCCACAGTGACAACCCCCGCCCACCGCAGCCTACCCCGAATTGCGCGATGTTTGAGTCCTTGTGTCAAAATGCAAAACTCAAAATTCAAAATTCAATTGTTTAGCCCTTTGTCGAGTTGAGCAGGATAAAGGATAGAGAATGGTGGATGGGGTTGGAGGATGATGTACTGCGGAGTGGAAGTTGCAGTAATTTAGGCAAAATTGACATAGAAATCCATTTGTCAGCCCCTTCAGATTAAAATCAAGGATTTAAAATGTAATTTGATTCATGGGTTAGTCAAGAGCCAGTCTCTCTCTCTCTCTCTTTCTCTCTCTCTCTCTCTTGCAGTCTCAGTCTGTTTGTTTCGCGGGGAAATGCGATCAAAAGAGCAAAGTGTGACCCCAGTAAAAAATCAGACAAGGAACACACAGCGGGAACAGCAGCCAGGAACCAGGCATGATTGCAAGGACAACACCAATAAATGACAACAAATACACCCCCCAACCAAAAACAAAAAAAGGCAAGCCAAGGAAATGGAGGGGAGGGGGTTGTGCTGACTGTGGCATGTGGTGGCACCACACTTGGGTTCTGGTCGTGCTCGAGAAAATGGGGTTGCGAATCGGAAGAGTGATTTTAACCTCGTCTCCTGGCGAGCGGCGGAAGGATGCAAGGGTGTCGGCCACCGGAGAACTCAAATCTCCCGAGTGCTATTTTATGCCGGAGTGTGCCAGACGCCAGACCAGAACTCCCCATCACTCCCCATCTCCCGTACCCCCTATCCCAACCCGTAGAGTAAGCTGTGCCAGTAGCAGTACCAGTTGCTGGTTGAGGATGCGTCTGCGACGGCGCCAGCGCAGAGAGGCAGGCAGGGGTTGGAATTGCAGGGGGGAGGCAGGGAGTGGGGGTTGTGCGGGGTTTAGGTTTTTGTGCAACCAGTTGAGTCCATTAATCATTTTCTAATTTGTGGAATGTGGAGTGTGGCAGAGTGGAATGCTGCTGGCCCAAGAGGGTCGCTCCCTGCTGCCTCTTCCTCTCTCTCTCTCATTCTATCTCGCTCTCTCTGTGTGTGTCCCCACGGACACCGGGTTACAATTCTCAACTTGCAAGTTGTTGTTGTTGTTGCTCTGACACTCAAAATGAAATTTTCACATCTGTAATTTGTTAAGTGCGTTTGTTATTTCCATCGAATTATTTCACTTTTATGGGTTAAGTGCTTTTTGAATTATGTTGCTTCTTGCTCGGATCCTTGAGGGTTGCCACCGTCTGTGCTATTAGGCAACACTGGCCGGAAATATGCGACACACAATTTACGTAAATTAGTTGCCTGGGAATTGCCAGCTACCCAATTGTCGGTCCCAAAATATTTAGATGTAACCAGAAGAGAAGAATGCAGAAACCATATTTTAGTCTGTTCTTTAGTATTGTTTAATATGCAAGTACACAAGTCTTTTGGAGTTGTTTAGATCAACACAAATTAACTAAATTTTTAAGTATCACAAATTAATTTGTTAATATATTTATTTATTTATTTATAAAAGTTATAAAGGCTTTATTAGGAAACCCTTACATTTAATGTGAACTTGTTTATTATCTTAGGAGTTCTGTATGTTGGGATTATCTTCAATTAATTTGTGTTCAGTAAGCTACAACAAATTTGGAGATAATAATTTAGTTGGCTATACTAACTTTTGCAGTTGGAAATTCGTTATGCAAACTGTTTTAAAGCCAGACTTGCTTGAGAATCTTTTTAGGAAAATTCTCGCAGTAAGTTTTTGTATTAAAAGACGATCTTGAATATCTTGAGAAGTGAAATTTGAGAGATTCCCAATTAAAGTCACTTTCTGCTGCGCTCAATCTTTTATTACTAAAAGTAGTCTCATTCTAAGCAAGACGTCTTCAACTGAAATTCAGAGTTGAGTCCGCATTTGGTTCTTGGATCAACTCCCGCCTGGAAGGAAATTTCCTTTGTGAGTTTGCGGCGCAGTTGCGGCAAACACTTCCAGCTCATAAATTTTTGCAGCCAACTGACTGAATTTTAAGTTGATTTCATTTGATTACTTCATTTGCGACAACTAATGGCAAAATTATTGTTGTTGCCATTGATTCCTGCGACAAGTGAATATTTGCGCATTTGTCTTTTGCCCAGAGTGTGGGAGAGACAGGGAGGGAGAGGGGATGGAGTGCTGTCCTGCCGATTGTCGATTGTCGAGGGTGTCATTTGGTAATTGTTACAAGCTGCCGCATATTTGGACAGTCAAGCACGACGCACTCAAAACAAACAAATGAGTGCTGGATCAACCCTCGCAACAGGACATGCCTATCCACATCCTTAACATGTTGTAAGCGGATACGCACAGAAAGACACCACACACACACCACACACACACATAGCAACAGCAAAATCAGCAGCAGTCAGGCAGGATCATAAACAGATGAGGGTAGTGCGTGTTGCGTGCTGCGTGTTGCTTGTTGCACGGTGCGGGGGGGTGAAGCTGATGGTGGGGGCAGGGGGTGCAACTGCAAATGTCATTAGTTTACAGTTGTCTGATTTCATTTCAATATTGTGATCGATGATGACATCGTCTCCCGATGTTCTTAGGGGCTTTGCCAAATGGACAAATCCAGTGGAAATCAATGGAAATCGAACCAAACTAGCCGTAGATAATGTTTATCTTGGTCCAAAATGGACTCGGGATAACACTGGGATAACCGGAACCGAAAAGAGAACCGAAAATTTATCGAAACCAAAATTAAACTTATTTAAAAAACAAAAACATAGGAATTATTATTTTTGGGACTGCTCATCAATGCATCGAACTTATTTCATAGATTAGTCTTAATTTTGTAAATAAATATATTAATGATTTTATATTGCTAAATTTATTTATTATTTTTATACATTAACGGAACCCAATACCAAAAATATATTTGGAACTGTTTCAAAAGCCTGAAGGGCAAATTTATATTCCAGCTACCCTATTATTCTTAGCACTACTTTTTCACTCTCAAGGAGAAAACGTTAAATAAGCATCTGGGCATAGTTTTAATGATGTAAGCAGGTTAAATATATATATATATATATATGTATATAACGCTCCTTGGAGCATTTATCATTGGACTAGTCAGTTTTAGTGGCGAATGAAAACACTTAACATTCGAAATAGTACATTTATTATATCATTAGAAACTGGAACACTGACTTGACTGCATTTTATGATCTTCCCAATGATTCCCAAAATGGCCCTCAAATGTACCGCAAGATGTTGCTTGCTTTTTGTTGCTGTTCGTTGTTTGTTTTTGTTGCTTGTTGTTTGTTGTTTTGCTGCCGCCCCCTCGAGCTTTCACAAATATGAAAAACCGGCGACATCTGCTGATGCTCTGCTCTGGTTGTTGTTGGCGAGCATTCGATATGATTTGTGATTTACAACAGGTTTCAATTAACAACAAAAAAGAAGCCACTGCAAGGCAGTGTATACCCCACTCCACACCCACACCCCCCCCCACGCCCACCCCCTTTGCTCTTACAACGCTCCCAGCCACCGACTCGAAGATGCCTCCCCATTCCTGCTGAGAAACACTTTCCGTCTGCACTCAAAGTGGGTATTTTCATTCTCTTACTTCACATGTAACGCTTGCAAAAGATAGTCGGAAGAGCTCGACTCGATGATACCCTATAGTCAGCAGATTGCTTGCATATATGAAAATGCATTTAAGCTATAAAAAAAGGGTGCATCTTATTCAATCTTAATTAATCAATATTACACATACACTATACATGTACATATAAATATATATAGTAATATTATCAATATTGAAGACAATATCCGTACAACTACTTTATTGCTATCGCACATCGATTATTATCGATAATCTTGATGAAATAATGAAATAAACTTTATCTGTCTAAGGGACAAGAGAACTTTTATTAATATTGATCACATGAACATATATATATAAGTATATATTAGAATCGGCTATGCTCTCCACTGCTTGTGCTTCAACTGGCTTATTTAAATATATGTATATAATACTAATAATTTAAAAATATTAATCTATATTTATTATTTTCAATCGACTGTTAAATAAAAAATATAAAAAAAAAACTTGGCGAATCGAAAAGAAATAACTAAACGAAAGAATATTTACTAGTCCATTTATGTGCCTCTTTTTTTCTGAGTGTAGCGTCTTTTCAATTATTTATTCATTTCTTCTTTTTTTTTGCATTTTGTAAAAGTGAGCAGCTGAGAGGCGTTGACAGGGACATAAATAAAGATCGTTTAAGTATCAAGTAATGCTAGACGAATAGTTTGAAGTTTGATTTTGCTCCCCCTCTGCACTCCCTTTTTCTCTCTCTCTCTCTCTCTCTCTCTATCTCTCCCCTCTTTATGTGTGTGTAAGCGGAGATGCACGAGATGCGCTCCCGAGGGGCAAGAACAAGAAGAGCAGTTGGCTGCTTGCTGGTTGTTGGTTGTTGGTTGCAGTTGCAGTTGCAGTTGCTGGCTGCCTATCGACTAATTGAAGACAAGGCGGCAACGCTGGCGGCATAAATTAGACAACAAGCCAAACAACAAGAGTGCCATTAAGTGGATACCCCGTAAAAGTGGAGGGGGCAAATGGAAATGTCTGATTGATTGTTAAATGTGTATGAAATGTCGCCGCGACATATTTCAATTAAACATGCGCCAGCGACAAAATGTCGCGACATTTCACTGCAGCCGTCTCACATGGATACCCTGTAAAATAATACCCACACATAGATTGGCTCAACAACTGTAAAAGTACTACAAATGTGCTTTGAATAGTTTGGTTTTGAATTTCCAATTAAATTGCCCAAACATAATTTTAGAAAACTGATGAATTTTTGAGAAAGTGCTTTGAAGCTAGCTGAGCAGAACTCGAAACCAGGTTAAAACTTGATATCGAACCGAATCGTATATTGCTAAAAAGTGCCGACAAATGTTACAAATTGTCTTCGAATATATTTCTGTATTCGGTTTCTGTACAAACATCAGTTTCTGTGACTTGTTGTTAAAAACTTTTTTATTTCGTTAAGAATTCAGTAAATTGATAAAGTTCGTGTTCCGGTTTCGGTTGTGATTTGGCAGCTTACTTGAAACGTATCCGAATCAGAATCGGCCAGAAAGGATAGGCTAAGATAAATAAAGCTATAATACGATTTTTTATTAATTTTTATTTGTTATTACATCTTTTATTGATTTTTATTTAAAATTCGTATTATTTTATATGGATATATAATTATATTTTTTTCTATTTATTATTATATTATTATATATTATATATTATTATTATATTTATTATTATTATATATTATTATTTTATTTAATTAATATTACTAAATAATAATATATAACAAATTGTGGATAAGGCAGAGGCACTTTAGATTATGCGGCTTATTAAATTATTTCCAGATTGCAGAGCATCTGCTAGTCGTTGTCGCTTGCATGTTGGTCATGTGCATAATCTTTGGGGCCCATTAACTTCCAATTGGAATTTGTTTAAATTCAAACATAATCCGCTCATAAACATTTTGTTTGGTACAACCCCACCACCCACCCTCCCACTCCCCTCCACCTCCATCTCTGAGCAGCTACCATAAATCACCAGTTGTATTTTGAAGGATTTTGATGTGCCTAAACTCAATCCAACCACCCCCCACCTCCCCCACGCACCCACGCTTGGACACGTGTTTTAGTGCGCACAGCGCACTTAAGACTCCGCAACGAAATGCTTTGCAACACTGGCCAATTTCATCCAGCTGGCGTTCATCATTCGCTCACTCAAAAAATCTAATTTCAAGCACCACAGAGCACAAGCCCAGGACGAAGGAGCAAGGGGTGGTGGGGTGATGTGGGGAAGGGGGGTGTGGCAAGAGGAAACAGGTCGCAAGGCCAGTGTTCCACATCGCTAGCTTAACGATTTTAACTGCTGTCAGTGGAGTCGACTCCCAGTTACACACTTTGATGTCTTAATGCACGAAAAGAAAAAAAGGAGAAGAAAAAAAATAATAATACCCAAAATCCCGAAAAACCCAAAGTCAAATCCCAATTCGTGAACCACCCTGCTTGCTGTATGCGATTTTAATCAAATGGATTTGTTTCTATTTTCTATCTAATTCGACTTCTGCTTCGGCTTCTGTTTCCCATCCTCTTTGTCAGCGTCTTCGTCTGCTTTGCCACCCCCCAAAAATAGACAACATGTCAGCCCCTCCCCACGCCCTCTTCACGTCTTCGATAGGTGACAGAGGTGGGGAGAGGGATACCAGGCGAGGAGGGGGTGTGGGGAGGTGGGCTCGTTTTATTTATTAGTTTTTTTTTTCTTGAGGAATTAACTGAGACTAGTTGCAACAATAATTCACAATACATCCAAGTTCACAGATCTCCCGACAACTGATGGGTTATAGATCTTCACATAAATATGTATGTATATGTGTGTGAGACTCAATTCGATCTGTAGAGAAAATAAATTAGAAATTTATCCATAAAAAATTTTTGAATAGCTAAAAAGTTAAATAGTTTTATATTTCAAGTACAAAATTTGCAAAAGTTTGAAAACTAATTCAGGACTTACTAAAATAGAGAGAGGGAGGGAAAGAGATACAGAAAAAAAGAGCTCCAGTAGAAGAGAGGGGGACCGCAAAAGAGGAACACGGCGAGAGACAGAAAAAAAAGGAGCATGAGAGCTTACTCGGAAATATTTCACTCCTAAAGAGAATTATAATTTCTTACTACCAATTTCCACATCTCTTTTTAAAACTACAAATCATATAATAATCAATTGCAAATCAAGTTAATTGCCATACAAAATATAACAATTATCCAATTTATCCATACAAAATCTTGTTAAAATCATAAATATTTTTTGTTTTCAAATAAAAACACCTGGGGTTAGGTGTGAGTCCATACTTATCATAAAATATATTTATTAGCAAAATCAATGCCCAATATACTGGGAACAACATGAGCTTTTAGCAATTACCGGCGACACAAACCAAACACAAAAGCTGTCCAGTATTATCGTTTTCCGCCCCAACGTATGCAATATAATTTAAAATATCATGTACACCATACCAACTTAGTTAATAACAGCACCACAAAGCACAAGGCACGCCATCAACAAAACTCAGACCTTGCAGTGCTGTAAAATGCCAAAGTGTGAGCGCGCCAAACTATCGATAGCGCGTGCATGATTTAATGTTAATATCGATATATTGAAACGTACAACAGTGTGCAAGCAGTGTAGGCAATAACAAACAGCAGCATGTTACTTTAACAGTCAGTTGTCAGTCGGTTTTTTGTATTCGTTTGTTGCGGGCGTGCTGCGCTCGGCATTTTTTTTTGTGTTTTCGAATTAATTATTTTCTTGACGCGCTTGAAATTCAATTGCGGTTCGTTCAACTGACGCCCAGTTTATTCGAGTGTATCTATTTAAACAAACAAAAAAGAAAAAGAAATATTGCAACAATAAAATGTTAAACAGCAGAAAAAGAGCAGAAAAGTGAAAAGCAAATTTTTCTGCTTCGCTTGAGAACCAAAACGAAACGAAACACAACACAAAAAAGTTGTAAGAAACGCAAGACGAAAGCGAATAGCTCATAAGAGCAACAAGAAGAAGTCGAGAAAAAGATCATGCGTGCTTAACAACGACGACGACGACGACGCTGGCAACACACACATACAAGCACATGCAGCTGACAAGTTGTGGAGGGGGGAGCAGAGTGACAACAACTAGTGCCAAACAATGCAAGAGATAGACAAGAAAAGCAGCGCAGCCAGCAGAAGCAGAAGCAGCGCAGCCCACAAGCACAGTATTTTCACATAATTGACAACGAGCGCCTGCAAACGTGAGCATTACAACAACAACAACAACAAGAGCGAGAAGCCACACAAGAGAATAGTCAGCAAATTAGACGAAAAAAAGCGAAGAGAAAAATAAATAAGACATATCACAACACAACAACAACAAAAATAGTGTGTATGTCTGTATTGTTCTTGTGTTAGTTTAGTGCAGCCAGACAAGAAAGCTCTTTGCTTGTTGTGTGTAAAAAGGCAACAGGAGCTTGAGATTTAATCCTACATTATTGCTACGAAGCAAAGAGAGAAGGTCTAACAAAAAACAGTGCAGCTGTGCAAAAGTATTAGTTGAAAAGCGTCTCAAAGGAGTCAGGCACAACAAAAAGAAAACTGCCTTGTTTGCAGCAAAGAAGTGCTTTAGCCGAACAAAAAAAGTATTTTTTTTTAAGGAGTATTGCGTGCACAAGCAAATGAAGGAAGCTTCTCAGCAAAGCTAAAAAAAAACAGTGTTGTGTGTGCAATTCAAAAATCGCAAACAGAGTTGTGTGCGCAAATATTTACCACAAGTTGGAGCTGAGCTTTAAAGCTTAACTCAAAGCAAGCTCTCAGTTCAACGGAGGATCAGGCATTCTGTCTCTCTCTCTCTCTCTCTCTCCCACTCTGCATTGAACGACGAAGCCTGGCAAAGCAAAGATGAAAAGCTTTTGGTTACTGTTAACATTACCGTTACTGCTACAACTACACCGGCTGAGCCACGCACAAAGTTTAGCAGAAGCGGACAAAGAAGAAGAGAATGCTACAACAACAACAGCAGCAACTGCAACAACAACAATTGCAACAGCAGCATCTGGTCGACCACCGCCGCCTCGCATTCTGTTGAACAAGTGTTGCCACCAGGGTGAATATTTGAATGCAACAACACTGGCCTGCATCGCTGGCGCCTCCGAGTTGTGGATGCCACTGGTGTATTTGACACAACAGTTGCGCTTCTTTGAGCCCAAAGGGGCCAAGCCGCGATTTATCAAACTGCTGCCAAATGTGCGACCCGATTGTGGTATGCAACAACAGCAACGTGAACTTTTCAGCAGTCGCCAGGCAAATGTTGTCATCTTCCCCAATGGTACCATGTCGGTGCGGGAGCGTGGAATACTCGTTCAACCCAAGGACTACTGCATCGATCAGGATGTGGCCTGGGTTTGTCTCGAACCGGAACTTCCTAGGGATGAAACACAGCAAGTCAATGGCAACTCTGCTGTTGCCGCTGATGCTGATGCTCCTAATCCTACCCCGGATGCTGCTCCATCAGCAATAGCAACTCCCTTGCGCCTGCGCAAATGTTGCGGCAAATGGGGCATCTACGCGAGCAGCAGCAAAAGCTGCAGCCTTGCCCCAGCGGCAGCACAGTTGGATGGCCAACTAATGCTCAGTCCAAAACTGCAGTTGGGACAATATCAGACCACATACGGATTGCCCGAGTGTTTGGGCAATGGCAGCGGCTATGCCATAGCCGGAGATTGGCATGAGGCAACATTGAATCGCAGCACGGGCGCCTTGCAACTCAGCCACACCAATCTAAGTGCAACGCAATATTGCCTCGAGCACACCGAGCGACCAGGTGAGGTGAAGATCATCGCCTGCACCCAGCACTTCAATCAAGATCCCAGCAATCCGAACAACAACAATAATAATAATATATCCTTTGGGGTTGAGGGTAGTCTGCAGAAGGCCGTGCTCGATGTGGGCATCCTGATCTCGATTGTCTTTCTGGCTGCCACACTTGTCGCCGGCTACATGCTGCCGGCTGTGCATCATGCGTTGCACTGGCGTTGCCAAATCTATTACGTATTCTGCCTGCTGCTCGGCAAGATTCTGCTGGCCATCGAGGAGCTCAACACGAGCTTAATACCAGGCTCAGCGAGCTGTTTCCTTTTGGCCATTGGAATGCAGTTCTTCTTTCTGTCCGCCTTCTTTTGGCTGAACACGATGTGCTTCAACATCTGGTGGACGTTCCGGGACTTTCGTCCCAGCTCGCTGGAACGTAATCAGGAATCGTTGCGTCTCCGGCTGTATTCGGCCTATGCTTGGGGTGTTCCACTGCTCATCTGTGCGATTGCCGCCTGTGTGGATCAGCTGCCGGAGACGGACACATCCCTGTTGCGACCAGGCTTCGGTGAGGTCTTCTGCTGGTTCGATAATCGCTCACTGGCCATATTCGCCTACTTTTATGGACCCATCGGATTGCTGCTCTGCGCCAATATTGTGCTCTTCATATCGACAACGCATCAATTGACTTGTGGCCTTTGGAAACGGGATGATGTCAAGTCAACGTCAGAGAAATCGGCGCTGGGCAAGGTTTGCTTGAAACTCGTCGTTGTGATGGGCGTCACCTGGATTTGGGACATCATCTCGTGGCTGGTAGGTGGACCGCATGTCGCTTGGCTGGTCACAGATCTGATCAATGCCCTTCAGGGTGTCTTCATCTTCATTGTGGTCGGCTGCCAGCCGCAGGTGTGGATCGCCTGCAAGCGTCTCTGTTGCCCGAGACTACGACACGATATCACCAATACCACAAATGGGGTGCAGCATTCGAGCAGCTCCCAGGGTCTGCCCTCGATGGCCAATGGCACCGAATTCACCCAGAACACCTCCATGAACATCACAACAACGACAACGGCGACCACAAATGCACCACCTGTCACCCCCACATTTGACAAGGCATCGCCAACACACCAAACAACTGCTGCTGGCAACAGTTCCAGTTCGAGTTCGAGTCCAAGTCAAAATCCAAATCCAACTCCACATTCGATGACAAGTCTGGGGACAACTGGTACAAAGATACCCATGGAGACTATTTGCTAAGGTGAGTGTTCCGCATATACAAACATGAGATATCTACACACACACACAACCAAACACACACACACACATTAATCTCACACTTATCAAATAGATAAACTTCAAACAAACACTTGTCACAGGTAAATCTTGCAATTGAAACCGCACCTTAGCCAAATATACGTGTACTCATGTATATCTTTATAGATATATATATATCCAAATGTAGTGTTCTCTTTTTACCTCACTTATCTCTTGGGTGTAAATATATATTTGCTCCATACCTACGGAGATACACAAAGTTCTAGATAAGACGATTTCTCTTCTCATATGAATCTTTTTACTATATCATATGGCTGCCATACAAATTATTTGTTGAAATTTTGTTTAAGCATTTTAGCAATTTAAAGAAATGCATAATGAATAACATATATTATTCGTATATATTCTTGATCAGGAACAACAACCAAACCGATCAATCTTTGTTCGTATGAACAAGTCGACCTCCGAGATTTCGCATTTAGAATAAGAGTTCTAAGAATAACCAATTAACATCATGTTGTCAATAACAGCAGCCCCCCCCCCCCCCCATTGGGGAGTATCGATACAAATCGATTTCCCTCACATATTATTGATCAACATAACAACAGATTTAGTTCAGCAAAATATATTTAAATACTGAACGAAGTGTTTTATATTTTAAATATATTCTAAGACGAGCTCTCGGGACATCTGCATGGTAAATTTTATCGTATATAATAAAAACCTATTTTAGCATATTGAAGTTAATCCTACAAACTGTGCTTGGAAATAGAAACAATTACAAGGTCTGCTTGGCTTTATAGCTGATATCTGGTTATGGTCATGACAAAAGTCTGTTTAAATGTTCCAAGTTGTTTTTCCAAATGTTTTTTTAGAGCACTTCAAATGCCATTACTAATGGCAAAGAATTCGCAAATGTGCTGTTTTTGTTTGAGGAGCGTGAGTCAATTTGCAACGCCCACTGAGTAAGTGCTGCGGGAATGCATGCCCAGGCATGTGGCTTATGCATGCATGCCTGCCTGCCCGGGGGAATATCACAATTAGAGGACATATGCCCCGAATGCAGACAGGAATTACTTTAAAGATCTGTCTTAACATATATATATATATATATATAAGTATGTAGAATTTCCTACACTGTTTTGGATGAGGCGCCGAGGCGCTTGTGGCATGCTTTGACTGTTGCAACTAGTTGCATGTCTGCCTGCTGCTGCTGCCTGGTTCTTTGTTGCCTTGCCACATTGTTTCATTGTTTAATTGCTTTACGACCATGTGTTGTGCTGCGCGACCAAGTTAACAATTTCGTCTTCTCGGCGGTTATCTTCCTCTTCCTCATATTTGTCCACTTGAAAAATGCCATAAAATTTGTGAAATTGTGAAATGTTTTTCATTGTGTTTTTTTTTTTCACTGGAAAACCAAACCGGCGTCACAGTCGTCCAGACGCCGCCGTTGGCAATTTGGACATTTCCTGTTACAATTTCCACATGGCCATAAAATAATCAACGCAACCCTTGACATGCACACACACTACACACGCACACACAACACACACAATCCCGATCCTCTTGAATTCGAGCAAAACATTAACCTAAAAACTGAACAAATATTCATAAAACAAACTTGTAGCAAAGACGAACAATCTTCAGATAAGCGAGAAAAACCCGACTTTAATCTACCTAAAACTCATTTCCCCTAATCATCCCCCCGCACCCCCTTCCACCCTCCCACTTTCCAACTCCTCTCTGCGGCGAGGTTATCATAGTCAATTACGATTCAATATAAATACAAATTATGAAACTTTTCGTAGACTATCAACAATTTCAGCTAATAAAATTTAATTATTCAAAGTGCTGAATAAAAAGAAAAGATTACCCAAAATTAATCATTTCGAAAATTAAGTTGCTGCTCTTTAAGGCATATTTAATATATAAATTAATTAGGTTTTACACATTTTTTAAATTTCAATATTAAGGCAATAAAGGGAGATATTAGTCAGCTTCTCAAAGATACTTCCGATAGATAGATCTCGAAACAACAGTCCACTTACTTGTCTGCTATTTTAATATACCCTTTCTATAGCGCAGTTT
Source organism: Drosophila kambysellisi (assembly GCA_035042185.1). Lineage (NCBI taxonomy): Eukaryota > Metazoa > Arthropoda > Insecta > Diptera > Drosophilidae > Drosophila > Drosophila kambysellisi. The sequence continues at coordinate 143,510 of JAWNLS010001080.1, forward strand.
CGAATAGGGTATAACCAGGAAAAAACTAAAATGAAATCGAAATTGGAATCGAAATCGAAATTAAAATGATGCAAAATGTATTTTATTTTTTTCTGACTGCGTCACTGCCTGCCTCAAAAACAGAAACAGAAACAGAGGTCCAGCTGCAGCATGGTGTGCTGCCTGGTTGTATGGGGAAGGGTGGGGCATAGTAAGAGAGGGGGAGGTAGGTCTGTTTGCCAAGCTAATAAACAACGTTGCTCGAAATGACTGTTTGCGTGTTTCTGCTGCTTTTGTATTTGTGTTTATTGAGGTGGTTTTACCCAAAAGTCTCTCAGACAGACTACACACATTAAAGACACACATATGCACATACACACGCACACACACACACACGCACACATAGCACAAACTGTTCGTGGCTCCAACCTGCCTTTGGGCCATTAACGTCTCGGACTCTTACGCAAGCGACCTTTTTGGGTAAACTCGAAGTAAAAAATAAAAAAAAAAAACAAAATCCGGGCTCAAAACTGTGCCTGGGTCAAGTGTGTAAATATGTATATATATATATACATACATATAAATATATATATACGTATATGTATATATAATCTACTTAAAAGCTCTTTCAACTCTTTGCACACTTACCTTTTCCATCTTGCAACATTGACTAGACTCTGGCGAAACCTTCAATTAGCATACATACATATATATATGTATCATAAATATATATATATATTAATGAGATTTTATTACTGTGGAACGTTTAACAAATTATATTATCAGTTAATGTTAATTGAGTGATTCAATTCAAATTTGATCGAACTTGGGCATACAAAATATAGTAGTCAAGCCCGGTTCTTAACTTTTCTCCTCTTAGATACAATAAAACTTCACTTTATCGAATTTTCTGTGTGTCTAAACAATAGCTCCACAACTGCAAAGCTGGTTCTGTTTTAACCCGAATATAAATACCTTGTTAATAACTATTGAGTTATTTTGGAATTATCTCAAAAGGGTTTGGAAATATTAAGTAATCTTAAGCTTTTATTTACTAAACTAGGTTTCAATAACTGTATTTCTATTGTTAATAAGTCTGTTTTTCTATATGCTATTCTTTTGCTATTTTTAAAGATTACGGTAAAAGTTTTCAATTAGTTCACAATTTTTGTCGATCGTCGTTTATGTTAGGTGCCACCATAAATAGATACGAATAATATTAGGGTAATAATAAAACTATAGCTGATTTCTTAAAAACAAATAATCAGGTATTATATTGGCTGGTATTTTTCCCAATAAATGTTTTCTAAATGTTTATTGAGCAGCTAGTTAATGGTATTAAACCTAAACCTATCGTTGTTTACAGTATCTTTTTTTGGAATTCGCACCTATTTATACAGTAGTCGAAAGATTCAAGTGTATTTACAAGTGCGTTGTGCATTTCCTTTCTCAGTTAACTTAAAAACACAAACAACAACCCTATTGTTTACTGAAATCAGATTTTCTTGGAATGTGCTTATTCTGTGTGCCAGAGAGAGAAAGAGAGTGAGGGAGAGGGAGAGAGAATAGAGAAAAGAGACTACGACATGAATGGAATTTATTTAAGGGTTGCTCAATTTTGTTTGGGTTTTAGTCTGTTTTTATTTTTGGTTGTTTATAAACAATAACCAGCACCTCCATTTACCAACATTTCTGCCTGCTGCTGCTGCTGCTGCTGCTGCTGTAGTATTAAAATGTCACTTTGTTTACGTATTTAGTTTTACACATTTTTGGAGCAGTCTGGCTCCACTGTGCAATTTAATTTGACTCTCGACTAATGCGCGCAGCTGCGAATGCAATTTCTTTTTGCTTCCTTTTCGTTTCTGTTTTTTTTTTTTATTTTTACCTTTTGCATAATCCCTGGGCAGCGTGTCACCGTCACGCTCTCAGCTCGGCGCAGCCAGCACATCCCTGGGCAGCACCGAACAGCATCCCAGCAGATGATGTGGATCCATGCCACGGTGCACTTAATGCGCTCCGCCTAAATGATCCAAAATACGACTGCTGGGCATACACAGCGAGAAAAGATAGATAACCCTCTCAGATACAAACAAAATTAAAATAAATCAATCATAATATATATATATATATATATTTAGATAGATTCTTTACAAAAAATGTTGAAATGCTAATAATTTATGAAATTTCGGTTTCAATTCTGAATTTCATTCCGTAAAGCTGCGGTTGCGGTTCAGGTTCCGGTTTTGGTTTCTGCTCGACACTCTGCAGCTGAAGCACCGGGCGCTCGTAATATTCCCAAGATTGCTATTCTTTTTTACATTTGTATATTCAAATACGTATTCAATAAAGCTTAATTCTGCTTAAATTAATTCTGACTTAAAAGCGATTTGTTTACCTTTTAAAAAAAAGTGTACCTAAATTAACTAGAAACGTTTAATTCGCATAACCCTTCTTCAGACAGTGCTTACGTCAGCATTTTGTTGGGACCATATTTCTTGTAGTGTAGAGCTAGTGGCAGGTAGTGCTGCTATCGGGTAGCGGCAAGGGGGAGTGGCAGTCACAGCGACAGCATCTTTCGTCAAGCGCTACGCGCATATCAGCATTTTCTTTTTATATCACACAAATGAGAGTGTGTGTGTTTGTATCTTGTAAATGCGAATGTATCTTATAAATACGTGAATGCGAATGTGGAGTTCGAGTTCGAGTTCGACGAGTGCCCGCAGAGTACGTGCTTGCATCTTTTCACTGCTCTTTGTCAAATTAGCGACAGAAAAAGAAAAAAAAACAGCACAAATGCGAAACGTCCATCATTGACACACACACACACTCACACATGTGTGTATAAATCTATATATTTATATATAGATATATATCTTTTTACACAAGTAGACGCAGCTCCGTTCATTAATTGAGTTTAGTGGCAATTTTAATGTATTCGTTCTGTTTGTTTTTCAAGCTATAATTGCAATGTGGCCCATTTGCTTTTTACGCTCGATGTTTTTAAATGCCCTACAAGGTCTGTTAAAACTTTAAGACACATTCAAATCTATATTGCACACAAATGGTTGCTAAACTAAAATTGGTTAGTAAGCAAATGGAATTTTTTCGATATATTTTCTTTTTTCTTTGCTATTTAGCACCTTTGCTTAAATTAGCAACTCTGTACCCAGTTCCTTTGCGTTACTCGAACAAGGTAGGATCGTAACTTATTAGAGATTTATGCGTATTTTTCTTTAAAGTACAAAACTACAAAGGACTTATATGTGCGCCGTTTTGTTGTTTATATTAAGATCTAGAATGATGATTAAAAAATAAATATTGTTAAATTCAATTAGAAGTTTTTAAATAGTTCAATTATCTATAAATTATATTTCATTTTATATGACGTCGATTTATTATTAATAATTATACTTAATCTACTACAAACAAACAAATATATAATATTTCAAGTCAATTACGATAGTTGTTGCATTTCTCAGAACTTTCGAAGCTAACCTCGCACGTACATAAAATACGTAAATATATTTGTAATCGTTTGCTGCCCTTTTGTTTCCTCACATTTTTTGCAGAAAGCTGAGACGAGTGAAGACAATGCAAAAGTAAGCCGAGTTCAACAACAACAACAACAACAGTTGCAGAGTAGCAGCAGCAAACCCGACAGCAATGCTAATGAAGGCAGGCCGACAACAGCAGCAGCAGCAACCACAACAACAACAGCAGAGTGGCCAGACTTGCGCAATAGCAAACGCTAAAGCTACAACAACAACAACAATAACAACAACAACAGTAAAACATTCAAGCACGCGCATTGACCGAGCTGCCAATGACAACAGCAACAACAACAACTGCCCAGCCCAACCACAGCTGGCCAAGCTTTTTCTTAATGTGAGTGTATTTGAGTTGTGTATGTGTGTGTAAGTGCTTTTGACAATCAGCTTTTAGCCGAGGCGACAAAAGACGGACAATTACATATGCATGTACAAATGAATCTAAGTTTGTGTGTGTATGTATGTGTGTGTGTGTGTGTGTGTGCTTGCCACAGCATTTAACTTGAGTAGCGAAGGCTGGCACAAAAGAAATGTACAAATAACGGTGAGTGCAATGTATATGTGTTGGGCAAGGCAAGGCAATGCAAGAAGAAAGCGTGTGCGTGAGTGAGAGAGATAGAGAGAGACGACTTAAGCATATTTACCATTCTAATTGAAAAGTCAAAGTCAGTGTTGCAAAACGACTTGCGGCTTATGTAGGCGTCCAAGGAATGTGGTAGAAGTAGTAATAAATACAATAGCAAAATGCAAGACAAAGCGTTGCCATTGTTCACCACAAGGAAAATACTTTCAAATAGCAATTCACAACACCAGCAACAACAACAATACAACATCATAACAGGCAATGTGCTTTCTAAGCATTTATGCATGAATGTATTAAGTATTATTGTTTGTGTTGTTTAGCCAAACGTCAGCCACAGCCACAGCCACAAGGAATTTATTGTTGAGGCATTTTTACTCGAGTTGGGTTTTTATTTTTTTTCTAGTCTTAGTTGTTGTTGCTCTTCTTCCGCTGCTGCTATTTTCTTTTCAAGTGTTTCGAGTGTGAGAAATACGCCAGCATTCAAATTAGCCAGATTCTGATTGGAATTGTGGTTGGCCTGCTTGCCTTGCATTTTACGTCATCGCCACACACACACACTTGCATTTGTGTGTGGATGTCGCTGTTTTCTGTCATTTCAATTGCTTCATTATTTTGGCATTTGTTTTTCTTTTTTGACTTCCGCTATGAACGTCAATTTTCTTTCGTCATTTTACTACCCAGCAAAAAACATAATAGCTTATCTCACTAGAATTTTTTTAAAATTTGAACTTTAGTTGTGGAAGAACCCGTTTAAAAAAGTGAAAATTAACAAACCATTCTTTTATTCAGCGTTTGCGAATTTTCAAAATTTTATTAAAACGAAAATAAAAAATTTAATTTTTTTGATAGGGAAGAAAACTAACGAAAAAAAAACACATTTTTAAAATGTACGCTTAAATTTATGAAAATTATAAAAAAATAAAGTTCGTAAGTGGTGATATTATTTTTAAATTAAAAAGAATATCCATATATTGAAAGGAATTCTACAAACAGTAAATTTATTGATGAAAATGTATTATTAAAAATTAACATTCAAAACGATTGCAAAAATAATCGTTTGTTATTTCATGCCTTAAAAAAAATGTTTTTCTCATTGAGTGTTTTTTATTTTCAAGTTCTTTGAGCTCATCGATGTTCTTTTAAACGCGTATTGGCCATAGATGAAGCCACTTCAATTTCGATAAACATCCTAATATTTTTAACAATTTCAAATATGTCAATTTATTGTTTTCAAAACTATACTTTCCATTATTCGTAGTTCTTCTGTTGTTGTCCAGTTTCCATAACGTGGCAGGGGTATTCAAAAATAGGTCAATATACGTTTTGCTTCGAAATGGCAGCAAGAGTTCAACGTAATGAAAAACTTATCAAGGTTAAATGGCCGAAAAGCAATAAAAAATTCATCAAACCATAAATGGAATTGAAAACAGACTCTGAGAAACAACAAAGCAGGTAAAGAAGATGCCAAGACAAACAAGCGCTTTTAATTAACCGGACGCACACACACTCACACACATACACACACGCAATGTACAGTTAATTAGTGGTTAGCTTAATAGCGTTGCCAGATTTCTCTGTAGATTGGCAAACTGATAAATAAAAAAAAAATAAAAAAAAAAAAATAATGCTAATTCCACAGCGCTGCCAGAATGTGCTGCTTTGGTTAATGCAATTGTTGTAGCATGTTCTCCAACACACTCCTTTATTTAATTTACACAAATTTAAACACAGAAACTAAAAAAAGTACAATTATTAATTTTTATTAAATATTTTATTTATTTGCTTTTTTTTTTAGTTGTAAAATGCGTCTAACGCCCGCTTAAGCAAAACAAAACAAAAAACCAAGAAAATAATTGAAGGAATATTTATTAAAATGTCAACATTGTATTATGATAGTTATTATTCTATATATGTAAAGTACTTCCAAAGTGTTCAGGCCAAAAGTTATTTCCCCCCTCTCTGTTTGACCCTCCCCCCTCTATTTGTTAATCTGTATGTCTATGTATATATATATTTAAGTACAATATGTATTTTTTAAATTTTTTTTTTTGTTTGTGTACTTTTTTAAACAACTACAACGAATATGAAATTTTAACTGACTGATGCAAAGGCAGCGAATACAATTATATATAAATATATATCTTTTTATATACACCTTTAAGTAGCAGGCATACTATTTTTGATACTACATGCAACAATAGTCAGCATGAAATTGTATTGTGTATATATATATAAATATATATATATATATATAGATAAATATGTAAAACTATAATTAACACATATTGTAATTGAACAATTGAAATTGATGTATGAAATTTGATAGCTATAGACTTTTTACCACATAATACATACATATATAATATATATTTTAAATTTCAAATTGTACACATTTATAACACTGATCAGCGCATATTTGCCCAATAAGAATTAAGTGTATATTTTTCCTGAATCGATTAGTATTTAATTAATTAGCTCGAACAATTGAAATTGAAAAGTCTGCAGTTATTTGGAAAATGTGTTTAGTCAGCGCCAACAAAACGAAAAAGATTAAAGAAATCGTTAATGGGAAGTAAATGCGTTTATATATGTATATTTATATATATATATATATATATATATATATATGCATTTATATATATGTGTATTTTTCGAATATCTTTTCTGATTATTTATGTAGCGTACCCAATCATTTTTCAAGGCGTGTGCGCTTTTTTGTTCTGTTTTTATTTTTTTTGTAAATTTATTGCGCACAACATTTTTATAGAGGGAAAATTGTCGGAAAAGGGGCAATTAAACGAAACTGAAAACTGAAAACTCAGCAGACAATTTGTGCAGCTATATAGGCTAACCAAACTATATCTATATATATTTATATATGTACGTGTATTATCTACTATAGCATATTCTGTGCACAAAAGTGATGATGACTAACTTAGCACTGGCAACTACTATATCAAGTATTTATACTTTATATTTATACTTAATTTATATGCTCATCATTAAATATGCATCTCCCCTACAAATAAATAAAAAAAATCATTTATATATATTAAACAAATCAAAACGTTTTTCTCTTTTCACAATTATTTGGTTCTTCCTCAATCTAGCCCATTTTTTGAGCACGAAATTTGTCATCTTTCTTGCCGCAAAATTTCGATTGTATGCAAATGTGTCTGCAGACAGGTGTGGCAATATATATCTGTATCTGTGACGTAATTATAACCTTTATGGGACTCGCTATTTCAGTTAAATGCAAAAACCGGTTAAGAAACGCTTCAAATGCTTCAACAATTCGACATCATCATTTATATAAATAAAGATCATTGCGCAAGTCAACTATGCACAACTTATACACAATTCTCTCACACGCATGACGAATTTGGATACTCTTTTTTTTGCAGGTTAATTACATATGCTGAATATGAATATAAAAATATATATATATATATATGTATATTGTTTACATACACATTTATTTTTCTCTGTGAAAAATAATTCATCAAAGTGGTAAGAGAAAAATGATATAGAGAAAAATGCCAAATATGACTTTAAGAAAGGATATAAAAAAATATCTGAAGCAAAGTTTCAAAGGCGTTAGTTTCCTACAAAAGAAGGAATACTTATATCTTATAAAGGAGTGGATCAAAGTCTCATCGGAATTGATAGTGTATTAATGTAAACGGTCTACAACAGATATCTGTATATAAATACAGTTAATAGGTTAACAATGCTAGTGACATTTTTGCATATATACATAGTATAAGGGAACAGTCTTTTAGGTGGTTTTGTTCAAGTTTGTTCGTGTATTTGTGTATAACATGTACCTATACAAACATATATATATATATATACATATATAGTAAACATAATAAAATAAAAATAATAATAGGCACATTACATGTGAATGAAATGTTTAAAGTGCGAACATGCATAAATATATATATATATATAAATGTATATAGATCTAGATATAATATGTACATTGCAAACATAAATAGACAACTAAACATTTACATTTTGTGATAACAAGAAATGCGACTACGTATAGATCACATCATATATATATATATACATATATATATATATGTACATATCGAAAATTGCAACAAATGGGGCAAATTAAATAAGAATCAAGGCCAACAAAATTCCGTCGATTTTTGACTAAATTATAAATATGTCTAAGGCCTCCGCTAGCTAATCAACATGGTATTCCGTGCGATGCGGCGAACCACTTCGCTTCTCTGCCACAAATGGAGCCGAGATCGCCGACACGCTGGTCACGCCACGCAATCCGGTGCTGCGAAAATAGATGAGCACATATTGTTCGCCATGGCGCAGCTCGACATCGTCGGCGAAATCCAGACGCACCAATTCCTCGTTGGCGACCACCTGACGGCGCAATCGCTGTCGATTGCGATGATGATGCCGTTCGCCACGATGATGCGGTGCCGGCGTATCAAAATAGTCGCGTTCCTGATTGGAATCCGATGAATTTGGTGACTCCGCCTGGTTTACATACTCGTAGGCCACATAATGCGACAGACTGGCGTACTCAATGCCATAGATGGCGATCCAATCGTTTGGTCCCTCATCGAATTCCAATTGCTTGCGATACTCCACTGTATTCTCATCGCCAATCCGCCAAACGGTTATCGGCGTAAATGTGACGCCAGGCGCCCGATAATTCGGATACAGTTTGATTGTAAAATCACTGGTCACCGGCTTGTGATCGCTAATGTTGTAGGCGGGATGGGATTTATACGAGCACTGCTCGATGGCTAGCTGCATGCCCGGCTGACGATTCGATGGCTGTACGGCGTACATGATGCGATCCGTCCACGCCGGACGACGCTTCAAATCGTAGTCGCTGGTGCCCTCCTTGAATTTGAATGTGGGCGGAAAGGCGGGCAGACGTTCATGGAGCACCTGAAACGCCAGCTGCGACTTTTCGCGCACCTCGTACAACTGATCCCGCTGCATGAGTGCGTCGTGCTGCTGCTCATCCCGCAGAGCGTCGCGCACCTCCGTCGCCGTATCGCTGCCATTGAGACGAAAATTGAGATCACCAAACCAGAACACATAGTCATGATCATAGATCTCCCGATAGCGTTTCACATGATAATGATGATTCTCCAGTATCTGTTTATAGTCCTCAATGCGCTCATCCAACTGATGATCGTGCGCCGCCAAATGGGCAACGACAAAGGCCAGGCCGCAGCCGTACAGCGTGAACCGTATGCTGACTGCACCCTTATTGCCCCAAATGCCACCAAAGCCGGTACGTGTAAATTCCGCCTCCATATCCTTCAAATGCTCAACGTGCTGGCGCCGCACAAACATCGTCAGCAGCAGGCCCTGCATCTGTTCCGTCTTTACGGCCACATAGTTATAGCCACGCAACAGTTGCTTTGCCTTGTGCGTCCACGGATCCTCCTTGAACAGGCCGATCACCTGATGCTGGGGCTGTGCATTCACCTCCTGCAATCCAATCGCATAGATGTCCGGCAGATCCCCTTCATCCGCCTTCCCGCTGGCATCGTCATGTAGTCCGAGCAGCTGACGCAACGAAATATTATCCGGAAATCGACTGCCAACATTCCAGGTGACAATGTAGGCTCGATATGTTTCCAGCTGTTGCGCTTTGGGTGCGGCTGTTGCTGTCGCTGTTGCACTTGCATCTTCCGTCTTGCTCATACTAATTCCACACACGCACACACACACACACACACATTAGAATTTGATTCATGCCAATTGAGCCATATTTTTACTTACATTAATGATTAACGTTGTTCGTCTTCTTCTTGTTGCTGTCGCGATTGGTAATATTTATTTTGGCTGGTGTCGTAATTGGGCTAGCTTCGATTCGATTACTGCAATTGTTAACTCGTTACGGGCTCGTGCTCAGCGCATAGTAAATAAAGCCAGCAAGCAGCAGCAAAGCAACAGCAGACAAAGCTAGTTTTTAAAAAGCAAGGCCAATTAAGTCATAAACAGCTGTCTGCTTGTGTTCACCTATCGTTATCGTTATCGTTGCTTATCTTCATCGATTGTGTGTTACGCATTTACAATGTTACTACGTATTATTTTCAACATAAATTCAAATATTTTCCCTCTACGAAATATTTGTAGCAAATTAAATTGTAAATTTGTTGTGCTCATCAAATAATTATATTTAAATTTGAATATCTACCCTTTAAAGCGTATTTTTCGGTATTAAAAAAAACATGTTAATTTTAAAAATGTTTATAAATTTAATCTTTGTTATGGTCAGCAGATAGATCGATAGATTTTTGGATAGATATCGCAGGGAAGGCCATCTTCAGGGAGGAGAGATAAAGAAGAAAGAACAAAAAAAGAAAAAAGGACATGCGCATGCGCATAAAATTTAAAATTGAATACTATTATTTAGTTAAAATTTAAATATAAAATAAATAAAGATAAGACACTGTATCCAGCAAACTCAACAAATATAGTAAAAATTTGAACGAACGGTACATACACATATAGAGATATTGATAAATAAAGAAAGAGAGGGACGGACGAATCAAGATCAAGCATGGAGAAGGCGAGCAAAAGCAAGCGAATCGCCCGCGACGAAAAGCAACGGGACTCAAAACTAGAGGATGAGGACAAACTGAAGTTGCTACTGCAGCAGCACATGGAAAGCGAGAAGATGGTGAGCAAATTGAACAGCGATATGTGAGCGATGCAGCGCCAGATGGAGGCACAGCAGCAAGAGAAGGAGCAGGTGCAGCTGGAGCTGAAGAAGAGTGTCCTTATGAGCGACAAGCTGCAGGATGTGTGCCGCGAACAGCAGCGCATCCTCAAGTCGGTGGAGAACGAGAGCATGCTACAGATCAAGGTGGAAGTGAAGCGACGCAAGGAGAGGCAGATCAAATTTCAGAGCACGCTGAGGGAGGTGGAAAAGTCGATGAGCAAAAACAACGAGGAGAACATCAAAACGCGCGAATACAACATCGAAATGACCAAAGAGTTTAAACTGCTGGCGGAGCAATATCAGGCGCGTGCGAAGCACTTGGAGGATGTGACCGAGCAGGTTCAACTGGAGTCTCAGCTGCATCAGGCCAAGATCAACAAGGCAAAGGTGGAGGCGGCCATGGAGAAGGAGATCCACCAAAGAAAATCAAATTGGACTCGAGAATCTGTTGCAGGCGCAACGTGCCATCAAAGAGCTAACGGAGCGGGAACAGCAGATGAAGGAGCAGTTGAACATTTACACGGCTAAATACGATGATTTTCAGCAATCGCTGCACAAATCCAACTAAGTCTTTCGCAGATACAAGCTGGAGCTGAGGATAATGTCGAATCGCACGAAGTAAATTGAAAAGAAAGCGCTCGGCTGGCGTCAAAAGCACAACAAGGCCAAAGCCATGGTCATTGAACTTGCCACCGAGAAGCAGCAGCGGGATCAGCAATCGGAACGACTGCTGAAACAGGTGGAGCAGCTGCCGCCTTGCAACTGGAGAGAACAACTTTGCTTCAGACGCTGCGTGAGCAGAATATCGAGATTCCCGGGGGAACAACTGAGACAAAGCAGGAGTGGAACCCCCAGAACAACAAGTCTGATAAAAAGAAAAATACAAATTATTGTTTTGTAAATTTTAAAAAAAAATGTGTTGGAAAATTAAAAAATGTTCAACCAGGTGGCAACTATGAGCGATGCTGCCATCCGTTGAACGCTTTGCAGCACTGTCGTCAGTTTTGGATTTGTTTTTGTGACACAGATATTTTTTTTTTGTTTTATTAATGCGGTTGATAAGAGAATACACACTAATAACATACGGGCAATATCAACACTACAATGAATAGCCGATCGAGTTCGTGCGCTTAACTGAATATATAGCGCCAATACACGGCGTTCTCTGCGGCCACCGAATAAAAGGCAAGCGAAGCACTAACCAAAAAAAAGAAAAAAAAAAAAAAACTAAAAACTAATTTTGGTTCCGATTTTTGTTGTATTTCTGCTTGGTTTTTGTTCTTTGACGTTGTTGGCAAGCGTTGGTGCTTTTTGTTATTGTTGCAGCAGTTGTTTCCGAATGTTATGTAAAGTATATACACGAAGAGCCGAACAGCATCCTTTAATAAGTCGAATCCATGCGTTGAATCAAGCAAAAAATCAAAAAGTCACGCGATCCAAATAACAAACAAATATTTAGCCAGCAAAAGCAGCAGCGCAGTCAGCGTTGCAGCTAGCCATAAATTGTTGTTTATTGGCTTATCTAAATAGTTGTCAGATAAAGTGTTTTGTTTTAATAATTATAATTTATTAACAATTACAGTTAAGCCATGCCAGCGCCACAGGCAATTTCTCCTGCTGCTGCCATAAAAACAGCCAGTGTGCCCAGCAGCGATGCGAGCGCTAATCCAGCAACAACTGCAACAACTGCAGCGAGTGCAGCAGCAGCAACAGCAGCAGCTAACAACAGCAGCAACAGCAACAGCAGCGGTCGCCATCAGCTGCGACCGGTTAAATATGATTATGCGGATTCTTTTGCCTGCACATATGTCGTATCGGTTGTGGCCGCGTCCATCGCCGAACTGGCCACATATCCGCTAGATCTGACAAAGACGCGCCTGCAGATCCAGGGCGAGGCGGCCAGTGTGACCACCATTGGCGCCGTCAAATCAAATGTGAGTAGTTTTTGGTTTTTGTAATTCCTCATTTTGGTGTTAAGCGCTTGTAGTTGTTGTTGGTGTTTAATGCATGCTTCGCTTTTGAACCCGGCTTTTCTAATTGCCAATTGCTTATACAACCTTATAAATATGTAATTATATATATATATATCTACATATGTATTTATATATGTATATTTATATATATATATATATATATCCTTGCAGGTTGCTATATGTTACAACCGATACCACAATATCATCTTATAACTGTGCCCACCTCTCTCCACAACAATATCCGTGTGCGTGTCTCCATAACACTCTGTCTGTCACAATCACTATCTCTATCTCATTATCAAATTGTGATCTCATCTTTCACATTGTTTTCTACAATCGACAACAGTAACAGTAACGATAACGATAATTATTTAATGCAGATAATGGCTTTTATTTCGATTAAAATGCAGGTTTGTTAGCCTTGAGATATACTTTTGTTTTTACTCTTATCACTTTTATACGCAATTATTTATATTTTTGTATTTGTTTTTTTTTTCTGTGATACAGTGAACGCTCGTGAAGCAGAAATAGCCAGAAATTAGTATTTGTTCAATATTGAATATTAATTGTTTTATTGTATTAGACGAGATTTCGATTAAGAATTCGAATTGTAATTAATTATCCAGACTCCAAGGGATAGCTTCGGTATGCGAAAGTTAATTACTGCTTGTTTTTTTTTTTTGTCTTAATGTGCCATGATTAATACTCATTATCAGTTGATAAGCCATATAAAGGGGTTATTTTTGGGGTGTGTCCACCCAATAGATAGATACGGATAGTACAGGCATATAAAGATCGAGATCAGCTGACTGTGTGTGCTCTTATGTTTGTTGTAATGCTGTAGTAGTCAACACTAATTGTTATTCACCACCAACCTACTCAAACCTCTCCACCTACAACCCACCCCTCACCACACACTCCACTTCTTATGCCACATCTCTCGTTTTGTGTGTGTTTTTGTATTTGTATTTGTGTGTGTGTGTGCGTGCGTGTGTACATGTGTATTGGATAGCCTATATGTTCTATGATGCATATTTCTGAGTAACCGAGAAACAACTGACCAACCAACCCAACCACCCCCTATTACCAGATGCAATATCGCGGCATGGTCGCCACCGCCTTTGGCATTGTACGCGAGGAGGGCGCCATCAAATTGTGGCAGGGCGTGACGCCGGCGCTCTACAGACACGTCGTCTATAGGTGGGCAAAAAAAAAAAAACAATAAAACCCAAAAATCCAAAAACAATTTAACAATCAAAATTCAGAAATAACTGCTTTCTTTGGCATGCCAAAGCTTAAATACCCTTGCAGAATTAAGTCCATAATATCTAAAGATTGTTCCCATATAAGAGATATAGTTGTCCTTTGTTGATCTGTATAATTTGTATGTCATATAGTTGTCTGATATATACCACATATCTACAAGCTCCCATCAAATACTTTGTATATGGAATCGGAACAATCTTTCTGCAGGGGTATCAAAAATGTGTCTCTCTATATTTATATTTTTAGCATTGCTAGCATAACAAAAAAAAAAGAGAAAAAATGATAATAATCGCCAATATAAAGCTTGATCGAAAACTAATGTGGTCTATTATTATATTGATAGCGGAGTGCGAATCTGCAGCTATGATCTGATGCGCAAGGAGTTCACTCAAAACGGAACTCAGGCGCTGCCCGTGTGGAAGTCGGCGATATGCGGTGTGACGGCTGGTGCCGTTGCCCAATGGCTCGCCTCGCCCGCAGATCTGGTCAAGGTGCAGATCCAGATGGAGGGACGACGCCGGCTGATGGGTGAGGCGCCGAGGGTGCATGGTTCGGCGCATGCCCTCCGACAGATTGTTCAGCGTGGCGGCATCAAGGGTCTGTGGAAGGGAAGCATACCCAATGTGCAGCGTGCCGCTCTGGTCAATCTCGGTGATCTGACCACATACGATACGATCAAGCATCTGATCATGCATCGCCTCCAAATGCCCGACTGTCACACGGTCCATGTGCTTGCCTCCATCTGTGCGGGGTTCGTTGCGGCCATCATGGGCACACCAGCCGATGTGGTCAAGACCCGCATTATGAATCAGCCCACCGATGAACTGGGCCGGTACGTAAACCTTCAATGCCTGAAGCACATATACCCTGCAGTAGACTTGTAGTTTAAATCATAGTTTTTATTTAACAATTTGTATTGAAAATTATTTTTGATCTATGTGATATGTATATTTTTAGATCGATTATCTGATGGGTTAGCTAGATTCGCTTAATTCATTTGTATTTCAAACTATTTGCTATCCATCTGATATGTAGATGAGTTTTCCAAAGTAAATGGGGCTCAGACTGTAGAGGAACAATAATGCTGCTTGCAGGGTATCTTGTGGTCGGGCACACTCCAATATCTTGCTTTGCTAATAGTCTTAATATATGTATGCTTCCATTTCTATTTGCAGTGGTCTACTCTATCGCGGATCTGTGGATTGCCTGCGCCAGACTGTTGCTAGGGAGGGTTTCGTGGCGCTCTATAAAGGTTTTCTGCCCTGCTGGATCCGGATGGCGCCTTGGTCGCTCACCTTTTGGCTGTCGTTCGAGCAGATACGCAAAATGATTGGCGCTTCAAGTTACTAAGTAACCTGGACAAACTTTAGCTATTAAGTCACAGTTGAAGAGTTTGGGCATAAAATGAGAATCAAAACTAAATGCAATCGATATTTTAAAAGGAAAAAAAAAACAAAACAAATATATATATACATATATATTTAAAGTTCTATATTATATTTAGTTGCTTTGTGAGGCAAAGTAAACAAGTGCTATTTTTAAAGGCACAACTACTTTCAAGACTGTTTTCTATCTGTCCACAAATTCCATTTGGGAATCACGTGAATCACGTGAATCACTCTTAACTCTTAGCTAATCGGGTATAATCAACTATACATCGTATATTCAATCATATGTGGATATGATCGCGGAATAATAATATTGTCTATAAATAAGAATTGTATTTCAGTGTGTTTTCAGTGTGTAGAGCATGTTTAGAAATATAACCTATAATCTTGTGTACAAATAGATTACACATTTTACATATAGTCTATATGGCTGAATTACAATTTTTTAATCTTGAAAAAACATGGCAGATGAGGTTAAACCGATAACATCCGGGACGGGCGAAAATGACTGATAGTGATTGAAGAGGAAAATCTGTCAAACTCTTGAAAAAGTATATTTGAATAAATGGAAACATGAATTGAAACTGCTTTTTATTTGCTTAAATGTGCGCATAGTTTGGGATTTCAGACCATCTTAAATTGGCATATTTCTCTAAATTTAAGGCTTATATAATATGCCAAACTATACGTATATAACAACAAACTCCAGTCGATAAGCAATCAACTCAATGAGGCATATTGGTTTCATAAAATCAAATATACTTTTAGGATGAAAAAAAATTGAACTAATCAAACTTAACTGGAAAATGTTCAAGACTAAAACCAAAATGATATTTCCTTGATCTAATAAGGCAATGCTTAATCATTAACTTAATTGGCTAAAAATGAATCTATATTGTTCTTCTATGTTGGACATAAGCTTTTCAATTTTTGTTTTTATTTTATTTATATTTGTTAAAATACTAATACACAATATGAAATGAACATGTTATTAATTAAATATTGTTTACCCTACCCAAATTTTTTAAATTTTCGCAATTGATTAACAGCAGTAAAAACGGTCAGCATTAAATTTCAATTTACTCAGTATCGTTATCATGATGAAGCATCGATACCCGCCCGCCATGGTATTTGCTGTGTCACACATAGTTTGGTCACACTGCCGGCCAGCGAACATATTTAAAGCGCGGCAACGGTCGGCAGTCAATCAGTTTTAAGCGCAGTCCAAAATGTTATTTAAATCAATTTTTTCCGCTGCTGTGCGCCGCCTGTGCGTTAAGCATTTCGCCATATTTGGCCAGAGCCGCCACCGACGAGGAGCAAAAGCAATTCGCCATCGAACTGGACCCGGAAACCTTCGACGAGGTTCTCGGAGCCGGCAATGTCCTTGTTAACTTTTTTTTGCCAAGGTAAGCAATATTAAAAGTATCAGTTTCTTTTTTGACAAAAGGGGACTTTTCGTTTTGCTTTCAATGGGGAAGGGTCAGAGAACTGCCATTGATTGACACACTGTAATAACATACTTATACTTAGTTAATCGGCCGGTTCTAATAAGTCGTCTGCACATCATCACGCACACAATACATACATATATTATTATCATCATATATGTATATCACGCTTTTGGGCAATATACGCAAACCATTTTGATGATCCACAAGACGATTGATTTCATTAAATTTCCCTAGTATTGTGAATCACTGTTTTTCTTCGATTTCTTATCAAAATCTCTGCGCTTCCCGCGAAATTGGGTTCGTTCAGATCAATGCTATAATTTTTGATGCAATAGCTTGAATCTTTTTTTACTTTCACTTCCTAAGTCGTGGTTTTTAAGAAGTTCTTATCATATCATAATCAGCTTATAGCCTTCTATTTAAACAGCCTTATCAAAATGTGATTTTAAACTATATTCAGAAATTGTTAAAATTGCTCAAAAAACCTTAAACCAACTACTGATCAAGTTATTTTGAATTTGTTTTTTCGTTAAAACGAGTTCTTCATTTGGTTAATTTATTTTTACATATATAAAAAATACTTTATAAGACTAATCTATTTATTTATCGTCAATAAAAACCAGTCTACACAAAAAATACAAAAATATATTGCGTTAAATTAAGAATACAATTTTAAATTAAATTTAAATTAAAAGATAAGAAATATTTATAAGACATGTCCATAAGCCCAATTAACATCTGTCTTTTATACAGGTGTAGGCATTGCCAGCGTCTGCATCCATTGTGGGAGCAGCTGGCTGAGACAATGAATATCGATAAGCCCAAGGTGAAGATAGCCAAGGTGGATTGCACAAAGCATCAGACCCTCTGCGCCGCTCATCAGGTGACTCGCTATCCAACGTTGCAACTTTTTAAACTGGGCGAGACGAAGTCAGTGCGATTCAATGGTACCCGGGACTTGTCAGCGATTACCGATTTCATCAATCAGGAACTGAATACGCCCGCTTCGAATCCGAATTTGGGCAAGGTCGTTGAGCTCACCGAGGATACGTTCGCCAAGCACGTCTCGAGTGGCAATCAATTTGTCCAATTCTTTGCGCCCTGGTGTGGTATCAGTAATGTAGTGTTAACTCCTTCATGTAATTCCCGATCAAAATTTAATGAATTCTTAATTGAATCGACAGCATTTGGCGCCCACTTGGGAGGAGCTTGCCAAGGCGCTGGTTAAGGAGCCGGCGGCAACGATATCAAAAATCGATTGCACTCAATATGACAGCATCTGTGCGGATTTCGAGGTGACGGGTATTCCGACAATGCTCTGGATCGAGGATGGCAAATTATTTCAAAATTTCAAATTATTGAAGACCAAATATAATAAATGCGTCGGCGTGACCTGCTGTTGGCCACCTACACACATAACATACAATTAGTACATATAACATAACAATTATTTCAACACACTTACGCCAAATTATATTTCACACTGCACACAAGTATAACAGAGGGTTCGCACTCTTGCATATGTTTTTAAATCCTCGCTCGATCGTCCACAAAAAGTTGCCCGCCAAGAACCATGACCTGCCACACTTTTTTGTCTTTTCGTTATCACGTAGAAAATTCCCTCTAACCCCCAGAATGCAACCTTGTCATAACAAAATGTGGTGGTATGCGATACGTCACTATCGATATGTACCACAAAATGCCACAAGCTTTTAAATTTTTGTTTTTTTTTTATTATTATTTATTAAAAAACTAATACACAGTATGAAATGAACATGTTATTAATTAAAAATTGTTTACCCTACCCAATTTTTTTAAATTTTCGCAATTGATTAACAGCAGTAAAAACGGTCAAAAATTAATTTAAATTTACTCAGTATCGTTATCATGATGAAGCATCGATACCCTCCAGCCATGGTATTTGCTGTGTCACACACAGTTTGGTCACACTGCTGGCCAGCGAACATATTTCATTGTGTCGTATTTAAGACGGGGTAACGGCAACGGCGACGGCAGTCAATCAGTTTTAAGTGTAGTCCAAAATGTTATTTAAATCAATTGTTCCGCTGCTGTGCGCCGCCTGTGCGTTAGGCATTTCGCCATATTTGGCCAGAGCCGCCACCGACGAGGACCAAAAGCAAACAGATCAAAAGCAATTCGCCATCGAACTGGACCCGGAAACTTTCGATGAGGTTATCGGAGCCGGCAATGTCTTTGTTAAGTTTTTTGCGCCATGGTAAGCAATATTAAAAGTATGTTTTTCTTTTGACAATTTGGCAGTTTAATTTGCTATTGGGAACAGTGCCGGCAAATAAATAAAAGTTCCAGAAACACACACACACCCACACACAAACGCGCGCGTACGAAACAAACGCAGCCACGCAATCTTAATAAAAAAAAAACATCTGTGCATACACAGTCAAACACACACACACGCATACATACACGTATATACCTGTGTACCTGTGTACATGTGTACATGTGTTTAAACATGTGTTGGCAAATATACCCTAAAAAATTAGAAAAAAAAACATACTAGGAAAACATATTTTCTTGTTATAACACACATATTACTATTTTGAGTACATTGTCCTATTTGAGCACATTTAAACAAGTGTAATATTACACATACATACATACATACAAGTATGTATTTTTTTTTGTTGCTTTTCTTGCATTTTGAACACGTACCACGATAAGGGGCTTGAAACGGTCAAAAGGGGGATTTGCGTTTTGGTTTCAATGGGGAAGAGTCATAGAACTGCCATTGATTGACACACTGTAATAACATACTAATACTTAGTTAATCGGCCGGTTCTAATCAGTCGTCTGCACATCATCACGCACACAATACATACATATATTATTATCATCATATATGTATGTATTATTATCATCATATATGTATGTATATTACGCTTTTGGGCAATATACGCAAACCATTTTGATGATCCACAAGACGACTGATTTCATTAAATTTCACTTCTATTGTGAATCATTGTTCTACGATTTCTTATCAAGAGCTCTGCGCTTCCCGCGTAGTTGGGTTCGTTCAGATCAATGTTCTAATTTCAGTGCAATAGTTGTAATCTTTATTTTTACTTTCACTTCCTAAGTCGTAGTTTTTAAGCAGTTGTTATCAGATATAGCCTAAGTTGATTTAATCAGCTTAAAGCCTTTATTATAATCAGCCTTATCAAAATGTGATTTTAAGCTATATTAAGAAATTGTTAAAATTGCACATAAAGCCTTTAACCAACTACTAATAAAGATAATTAATATCTCTATATTATGAAATTTCCCAATGCTTTTTCGTTAAAACGATTTCTTCGCTTTGTTTATTTTATTTTTACATATTACAAATATATTGCGTTAAATTAAGAATAAAATTGTAAATTAAATTGAAATTAAAAGATAAGAAATATTTATAAGACATGTCCATAAGCCCAATTAACATCTGTCTTTCACACAGGTGTGGCCACTGCAAGCGTCTGCATCCATTGTGGGAGCAGCTGGCTGAGATCATGAATATCGATGAGCCCAAGGTGAAGATAGCCAAGGTGGATTGCACAAAGCATCAGACCCTCTGCGCCGATCATCAGGTGACTGGATATCCAACATTGCGACTCTTCAAACTGGGCGAGACGGAATCGGTGCGATTCAAGGGTACCCGGGACTTGCCAGCGATTACCGATTTTATTAATCAGGAACTGAATACGCCTGCTTCCGAGGATCTGAGCGGTCAACAGTTGAAGGATGAACAGAATCCGAATTTGGGCAAGGTCGTTGAGCTCACCGAGGATACGTTCGCCAAGCACGTCTCGAGTGGCAATCATTTTGTCAAATTCTTTGCGCCCTGGTGTAGTCACTGTCAGGTAGTGTTAACTCCTCCATATAATTCCCGATCAATATTGAATGAATCCTAAATTGAATCGACAGCATTTGGCGCCCACTTGGGAGGAACTTGCCAAGGCGCTGGTTAAGGAGCCGGCGGCAACGATATCAAAAATCGATTGCACTCAATATCGCAGCATCTGTCAGGATTTCGAGGTGAAGGGTTATCCGACACTGCTCTGGATCGAGGATGGCAAAAAGATTGAGAAATATGCTGGTGCCCGTGATATGGCCACGCTGAAAACCTATGTGGAGAAAATGATTGGTGCCCCCAGCGGCAGCAACGATGTAAACGATGCCACCAAAGATGCACTGGACGCGACCAAAAAACAAACCGTACTCCAACTAAATGGCCAAGAAGAATTCGAAAAGGCAACTGCCGATGGCATCGCCTTTGTGAAATTCTATGCACCATGGTGTGGACACTGCCAAAAATTGCAGCCTACCTGGGAGCAGTTAGCAACGGAGGCGCTGGCCAGCGATGCTGACATATCTGTGGCCAAAGTCGATTGCACATCGCCGGACAACAAACAGATCTGCATCGATCAACAGGTCGAGGGCTATCCGACTCTCTTCCTTTACAAGAATGGCCAGCGGCAGAATGAGTACGAGGGCAGCCGATCTCTGCCCGAACTGCAGGCTTATATCAAAAAGTTCATTGGACACGATGAGCTCTAATTCCCAACCTGAAGTTAACACAACAGCAACAACAAAAACATAAACAATAACATTAACGATTATCATCATCGCGCCAAAGTCATCCAATTTCTGTAAGCCTCTATGAGGGCATCCTTTAATAGAGTCGTGCCTTTTTTTTGCATCTTTTTTTGGTACGAATAGGAATCCATTTACATATTGCTTTATATAAGAAAAAGGGCGAACAAAAATGAAAAGAATAGAAAAAGACAGCAAAAAAAAAGAAAAAAAAGGCAGTCAATTGTATTTTAAGTAATTCAATAATACAATTTAGTTTTGTGTTAGTTGCTCGTGTTGTCCTTTTAGCTGCATTACTTTGTTTGTTTACTTGCTCTTAAGTTTTGTTTCACATGTGCCAAATATCTATTTCGATATGCGATATTATATGTTGTAGAAACATTTGAATTTATATATAGTCTATTTATGTATAACAACAAGTAGAGATATCTGGCATGTTTGATCTCAACTTTCCAATTTCCAACATCGAACATCTCTTTTAGTTTTTGTGTCTTGTAAATGAATTTATACTTTGGAGTAACCAATAAAGATAATTTTGGAGTCGTGAACTGTTTGTTGTTATTATTATTTTGATTTAAATATTAACCAGTTATTTGTTGAAATGATATCGGTGGCCGTTGGTATTAAATACTGGTATTTTGATGGCAGCGCTTCGACTTGTTGGTATTTTTGTCGTTGCAGAATTACGGTCACACTAATTCACAAACGCAATTTGTTGTTTTCCATCGCGCTGCTAAATTTCATGTTAAAGCAATTGGGCATGTCCTTACCCACGGCTCGTGCACAATTGATGCTGTAGACGCCCAAGCTCGGCCAGCGGTGCCATATCGATCGATTTCACAGTGGGAGTTCAGTTTTTCGTTTTTCTCATTTACTTTTCTGTTCTCTCTTATTGCCGTTGACGCTTCAGCTGCTGGCTGCTCCAGCTGCACACAGGTGACAGTGTGACAGAGACAGAAACAGAGAGTGCATAAATCGCTCGCAAAGTTTTTGTATGAACGCAAATAGCAGAGGCGCTGCGGCCTCTGGCGGTGCAGGTGCCAGCGGTGCTGCTGGTGGAAGTGCTGCTGCAGCTGGTGTAAGTGGTGCTGTTGGTGGTGCAGCTGCTGCTGCTCCTGCTGCTGTTGCTACTCCTGCGTGCTCCAATGGGCCTGCTGCCCAAGCAGCTGGCGAGGCTGGCTCAGCAGCGGCGGCGGCGACAGCATCTGGTTCCACAAATGGTGGCAACGAAATTGGCGGCACCAATCTCAATGATGATCAGGATGCAAAGCGGCGCAAGTGCTTGGAAACGGATGAGACACAGGATGGCGCTAGCACAGTAAGTAAAGAGAATCCCCTCAAATTCCCCACCACCTCCATCGTTTTATATTAATGCTCGTGTGCTTTAGATGATTGATGCGAACAGCGTGCTAAATAAGATGGCAACCGTGTATGCGGAGCAGTTAATGTCGGACATTGTGCTGCTGGTGGATGGCAGGGAATATCCGGCACATCGGGTTATATTGTGCGCGAGCAGCGATGTCTTTCAAGTGATGCTCATGAATCGGGAGTGGAACGAATGTAGCAAGGATGTGATTGAGCTGCACGAGGAGGCCTGCTGTTCGGCCGTCTTTCCACAGTTCATCAAATATTTGTATGTGGGTCATATTGAGGTGACGCTGCAGACGGTGATGCCGATGCTGGCGCTGTCCGATAAATATAATGTGCGGGATCTCATCGAACTGTGCGTCGGCTATATGAATAAGAATGTCGCAAAGGCGGCAACCAGTGGCTATCTGGTATCCTGGCTACAGTATACTCTATCGTTTACGCCCACGCATAATGATCTCACCGAGACGCTTAAGCGTTTCCTCAAATGGAATCTGGAAATGGTTGCCGAATCGAAGGATTTTATTGATATGGATCCGGCCATATTACAGTTGCTCCTCCAACAGAATGACATTGTCATTACCAGCGAGTACAAATTGTTTACGATCTTGCAGACCTGGTTGCTTCATCGTCGCGACTTAATCGAAGCGATGCCCGGCCTCAGTGCCGAGAAGCGGGCCAACACTTTCATGGAGCTCATCGAGCAGACTGTCATGCATATACGATTTGGCATGATGACGCCACGCGAATTGTCGCATCTGCTAATTGTCCCGCTGGTCGAATACCACAAGGAGTTCCTCGTCGAACGGATTGCCATCGGCATGAGCTATCAGTCCGGGCAGGAGGATCGGGTGCGAGAGGTGCGCAAAACCGAATGCGGTGAGCTGCAGTTCACTCCGCGTCTCTACTGGAACGACACGTGGAGTGTTCGCATCGATGTCCACAATTTCGATGAGATCGAGCACTATAAGAACTATGTAACCTGCTTCTTTTCCCAACGTCACATCGCCGAGACTGAAGGTGAAGGTGAGACTGGTGAGTGCCTCAATCCATCCATACTCAATCTGTCTACTGTATATGTATATATATATATATATATATATATATATTTATGCCGTAATCGGGGCAATTTATTATTCATTATTATTATTTATATTAACTTGAACATCTTATCCATAGTACTACTATATCTTGTATGATATAGATTAAGATTAGTTTTGCTATTTTGGGGAATATTCGTAAATATTCCAGATCTGCAACAATAACCATATGGATGGCACCATTTCTGTCTGGCTGTATGACCAAGTGGAGTTGGCAGATTTGGCAAATAAGTTATTGCAAATCAAATTTATTAAATTGGATCGATAACTGCCACTGTTATAAAAAGACCGATATATATCGATTTCCAAAGAAGACATAGTCTTCTTATTAACTCATAATCAGGGTTTATTATATACCCTGATGATCATTTATCAGGGTTTATTATATGTTAATAAGAAGACTATGTCTTGAACTGTTAACTGTTAAAATATTAAGATCGGTTAAGAAACATACCTTTTGATAGTGAAAAAAAACTCAGATCGGCAAGCTTTCTATCGAAGAGTCTTTCGACAATATCATATATAATTCTTATATTTAAATGAGAGACGGAAATCACAGTAAAATAGAGAGACTTTATACTATACACATTTTTACCAGTGGGGAATTCCGAAATTGGAAAACTGGAAGCATTAAGAAACCTAGAAAGGGTATGCATTATGCTAGTCATCTCATCATATATAATTATATATATAGTACATTAAATATATCATTTGATTCGCAATTAATAAAATACTTTTAACAGATTCATGCATGACTTGGGAAATTGAATTTTTTCCGCGTGGCGTCAGATATAATAAGGCCAAAATGGTATGTGGTGAGGATGTGCCCGGCTGCTCACTCAACACGGTGCGACTGAGAGTCACATGCAAGCACCAGAATATTGGCGAGGAACGTTTTAAGGTACCCTCTATAACTCCATATAAATATATATATATAAATATATATGTATACATGTATGTATAATTGGTAAATGTCCATATTTTAGGTTGCTGTGCTCATTGTTGGTGAACAGAATAAGATTGCCCATATACGGACTGTGGTGGAGCGGTCGGAATACTTTTCGGAGGTTGCGCGTGTCATCAATTTGGATAACCTATTGCCGTACGAGGAGCTCACATCACGGTCTTTGAGTCCACATCTGACGGGCAATAAGCAGAATACTCTCTCCCTGCACGTGGTTATAACACCAATGGGTTCGCACACTTGTCGCGACACGCCCCCATTTCAATTTTAGGCTGATCCCAGTCATAAGTCTGTCCTCCACCTCCCCCCCACCACCCATGTAAACACCCTGTAGAGTGCGAGTACAATTCGTTTAGCACACCAGTTCTCTCCAGCTCCGCTCCTGGTTCATCCTAGTCGTATTTACGCAGTTTTTGTGCTCGCATCTAGCTATACTTGCTATGTCCTCCATACAACTCTAAATGTATTTGCATTCATCTAAAGCGCAGCACCTCGACTCTGAGGTAGTTGCACACAGATACCGCTGTGCTGTACAATTCCCAGCCTAAGCATTACACACACACTTTATATATATATACTATATATAAATATATGAAATATTTAGGACTTTCAATTCTTCAACATATATTGTTTTTGTTTTACGATTATTATTAATATTATTATTATTATTATGATTGTGTATTTTAAATTTTTATTATTCGATTCGATCTTAACTAAAGCAATAACTATATCGAAAAGGCCATTTACTTGATTATATATTTGTAATTTGCCTTTTAAAAGACATGTTTACAGTTCAATGAACATTTGTAACTATTGACTATGGGAAGAAATTTTTTTGTAATAAACGTTGATTTGTATAGAAAACAAGGCGAGTTTTGACTAACTTACAAATATCTATCATATAAAAAACAAAAAAAAAAAAACACAAAGATAGACATTTATGATTTTCTTTTCTAATGTCGTTTTGCAGCGGTTGATTTTGGTTAACATTAGGTTTATTTTTTACGGTTCTCTTCAGTTAAGCAAATAGAAATATTTCGTACATTTTTATTGTGACCATGTGTATTTAAGATAATGCCAACCTATGTAAGCCTGTTACCAACTTACTAGAAGATAAATGTTAAACAACAAATACTTATTATATATACATATATACATATGTGTGTATGTATATATCTGTATATACTTAGTAATTGCTAAGTCAAAAGCTTAACTATTTTACTTACTCTGGTTTTGTGTAAATATTGTTAGCCAAGTTTTAATAGCTACTCGGCTTTCGTACTAATCATCAAAGACAGCTTCGTAAACCTTAATCCAGAAATATACAAATAGATAGCTATGGTCCATAGATATGAAGACACACACAGCAGCAAAGAGATATATAGAGAGAGAGAGAGAGCGAGAGCGAGATAGCGAAATGTGGGTGTGTCGACGAGAGAGAGAGGGATAGAGATAGAGGGAGAGAATGCACTAAGAAAACCTTTGGAATCGGTCCGAGATAAAAGTTTAGTCATTTAAATTATTTGTTTTTTGATAATTATATGGTTTTGACGTCATCTTCTTTTAGCACGTTTCCAACTTTCTTTTAAGTTGTTTTCTTACCATACAATAAATACCGTTAATTTACATACTTTGCTTACATCTATTGTAAATTTGATTTTATTTATTTGTATTTATCGTAATTGTTCGCATATAATTGAGCAATCGTTATAATGAAATGTTATAATCATATATATATTTTTGATTTTTAAATTCGAATTTAAAGCAGTGTTTGGAAACTGTTACAACTATCGAATTACTATACATACATATGTATATGTATGTGTGTATGTATGTATATAATTTTAAGGATAAGCAAAAATGATTATACTAAGTTATAACTATTCTATACGTAAGCTTATGAGTTTATAATATATATATCTATATATATCTGGGAATTTATGTGCAATTGCTAAAAACAACATTTAATTGCTATTTTCTTTTTCTTGCTGGAATCCTTTTTGTTTATAATATTGCTTTAAGGGATACAAAATCATAACAGAAAGCCAAGCTTTTCTTTTCTTACTTTTCAAATATACAAATATCGCTGGAACTTATCAGTTCAAATGAATGACATTCAAATATGGCTCTGATTGTGTAGTTCCAATAATGGTTTATAAAGAGAACAAATAAAGCTTATGAAAATATATAATTTTATTGGTATTATATATTGAGCAAGTTATAATAGAGAATAACTGATTTTGTTCCATGTGGTTCCTACACCCTGCTGGATTATGAACTAATTTATTACTGTAAAGTATTACATTTAAGATCAAATATAACTGCGAATTGATCGATTATTGTTAATAAAAATACTTATCTATATAAACATCTAGTGTTACGAGATATATTCGAATTTTTCTATCATCAGACTCCGGAACATAATCGACCTTGAAAACACCTCCAGAAACTTTAACGGCAAGCAGGTTTTTTTTGTTTTTGTTTTATTATATTGTTAACATGTGGTGTGCATTAAAAAAAACAGCCAACAACAACAACATGGTAAATAATAAAAGCAATTACATATTTATTTAAGCATCTTCTGTATAACTGTATACCGCACTGCACCACCATTAAAGCCCTGGAAGAGTGAGAGTGTTTTTTAAACCACCGGCGCTGACTTGCAAAAAATTGGCAAAAAGAGCTGCTATTCTTAGCGTGGTATCTAAGCGATTATATAAGTTTTTTATTGCCCAGTTAACCCACGATTGCTATTGCGCCATATCGTAGTTCTTGTGTGACAATTGGTTTTTGAAGGTACCCTGTACGCATCCAGAGTGTAGCTGAAGGGGTATGATCGAGTAGTGTAACAACAAATGATGAAATGATGAATGATGAAGTTATGCAACAGTATGCAACAGACAGAATGGATATGCTTCCTTTCCTATCCGATAAAGTATATATATATATATATATCCATGTCCGTTCGATTGTTTGACTGTGGGAGCAAGCCAATCTCAGAGACTCTTCAAAATATTAATCAAACTTAAGCAATTGTATCGATAGCAATAAATCACGTAATTGTTCAAATACAATCTACAATATATTGTTATGCTCAGACTTACCTTCCTTACGATCGCATTAAAAACCTAGATTTAGTTAACCTTAACGTATTTTCATGGTAACTCCTAGTCCAGCTGCATTGATTAGTTTTATTCGAATTCCAAAAGATAATAAGCCAATTTTGGTCTTCCTATTTACCTATTTTATTATCATCTTTATAACTTGAAAACTTCATAAATATCAAAGATGTGACAGTAAAAGTTTTATAAGGATTCCATTGAACTCGCCCCAGAAACGAACTTAATAAATAAATAATGAACATTTTATAAGAGTTTGCTATGGAGGTTGACAGGTTTTGGTGACAGGAGGATGATTTAAATATTATTAATTAAAATTAAACATTTTGTTCAGTAAGAGTTCCAGGAACCGGTATTATTGGTCGGAACCGGAAACCGGAAACCCAAATACTATTTACATTGACACGCTGCTGAATGATGTAAAAATCAATGTTCAAAAAAAGTAGCTGAAAGCAATTTTGAATTTTTTTTTATTTTTTTTTTTTTTTAAGTGTGGAAAGTGCAAGTAAGAGTACCGTAGGAGGAGAATGCTGAGATTTCTATTTGGATCGAGGAGAATTTGTTAGCCGGTCACACTCACTTTGGAGCAGAATGTTTTTTTTTTGGTTTATGTTTTATGAGTTTGAATACACTCTCTGTTTATAGAGAACATCATTCACTCGTTTACAGAACCCATTTGTAATTGGCCCATCAAACGATGGTAGATTGTCGAGCAGAGCATTAACCGAAAGATAAACATGCTTAAATTGCCGTGTTGGTTGTTTGAATACCGCCAGTCGAAATTTGGCAGCGACAAAGTCGCATCAACTTTCCTAGACCTTAACTATACCGATGCGCATAAATATTTATAGATATAACTAAAAAAAAAAAAACCATTTCAAATTTGCAGTACGTGTTGTAATTTTTTTTTTTTTTTAGTTTTTTTGGTTTTTTTTCAAAGTTAATCCGCATAAAAGTTCCATGGATAATCCGGGATATGTGATAGATTGCGAGCGTGAGTTCGGTGAGTTATGTCATTTAAATCTTTGAAATTCTACTAATTCTAAGAATAATAATTAATAAAGTGATGTCTGCAAAAAATCATCGATAAGTTTTGCAAGCCAATTCGAATTGGATCATAATGTTTATGTGAGCTATAAACCCGATTAAACCGATTTACGCAAACAGAAATTATTTTATTATTATATTCTTCAATTCTGATTTTGAATTTCAATGCGGTTCCGAAAAGCAATGAAAAACTACGAAAAATAATTTATATAAGTGTATATATAGGGTAATCAATATATTAAAATGATTTTTTAGCATATTGCCAGCGTTTTGATTTTATCTAAAAATCATAAAATCATTCAAAATCAAGCAAAATATCCATAGCCATATTTCTATGGCATATTTCACAGGCATAGGTATAGCCTAGTATTATTCCAATAAATAAAGATATTCGAAATATTGTTTGAAGTCAGGTTAGTCAAGATCTCTGGCTGCAACAATTTCCTCATCATTTATGCTTTTCATAGGGTATCTCAGCGTCGACTAATTCAAATTTCAAATCGTTTTTTCGCACAATGATTCTGTTTTGACTCGCATAAAAAAGGCAATTAAAGTTCTCTTTGTTTTTGTTGTTTTTAACTTTGTTCTATGCTTTATTATTGCCAAAATGACTTTTATTTTTCATCTAAGTACATTTACACACATACATGCATGTGTTTGTGTGTGTGTGAGTGAGTGTGTGTGTGTGTGAGTGAGTGTATGTGTATTTTATGGCCATCAGATACAAATACAGTTACAGGATACAATTCAATGCCATAAGGCCATATAGTTTATATATATCTGTATAATATATATATATATATATATATATATATAATTATCTTAATTATATATTTTGTCAAATCAATTCTCATGCTTAAGATGTGTGTTTTAGA
This sequence comes from Drosophila kambysellisi, assembly GCA_035042185.1. NCBI lineage: Eukaryota > Metazoa > Arthropoda > Insecta > Diptera > Drosophilidae > Drosophila > Drosophila kambysellisi. The sequence goes on from JAWNLS010001080.1 coordinate 173,503, forward strand.
GTGGCTTAGATATGATATAGGGATTTCATTATTAGAATTGCCTTTTTGCAGATCCCATTTAGATTTCCTTATTATGTACGATTATGTATGCCATATAGGGGATATATTTTCTTGATATATTACGTAGCCATTTTATATATATTTCAAGTTTTTGCAAAATGCAAGTTTTTATTGGTTTTTGTGTGTGTTTTTCTTTTTCCTGGAAATTCACATGCAATTGAAAAAAGTGTTTCTTGAGAAATAATATTTTCATGAGAAATCAAAATTCTGATTAATGAAATAAGTATTCGTGATTTTGTTATGTGTCACGCAAATATAGAAGAAACTGGTCATTTAATGGGATACATTAATTATATTAATAAATACGAATAGTTGTAATAATATAACAACAATTTGCTTTACACAATGACAAAATTGCACATTTCTATTTTAAAGTGATCGCTCGAAATTTCATTGTCTTTAAAAAATTCTTATTTTTGAGCACATTAGTTTTACTTTATTTATTTTCAAATATAAAAATCCTTGTCCATCAATTCCATTTCATTAAATTACGGTAAATAAAAATAAGTAGATCAATAAAAGATTCGTCTTTTCGAGCGAGCACTGTATTAACAATTTACGTTTACATTTTGAATCTTGCAGATTCTGATATTTTTCTAAGTTTTATATATGTATATATATATATATATAAATATTCTTTTATTTTTGGTTGACTATGAATTTTAATTTCTAGTGGAAAACAAAAAGTTAACGTTTTTTTTAGTAGTTGTAGTTGTAGTTGTATATTTTCTGAATGCTCTGAATTCCATTTTCGAGGCTAAACATATATAGAAATGTATTGGAGTGTATATAGCATACTTTTAAGAGAGCAGGATAGATTGAAAATTCATTCGATTTCTTTTACTACTTATCGATAAATACATATATATATATCTATATTTATATGTGTATTTATGTATATTTGCTAACGAGTATTACAAATTTCCATATATAGTTTTGTTTCGATCATGAAACTCAGCACAAATGTATATATAATGTATACGTATATTTTCTATAATATATATGTTTGTATGTATGTGTTTGCAATTATTGAGTGCTGTGCACTTTGACTTACATGCTATATACAAATAACATATATATATATATATAAATCGATATCAATCTATGTGGAACCATCTATGAATTATATGCATGCAAATATCTGCCAAAGCTGAACCCGCTCCGATCTCTTTCTTTAATGCCGATGCCGATGCCGTGATTTATTGTGATTTATCGTGATTTATATATATGTGTGTGTGTGTGTGATATTTTATCTTCTTTTTGGATATTACTAAAGTTAACTAGTTATTGTAGTTGGTGTAGCATTCGCTAGCTGCCTTAAAGCAGTGTCCTAGGTGGGGTGTTGTTGCATTCTTGCCGCAGTGAGTGACGCTCTATATAAATGTTATTGGTTTTTCTTTTTTCCTTTTGATTTTGTTTCTGGAGTGGGTCCCGTCTAGGTACATCTTTTGTATACAAGTACCAATAACTATAAATGTCTTCCATATAACCATATATGTATGTATATATATATATAATAATTATCATCTATTATTGAGTAATTGCGTTCGCCGTGTGTTTTTCTGCCTTCGAATTCTATTTGCTGTGAGTCTATTTGGGTTTATCGGAAAAACTGTTTTAAGTATTGCCCCTCTATATAGGTTTTTTTTTCTTTCTTTTTCTTTTAGATATAGGTATGTATTGGAGGTGTTGATAGTTGTTCATATGTGTGTGTGATTTTTTTTTTTAATTTTGCATTACATCGCTTGTATTGTAATTATCAGAGATGTCAGCTGATTTCAGCATTGATTTGAGCACAAGATTGATCAGATTGATAGCTCAGATATATACTGCTTCTTATACATAACTAATGGCCGGATTCCATTGGGCATAGTTTTGATGAATATTAAACTAACATGAAGTACACCACAAAGTGAACTAAAATATATGTAATCATATTTGTTAAAATAATTATACGAAATTTTAACTTTATGTCAGCTGACATTAACTTTAGCAGACAGCTCGGAATACAATTTAAATATATTTACTAAAATAACTGAACCAAGTTTTCCCTAAAGCAGCTAAGAGAACAGTGAAAACATATTTGTTAAAATAACTAAACCAAGTTTACCCTAATGTCAGCTAACCTGAACTTTAGCAGGAAGATGAGCGAACAACATTCTATTCGTGGAATTTACCAGGAACTTTGGAGAGCTCTAACTGGGACAAACATGGACTAGGAAAATACCATATACATATATATATATATATATATATATATATATAATGTTTTAGAAGATCGCTATGTGGGTGGTGAGCACAGTGGAATCCGGCATTCATTGATACATCTCTGATATATACTCGCTTATATGTGATGCAATTGCCGTGTGCAAGTTTCTCTTGGGGATTATAGTAGAAGTAGTACTTGTAGATATGATGACAGAGTTTGAGTCGCCAGATTAAGCGACCTTAAAGTAAACTGTCTGGCTTTTGGCCAACAACTATTCAGCTATTCAACGTTTAGAGTGTTTTTTGTTTTCTTGGTTTTGTGTATACAAAATGGGGAAAAAACAGCTTGCAGCTTGCAGCTTGCAGTTGTCGCCGCTTACTTTTCGAAGATTAGTTCGCCGGTGAGGAACGGATTGAGATATGTCTGGGCATCGTAGCCAGAGACGCTAGCCGTAGTGGTGCGACGACGAGCCTGGGCACCACCACCACCACCAACACCACCAGCACCACCACCACCGCCCCGGCGATCGCCATGGGAATGAGTGTGAGTGTGATGCGAGGGTCGCTTCTCGCTGTTGCTTGGACTGAGTATTAACGGTATGGGCATCGAGGTGTACAGTTGCAACGGTTGCTGCACAATGGTGCCAGCTGCTGGATTGAGTGGTGTGTCCATATAGCCGTGTGGTGCTGCTGCTGCTGACGCCGTTGGTTGCTCGGACGCTGCTAGATAGCTGCTGGGCAGTGCGGTACTGCGTTCCGCTGGTAGTTGCTTTTTTTGGACTGCAGCACTACCGGTTCGCGATCGACGGTGCTTGTAGTGACCGCGATGGATCTTACGTTTTGGATGCATCAGTCCTTCGGACGATGGTGGCGATGTGTCTAGCACCAGTGGCACCACATTCGACGGCGACAACTGCTGCTCCAAGCGATAGGTGCCTGAATCGCTGCCGGTATGGTTCGAGTTGAAATTGTGTGGTGCTGTTGGTTTCTTGAGCGTGGGTTCGCGCGAATGTGGATGCGCCTGTATTATGGTGGCGGTGGCAAATACCTCCTGGAAACGATTGCTCGCCTCCAGCTGCTGGAGCTGTAGGTGTTGCTTCGCAAGGAACTGCTGGCGTTGCAGCTGCAAGCGATTGAGGATGCGGTACTGTTCGAGTATGTGCTTGTAGAACTGCTCGGCACTGACTTCCGATGAGTTTATTAGGCGTATGGCAATCTTTTCGGGTATCACAATTTTATCTGCAATAAAAGTCCACAATTTTAATAATAATCGTCGTAATAATAATAGTAATAATAGTATCTCATATCGAAACCAATTTCATGGCTGGTGACAATGCGTTTATTGAACCTCAACGAAACGACTGCATGTGTGCGTGTGTGTGTGTGTGTGTGTGTGGGTGTGCAGGAGATAGCCCGTTGACCCAATTTTCGAGTTGATTTAGTAAAATGGAAAAAGAGAAAAATGCGCCAGCAACAGCAACAAGAAGCAAGAAGAAACAGCAGTTTCACGCCCTTCCGGCAAAACAACAACACACGTAACGAAAGCGTTCCGAGCCGTTAGTTTATGGGTGCTGCCGGGGTGTTGGTTGGGGGTGGTTGGGTTCGGTGTTGTGGGGCCTGGGCTGGGGTGTTATGTGGTTTTGGCTTATATGCAATTTAGTTGTTAGCCCAGTGGAAAGTGCTTTGTGCTCCAGTTTAGTTTAGACCCACAGTTGACCACAACTAAAAACCGTAAAATTCACCATCCCCAAACACACACCCCTACCCCCCCGTCCAATATATACATATATATTTATGTTTTTTCATTTAACTTACCGCACTGATTGGCCTTGGTGACAAAGGGACGTATGGTTGGATCCCATATGAATATATAGTATAGCGATAGCATAATGGCAGCAAGGGAAACGCATAGGACGTAAACGGCTACCGTTAGAATTCGGATGACCTTACGATTGCTCTGCTGCGGCTGATAGCAGCGGCTTATTGTCTCCGTCGGCGGCAATTTCACTTTCTCCTCAAGCGAATTGCTTTTCGAATTCATTTTCAAAAATTTTTTCTCGCCTGTTTCTTTGGTTTTTTTTTTTGTTTATTGTTTGATTTTGTTGCTTTGATTTTATTTTTTTTGGCTTTCAATATAATATTTAATTTAGATTTAATTGTGCTTCATTATGTTTTTTTTTTTGCACTTTCCTTTTTATTTACTTATATATATAAATATATATAAGATATTTTATTCATTTATTTTTGATATGTGGGCAGTGCAAAATTTGTTAGTCTAGTTATTAGTAAATGCAATGTTCTTTTGTAGTTGTTGTTGTTTTTATTGTTATTGTTTGAACGCGTCGCGTTGCGCTTGAGGTTAACAGTTTACAAAGTTTTACTGTACAATGGATTATAAAAAAGTGTTGCTGCTGCTGCCAACCGACGCGTCGAGCGAATGCAAGCCAAATGACGACCCAGAACATGAGAAAAAAAAAGCCACAGCCAAAAAGCAGAGCCTGGCGCCGCTGCCGATGCCGCTGCTCTGCTGTCAGCTGCCGTCGCTGCCAATGCAGGAGTGTAATCGGCTTTAGAGCATCACACTTCGTGTCGCTAACTATTCGCGTAGCTTAGCCTTCGTGACTGCGCCCGAAGGGGCGCCTCGTCGCCATATGCCGATCCTCTCGCTCTACATTCTGCTGCTGTTGCCGCTGCCGCTGCTCTGCTGCTGTTCATTTTTTCGGCATTTTTTCCCACATACATATGTATGTATGTATATAATTTCATTCATAAAATGCCTGTTTGCTTGCTGCTTTGCCTTGCTCATTTTCATACACATGCACACAGAGACAACCGCACACATACATACATGCAAGCATGCACAAAATATGAGACGTCGGCGTCTTCTGGCTGTTGTTGTTTGTTAAAATGCAGCTGGCACGCGTCGTTCGCATTCCAAACAAAAACAACGCGCTGTTGACTGCGACTGCGACTGCAACTGCAACTGCAGCGGCAGCGGCGGCGGCAGCAGCACGTCGGCACGTCTTTGGGCCTGTCCACTGCTTTATGTGTCAAGAGCGAGACGCCCACTCCACCGACACCCCCACCGCCCCTCCCCAACAACACATTCTTGGTGTGAGTCAATCGTCGTGAGACGTTTGGCGTTTGTTTATGTTGTATTTGCAAATGTACGCGGAAATCGAATTGCGCGCCTGATTTTTGCCCAAAAATTATCAACAAAAAAAAAATAAATGTATATATAACATATAAGAACATCAATCAATTCAAATGAAATCATGCTCCAAATGCATTTGCGAGTATATCTTGATTTTTTTTTGTTTTGCCTGGGGTGACCATGCGCGCGGGCAACCTTCGCTGGCGGCGTTGCGAAGGACAGCAAAAAGGCAAAAGGCAATGCAAATAAGAAACAAATCCATACTTATACACGCATACACATACATGCATGTATACATACACACGCCCATATGTATGGACTAGTTAATGGTTGTTGTTGTTTTTACTTTTTGCGCTTTGCTTGGGCAAACTTTCGCTGTTGGTTGTTCTCCTGCACCTGCAGCTTCGCAGGTTCCTCTGACAAACGCTTTTGTTGTTTTACTCTATGTACTTAAAAGTTGCCAGTGGGGTATAACTAGAGGCACTAAACGAGTGAAGCGGTAGGATAAATGATAATACATGCATAAATATACATATGTACATATGCATGTGTTTATTGATATCCATCACTTAGTGTAAAAATAGTACAAATGTACCAAAATCACGTTTACCTACATTCTAGCTTTTTCTGCAGGGCATTTACGCATCGAGTCCTCGCTGCAAGTGCAAAACTTTTACTTGTTTTCTATTTCGATTCGGGCAACGTTGTTCGGCATGTTCGGCCGGCCGTTCGTTCGGTCATCATCGGACTGGGAGGTTAATAATCTGCAACTAGGTCACTAGGACAACGAAACGAATGCAACTGAAAAATCTGACACACACACACACATATACACAAAGAGAGAGCACAGAGAGAGACAGAGAGCTTATGTGTGTGTGCGTGTGTGTGTGAGAGAGCGGGCAGCGGCTTGGAGCCAGAGCGATTGCAATGTTGGCCATTGATTTTGTTGTATAAGACTTACACACACACACTCGCATATAAACATCCATCATGCTGGCTAGCTTAAATGTAGGCCACACGCATACACACACACATACACACACATGTACACACCCAGTTTCAGTTCCCCTTTGCAAGCAGACTGCAATGTTTTTTTTCTTCTTGCGAATGGCCCTCAAGGAATTTTTCTTGCATTGCGGCACCTTGAATAAAACATAAACTTGCCACATAACATCAGATATGCTGATATGCCAACTCTATATACATGTAATTAAATTGAAGTGGAGTTATGCCATTAATTTGCATTAATTGACAGCAAATAAGGATAACTAGGATAGATACCCTGGAAAATTATGTGTAGATCGGGAATCTGGGCACCTTTTGTAACTGTGCATAAAACAACGCAGCTGGATTTTCTCACTTAAATTACTGTTACAAAAAAAAATAAAATAAATAAAAAATGCTCGACTACTATATACCCTGCACTCAGCTGTTGTCCGATCTTGGTCAAAAATATGTCAATTAGAAGCAGTACTCCAGAAATGATGTATCTTATTGCATAACAGACAGACGGACATGGCTATGTGGAGTCGGCTGCTAATCAAAATCAAGAATATATGTATATACTTAATGGGTTAGAAGTTGCTTCCTTCTGCCTGTTACGTATATTTGCACAAAAATGGAAACATTTCGAATGGGTTCATAGGGAATAAATAAAAAAGAGAAACAGTTACAGATGCGAGCAGTTTTCCAAGAGCCCTAATGAAATCTTACCAAAGTTTTGCAACTCAATGGCTCAAAGACTGAGTTAGCCCAGTTAGCCAAAGGCCGGCGCCTTCTTTTGTCCCTTGAAGACTGGCGGCATTCTGGAGTCCCAGGCGAAGAAATGATATATGGACAGAATGAAGCCGAGGCTGCACAAGCCGCACAAATAAATCACAATGACAAAGTAGCGGGCAAAACGTTCCGAGAACGTTGGCTCTGCAAACACAATCTCCTCCAATTGCGGCGACTTGGGTATATAGGAGTAGGTGCTCCGACGCGGATTACCGCTGCTGGCCAGACGAATATTCCGCGAGCTTCCAATGACAATGTTTGGGGCTGGCTCCTCGTCGTGCACATTCGAGCCAATGATGTTCACTATTTTGGCCAAGTTAACGGCGGCCGCTACACTCGGCTGCTGTTCAGCGGACATTATCAGGCGCTTCTCCCTGTGTGTTGATGTAGCTCCTGGTCAACGGGACAAGTGGACAGCTGGACAGCTGGCCCAACTTGGTTTGCGTCGCAGCGATTACTGATTTCATTACTTTGACGCTGACGTCGATTAAATCAAAATCGGATCGTCAAAGCGGCTGACGCAAGCCAATAAATAAAGAAAAAACCAACAAAAAAAAGTAAAATACCCAAAGAGAGAGAGAGAAAGAGACAGAGCGAGAGAGAGAGACAGCGCTAAAGCTGTACTGCTCTGCGATTTAGCCGTAAACATGCTAAAGCGGATTAGTTTTGTGCGTGCCTGTCAACTTTTTTATAATAGACCCGCCAGCACAGCACGGCCAGTACCCTCTACAAACACCCCCACAACACCCTACTCTGAAATTGAAATTGAAAATGTACCATTTCTAAAAGTGTTTGACAAACATCTAAAGATTTACCTTTATTGCATTGAGAATGGGAAATAAGAATATATATACTTTTCCATATATATATATATCTTATTTTTTTCAGTGTTGATTACGCAAGTTATGCAAAAGAGGTACAGTTTCCGTTTAAAAGTACCATTTGTTTTGTGAACGGCAAATTTATTAGCATTATCTATATTAGATATATATGCATAGATAATAATATTATCTATATAATATTATATACCATATAAGAAGCGTTATATGTTTTCTATCGTGTACCAAACGAAATGAACGTAACATGTACATATTTTGGTACATTTGTACCAACCCTCGACAACCTCGATTCTAGTTTGCTAGCAAAGTGCAACTTTCTCTTTCAACGCAGGCAACGCTACCGGCACGAGCACCCTACAAATTAATCCCCACTAACTTGGCACAAGTAAACAGATACCAAAAAAATATATACATATATATATAAAATGAACAGCCCCAAAGAACGTGGCGAACTCACCAAAAAATAAGGTTGGTGGCTGTGGCTGTGAGTGGAGCACCAACTAGCCAATGGGATGAGTATGCTTGAACACTGGCAACGGTGGCATCCGTGAGTCCCAGATGAACATATAGTACATGGCCAGAGTTAAGCCCATGCCGCTGACACCGCCCATGTAGAGCATTAGGGTGAGGAGGCGAAAGGTTTTCGATTCGAAGAAGTCATCCGATTTGGGCACTTGAATCTCCTCGTCCTTGGCCTCCTTGACCACAGCAGCCATGTTGCTCATCATTGTTGCACACACACACACACACACACACAAACACAAACAATAACAATATCAATAAGAAATGAGGCTAAACGAGGCAAGCGTTAGAAATCTGCGGTATTCCACGGCTCGACGTCTCTGGAGGCGTACTGAATGACGGCGGACCAATGTTGCTGCTTTTGCCCCTGCAATTTGCTCTGTTTTGCGGTTTCCTTATGCATTTGTATTTTGTGCCACTTCTTGTTGCAATTATTGTTGTTGTTGCTGCTGCTGGTGTGTTTATTGTTGCGGTTGCTTCTGGCCGAGCGCTTTTTGGGCGCTGCATCGTTTGTCCGGACAGCGTCTTGACCGCCACGCTAATAAGATTCAACACCCTAGAAATGTGCCCATACCAGAGCCAACTTGCACCACCATGCAACACCTTGCACCACTGCCTGTGCTATATTCCGTTTGTGCCTCTTCCACACCACCCACATCACGTGCGCCATTCTTTTAGCCACTTGACCTGGTTTTATTTGCTTCGAAATTTGTCTCTTTTTTCTTCTTCTTTTACTGTACTCTGTCTACAGCAGGCCCTACAACAGGGTGACCCACTGTAGGGGCAACAACAAATCACACTTGCAGAATTTTTTTTTTTAAATTTTCTTAAATCAAAACTCTTGAAATATTTTAGTAATTTTTCCCAGTTGAGATAGAGCTAGTTTTTTGGTTAACTTTGGATTATTTTGCCAGGAAGAGTTTAAGCTACTAAAAATGCATGTTGAGTGATATATTTATCATTATTTTTTTTTTGTGGCATGAATTCCTTTGGGAGCAGTTTTAAATGTACCCAAAGTGTAGGGTATTTATTTGTCGAGCTTGCTTTGAAGCAATGTGCATGGGTAAATCCAATTAGAGATGGTCGATGTTAGGGGGTAAGCTGAATGTTCTGGGGGAGCTTAGCTCAGACTTACCTCTCTCTCTCTCTCTCGATGATATTTCTCTCTCTTTCTTTCTCTCTCTCTCTCGCTCTCACTGGTACTCGTGCACTTTCTGCACCGGGTGTCCGCCAATTGAGACGGGAAACTTCAAATGTATATCGGGCATGCCGGAATCAAAGAAGATTAGATAGTAGAAGGCGAGAGCCATCCCAAGTCCACTGATGCCGCCCAAATAGATAACGATGGAGATCAGGCGGAACGTTTTCGATTCGAAGAACGTCGACGGTGGCTGCTCCTTGGGCAGACTGACATCATCCGGCAGTGGACTGGAGCTTGCTGAGGCTGCCATCGCGTACCATTTACCATTTACCGTTAACCGTTAACTGTACGGCGGCAACTTGGCATCGGCGTACTTAAAGCACCTCCAATTATGCAAATGAAGCGTGTGCATTTCTAATCCCAACCGACATTGATTGACTTCAATTGACGACCATCGATTTTTGATCGCCCTTCAAATAAACGCAAAGCAGAAATGCAAATTTATACGCTTTATTTTTATACATATAGATATATATATATATATATAGATAAAAATGATAAACTCGTGTAGCTTTCTTCACTCACAAAATAAAAAAAAGGCTGAACCAATATGAAGATCTTGGTCTGATTTTTATGAACATTTTCCGGTTGATCAATAAATGCCAGGGTTTATTTAAAGCACAATTGGCAGAACATATCGTAATCAATTGGACTGCAATCGGAAATCGATTTATATCGATTAACGCGAAATTGGTGCAGTTAAGGAAACCATAAAAAAGAGTATGTAGAGTAGAGAATTTCATGTCAACTAAAGTCATTAAATTAAATAAAAAAATAAGAATTTAATTTAAATTACAAAAAATAAATAAATAAATCGGATATAGTTATACGATTTCTGGGGGTATTTAAATAAAAGGCGTTGCTGAATTTAAATGAATTTAAAATGAAATGAAATCAAATTTTAATTAGTGATCGCAAAGTAAACCTAAATCATTTCTTATGTTATTTTTAAAAATATGTTTTTTTTATTATTAAATTAAATATTATTAACTATTTATATTCATTTTGCAATTTGTCAGGCACTGTGGAGAAATGCCATCCCGTCCAGAGTCGCGAGTACAGCTTCGAGGAGGCGATCACGTTGGCGGGTGTTGGCCGATTTCACCTGAAACTGCTGCTGATCTGCGGCCTGTGTTTTATGGCCGTAATGGTGGAGATAATGGGCGTTAGCCTAATCATGCCGTTGGTCAAATGTGATCTGCAGGCAACGCTGGAACAGCAGGGAATACTCGCCTCGGCTGGGTTTCTGGGCGTTGTTCTCAGCTCGCATGCGATGGGCTTCCTGGCGGACACTTGGGGTCGGGTGGCAACGCTCCGCATTGCGATGGCGCTGAGTGCGATCTGCTCGATAGTTTCCGCCTTTTCGGTCAACATTTGGATGCTGATCGTGTGCCGATTCCTCACCGGCTTCTTCATATCCGGCGGACAGGCGTGTGTCTTCAGCTTATGTGGCGAATTCCATGGCAATGGCTCTCGAGTCCGTCACGTGACACTCCTCTCCTGCTTCATGTGCATCGCCATGATGTTTGCACCCGGTAAGTGGCAATCAAATGTTTGATATTTAGTGGCCAATTTTAGACAATATCCACTTGCTCCACTTGCTCCACTTTCAGCTGTTGCCATTGGCATTCTGCCGTTGGAGTTTGAGGGCTCGGTGCTGGGCTTGCCGCTCTCCTCGTGGCGTTTATTCATCATTGCGGATGTTTTGGTATCGGTGCTAGCGATTTTGGGTCTCTTTGCGCTGCCGGAGACGCCCAAATATCTGCTCGTCCAGGGCCAAGTGGAGGAGGCGCTACAAACGCTTCGAAATATCTACAAAGAGAATTTGGGACGATCTGCCGGCGATTATCCGGTGAAGCGCTTATCGCCACAAACCGGTGGCGCCAATTTGTCCAGTGTTCACAGTTTCTGTGATGCAGTGCATCTCATCTGGCAGCAGACGGTGCCGCTGTTCTATCGCTCCCGCATCTTCCACACACTGAACATTTGCATCACACAGTTCGTCATCTATGGCATTGCCCAGGGCATCTTCATGTGGTTCCCCACCATACTCAACGAGCTGGGCAAGCTGAGTGGTCAGGGCTCGCTGCTCTGCACCGTGCTCCAAGAATTCAGCACACCAGCAGCAACAGCCGCTGACGGTGTCTGCCACAAAACAGTCGATATCAACACATACCAGGTGATGATCACCATCGGTGGCGCCTTCACAGTCATCTATCTGATATTTGCCTACACCATCGATTTGATTGGCAAACGGAATCTATTGAGTAAGCAAGAGCTATATGTATATATATAATCTTGATATATCTAATATCTATATATTTGTATATTTGTACAGTTGGCTGGATGATGTTGACAATTGTGTGCCTCGCTTTGTTGCATTGGCTCGAGAATTTTGCACTGGTTGTCATCGCGTTGACGATATCGATGGCCATCGGCAATTGTGGTGGTCTGGTTAGCACCATTGCTATGGATTTCTATCCGACACATATCAATGCGATGGGCATGTGCTTCATAATGATGGTGGGTCGCCTGGGCGCTGTGGTGGGCAGCAATCTGTTGGGGCGACTCCTGTTCAGTAGCTGCAACACTACTTTCTGGGCACTGCTTGGCCTGGTCACCGTGCTCAGTGTGATGGCATACTTTCTACCGGATCAGGCCAACGCTGCCAACACTTCCAAGGCCAAGTCTGACAGCATCAGCAGCGGCAGCAACAGCAGCAGCAACAGCAGCAGCAGCCAGGAAATTAGCTCTAAGTAACTGTAGCTCCTCCGTACTATCTCTAACTATGTAGTTGTAAATTTTGTATAAAAGTAAAGCAAAACAAAAAAAAACTAGATGAATTCTACATGAAACGGGAACGTCAATGGGAACGGGCAACGGGTGCCTGGAGTGGAGCGGGAACGGGGAACGGGAACGGGAACGAGAGCAATTGCATTGGAAATGGATTAAGTAAATGTTTGTGCTCATTTCTACAGTTGTTGTTCTTATTAAATACCCTCGACGAATAACGATAGCTTCGCATGGTTACTATTCTATATATATATGTATATATATACTATCTATATACTATGTACATAAACAATACATAATTTATTTAAACAATTTCCATTTGAAAAACATCATTTGTTTTTTTGCAATCATTCTTAAATTTTTACTTTTGCTTTAAATTCTTTCTCAATTTTTAAAATAACATTTATTTTTAAATCTCATTAAGTTTCTCTCTCGGAACTGTATTTTGGTTTATAATTTGATTTATCATAATATATAACTGTAGTTTTATGGAAGAAACTCTGTTAATCGAGTAAAAATTTCTAATATTTTTTTATATTTGATTAACTTCCGAATGTAATTTGACAAAATTTGCATGTTAATCTTAAATATCTTAAAACATATATTTGAAGTAGGTACTAGGACGCCAAACCGGAACCGGAACCGAAACCGCAACATTATCTATGGAAAATAATGAACCAAAAACTAAAGCAAAAATCATTTTGAAGAATCTGTGTTGTTTAACAGATATAAGTCTAAATAATGCTAAATTGGAACCAATTAAAAAAAAAAAATAAAAACTTGCGGAACTGGAACCGGAACCGAAAAACAATTCAGTTGAAAAAACATATTTTTAAGCAAACATTTTAACTAGTTTCTTAAAGAAGAAAAATATATAATTAGATGACGACAAAGGAATTCAGTCTCTGACTGGTATTTACAGGGTATACTGCTAGTGCAGCACTCAAGTCAATTCACTCAGTTGTTTTGCTCGTCGTCAACGATGTCATTTGTCGATAGTTGCTGCTGCTGCTGCTGGTTGCATTAACATTCTTCACATTGGTTGTTGTCCTCTTCATGCCACTGTTGCTCTCTTCTGTTTGTTGGTTGCTCGTGGAGAGTGGTGGGCTGAGGATGGGCTGAGGAGGAGGGGGAAGTAAGTCGCACACTAAACGCATTCCAACTGCAAAGTCTGCCGCATGTGGCAATCGCAGTAAGTACGCTTTTATTTATACAACAACGAACGCTGTTTGCAACGCCAACTGCACCGCCAACTGCACCACAACACAACACAACACACCACACCACACCAGAGTCTCCAAAGAGTTTCAGTTTGAGTTTGATCCACCAGCAGCTGCCAATCATAAATACGAGTACGTAACACACACGTTGTCCATTCGACAAGCTAGCGGGCCTCAGACCATCATTGACTCAACTGGACGCGACTCGACGCGACGCGACTCGAGTCGACTCGACTCGACTCGACTTGACTCGACTCTGGCCTCGACTTATATGGCTTGGAGACAGATAACCAAATAACAACTGCCAGATCCCAGTCGCATCTCCCACTGCCATCTCCCAGTCCCAGTTCACCTGCCCCTCGGTTGCACCACCCTGTTCCTATCTCACTTCTACTTGGCCAGTTGTTTGGGTGTAGCACAAAAAAAAAAAATTTATACATATATATATATATATATATATACATGTATATATAATAAAATTCTGAGCAATTGATATTGTTGAAATTGCATATGCAATCCTAATTTTATAACTTATTTATTTATTTTCAATTTTAATCTATTTAAATTTGAGCTATAACGGGACAATTGCCTCCCTTTCCCGTGTTTTAATCTAGAATTCAAGTAAGGAGGTTTATTTAAAATCTCATCACTTTTGACCAAGTTGTGGCTCTAAAAAATCTCATCTTTAGGGCGGAATCACGTTGTCAACTTTAAGTCTGGAATTATTCCCAAAGTCAACCTATGACAAAGTTATAGCTCTGGGTCCCTCCCCTATAAGCACTTCTTGAGGGTATAATTTTGACACCTATCGATCTGTTTATATCTTTATATCTTCAACTTATATTTTATCTATCTAATATGTTTGTTCTATTTATCTATCTATGTTCCATTTACCTTCTATGTATTCATTTATATTTACATCTTATTAAATGTATATTATTTCTTGTGTCTTAAATCTATCTAACTATTATTTATATATCTATATTTAATTTATCTATTATTTATTTTCCCTTCATTTTCAATCAATCTTTAATTTATCTTAACAATTATTTGTGTTCTATTATATTTATTTCATTTATATTGAGTCTCTCTTTCATTTATCTTTTTCCTATTTTTCATTTATATATCTATATATCTGTAGACTATCTTTAATTTATTTTCCCTCTATCTTCTATTTATATTTTATCTTCTTTCATTATTTTTTTACATATCATTAGCTTATCTTCTAACTATTATCTACAGTTCATCTGATATTTATCCTCCATCAATTTTTGTTTTTATGTTGAGTCTATCTTTGATTTATTTATCTATCTATCTGAACTGTATTTCTTTTTAACATATCATTCATTTGGTTTCTCTCAATCTTCCATTTATCTTTTATTATCTTCCATTAATTTTCTCTCTATCTTTCATTAATATTGAATCTATCTTTAATTGATGGATGTATCTATGTATATATCATCCATTTTAATGATAAATATTAATGCATCGCAACAGTTATTTATCTTTTATTTATCTTTCATTTATATTGGGTCTATCTTTCATCTATCGACAGTCTATCTTCGATTTATCTTATAGCGAACATCCCTTTATCTTGTGTGCAGCACTCCAATCCAACTATCTACCGATCAAGCGTAACTGCATCTGCAAATGTATCTGTATCTGTTTGTGTATCTGTATCTGTATCTGTATCTAATCTATAGTTAATAGACTGCACCACATGCTTGCCCCTTTTTGTGTGGTGTCATGATTGATGGCGAGAGGGCGTGGCATCTGCATGCGGAGTGTGCGTGTGGAGTGTATGTATTTCTGTGTGTAGAGTGTGTCTGTGTGTGTCTGTGTGTGTGTATGTGTGTGTGTGTGGATTGTGGGCTGCTAATGTCGCGGCAATTAAGCGGCAGCAACAACTGTCGTCGTTCCATCAATCATGGCGAAGACTGCTCTGCCCGACAATGCTGGGGTTCGACTATGTTGACCCACAATGGGCCACAAATTAGGCGGTAATGTCGGTTGTTGTGTGTGTGTGTGTGTGTGTGTGTGTGTGTCTATTCAAATAGAGTGTGAGAGAGGGAGAGAGAGGAGCAATGGCGGGTACTGTTCAAAAAGAAGATGCAGGTGGCGTCTGGTCTACGTTGACTGACTGCTAACTGGGCAACAAGCACGACAACAACAAACAGCAAACAACACACAACACACAACACACAACAAACAACAACAACAACTTGGAAGAGGACGTGCCGTGAAATAAAATCAGAAATAAAAGTCGCACGTCCAAATGGGGCAGCATCAACTTGAACAACTACTGTGGCTGAGAGCCGAGCAGCCGACCAACAACGGCAAATGGCAAATGGCAAAAATAGTTAAATAGTCGACTTAGGCAAATTGGCACGAGGCGATCGCAATGGCAAAACAGGCAACGGGCAACGGGCAAACGGGCAACGGGCAAACGGGCAACGGGCAACGGGCCACGGGCAAACTGGCAAACGTGCAACATACACTGAGCAAATTAAATGCCAATGCGAACAAAACAAATTTCAAATTTTACAAACTTTATCAGAATGTTTCGAGGCAGTGCATATGTCGAATCCGAATCGGCTTACTATAGCTTATAGCACCCAATTCGAAACTTAAGCTTTTGTTTAGTGGCTTTTCTTTGCATGATGAAAACAGCAACAGTTTTCAAGCAACCCAATTTGAACCCAAGCGGAAACACTTTTTTAGCTTGCATATTTTTTGGGGATTTTCAAAAAAAATAATATATTTTTAATGGAATTTGATTTTATAAGTGAACTAATTTTATTAAAATAATATGTGTTAATTTAAGATAATTAATTTGCGAAAACTTTTGAAAAATACTTAATAGTTGTAAGAAATATATTTATAATATTGACAAATGCAATAAATTCATGAAAATGTTCGAACAGCAACTGATATAAAATTAAAATGTATAAATTAAGGATAATAAATTGATAATTTTTTCTTAAATTATAAAAATCGAAACAGCTAGCAGTTATTGTTAATAATTTTTCCATAAGCAAAGCAACAGATTTATCATAAATATAAATGCAAAGAAAATCTGTAATTTTTCTGAGTGTGGCAAGTGGCAGCTGGCAACAACAACAGCAACTGCTGTCCAGGAGCAGCAATCGGAGCAGGTGAGTTGAGGAATTACAATGATGCGATGCCAGTCATAGAACGAGGCGACGTTAATAGATTTACACGCCAACTGAAAACAAGCAAGAAATGAAAGACAACAACAACAACAGCAACAAGAACAACAACAGCAGCAACAGCAACTGTTGCTGATGATGCCAAATTGAAAAGTAGACTGCGCATGCGTGGAATGGGAATGAGAATGAGCACAGAATCAAACAGAAGAAGAAATGAAGAAAGACATACACACACACACACACACACAGAGAGAGAGAGATGAAAACTGTTGTTGTTGTTGTATCCATGTACAGCTAATGAAGCGAACGGATGCATCGTTTATGCGCATCATTTATTGTGATAACGATCAGGCGATAAATATTTGCGAAACTTAAAACATCTTCGAAAGTTCTCCAAAAACAAGCAGCATAAAAATGAAATCTGATTTTTTCCTATCGGTTAGGCACTATTAAAACAATTCGTAATGAAATATAATACATATTACAAATATGTACATATGTATTTAAGATAAGAATATGTTTAATATGCGATTATCAGGATAACGCTAATAAAAGTTTTTGTACAAATTGCAATTATTAAAATTTGAGCATAATCGAAAAAAAGAAAACATAAAAAAGGAAGAAGAAAAATCATCACAAATGATAGTTGTTATCAAGCAGTGCATAACGGGCCACATGCCCATGTGTGTTTGTGTGTGTGTATCGCATAAGCAAGGCAGTTGACGAGGACGCCAAACAACGACGAAAGCCTAAACGCAGACGCAGACGGAGTTGCAGACGACGCCAGCGTCGACGCCGACGCCCGACGCCAAGTCAAACGTTATTTAATCAGAATCGCAAAGGCAAAAGGCACAGACAGACATACAGACCAGCGTACAGAGGACAGAGAAAGAAACACAAAAAATAAACATAAAAAAAATGTGGCCAAGACGTCTCAGCAGCGTCTGCAGCACAAAACAACGACAGGTGGCTGCTGGCAGCAACGTCGACGTCAACGTTGGCTGCTGCTTTAAGCACAAATGTGCAGCAAAGAAATAAAAGTTGGCAGCAGTCGCAGCAGCAGCAGCAGCCGCGACGGCCAATCAATTCTGAGAAATGAAAATGCCGTCTTTGGCATCGTTGCTGATGTTGTTGTTGTTGCTGGCACAATTGTGCAAAGCAAGAGCCCCACACACATAAGCACACACACAGACACACATCAACATAAAAGAATGCGAAGAAATGCAAAATGCAAACACCACGAGCCACTTTCCAAATGCATTCATGATGTTTACCGTTGAAATGCGCCCAGTTGCCGCCACTCTGCGTCTCTCTTTCTCCTGCTTTGTGTGTGTGTGTGTTTGTGTGCAAAAGAGAGGCTGCATCGCAGACTCTAACAGCAAATGAGGAGAAATGAACAAGCACAAACAACAGCATCTTTAAATCAAGCACGCACACACATACATACACACAGACGGACAAGTGCTGACAGCAGAGTTGCCAATTGCGCTGATTTTAAACAGGTGCTAATAAATATTTTAAAAAAATATATAGTAATTATTTATGTTGCATATAAACATATTTGCGGTTGGGCAAATTGAAAACCAAAAACTTATAACAAATATAACTTATAGGTAAATGTTAATAAGCCTTGACAATTGGATGTAAATAAGTATTGCCGACTCTTTTGGCAGCAGTGCTGACGTTTTGGCTATTTAATAGCTATTTTTGCGCATTTCGATTGATCTAGTTTTCGGCTCGCTTTTGAATCAGATCAAGTTGTTGCAATGTTGCAGAGTCAATAGTATGTGGGTTTTTATTTGATTCATGTGTTATCAATCAGTTTAAAAGAAATTAGACATTTGTTTGTGTTTGCGGTGCTGGCAATACTGGTTGCCACAAATTAGGTGCTCGCTTTAAGTTCAAGTTCAAGTGCGCCTGCCACTGAAGATTATTCTGCAGGAGCTTTTAAGCAACATTTGAACGGCCAATTGTTGAATGATTCAGCATTATTATTATTATTTGTGAACCAAATCGAGCCGAACTGCAAAAGTGAAGCAACAAGTGCTAATTGAGCCTCTGCTTCGAGTGAGCGAGCGATGGAGTCTGTGTATATGTGTATGTGCGAGCGAGTGAGCGAATGCCAGTTGCTATGCTCTGTCGACGGCGCAGTCGCCGTCTGTGCTGTGCTCATTTGTGCAGTTTGGCGTCGCGTCGCGACGCGATAGCGTTAAGAGAACGCGGCGCCTGCGCAGCATAGTCACAGCCGGCTGCCTCTGTCTCAGTCGCCGTCGCAGTCTCAAGATTTTGCCGTCTGCCTCTGTGTGTGTTGTTGTCTTGAATTTCTTCTTCTGCTGCTGCTGCTGCGACTGCTGCTGTTGCTGTTCCCGACAGTTACATTACGAGGCCAAAGAAAGTATCTTGGTTGGTTCGCGTGTATTTCGCGTTCGTCGCTCGACGAGTTCACACGTCTTTCGCTCGCCTTGGCGCATCAGTTAGTTCGAATTTCGCATTTCGTATTCGTATTCGAATTCGAATCCCCACATCGGATCGTGAACGAGTCTCGTTTTTGTCTCGTGCTCGCCCCCAGTGACCAGTGTTGTCGAGTGTCTTAAATTCTTTACACACACACACAAATACACATACATAGTTATATTTTTTTGCTGTTCGTTTCGCAATTACCGTTATTCAGACTTGGAGATCGCAGTGAAGTGAGTGTTGTTGTTGTTGTCAGACATAATTTAACCCTGAGCGGGCGACTAAAAAACGGACAACTGCACAGTAAAAAAAACTACTACTATAAATAAAAAAGGTTTTTTTTTGTTGTGTTTACATATTTTTTTTTTGTTTTTACTCATAAATTAATTGTGTCCAAAACGAAAACAACAAAAATGTGCACAGCAAGGATCTCAATTGGAGTCCAGTCAGACACCTTACGAAATATAAATAAGATGAAGAAGAAGCAGCAGCTAAATACCGTTGCAACTGCACAGAGCCGATTAAGCCTCACGAAGGGGTTGAGGGGGCCATAGGCGTTGTTGTTTTTTAAGGGGGGGCCAAGCGGATTCGACATTTCATGCTTTCTAATTTTTCCCAATTAGCACACAAGCTGTGTCTGTCTTCTCTCTCGGTATCTGTTTCTCGCTCTCCCCCTCTTTCAGAATCGAAACCAAATAAATCAATGTTTTTCATTGCCTATTTTTTTTTTATTGTTCCTTAAAAGCTGTGAAAAGCATTAAGCTAATCATCGGAATCATTACACACACAAATCAAAAACGAACAACGAACGCGACCCACAAAAAGTGTCTTGTCATGATTTTTGCCTCCGTCTCCCATCCAATTCGTCTCCTTGCACTCGTTACTTATATTGACAATTTAACCAATGCCATTCACATTCCCATTCATACACACACACACACACACACACACATGCAAACTCACGCATATGCACCTGTGTATCGGTGTGTGTTTGTTCCTTCTTCTTCGGCTTTCGTTTACCACTGCAAGAAAAGAAAAAAGGAGACAAGGCAAAAGAGATGAACAGTTAAACACACACATGCGCACGCACGCACACACACACATACATATGTATGTGTCAAATGGCAACTAATCACTAATCAGTTGGCATCATCATCAACTTTTCAATGTGAAAAATACTTTATGATATTTACGGCCCCCCTCACCTTCCCATCCGACCCCACCCAAAACACATACCCATCAGTTCTGTCATTTCTGTTCTTTCTTACCGTTTTTTGAAAGCTGGAAATTTAGCTTTTTTTTTTAATTAGCTTTTCTTGTTGGCAGCGAATAATGATTAAACGTTTTTAAGTTTAATAATAAATGTTGATGTTTATTGCATTGGCCATTATTGTGATCTGCACTTGTAAATGGAAGTTTTGCTGAAATTAGACCTTGTCCTTGAAAACCATAGAAAAATACTGAATCTTACCAAGCGTTTACTATAGATTTTAAATATTTGTTTATTGCATTTAAATTGTTTTCTTTTATTTTTGGCACAAAAAAAAATAGCTTTTTCTTGCTACTTACAAGTTGGCAGCACTGATCACCCCTCTCCCCCTGCATTTCACCTGAGTTGCTTGGCTGGTTAGTTGCTGGTGTTGTTGTTGTTGGCTCTTTGCTGGTTGCTTGGCTGGTTCTTATTTACGTTACGTGTTCTGCAGTCCCGTTCAACCGATTTCACTCCATCTTCTTCTTCAGCGTACTTACATATTCTGCTGCTGCTGCTGCTGCTTCTTCTGATCGTTTTTTTTTTCTCGTTATTTTGTTACTTATTTATTTTATTTACTTCATTTTTTTTTTTCGCTGGTACATTTTATGCACTCGCTTTTTCGACTTTAGTCGCAGAAAGCAAACAAATCGTTGACAACACACACACACACACACACACACACACACACATACACACAAAAATACACACATCCATTTATACCCAAGGAGCCCGACGTGCCGCACAAGCAGAGAGAAAGAAACAAATAGAAAGAGTGTTCAACACCAGGACATTTTCTTTTCAACGGTAAGTGCTTAAGTTTAGTCAAATCTTTGAGCTACAAATACAAAATTGGATCAAAGTTGGCAAAAAGAAAAGTCAACCCAATTATTGACTGTGATTTTTTAAAACTGTATAACAATTATTCTGACGGTTTCAAACATTTCGAAATTTATTTTTAAGAAATTTTCCATTTTAACTATGTTTTTAGTGTAAGCTTTGTTGGCCACAAAAAAATTAGCTATCGGATCTTTTTGCTTGATTGATTGGTTTGCAAGGGAGAGAAAAAGATAGTGATTTCGGCAGCTTTTTAAGATAATTTAAAGAAATGTTATGGTTTTGAACAGTTCTTTTATTGATACGGCTATTTTGTTTGTGATGATTTAAAGAAATATTCGCTTTTTTAGCAGTACTTTTATTGCTCCGGAGAATCTCAGATAACCAAAGCTTATCTCTTGGTCTTCGAATACATTTCTAATAATATTTAAGTCATTTTGATATCCAAATTTCAGGAAATTGTCTTCTACTACTTCCAATGCAGTCTATATATCTACATCTATATTTACATATATATCTATAACTAACTCTATCTCTATATATATTTGCACATAGTTAAAAAATGATTGGTGCTCACACATTTTTATTGATTTATTGGTTAATTGGGGATTATTATTGAGAGCCTAATCAGTTCACATATCAATCAAATCAAATCGAAAGCTACCGCAATCGTTTAGTAAACAATGCCCATTAGAGCCACACACACACAAACACACACACACACACACACCGAGAAGAGATCGGTGTTAAATGCATTTGATCCGTCTTGGAGAGCATTAAATGCACCGTTAACTACTTCGAATTCTAATCAAGCTGATGCGACAAAAAGAAAAAGAAAAAAAAAATACAAACGAACAACAACAAGAAGCAAAGAACGCCGCGCAGTGGCACAATAAACTCAATTCCTCGAGCCAGTTGCAACAACAACAACAACAACAAATACTAAAACAACACACAACACACAGAGACACTTTTTAGAGAGACAGGTAAGAAACACGCGACTTGGCCATAAATGCAATGCCAACTTGCCAACTTGCCAGTTGTTGTTGTTGTTGTCGCATCAGTTGCAAGTTGGCAACAGCAGCAGCAGCAACACCTGTGTATGTGTGTGTGTGTGTGTGTGTGTGTGTGTTGGCCTCAAATCATTCGCCTCTTCTGCTTGGGAGACACCCTAAAAAGCAAACGTGACGCGTTGAAGTCTCTGGGCATTTATTTGATCTACGAGTTGTCACTGTCTCTCTCTCTCTTACTCCTTAAGACAGTGAAGGAATGAAAGAGATAGAGAACAGCCATTAGGTAGATTTATGAACAGAGAAAATCTGTTCGTAGTCGTACTATTTGTCTAAAACTTGATGTGCATTTATCCTCAATTTAGTATTTGTTTTTTTTATTGCATGTATTTTATTAGCTGTATTCAATATTTAGGTAAACTTTTTGTTTATTTATTTTTTTTATTGACTTTTGATAGTCATAAGAAATAGTGTTAAGTTTTTGCTTATGTTTAGTTTTCGTTTTTGTTTATTTTTATTTTCTTCTTTTTATGAACCCATCGTTTTGCAGTTGTTTGAAATTCATTCAAAGTTTAAAAAGTTTTTTTTTTAATAAGCCAATTGATTTTTCTTTTATTGTATCTGTTGATTGTCATCAAAAAATTGTGTGAAATCTTTCTGGGTTTTTTTTATTTGCATTACTATTTTATGTTATTTTGTTTTTTTTTTTTTGGGCCTATATTTTTGTATTCGTCATTTGAAATCCATTCATTGTTAAAACTGTTTTTTTTTTTTGGCCACTTCTTTTGGATAATGCATTATTTATTAGCTGACGCGCAAGTTGCTTTGATATTGGCCATTTGCTTAGGGCCATCTTCTTGTCTTGCAGCAGCAAATGGCGAGAATAACACTAAAGATACACACACACACACACAAACACACCTAGTTTTTTTTTTACAGCAATGAAAACATGCGATTGGTCATTCTTTGTAATATGCTAATGAGCAGTTCAACAAGTTTTCAACGATTTCTTGGAATCTTCTGTTTCTTTTTAATGCTGTTTTTGGCGTCTAACTGTTCTTTGCCTTTCTACACACAGCATCGGCATCTGATTCAATCATGAATGAAATGGAAATCTCTTAAGCACATCTCGACAAGCAACCAAAACGTATGAAAAGTGAGAGTGAATAGTTGAGTTGAGTTGACTTGAGTTGAGTTGAGTTGATTTGAAGAACATGCAAGCCACATTAAATATTCAAACTTAATCCGCATCCCAATCAAATAGAAACTCAAACAGTTAACTCTTAACTGAATGCCAACACGCACTGCGTACTCTCAGCCTCTTAACATGAATACTTGCCGGTTACTAAGCGAATGGATTCAGTATTCGTGTCATTCGAGTGTTATTTCGAGTCTCAATTGGTCCCTGCTTTATTGTAATTTAGATGTGGATTAAATAAATTGAAAATATAATTTGGTCATACATTATATTCTCAACTAGTGACGAGTGTGTTAACTCATTCGAATGAGAACGCAACAACAGTTAATTTTTCATTAATTTATTCATCGCATTCACACGGGAAATGAATAAGCGAACATATCTCATAATTTCAACGAATGCGCCAGTGGAATTTGATAGACAAGTGTCAAGTGTGTGTGTGCATGTGAGTGTATGTGAGTGAGTGTGTGTGAGTGAGTGTGTGTGTATGTGTGTGTGTGTGTGTGTGTGTGTGTGTGTTGACTTTGTCACGAATGATTCATTTTCATGCTCGCATAAAATTAAATATGTCTGACGCAGATAAGAGTCCCAACTCATTTTCTAAGGACATGACACAGTCCCTTCCCTATTCACATCCTTCCACCCTCCCACACATCTAACTCTATACAGCAGGATGCCGAGTTGTGGCGCAGTTTGCAATTCTCATTTTGTGCCACCAAATTGAGAAGTTAGTTTGTGGCAGCTGCAACAATTGCCAATCTTATAGAACCAGCCCCATTTTAACTGAGTAGAGAGAAACCCACACCCTCCTCCCTCAACCTTAAACATCCCCTCTCTCCCTCCCTTGTGCATTGGCAAATTATTTGCATTTTATGGCAAAAGTACAACTGAACATTTGTGCATTTGGCACTTGCCCAATTTCTAAAGATGCAGCTGCTCTAAATCAGTTCCAGCTTAATTCTAATTAAGTGCTTTAACAGACAGTTTATTTGCAAGACGAATTTTCTATAAATAATAAACTGAATAAATAATAATTATAATCGCAAAACTTTGGGGTATTAATTTTTAAAAAGAGTTTTCAAATTCTATAAGCAGATAAATTTGATTTTATTTTATCGATAACTTTCCCCGTTTCATGAGTTGCAATTCATTGGTCATTTGTAAACCTTACAATACCTTATTTCATCTATTCTCCATGAAACTCTCTCCTTTTAATTAAATTTTCAATAACAATACAATAATAATACAATAAATGTAATATAATTATCTGAGGTAAACATAACCTACTCCACAGGTTCAAAGTTTTGCGTATATTTTCTTTATTGTTTGACTCACTCCTTTTCCGTCTCTTTCTCTCTGCTTTTTGATGATTTTCAGTTTTCTTAATCTACAAACGCTTAACAATTTTCCCCCACACTTACAATACATATTAGACCATCTTACATTTTAATAAGCATTGATTTATTCTTTAAATCCTTTACTTTTATTTTCCTTTTAATTTAATATTTCCATTTTAATATTTATATAAATTTACTTGTAGCTTTAATTTTTAATTATAAAAAAATATAAATTACTAAACAACTGACTTTCGATTGCAACTTCAATTTTAAAATTATAACTTTTTAATATGTCGCGAATATCGAAAACTTATAGTTAAAGACTTGGGTTCAGGCCATCTCCAATCTCTATCTAGATTACTTCTCTCATCTAGAGAATTCTTACTTCATGCAAATTTCGCCCGTACGACAAACAGAGGTAATTAAAGGTACATAGAGTTAGGTAGATAGGGGTACACAGAGAGAGGTGCATCGAGTTATATATAGAGGTTTGTACACCCAATAGCCATTGCTCCGCGTGCTAGCAACTAGACCAGTTCGGGTGGCTGGTCTAGAAACCAGTTTAATTTAAATCAGGTGCAAAAGAAAGTGAACCATTTGTAAATGTATTTTTCACTCGAATATATATTTATATATGTATATATATATATATATACTTAAGTTTGGATTATAATTAACATTAATTGTGGTTATTGTTGTGCAGTTTTCATTGTGCAGCTAGTCAAAAGCAGAAGCCGGCGAAATAGACGAATAATGGCTAGAAACGGAAAGAGAGGCGAGGAAAATGCCAACACAAAAGCTAACCATAAAATATGGCTTGCAGAAGTAACTGCGTTTTGTTCGGTGATTTACCGTTTTGCACTTGACTTGACTTGACTTGAAAATGCCGCTTCGATTGGAAAGTGGTTATTTTAACTGTAGTCCAATTTTGTGTTTCCCAAGCTAAAAACGCCCAAAAAAAAAAAAAATAAATAAATAAATAAAAAAAAAACAAAAACAAAACCAAACAAAAAAGAAAAAACGAGTTGAGAAAGAAAAGTGAAAACTGTCGCACGATTTGTGTGTTGCTTTTCCATTTCATTTCAGTATCGATACTTTAATGTGTTATTAATGAAATATGGGTATCGGGTTGCTGTTGCTGCCCCATAACAAAAGTTAACCGGCTTAATGCCAATTCACAATTCACAGGCCCCAAAATGCGGCGGCCGTCTTAATTGCAACTAGCTGTGGCAGCAAGTCTGACTTGCTGTTGTTATTGTTGTTGTTGTTGTTGTTGCCATTACCATTAATTAAGCGTTAGCGGAGCGTGCAACATGCCACACGTTGTTGCCCGCCACTTTCTTTGGCTTACATATACAGTTACACACACATACTGGGTTTTTGGCCTGCCCGTCTGGCGGCTGCCATTTGGCCAAGACGACGCCACTGCCACCGCCACCGCTTAAGTAGATCCCGGCCAAGATGACGCCGCCACTTAATTGGCTGCTGCCATGGCGCTGAGTTTAACCAAAGAGGCGTTAATCGCTATTTTTTTCTTAGATTTGTTTTTGTTTGATAGGCAACAGCTGAGCGGGCTACAACAACAATGACAACGACCATTACTCAGGTGTTCAACGTAAAAAAATAAATAAAATATAAAAAAATCATCTACACTTGAACTTCTATAATTTTAACTAACTCAAGTTGTATGTTGTGTATTATGCGAGTCTTAAAACAATATTCTAACCAAACCCGATCTCGAGAGAGCTCCCTCTTGACTGGAAGTTACACTGAACCCAAGTCTGAAGATATTCAAACCAGAACCTGAACCCAGCTTTAGTTTGTTTCGCATATGTTTTGGTTAACAAAATCTGCCGTTCTTAACCGATTTTAATGAAATTTTTTCAATTGATTAGTAATGTTGGAGTAGATTTATCGAATTAAAACTTTTCATTATTTATAAAACCGTTTTTTTTTTTATTTCTTATCGATATTCGCAATTCGATAACATGAACTAATCTTAATCTGCTTCTAGTATTCGATTTGATAAGGCGATTTTCTTCCGAGTTTCTCAACTGATATTGATGAAATTAACTGATCTTGCGCAATTAGATTTATATATATATCTTTAGAATTACTTATTTCGATTTGTATCGATATTCACTTAGGGTCAATACAATACACAATTTAATTATACGCTATTTACACATTTTTTCCTTTGTGTTCAGGGAATTCAAAAGTGTTGCATTCTTAACAAAAAAAGATAATTGTAAAAAGTTTTGATCGATTTTTTTTTCCAATTTGTCTTACAAGAGTGTTGATATACTCGATTTTTGTTGGTTGAAAAAGTTCGAATTGTATTGAATTGTAATGTGGTCAATGCTTTGTTTAAGCCCAATCCATTGTGGGGCCAATTAGCCAAAAGAGTGAAAAGATGCTGTCAGAAAAAAGAGAAATTAATTGGGCGCAAATTAAAGGCGAATACACAAAAAGTAGAAGAAGAAAAACATATGCATATCTTTATATGTATGTATGTATGGGAAAAAATAAAAAAGAAATGTTTATAAACTTTATAAACAGAGAATTTACCGTTTGTCTAAGAGCGTCTCTATTGATTCGTTCGCATTTATTGTTGTTGTTGCGGCTCTTTTCGACGTTTATACAATTTACAGTTGTGTGCGCGATTCTGACCGCATTTTTGCGCTTGAATTCAAAGACAACAACAACAACAACAGCAACGAGCAGCAAACAGCAACAAGAAACAGCAATAACAATCAGCAACAATAGCAATTCAGCTTTAACAATGGCTTGTGGAAGTTGCGGCCAACTGTATCTGTATCTGTCTATCTGCATTTTGTATCTGTAACTGCTGCCACCTGTCCAGCTGTCCAGCTGTCTAGCTGTCCTTCTGTCCATCTATCTGAATCCCAATCTGGCTTATTGTGTGTTTGTCCGGCTTTTTGTCTCGGAGTCTAACTGAAGCAAGCACGAAGCAAATCGATTGAAAGCCGCTTGAAAGCAGCACAGACAACAAACAACAGATACAAACCCAATTTCGATTTCATTTTCACCTGTTGTTATTTGTATGCCCTCCCTCCCCTCCCACACACACACACACACCCCAACCACAACCACTCCCCCCACAACTTCACGGTAAAAGTGCGCAAATACGTTAGTCATAAAAGAGAAGAAACAAAAATAAATATAAAATACAACCCAAGATCTGCTGTTTATCTTTATTGATTTTTCTTTCTTTCTTTTCTTGAGTTTTTGCTTTTATTATTATTGCTCCAATGTAGGTTGGTCCAAGTTACTCACTTGTTGCTTGACTGACTGACTGACTGACTGACTGCTTGATTGATTGATTAATTGCATGATTCACATGGCCTTAAGTCTGTGGCGGCAAATTCTCTTTCAAATCTTAATAGACGTCGGTCTGTGAAAGTGCGTTCCCCAAATTCTCAGCTCTTCAAATGCTTTTCTCCCAAATAGTCTTTCTTTCTACCGGTTTGTTTTTTTCGCACACTTTTGCCAGCTTTGAAATATTTTTGGGCAATGAAATTTAAACAACGATATATTGATTTATCAATTGTATACCCATTTAGTTGGGCGTTGTTCTCTAGATCATTTAAGCATCTTTTGTATATGGGCTCAATCTTAACTGGATTGTGGCAACAACTGAGCAGTGGGAATTTGGCTCTGGCCCATTTGGCCTATGGCCACTTGATCTAATCCACCGAGAACGGGTTTTATGCCTTTTTGTTGTTGTTGTTATTTGGCCTCACTCAAATAAGCCGCCTTGTCGCCTTAACAATTTAGACGTGCTTCAGGTTAAGTGCAATCTGAACCCCAACATGAATTTTTAACATTGTAATACGAAATTGGGCTCTGAAGTTGATGAGCCACAGACAAATTAGAGCAACACAAAACAAAATTGCATTATTTGTGCGCATTTGTTTGACAGCTTTGACAGTGAAAAGTTTCCTTCGTAGTCTGCTTTATATAACGATAATGATAACGATAGCTTCGATAAGTCTCGATAGCTCCTTGAAATGGAGTGTAGTTTGTATATTGCCATTCGCGCTTGGAATTCACTAAGATTATCCATAACCTGATTATGTGCAATCGTTAAAGAGTTGGTCGCTTATCGAATTGACCACAAAATGCAACCCTCGCAGGCGCAAACTGATTGTTTTGCGGCTGCGCTTTTATTAACCTCCATTTTGTGGGTCACGACTGGCTTGGCTAACTGGACCAGGCATGAGAGACGGGCCCAAAAGCATTTCGCACTTGGCATTCGCATTCCTCATTTCCCATTTTCCCATTTCCCATTCCCCCATTCCATAATCCACAATCCACAATCCACAATCCGCAATTCGCATTCGCATTCGTCAAGCTCTCCCTGCTGAGTTTTGCAATTGGCCAATTTCTATTCATTAGCCGCATTCGCCACGCCACCCACTCACGCCAACTGCAACTTCGCCAAGTGCCGCACGACGATAAGTGGCAGTTGCAAGCGCCGTACAGTGGTGCCAAAGTTCTGCAAAAACTATTTTTCTTCTGTCTTAGCATCAGGATTGGTTATGAAATGGTTCAAAATTTATTTCGTTCCATTATCTATTGACTCATATATTTTAAAAATATATTATAATATTTAAATTAGAAGAGTATTATCCCTAATTACTTAGTGATTCTATATAAAATGGTTTTATTCTTATACAAATTCGAGCTAGCCTGATGAGTTCAGCAAGGTTAACCGATTTAATATTATCATCATTATATAGACATGTACCTCTACCTTTAATAGGCTCAAATGCTCATTAAAAATCATTTTCTTCTTCTTATCAGACGAGTCAAATGTCTAATACATTATAATACATTATATTGCTGTTATCAGTTACTGAACTGTTAATATAAACATAGCTCTAGTAATATTCTTATTTAACAATTTATATAGAGCACAAAATTAAGACTTACTATTATTATTTATTATTATAAATATATTTAAATATAAGAAATACATAACATGCTCAGCTGTATGACTCCACTGTGCTGATGCGATCAGACAGGCTGTGCCTCAGTTGTGCCACAGTCAACTCCTATTTCCATTTTCATACTTAATCGGCTAACGTATTCAACTAACTTAATCGTTGTTTTCACCCATTCCAGATATAGGCGTAGCGCCCACATCGCCAGCATGTGGAGCCCACAAAAAGGTCCTACACGGCTGTGGGACCTTAGACTTAGTAGCTGTATATTTATCTTACATTTAATGGTGAGTACAGCCAGCACATAATCTAACTTTAAATGCACATATTCCCATATAAGGTAAAGTCTTCAACATTAATCGTCGAACTAAAAATTTTAAAAATTATCATCAATTAGGAAGTTATGTGCCTTACAGCATAGTTGTTAACCGCATTGCCAGAAAATGATTCGCATAATTCATTTTACTGGCATCCAAGTAATGGTCGTCTCGTACTTATCTACTTATCTCCTTTCTAAGACATAGATATAATTGGTAGTTTTTGCTTTATTGCTGTGCATAATTTATTTAAATGACATATTTCTAATTGTTAAATTTTCATTGATTTTTGTTTAACAAAGCACAGCAGGGTATCCAGTTCGGTATATAACTTTTGAGGTCCGACCACTTAGCAACCTTCGCCAAGTGGCTTTATAGTAAGCTCGTGTATCTGAACATTCGGAGGTGTCTGAATGCAGTAGCTAATCGCATCGGCAACATCCTCTGAGCGCAACATGGGCAATTGGCCAACCTTCTCGAGAAAGCCTCCGTGAAAGATTTCGGTATGCACTGCGCCAGGACTGATACTCTGTGGTTCAAATAACAACAGCCCTA
Source organism: Drosophila kambysellisi (assembly GCA_035042185.1). Taxonomy (NCBI): domain Eukaryota; kingdom Metazoa; phylum Arthropoda; class Insecta; order Diptera; family Drosophilidae; genus Drosophila; species Drosophila kambysellisi. Next base: position 204,373 of record JAWNLS010001080.1, read on the forward strand.
TAGTCGAGATTTTGATTTATATGCTTTATTTTCCACTTACGGTTATCTTAATCTCTGTGCCCGCTTCGAGGAACTCTTGACGCAGCACTTCGGTCATTGCGGTTAGCGCATACTTCGACGGCGAATAAATGTTCATGTTAAACCCGGGTATATTGGGCACTTGGTGTCCAAGGATGCTATTCACGATGACAATATGCCCATCGTTGATCTTGCGGCGCACCATCGAGCGGAAGGCCTCCCTGGTGCACCAAGCGACGCCCAACACATTAGTGTCAAGTGTGGCGCGCAGATCGGCACTGTTGCCCTCTTTGGTGAGGGCAGTCCGAGGAAGAATGCCCGCATTATTGACCAGGACATCTGCACCACCTAATTCCTTGTCGATCCATGCAAAGGTATCGATCACCTCCTGCTCCGCACTCACATCGCAGCGGCGGTAATGGAATCGCTTTGCCTGATCTGCCGGAAGTTGTTGCTGCAGTTCCTTCAGTCGATCCTCCCGGCGTGCCAGACCCACAACGACCATACCCTTAGCCACCAGATCCATGCAGGAGGCAGCTCCAATGCCCGAACTGGCGCCCGTCACAACAGCCACACGATTTGTCCAGCGATTCATGTTTAAGTGAATGTGTTTATCTCGGTTGGAAGACTGTTAAAATGTCAAAGCTTTTGAATTGAACGCTAGCTTCTCGCGTGCGGTTTTATTTATACCAAGAAATAACATCACATTCAATTTATTCATTGCAGTAGCTGTGCTTTGAAACCCGTTTTCGGTTTAGGTAAAAAGGGTTAATTAGTTTTTAACAACAGTATGCAACCAGGCAGAGGGGGGCATCCCCGACTCTTTAAAGTATATATATATCAAAATCAACAGCCGAGTAATTATAGCTATATTTTAAACATACGATTGCGCGTTAATTTTCGCTTAAAGTGAAATATATTTATCACCTGGGTACAAGATATAGTTCGTGATCAAGCCCAATTATTTTACTTGAACTTAAAGTAAAACTTTTACAACTATTTAGCTGAGAGAGTCTCAGTCGGCCTATTGTCGGGTAATCTTCCAGAATTTTCTCTGAAGTCTCGTCAGCTTTATAGTGGAATCGGCACGCAAAATGCCAACCGATCCCATAAGGTATAAATATTCGTGATCAGCATGAAAAGCCGAACAAATTTTTACATCACAAGCATAATAAGTCTTATTGTGACATGTTATCGATTACTCTGCGAAATTCGATTCAAGGCACTTGATTTTTTCCTTATAAAACGACAAAAAACAGATTTTTAATTTAATTTTGTTTCACAGAAGTTAGTCGTCAAACAACAAATAAGTTAAATTTCGAACATTATCATAACATTTTTTAATTAATTTTGTTTGTTTTGAAAGTTGAAGGCAGTGCTAGTAAAATTGATATAATAAGTAGAAATGACATGAAAATAGGAAATATAAAAAAATAAAATCGATTTAACATTGATTTAACAACTTTTTAGAACTAAAATAGTGGGAATTTGAACCATTCCTTAACGACAGCTTTCGTAGTTGCTCAACTGTCTGAAACTGTCCACACATATTGTCTCGGGTAATCTTGCTGATTATTCTAAAAGTATAAAATCTATATGGGAAAAATCTCTCAGACTTCATTAAATCGTGACATTAATAATTTAAATCATCACAAAATAACACATTTTGCCACTCCTGGGTTCAGAACATGTGTTCCTTGCAACAATATGAAATTCATAAATATATATTCCTTATTAACCCATTCAAAGAAATTCAATTTAACACCCAACTTACTTTTCTGAAGGTTACAAAGTGACTTGCCTTTAATCGAATTTCGCACCCAAACTAGCTCAAACAACACAAATATGCAAAAATATTGGAAAAATCTAACGGAATTTTTATTCCAATGCATCATAATAGCATAAAAAGAAAAATCACCGTTATAAAATACGTATACAAAGTCCCTTTATTTGGATTTCGCACAGTGTATGTATATTATAACAAAAAACACACACAAATCCAAATATTTGTATTAAATGTGAAATCATAACGGCCAGAGAAGTTGGAAAATCTCATTTTCATTTGAATATAAAATAGATACAGTTTAGAATATGCTCTCTTAATAAGTTAAGTATTCGTTGTATAATTGTATTAATGTATAATTTACACTCGATATTGGAAGACACGCAATAATATATATAATATATAGATAACGCAATTGTCCCATCCAGTTGGAGTAATTTCCTTGCCTAAAAGCGCTCACCAATTGGCTTGATAGTAAGCTCGTGTATCTGAACATTCGGAGGTGTCTGAATGCAGTAGCTAATCGCATCGGCAACATCCTCTGAGCGCAACATGGGCAATTGGCCAACCTTCTCGAGAAAGCCTCCGTGAAACATTTCGGTATGCACTGCGCCAGGACTGATACTCTGTCGTTCAAATAACAACAGCCCTATAGTCGAGATTTTGATTTATATGCTTTATTTTCCACTTACGGTTATCTTAATCTCTGTGCCCGCTTCGAGGAACTCTTGACGCAGCACTTCGGTCATTGCGGTTAGCGCATACTTCGACGGCGAATAAATGTTCATGTTAAGCCCGGGTATATTGGGCACTTGGTGTCCAATGATGCTATTCACGATGACAATATGCCCATCGTTGATCTTCCGGCGCACCAACGAGCGGAAGGCCTCCCTGGTGCACCAAGCGACGCCCAACACATTAGTGTCAAGTGTGGCGCGCAGATCGGCACTGTTGCCCTCTTTGATGAGGGTAGTGTGACGAATAATGCCCGCATTATTGACCAGGACATCTGCACCACCTAATTCCTTGTCGATCCATGCAAAGGTATCGATCACCTCCTGCTCCGCACTCACATCGCAGCGACGGTAATGGAATCGCTTCGCCTGATCTGCCGGAAGTTGTTGCTGCAGTTCCTTCAGTCGATCCTCCCGGCGTGCCAGACCCACAACGACCATACCCTTAGCCACCAGATCCATGCAGGAGGCAGCTCCAATGCCCGAACTGGCGCCCGTCACAACAGCCACACGATTTGTCCAGCGATTCATGTTTAAGTGAATGTGTTTATCTCGGTTGGAAGACTGTTAAAATGTCAAAGCTTTTGAATTGAACGCTAGCTTCTCGCGTGCGGTTTTATTTATACCAAGAAATAACATCACATTCAATTTATTCATTGCAGTAGCTGTGCTTTGAAACCCGTTTTCGGTTTAGGTAAAAAGGGCTAATTAGTTTTTAACAACAGTATGCAACCAGGCAGAGGGGGCATCCCCGACTCTTTAAAGTATATATATATCAAAATCAACAGCCGAGTAATTATAGCTATATTTTAAACATACGATTGCGCGTTAATTTTCGCTTAAAGTGAAATATATTTATCACCTGGGTACAAGATATAGTTCGTGATCAAGCCCAATTATTTTACTTGAACTTAGAGTAAAACTTTTACAACTATTTAGCTGAGAGAGTCTCAGTCGGCCTATTGTCGGGTAATCTTCCAGAATTTTCTCTGAAGTCTCGTCAGCTTTATAGTGGAATCGGCACGCAAAATGCCAACCGATCCCATAAGGTATAAATATTCGTGATCAGCATGAAAAGCCGAACAAATTTTTACATCACAAGCATAATGAGTTTTATTGTGACATGTTATCGATTACTCTGCGAAATTCGATTCAAGGCACTTGATTTTTTCCTTATAAAACGACAAAAAACAGATTTTTAATTTAATTTTGTTTCACAGAAGTTAGTCGTCAAACAACAAATAAGTTAAATTTCGAACATTATCATAACATTTTTTAATTAATTTTGTTTGTTTTGAAAGTTGAAGGCAGTGCTAGTAAAATTGATATAATAAGTAGAAATGACATGAAAATAGGAAATATAAAAAAATAAAATCGATTTAACATTGATTTAACAACTTTTTAGAACTAAAATAGTGGGAATTTGAACCATTCCTTAACGACAGCTTTCGTAGTTGCTCAACTGTCTGAAACTGTCCACACATATTGTCTCGGGTAATCTTGCTGATTATTCTAAAAGTATAAAATCTATATGGGAAAAATCTCTCAGACTTCATTAAATCGTGCCAGTAATAATTTAAATCATCACAAAATAACACATTTTGCCACTGCTGGGTTCAGAACATGTGTTCTTTGCAACAATATGAAATTCATAAATATATATTCCTTATTAACCCATTCAAAGAAATTCAATTTAACACCCAACTTACTTTTCTGAAGGTTACAAAGTGACTTGCCTTTAATCGAATTTCGCACCCAAACTAGCTCAAACAACACAAATATGCAAAAATATTGGAAAAATCTAACGGAATTTTTATTCCTATGCATCATAATAGCATAAAAAGAAAAATCACCGTTATAAAATACGTATACAAAGTCCCTTTATTTGGATTTCGCACAGTGTATGTATATTATAACAAAAAACACACACAAATCCAAATATTTGTATTAAATGTGAAATCATAACGGCCAGAGAAGTTGGAAAATCTCATTTTCATTTGAATACAAAATAGATACAGTTTAGAATATGCTCTCTTAATAAGTTAAGTATTCGTTGTATAATTGTATTAATGTATAATTTACACTCGATATTGGAAGACACGCAATAATATATATAATATATAGATAACGCAATTGTCCCATCCAGTTGGAGTAATTTCCTTTGCCTAAAAGCGCTCACCAATTGGCTTGATAGTAAGCTCGTGTATCTGAACACTCGGAGGTGTCTGAATGCAGTAGCTGATCGCATCGGCAACATCCTCTGAGCGCAACATGGGCAAGTCGCTAACCATCTTGCGTGTCGCTTCATCAATTATTTCGGTATCGACAGCACCGGGACTGATACTCTGTGTTCAAAAAAGTGACAATGACTGTCGAGATTTTTTTTGTTGTTTAATTTCACTTACGGTTATCTTAGTCTGTGTGCCCGCGTTCAGGAACTCTTGACGCAGCACCTCGGTCATCCCGGTTATCGCATACTTCGACGGCGAATACATGTTCATACTCATCCCGGCTACATTGGGCACATGGTGTCCAGCGACGCTATTCACGATGACAATATGCCCATCATTGATCTTGCGGCGCTCCAGCGAGCGGAAGGCCTCCCTGGTGCACCAGGCGACGCCCAATACATTGGTGTCAAGTATGGCGTGCAGATCGGCGCTGTTGCCCTCTTTGGTGAGGGTAGTGTGACGAATAATGCCCGCATTATTGACCAGGACGTCTGCACCACCTAATTCCTTGTCGATCCATGCAAAGGTATCGATCACCTCCTGCTCCGCACTCACATCGCAGCGGCGGTAATGGAATCGCTTTGCCTGATCTGCCGGAAGTTGTTGCTGCAGTTCCTTCAGTCGATCCTCCCGGCGTGCCAGACCCACAACAACCATACCCTTAGCCACCAGATCTTTGCAGGAGGCAGCTCCAATGCCCGAACTGGCGCCGGTCACAACAGCCACACGATTTGTCCAGCGATTCATATTAATTTATTTTAGCTATTTTCTTTGTCTGCCTCTTGAGCTGTTCACGGTTGAACTGAACGCAACATTGTCGTACGGGCATTTATAGCACAACACGTCGTTCGAGGGAGACAGAAATAGTAGCCATTATACATTGTATATAATGACCAAAATTATTTTTGTCTATGCTCATGCTGACGTGTAGATACCCTCGCAAAGCGACACATAAAATAAGACTCTGCTAGCGACGCACTAATTACAAGTTCACATATTGTTGTCGTCGCATGATTTATACCTGTTTGCTAACCTGTTATTGTTTAAGTAAATAAATAGATGATCACTTAATTACTTAATAATAACCCCTGCGATGACGACTTCAAAATTAAAGTTGTCCATTTGGTGTGTGGTATACTGAAAACATACGTAATACATAGACAAGAGTGAAAAAACGTCGCGTCATGCTGATATCAGCATTACCGACCAGGCAAATAACTGTATGTGATCGATCCAAGCGAAGCCTAATCTCTGCAAAATGCTATGTCTATTTACCGTTTTGCTCTCTTTCTCTCTCTACTCATTTACTCTCTGTCCAATCACTCTCTCGTTGTCTTCGAAACTTTTTGTAACGATGACCGTTTGAAATTTGACCAAACGTACAAGTGCAAGAGAGAAACGGTATCTATAACATTGTATATAGATAAAATGTTATAACATTGTATATTATTTTGTTTATTTTTGATCTGCCGTCTTCAATTACGTATGGATGTTTGTATGTACGTATTTGAACTGTGTTATTTTTATTTTACATCAAAGTGGCTCAAAGTGTATCGTAATTCGTAAGGTTGCGATAAAAATATGTTATGGTTATGGACTAATGTATCGGCACCGGTTACTGGTTTCTTATTAAATTAAATTAAATGTCTCTCTTTGCATACTCTGTTACCGCAGGTATCATAGTATATTTGATTTGTGCAATTTAGGAGATACAATTATCAAACTTGGAAGGTAGATTAGGATTAGGATTATCCATTATTCCCACGCCCACCTCCAAATATAATTTTAAAGGGAAACTTTGCGAATTGCTAACTAGAAACTTCTATCAAAGATCGGTATATCTTGCCTAAGCCCACTCGGTATCTGTTAGAAATGCTCTAGTCGATTTAGCTCGACTAGGATATACACTGAACTCAGTGTATATTATGTTAAGGTATATTTATACTTAATATAAACTTGGCATTATAAATGATAACTTATTTTCCAAATTTGAAGTCTCTATAATCTTTTATATAAACATTATTTTGAATAATTATTATCTCAGTATCATATATTAGGTAAGCTCAGTAACTAAAAGCTATAGGGCTTAGCCTAGTCGGATACTCCGATTGTCTGTTTCGTTAAACCATTTAATTTTATATTTTTTTTATTTATGTTTGCTTCGCATTAAAGAAGACCTCCCGATCCCATAAGGTATATATGTATACATTCTTGATTAGTCATGCTAATCGAGTCGATACGTTTTCGTCTGTTCGCATTTTTTGTCTTTTAACGCGCACAACTCTTTCAGCTAAAAAGCTATCTTGATTAAACTAGGTATTCGTCGTGACAAAACACAGAGATCGGAGATGCCCAGATCTGACCATTGTCATGGGAACGATGGGTACAGAAAGCATTGTTAATTTCAATTTATTTATGTCTACGCTCTATCTATCTTGATCCTTGAACTTAAGTGCTTATAAAATTGCGATAACCGTTTACATACATACAATATCAAATCAGATCTGAAACTGATATGATAAGAAGGTTAGGTGAACAGCTCAGTGTTGGGCCATTGTAATAAGATTCCATAATTGTTTTTTATCTTTGTAAATATAATGCGCTATCTTGTTGAGTTTGGATCGTTTATTTTTACTTTAGCTTTGCATGGAAAAACTTGAATAAAATAAAAATAAAGTTTTTGTTCAATTTATTTATAAATTAATGAATATTTATAAATAAAGGTGCATCATTAATCTTGCGTATATAATGATCAGATAACTGGTATGGAGAGAGGCAAGAATAGCAAGAATAGCAACAATTTCTAATATTAATATTTTTATATATATATATATATATTGTTAGGTGACCTTGGTTCAAATTCGCACTGCTTAGTTTAGTTATATATTTAAATTTGTGTTACGTTAATCTGTAGTTGGCAGTTTGCATCTTTATCGATAGTCTAGAAAATACATATTTATGTTGCATTCAAATTGAATATGATATTTAAACAATTTATTAATACTTTGAATAACTTGCAGAGAGACACATTTCACCTACTAACATATTATTATTATATTCTAAAAGTAACCTGCCCTCTTTTGTATATATAAAAATATATTCGATGTCTTTTGTACATTTAAAATACTTGTAATTTTTCCTATTCACTATTTTCCTTGTTTCCTAATCTGTAATCTTATCAGATATTCAGATTTTACTTGATGTTAAGTTTAAATAAAATGCATAATTACGGGACAATAACTAATAAAGTATAAATATAATTTTGATAAATAATATACCTTTTATTTGCATAACATTTTGGAAAGAGTCTCAAAGTTCTTTCGATCGCTCGAATTGTCTGGCCAAATTTCTGCTCTCAGGTGTTGCATGGAAAACATTGTTGAACAGTGTTTCAGTTGTTGCAGACAATTTGGCACCGTCTTTTGATCAATTGCTGCTCAGCTGTCGCTCAAGGAATGGAGACGGGGGCAGCTAATAATAAAAGGGGAGAGGATTCTTTTGCTTGTTTTGCTGTTTTGCGGGAGCAACTTTTACTGCAAGTGCAACAAGAAATACCATTTGCAATTTGGTTGCACAGATTTTGTTTTACTTTTTTTTTGCTTTTTTGGCCAGTTTAATTAAAGCCAAGCCAAGTCAGGATGAACTTGGAATCCGGCTCGGTGTGGCAAGGCTGGCTGGGGCTGGGGCAAGTATGCAAATGTTAGCCAGAAGCCAGATCTAGCTTAGACGAGTTGTACCCAGCCTCATCCCGCCGTTTGCCCCGCACGTGACTGGACTGCTGGAATTTGCTTTCTCGTTTGTGCTGCCAAAAGTTGAAAGCTTTTGCTCGACTGCATTTCGTTTTTATTGGTAACATGTTTGGCGGGGCCAACAAAACAAGTGCAATTAAAAAAATAAACAACAACAAAAAAACGAAAGAAAAAAATTGAATAAATAACTAGCAGAGGCAGCCGTCAAGGCCGTCGCTGTGGCAACCCTTATTAAAAGGAGTGCCATGGCAACTGGCCGAATAATTTAATGCAATCAACTCGACTGCGGAACCAAGAAACCCAACTGCAAAACTGATGCTGTTGGAGATGGAGATGGAAATGGAGCTGGAGATGGAGATGGTGTTGCCACACCATTCCAGTTCGGATGCCAGCTAGCTTGCCCGATGTTAGCAACTGTTGCAGCTGCAGCAGGTGTCAAGTTAGCCAGTGGGAATCGCGTTAATTAGAAATTATAACGGTCTACATATCGTTGTCAGCTGCATCAGTTAAGATCTAGAAATGTGTTGTGTACGCTACGTACTTTCTCAAAAGTACATTAAGAAAAGTCAATTAAGTGTTGAGAAATGCCTGCAGTTATTTAAAGCCTAACATAAATTCTCAAACACACACACATACACACACACACACAAAGAGAGACAAAATTGCTAACGAAATTCCCCAGGTAGTTTTCTCACTGTTGAAACTTGATGTTGGACTTAACAAGTGCTGCATAACTGCTTAGAGATATTTCTGGTGTTGAGCACTGATTCAAATTGAAATCTGTACTTAGTTTAAGACTCGTCCCGTTAGCCATATTCCTATTCCTATTTTTATTTTTTTCAAATGTATTTATTTTCTTTGTTCTGCTTTACAGTTTAGTTTAGTCATAGCTGGTAATGAACTGTGGCCCATGGATCGGCCAGATGGTATGCCAAACATAGTTTCATTGGAGGTCATGTGCGGAAAGGATCACATGGATGTCCATTTGACCTTCTCCCATCCCTTCGAAGGCATTGTTAGCTCCAAAGGTGCGTATAATTCACAGTGCACAGCATATTCGAACATTGCCCAACACTAAACACGCATCTGTTTGACAGGACAACACAGTGATCCGCGTTGCGTTTATGTGCCACCATCGACGGGCAAAACGTTCTTCTCGTTCCGCATCTCTTACTCCCGCTGCGGCACCAAACCGGATCTCAATGGCCAGTTCTACGAGAATACGGTAAGTGGAACATGTCTGATTCTGATTCTGATTCGGACTCTGATTCTGATCGGGTTTCTATGTAGCGACATGGGAATGCCAAAGTGATCCCTTTTAATAACTGTATTCATTGATTAAGATTTAAGATTAAGTTTCTGCTAAAGTGCGAAACTATTGTTGGTTGTGGTAAATGAAGCCAAAAACCATGATGAAGATGTGAAGAGTGAGATCTAATTGAAGCAAATGAGTGCTTAATGTTTTCCAATCTTTACATTAAAAACAACTTCAATTAAATACTCAAATAATGCTGCGGTCAGTGATCAGTAAGGGTAGCCTCCTTTCTATAAAATACCCATTCATGAAGAGCTCAATCAGATCGTTGGAATTAACATAACTGATTACTGTTTACCGATCACTGATCACTGTTTACCGATCACTGATCACTGTTTAACGATTACTGATCACTGTTTACCGATAACTGATCACCGAATGCTTTCCCACGTCGCTTTGTTGTCACGCATTGTTGTGCAAACATTTCACCTGCTCGAGGCTTTTGCCACTTGGGCCATTTACTTAACCCGCTAACCACTTAATGCCTGTTTTTTTTTTTGGTTTTACCTTGTGACCGCAGGTAGTCGTGCAGTACGACAAGGATCTGCTGGAGGTGTGGGACGAGGCGAAACGTTTGCGCTGCGAGTGGTTCAACGACTATGAGAAGACCGCCTCCAAGCCTCCGATGGTAATTGCCGATTTGGATGTTATACAGCTTGACTTTCGCGGTAAGTGAGCAATGCAAGGGTCAACGGTTCTCGGTTCGCGGTTCAGAGATCAAGGTTCACCGTTCTGAGCCCTTACTGTGCACACAACTCCAAGACAAGAAAAAAAAAGAAAAAGAAAAGTGAAGGGTATCCTGAAGTTGTGAAAATGCGGAGGCAATTGGTAACTTTGAATGTAGCACATCCCTGATCTGTAATTAGGATGTTAAGCCGGAACCGAACGTTACCAATTGGATTTCAGAACCAGCATCGAAATTGAGAATTAAGATTCGTTTTGACAAGCTGCTCGTAAGCGTTTAATTTGGTTTCTCGCATCTTTTTCTACATAGATATAAGTTGTAGTTGTAACTAGAATTCGCAGGGTGTCTGCCAGTCGAGTCGAGTCTTTCAATTACACAGCTGACCTCAAAATTAACATTCCTCTTGTGGCTCTCTTCTTTCGCAGGCGATAATGTTGATTGCTGGATGGAGATACAACATGGCAAGGGACCATGGGCGCCGCCAGTGAGTGGCATTGTGCCGCTGGGATCCACGCTGACGCTTGTCGTCGCCATCAACGATTATCGCGGTGAGTGTCATCGAAATTAAATTGATTGAAGTGAAATTTACACAATTTTTAAAATTCATGCATCCATCAATCGCTATAGGAGAATTCGATATGCGGGTCAAATCTTGTGCCGCATCGGATGGTTCGGGACATGTGATCAATTTGTCGGATGAATTTGGCTGTGTGCTGCGCCCCAAGATGATATCCCGTTTCCTGAAGGCTCGTGCGCCCGATGAGCGCGCCACGGTTATAACATATGCCTTCTTCCACGCCTTCAAGTTCCCGGATGCTCTCAGTGTGCACATCAAGTGCAAGGTGGAGATATGTCGACATGGTTGTCTCGATCACTGCCAGAACTCGGCGCCGGTCGGTGGCGATGCCTTGGTTCATGGCGCTGGGAATGCGCATGAGCGCAAAGATGTTCACATTGCCGATGTCATGGGCAGCAGCAGCAGCAACAATGAGCTGCACAGAGATCTGGACATGCAGCCGGGCGCAATGGGGCACGGTTCCCAATCGATGCAACACGGCTTGGGCGGTGGATTGGGCGGCATTGGCAGCATCGGTAATATGGGTGGCATGGATCATGACATCTTCTACGAGGACATTATACACGATCACAAACAGACAATGGGCGGACCAGCTCCCAGCGATCTGTATGAGGAAAAGAGCGGCAATTTGCAGCCGCGACCCGTACACGAGGATCTCGACGAGGAGGCCGATCTATCCGATCTATTTGGCGACGATGATATGGGCGATATGGATGGCGATGGTGAACGCTATCTTGGCCTGAAGAAGAGCGGCAAATTTCCGCATGGCCCTCGACAGCTGGAGGCACAAAAGCGAATGGGCGTTCCAATGGCCGGACCACGTTCCCTGGAACCCAGATCGGATGATGTGCCGCGACCCGTTTATCGACCACAAGCGGAAGCATTGAAAAAATCACGCGATGATCACATCGATTTGGATGAGGCAACGGCCAACAGTTCCACGGAATCGACGCAGGGCAGCAGCAGTGGGAACAGTCGACGTCGTCGTCGCTCCTTGGTAATCTCGGATCGAAAGGTGCGCAGCGCCGATGTCGGCGTTAGCGGTCTATATGATGTCATATCCGAGGCAGATTTGGCCTTCTCGCCGGATGTCAAACAGGAGGCGGTCACCGTCTTTCAGGGCAAGATCACCGAAGAGGTCGTCTATGGCATCTGCATGCCGGTGCCCGGTTTTAGTATACTCTTCATTGTTGTAATTTCGGCGACAATTGTGTCAGCGTTAATTGCCGGCTCGCTGCTCTATCGCTATCAGCTGCAGAAGGAGGCGCTCGAGAAGCAGACACCGATGCCGGTGCCGGGCACCCTTGCCTCCTGGATGACGTTGCGACTCTTCCGCATGCGACACCTTCAGCAACAGCAGCAACAACAACAACAACAGCAACAACAGCAGCAACGACAACAGCAACAGTTGCCCAGCGCTGCTGCTGGCCATGAAACGGTGCAGTGAGCAATGGGCTCTGCCTCCCCCTAAACTAACCCAATCCTATCTATTCCCAACCCTATCTAATGTAACGCTGCATACATTATTCAATCATATATTTCTTATTTTTATTTTTATTTATTTATTTTATTTATTTTTATTTTTTGTTTGAGTAACAAAAAAATATCAAACTGACTGACAGGTTTTACGCCTGCGCCTTTTTCAAATTCGCTACAAAACTCGGCACAAATAGAAAAAACAGCACAAAAAGTAGTCACAAGCAGAAAAAGAGAGATGCAGAGAGTGAGAGAGAGAGAGAGCGAAAGAAACGAAATGGAATGGAACATGCACTATATTCCGTGAAATAGTTAGTTAGCCTCAAACTGCGTTTAGAAACGAATAAAATGGAACATAGAATTGTTAGTTATTTTGTTCATTCGTTGGCAACAAACTGAGCTGCGGAACAGCATGGAATGGAACACGGAATTGTTGTTAGTTTCTCCTTCATTCGGGTATTGAATGGAACATGCCTTTGTTCAGAAATTCATTCACATTCGAAAATTAAACAAAATCATATCCAAATCGAATCGAATCGAATAAAACATAATGGAATGGAAAACATTCATGACTTCATTCCTTAGTTTTTTTTTTTTTTTTGTTATTTTGTTTACTCGTTAGTTTTTGCTCTCGTCAGCTGAAAACGGGCAACATGGCAATACCGGAAGGCCATCCATTAGAGAAAGAGAGAGAGAGAGAGAGAGAGAGAGATGCATTCGATGTCCCGATCTTCACACACATTACTTTTGTCTTACTGGTGCTGCACAATATTTATATATTTATGTTGAATTTTTTTTTTTTTTGGGTGCATTTAGTCGTTAAATTTGCAAAAAAGAAGAAAAAAAAAGAAGAAGAAGAAGAAAAACACTATCGACAAATACAAATAACAAATATCGTATGCCCGATATAATCGTACTTACTTCTTGAATAGAAATCAACGCACATGACTAACGTTAGGGGACACTTATTTATTGATTTACTTAGTACTCGATAAGAACCTATCATAAGCAGCACAAACTATCAAACAAACAGCAAACAAATTTTCAAAACATCGGTATCAAATATTCGAAAATTATTGAAATTATTGAAATTTCTCATCAAGTCATTGGAATGCAGCGTTTAGCAAATTTTAGTTAAAATTCATCACTTTTTACACATCTTAATTCATATAGATCAGTCTTAAGGCACATCTAATATAAATATACATATTTATATTTATATTTATATGTATATGTATATATATGTATATGTATATGTATTTTTGGCATATTTCGTTTGTTTGAAATTAAATTCCCATATCTCTGATCTATGTGAATTTAGACTTATGTATTCATGACTTATTTAAACATCTAGTAAATAATTATTAGAGAAATGGAATGGACATAAAAAAAAACAAACAAAAACAAAAACAAAAACATACAACATACAACAAATGCAAATCGGTTGTCAAGGCCAAATAATTCATACAATTCTTATTTAATTACCTTTTTTTTAATAAATACTCGTAAAGCTAAAAAAATAAACAAACACTGAAAATTGTAATGAACTAAATGCAAAAACAAAATAAATACTTAAAATTAAGATTAAATATACTACAATAATTATATATGGACGTGTCTTTTATTTTATAACAAGGCGGGACATATCTAAACCATTTTGGGGCAAATAGAGATCTCTTTCGATAACTTATAGATCTAGATCTCTTTCGATAATTTTATATATTTTGGATTTATTTTGACTAAATCATTTTCAGGATCATAAAATTTTACTGCATACATTTAGGCTGATTGTTAGTCAAGATTCACTTTGTCACAATTATTTGGAAACTTTAAATAGTGGAAACATTTTTCGAATTACTTATAGATCTATATCTCTATCTCTATATATATATTTAAAAAATATTGGCATATTCCGATTCTGTCAAATATGTAAATCTTTGAAAATTGAGTAAAAAACACATTTTTTTTTATTATTGTCGTTTATTGGTTTTGCTCATACAAACATACAATGCTGTATTTGTAAATCGTACATTTTGTAAATAAGTAAATAGATAATTTGATATATAGATTATGTAAGAAAGTATTCGGTACACTCGTATTTGTTTTATGAACCTAAACAATTCGATTAAACAACTTTTCCAATATGTGATATTATTAACGATTTATTGAACACGTTATTAGCTTAATTTCCGCTTTTCTCTCTCTCTCTCTCTCTCTCTCTCTCTCTCTCTGTCTTGCAGGAATTACAATAGTAATAATAATAATAATAAAAAAAAAAAACAAAAAAAAAAGCAAATACTCATAATAAACAAATTGGGGCTTGTCAGGGATTGTACTAGTTGGTAAAATAAATAAATAAATAAGAGTATAAATTAGATACGCCCCATGTGAGACAACAATTAAAAATTAACAAGATGCAACAAGGATCAGAAGGATCTATGGATCAAAGAATCGATTCGAATCCGGAGCTTAGACTAAGTTTAAAGCACTTAAAATATTTAGTGACTAATTGAAATATACACACGCATCTCGAATGCGTGTCTATATAAATATAAATATCTGGTAAGTATTAGTGTAAGGACAGTCTAAGAAGAGACTAAAACGTTGGCGCGCATTTTCCCATGTTCCTGTCTAAAGTTAACTGAATGTTTGCAAAATTGGCAACACTATTCAAAAAGTTTGCATCAATGTTCGAATTGAAGCGTTGCCAGCTTGTCGTTAGAGTGTTGGGAACTCCTTCAGTACCATGTGAAAATGCGCGTTGAGCGTGAGAAAAACAGAAGCAGAGATAGTCGCATGAAAAGGATAGATGTGACAGCGTTGCCAGATTGGCCAAAGTATTATATTTGTAATCTGTAAACATTGGGCTTAGCACCGGTTTTAAGTAGAACCTCGACTTAAACTAAAGCATGCTTTATATGGTTTTCATTTATTTTCTTATTTTTTTACTCTTTTTTTTTTTTTTTTTTTTTTGATAATAAAGACTACCACCAGGTGACGAAGAGAAAGATAGATAAGAGATGGGTAGAATAGTTTATAGAAAGAGAAGAAAAATCTAATCGAACTTCTACACTATAGTTGGGAATTGGCTGAGATTGTGAGGATTGTGAGGGGAGAACCCAGTTAAACGGCATGAACTAAATAATTATAGATAGATTTGTGACAAAAATTAAACTAATGAATAGCAATTAGCAGACGAATTCAAACTGACGGGACAGACACACTGAATGGGTGGCTGGAGTGGATGGAGTGGCTGTTCGGGTTGGATCATTAAAACTGTTGACGCTCATGAGAGCGCCCGCTTCTTGGAGAGCGTGCCCGGCAGCGCATCCACCGGCGATGGCAAATGGATGACGGGCAGACCGCCAGCCGCCAGCTGAGGATTCGTAAAAGCGACGGCTCGCTCCTTGGCGGCAAAACTGGAGAATGGCCGCAGTCGCACATAGAGCACCGCCGAGATCAGACACGAGGTGACCAAAATACCCAACAGCACAATCAACGTAATAGCAAAACCGGGCGTTGTCATACAAATCAAACCCTCCTCCCTCACCGGGAATACCATGGTCTGTGGCAAGGTGTTGCCGGCATTAAGGGCCGAGCCATTTCCATTGCCGGCCTGCTCATCGATGGCAAAGGTCAAATCGCCGGACGAGACAACCTTAATGATGCGATTCAGACCCACTTGCTCCGTTGGCGTTGCAGCGGCACGAGCACGACGCTGTACCCGACGCTCATCGCGACGCTTGCCAATTGCACTGGCCACATGATAAGCATCCACATGGAGCTGCGGTGGCGGTCCATACTGCGATTCGGGTCCCACTTGCAAATGGTGGACATCCTGAAGGTTTGTTTCGGCGCTACACTGATCCGGGCAATGGTAGCGGCAGATTTGTATGGTGCACTGAAAGTGTACCTCCATCGAATCGGGAAATTTGAACGCCTGGAAGTGGGCATACGACAGCACCGATGCCGACGCCCCAAAGTTCTTGATTTTCGTGAAACGGGACATGAGTTTGGGTCGTGTCACGCAGCCGCGTTGATCGACCAGCTGGATGGGTGCACGTTTGCCATCGTGAGCGACACAGTTGCGCACAAGCATATCGAACTTGGAGTCATCGTCCTTGATAGCCAGCACCATTGTCATTGTCTGACCGATCTTCACCAGACCAGAGACTTCCGATGCCCATGGACCCTTACCCACCTGGATTTGCATCCAGCAACCGACATTGTCGCCAGCAAAATCGGCCCGTACCACATCCAGCATGTCAACGGGGAAGGGTCGAAATGTGACACTCTTCTCGTACTGATCGTGCCACGTGCAACGGAGCTTGCGCGCCTGATCCCACACCTCCTGCACCTGCGGATCGTACTGGATGACAATGATATTCTCGAAATAGGTGCCGGCACCAGCAGCACTACCGGCCGAGTCATGCCCATAGCCCTGATTGTAGTTATCCGTATTGCCAGCGGTGCCGCACTCATGCAATCCAATGTCAAAGCTGGCGGAGCTGCGACCCAAGCCGGATGGCAGATGCACACAGTTCATGTTGCTGTAGTGTCCCTTGGAGAAGACGATGCCGTTAAACGGTTTATCAAACTGAACAAACACCTTCATGCCGTTCTTCTCGCACTTCACATCCAGCGAGACAATCTTGGGCATATCCTGGACGGGCGATGCCCAAATCTCATTGTTGCTAGAAGCACCCACGCTCAGATCGGGCAGCGATTGCACCTGCACCTGTTGCACCTGCGATGCCATCGATGGCGCCTGTACGAGTGGCACTCGTTGCGGCACTGGCGGCGGTGGTCCCTTATAAAATTGTGCACCTGGTGGTGGTGGCGGTCCAAAAGGCTGGCCAAAGCTCATCGGTATGTTCTGGTGGTTGCTGCCTGTGGAGACAAGACGATAAAAGACGTCAAGTGAGTGGGTGGTGCAAAGTGGGTCAAATGTTCATACTAAATGTAAATATGTCCCATTGCTTAATATGATTCTTATTAGTCAAAAACAAAAATTCTACACTGTACAAAATTGGCTCTGAATTTTAGAAATTTCTAAAATATTTCTTAAACCGAAAATTGTGGATTTGTTCCTAATTCTTCTTCATTTCAAGGTGAATTGAAAAAATTATTAACAAAAATGTTTGTTATAAATATTATTATTAAACAAATTGATTTACCATACACGAAAAAGTATATTATTCAGATTTCATGATTTCAGATTTCTAGAAACAACAAGAAAAACTTTCTAATTTTTTTAAGGCGATTTTCTAAATTTCTGTCCAATTTATTTTTCTGAGTGTACTTGTTTAACAACTTGGTCAAAATAAATATATTTATAATTACTTTAGAATTTTTGGTTACTGGTAATTGTTCATAATATTAGTTTGTATTCTTAAGAATTGCACTTACTTCGAGCGGGTCCAAGGCCCAGACTCAGACCGGGTGGTGCCTGTGGTGGACCATTGTGATGATAATGCACCTGAATTTTAGGCCCAGATTGTTGCTGCTGTTGCTGTTGTTGTTGTTGTTGCTGCTGCTGCTGTTGTTGCTGCTGTTGTTGTTGCTGCTGTTGTTGTTGCTGCTGTTGTTGCTGCTGTTCCTGCTCCGATTCGAGTGCCATTTGATCCACCTCATTGTCTTGATCGCTGAGCCCCATTGCGAGCTCATCATTGCCACCGTTGCCAGAGATTGCCTTCACCACCTCAACATCATCCGCCCGGATCAAGACGAGCTGCCAAAGGAGAGACACAAGTAAAACAAATGGGTCAAAAAAGAAGAGCTTGCATTAATGAAGTGCCACAAATACTGATACAGAGCCACAAAGATAAAGACAGAGAGAGATAGAGATACAGAGACAGAGAGAGAGAGATAGAGAGAGGGAAACATGGCAAGAATCTCAAGTAAGTACAATGGGAGCAAAGCGACATGTCGCATGCCAATTGCCAATTGGCCAACTGGCGAATGGCGGATGCGACTTGTGATTCAATTGCATAAGGCAAAGAAAATGAAGAAAACAACAACAACAACAACAGCAACAATGACAACACCAACACACACACACACAAAAGAGACCACAAGCGCACAACTAACTGTAACAAATTTCACTTTTTTTTTGTTGTTGTTTTGTTTCTCTCTGTTACCATCTCCAGTGACCCAATTGGCCAAGAAGATCCGCCTTTTTGTCGAACAATGTCAAGGCTAGAAATCAAAGGGGGAATCCACAGACGAACAGAGAGGGAGAGAGAGTGAGAGAGAGAGAGAGAGAGAGAGAGAGAGAGAAGAGATAGCCGGTTAAGCAGTTAGACTGAAAATCGAATTAATTACTTAGCTACTTAATTTAATAGCTCAATCGATTAGGCCAATTTACACAATCCTACACCTTTCACAATCTATTAAAGCCTTCTTTGCAGATGTCTAAATTAATATAGACATAAAAGTAAAGATCAAAATTCGTTGCAGTTACCAATTACTGTATTTCATATTATTGGAAAATTTAGTTAAAATTCAAAGATCAGTTTGAAAACATATATATATTTAATACATAACATATTATTTCTTTGAGTGTATTGATTTTAGATAGCTAACGATCAGATTTACACGTATCATATTCAATGTTTTTATTTGAGTTACAACTGAATTAAGAACTTCTTAGGATCAAGGAAACTTGTTTAAAAAAAAATCCCGACTCTTTATTTTTTTTGATACTTTACTTCAAGCCGGAACCAAAATTCGATTCCGTTTGACACCCTATCAAACGGAATCGAATTTTGGTTCCGGCTGGGTTATGAATTGGTTGCAAATTCCTTTTCAGTATTCGGTTCCGCTGTGGACTGATATTATATCAGATGCGGTTCACACTTTCAAGCCGTGCAGTTGGAGTTCCGGTTGCGATTTGACACATTGGTTGGATGTAATAAGTTGGGAAGCGGCATTTGTAATTTGTAACAGCAAATGTGATCAAACAGAAATTCACAAATTGGGCATTAAAATGTGTTTTTGTGGCTCGAGTGAAAAGAGAAGTGAAGAGGAGTCCATTGAACATTTTTGGCAGACAGTCGTCGTCTGTTGTCGGTTGTCGTTTGTCGGTTGTCTGTCGCATCTGGCCAGCTGGCCCAGACCCAAAGTATTTTTGTCTTTGGACCAGAAACTGTGCCGCAGGCCCAAAACAACTTTCTCCCCGGCAACTTTCGGCATATTGGGGCGCCCCAATGGGGAGATGTCACATAATCAGCGCGACGTGGTACGCGAGGTGGCATCCTGCCCGCCAAATCCTGTTTAAGGTAGAAAGTGATGTGATGCCCATCCGACAGAAGCACACACACACACACCAGACACACACACACCAAACACACACATAAGCAGCCAGATAAATTGGCAAACGAGTTCCGCAAAACAAATTCTAAAAATACGTTAAAAATTAAAAAAAAAATAAGAAAAAAAAAAAATAAGAAACAAAAAAAAAACAGAAAAAAAAGAAGAGTTTTGCATGCTAAGTGCGGAATCGGAGACGTGATTTGGAGCAGCCCATGGGCGACGACAAGCATGAATAATAACAAGGAGGCTGGACAAGGTAGAAGGGGTGGGAGAGGGGAGGGAAGGGGAGTGGAGCTTGCCAGTTGCTCTACGGCTTTGGTTTCATTTCGATTTTTAGATTTTTGATGCGCGTGAGCCGGTTCCGCAATGTGATAGAACTGCCAATGTGAGCAACGGCGAAAGGGGCAACAAGAAAGATGAGTGGATGGATGGTGGTGGGAGGGAGGGAGGGAGGTGGCTTGACCAGGCAGAAGGCCAGACTCCTTGCGTTAATAGAAATGTGTGCCAACGGTTTCCATTTTGGCGACGGTGCAATGGGCATGATAAAGTCGTGAGTTGGTTGCGGCTACTTGTTGTTGTTGTTGCTTGTTGTTGTTGCTTGTTGCAGCAGCTGCTAATGCGACAACTAATGATGCGGCTTCAGTCACAGCCGGAGCTGAAGACGGAACCAAAGACAAAGCCAAAGCCACAGCAAAAAAAACTGCTGCCAATGCCAAAGCCGGCTGTTTGTTGCTGTTAATCTTGACCTCGACCAATATGCTCAAAATGTCGAAAGATGCTGCTGCTGCTGTCTGGAGCCCAGTTGGGCGGAGTTGGAGGGAGACGAGGAGGCAGCTGTTGTCTCGCTGTCTGGCTGGCGAGAGAAAGTACATGTGGCAAACCAAAAAGCGCTCCTCTCGCTGTCCAGAGAATGCGGCAAAAAAAAAAATAAACCTGAAACAAGCGAATCTGCCCGAAGACGGTTCAAAGTTGAACCCAAGCGAGGCTGGGAAAAATGCAACAACACCACAAAAAAAAGGAAGAGTTTTTGTGTTTTTTGTTGTTTTTTTTTTGGTTTTTTGTTTTTTGATTTTTAAGCTGTTTGTCGTGCAGCCAAGGAAAGGGAAATCATCTTTTAAATTGTGTCATAGTCGAGCAACATACCAAAAGGAGGACGAACCCATGATCAGCAGACAAACGGAGTAGGACTGACAGGCAAGATGACTTTCTAGCAGAGATTTAAGTTTGTTTTTTTTTTTATTAGAGGTTACTATATAGAAACAGCACCTTTCATAGATGTATCTATTTGTTCTCTAGAACATATATCATCAAAGAAAATAGTATGAAAATTAAGTATTAACTTTTAATTTCAGAGGTGGACAATATTGAAATAAAGCAGGATCTTTTCTTACATAAATCATAAATGCTTTGGGGTATAAATAATATAACGCAAGTATTCAAACATTATGAAATCATATTCAATCATATTCACATCGTATACAAAACATGGATGTTTTTCACAAATATTAAAAAACGGTTTTTCATATATAGATCGTATTCAAATTCAGATATGGAGAATATTTTCAATAGCATTTTGAATTAGACTTTTGATTCCGCTGTTGTCTTTAATTAATAAGTAGTCTAGCATAGGAAAATAATAGTATGAAATTATCGACACTTTACGAAGACTGCTGATAGTCTTTAATCTGATCTTTATAGATATATATATATATACATAAAGCT
This sequence comes from Drosophila kambysellisi, assembly GCA_035042185.1. Lineage (NCBI taxonomy): Eukaryota > Metazoa > Arthropoda > Insecta > Diptera > Drosophilidae > Drosophila > Drosophila kambysellisi. The sequence goes on from JAWNLS010001080.1 coordinate 225,977, forward strand.
CTTTAATTTATAAGCCATATAACATGTGCTTAAAACGAAAGTTGATTTTTCTTATTATTATTATTATTTTTTTTTTTTTAGCTTGATCCCGGGCTTAGCATCGTGTATCGTATTTATGCGGTTCTTCTTAAGACTATCAATGCGGGGGATTAAAAACAGGGATTAGCTATATGGCATTAGCCCGCTTTGAAAGCTACTTAAGCGGTCGCTATTAAACGAAAGCTCTTTCACTTCACACACAGAGACACACGCATGCAGACACTAAATAAGCTTATCGATAATTATCGATAACTTGTTGAATTGCCAATTAAGTGTATGCACGTTTTTGCATTAGCTTTAATTGATTTCAATTACATATGTGTGTGTGTGTGTGTGAAAGATGAAAGAGTTGTTGTTGCTGATGCTGTTGTTATTATTATTATTGTTATTGTTATAGTCGTTTATTGTTGTTGTTGTTGTTGTTGTTGTTGTTATTATTGTTATTGCTCACCTGCAGTGAAAGGAAAATGATAAGCGGCAGACAAATCTTTTTAATCCCCAGACTCTGTCGACAAAAATTTTGGCAACGCATTTGTTTTTGTTGTTTAATGTTTTTTGGCATCTCGTGTTGTTGTTGCTGTTGTTGCTGCTGCGGCTGCTGCTGTAGTTGTTGTTGCTGTTGCTGTGAGTGTTGCTGTTGTCGTTGCATATTGCTAGCGGGACAGCTTGTTTGTTGTTGTTGCTTGTTTGTGTCTGTTGTTGTTGTGGTTGTTGTTAATGTGCATAAATTGCAATTAATACGTTTTATTTGTTGTCATGTGCACGCTGTTGTTGTTGTTGCTGTTTTTGCTGTTGTTGTTGGTGTTGTTGCCTGCAATATATTGTTGTTGGAAAGCAATTGTCATGAAATGTGGCAAGTCAAAGAAGAAGAAGTAGTAGAAGAAGTAATAATAGCAGCAGCAGCAGCAGCAGCAACAGTTGTTGAAACACTAGAAAGTGTTTACTTTGTGGCTTTTTAACATGTTGCTGTTGCTGTTGCTGTTGCACTTGTTGTTTTTGTTATTGTTGTTGTTGTTGTTAGTATTTGTTATGCCCGTTTTCGCTTTCAAGCGTATCCGTGTTCGAGTATGTACATATATATATATATGTGTGTGTGTGTGTGTGTGTGTCAGTTAATTATAATTTATTGGCATTAGTGTTGCACTTAAATTTCCGCCTTGACTGATTGACTGAATTCAGTTGATTGATTTGACATTTATTCAAGCATTCAATGTGCGGCTAACAATACAATTGAATGCCTCAGTACTCAGTACTCGGCAGCTGCCACGCCCCAAAAATTGGACAACACCAAATTGAAAGCAAGAAATTAACAAAAAAAAAAAAAAAAAAAAAATGAAAGAGAAAAAAAAAACCCACAAGTGACAGGCTGACAGAAGAAGAAGAGGCCGAAGAGGCAACAGCAGCAGCAGCAGCAGCGGCAGCAGCGGCGGCGGCGACTTTTTTTTAATGACAACTTATTCACCTGTACAGGTGGTACTCGCGCGGGGCAGTTGGAGAGGTGAAATGTGTTAATAATGTGTTCCATCAGCCAAGTGGGTCAACGTCAACAGGCCCAAGACAAACACGAGTCGAGTCGAGCAATTAGAAAACTCACCAACTGACTGACAAACGCCAAGATTCAAGATTCAAGACTCAAGACTCAAGACTGGCCACTTTCAGAGAAGTGAGACAGACAGAGAGACAGACAGAGAAACAGAGATAGAGACATAGAGACAGAGACGGAGAGAGACATTCTTGGAAGGATATGCTTTAATGTTTTAAAACAGAAATGCTAAAAATTTCAGTTTTCAAATTAGTTTGATTTTATTTCAATATTTGTACGACTTTTACCAATATTCTAAAATAATAGAAAACTATTATTTTAATAAGTGGAATTAATTGAAGTAATTATCAAAATTTAAAATCTGTTAACTTGCTACTTTATGGTTTTTTTAATTTTATAGTTAATTACATGTGTGTATTTTTCAAATATATATCAGATAAAGCTGATTTGGCTTTTCTAGTTAATTCTTAGGTATCAATCAAAAATCAAAATCAATATATATATTTATATATATAGTAATTGATGTGCTGGAATTAAAGTAGCTCTAATTTGTACCCCCATTTCAATCATTAACCGACTCAGCTATTCGAATAGATATAGGGCCTGAAAGTTCCCAAGTAAAATGGGGCTCTACCCAATAATTACAATAGACCAACTGTAAATCTATATAGTTCTTAATGCAGTCGGAATTCTGGGATGCATGATGAGCAGTTGTGAGATAAGTTGTGAATAGTATTCCTCCCGAAGACACTAGATGAATGATGTTAGACTATATGCATGTGAAGAGAGAAGTTATCGATAACATATTCAAGGGTTTCGTAATTGATTTAATTGTTTCAGTTTCTATTGTTGGAGCAGTCAATTGAGTTTTTTGTTTCAGTTTGACTTTGAGCCAGACTTGAGCTACTAACCTTCGCTTTGGACCAATTCCAGAGAGCGCCGCAATTCCAATTTTGATGCAATGCCGAACGAACAACAGGATGTGCTTGATGCGACTTTCGAAAGCAGTTGTTATTTGTTATTGTTGCTGTTGTTGTTGTTGTTGCTGTTGCTGTTGGTTGCTAGTTGCTGGTTGTTGGTTGCCGCTTGTTGTTGTTGTTGGCTGTTGGCTGTTTGGTTTGTTTGGCTTGGTTGTTGTACGGTTGACAACGGTACCGCTCGGTAGCTGCTAATTGCAACGAGTTGAAGTTCGAGCTGCACGCGGGCAATTAACAAACCACAAAAAAACAAAATAAAAAATACGAAAAAAAAATATACCAATAAAATGTCAACAACAAAAATATATATATATAATAATATATATATATATATATATTATATAGAAGGAGAAAAATGTGCAATAAGGACACGCGCGTTTTCAAAACACACACACACAAAGCACACACACATGCACAAGAGTGTTTGGCTGCGGGTTTTTTTTTTTTATTAAAAAAAAAAAATTGCACAAAATTTTTTGTATTTTTTTTTTTTTGCTTTGTTTTATTATTTGATGCGGTTGTTTTTTTTTTTGTTGTCGGTTTTTTTGTGTTATTTGTTGTGTTGCTTGCCGTGATTTATTTGTGATTTGTTGATGCTTCACAAGTGGCGTTCGAAGTTTTGCTTGCGAATGCGAAGTGGCTTTAAAAACGCGTCTGGTCCGCGCCGTGGGTAAGCGCCGAATGCTGCATCCACCTGCTTTCTCGTAGCGAAACACTTCGCATGCGCAACGGCGACGGCGCCGACGGCGCACGAGGCAAGCAGCGCTGCGACGGCGCTGCGAACGCTGTTGCTGTTTGTTGTTGCTGCTGCGGCAACTGCTGCGGCAACTGCTGCTGATGTTGCTGTTGCTGTTGTTGATGGCGAAATTTCTTCTTTTCATTGATGGGCAGCAATAGCAGCAGCAGCAGCAACAACAACAACAACAACAAAAATATGAGACACGAATACAAATACGGTAATTCAGTATCGGTATCGGTATCGCTATCGGTATCGGCTTTGCCGGCTGCTTCTTATGCTTGCTTGTTGTTGCTGTTGTTGCTGTTGTTGTTGCTGTTGCTTGTGGCATGCGTTTTGTTGTCAGCGCTTAGTGTTGGTTTCCCCATTCGTCTGTTTTTGTTGCTGTTGCTGTTTTTCATTGGGCAGACGGGGGCAACTTTCAGTTGCAGACGCATTGCATCGCATCGAACCCAAGTCCTCCTCAAAAAAAAAAAAAAAAAAAAAAAAACTGTTTGCACTTTCTATGCACCGCACCGCGCCACCGATTTGTGGCACCTACGACCAAGGCAAACCATGCGCACGAGTCTCCCCCCCCCCCTCCTTCACCCACCGACAAGACCAACTTATACATAAAAATAAATATATTCTTTTCTTGTATTGAAAGCAAACGAGCCAACTAAAATCCCAAAGAAAAATTATTATTTTTTTTTATTTTTTGCTTTCTAATAAGGTTTTTATGTTTAACAAATATGTGCCAAAAAAAAGAAACAAATGTAGACTGTAAATTTAATTTAAAACAAATCGAATGCTTATCGATTGAAATTCAGATTTGGAATCGGAATCGCAATCAAAATCTAAATTCAAAATTTGACCAGATCCGGAAGCAATACAGTGTTGTGCAACGTCATTATAGTCTATAACATAATTTAACTGATATGAGAGAATTTATATATACACACACACATATATATATATATATATATATATATATATGTATATCTATTTTTTTTAATTTGTTTAATTTTGTACTCAAATGCCAGGGGAATCTTGAAGCCCGACAAGCTATCAAAACTTCCGCTTCTTCTTCTACTGTTTTTTTGCTGCTCGACTCTGCATCAATCAGTTGCAAGTTGAGGTCGACCCCTTAACTTGTGGGCGGCGTTCCAGATGCCCTTCTGGGTGGCTTTCTTGCTGATCGATGGTTGCTGCCATTTCTGCATCTGTTTGGGCGGCTTCCTAATAGCAGCTGCATCTTCAGCAACTTCGTGTTTTGTATGTTTTTTTGTTGTTGTTTTTTTGTGTTTTTGTTTGTTTTTTTTTTTGTTACAGTCGTCGTCGCCGTAATGCTTAATCGATTGTTCCACTTTTCCATAAAATATTTTTGCCAAGTGCCATCGCATTTGGTGTTGCTTTGCTTTTGCCTTGCCTTGTTTTGCCTTGCTTTGTTTTTGCTTTTGCTTTTGTTATTGTTTTTGTTGATGACGCTGTGGTCTGAAGACTGCTTCGGTGCCACTCTTCTTCTTCTTCAGGTGCACTTGCTCTGCTTGTGAATTGAAATGTTGCACAGTGTGTTCAAGGCAATAGACCCAAAATGAATTGAACATTTAACTTTGAGTGCAAAATAAATCATAAATCGAATTTATTTAACTTTTGTTTGACTTTTTTTAATTATCATTTTGTCAATTGTTTACTCTGAAATTATCTTGGATATGCCGAATTTTAATTATTATTAAAAACAAGCTGAGATTTCCTCAGAGTTCTTTTAGTCTAACAGAAACCCGCTCTTTCTTTAAACGAGATTATGAAATTTTCGATTGATTGTTCCCAGAGCCTATGATATAATGGTTCGATCCTATATCTAAACCATGTACTAACTTCAGCAAAAATAAGTATGTATATATTAAGTTATGTCAAGCTAAATACATTCTCGATAAGAACGATTTTTATCGATATTGTCGAAAAAAGAGAAAGTTGACGACAAGATAAAATAAAATCGTTATGAGAACTTTTATTTCAATGTTAGCTCTTTTAGACTATGAAATCGGCTTGATAGAGAGAAAGAGAGAGGGAGAGAGAGAGAGACGGCCATGGCAAGCTTGACTCCTGACCAAGGATATACATCTATGTATATACCTTATGGGGTCGCAGATGCATCCCTCTGCCTGTGACATACTTTTGGCCAGCTTCATTATGCCATATTATGTATATGTATATGGATGTTTCGAATCAGTGTGCATTAAACAGCGATTTCATCGCCATTTCAAGTCGAGCTGGCAGCTTTTATTAAGGAGTTGGAGTTGGGACTGGCTCACAGCTCGCAGCTCGCATCGCGATTCCTGTTTGCTAAATATGACCAAAAATACTTGTCTCGAAATTGGAGTAATTTCATCGCAACTTGCTGGTAGCTGGTAGCCAACTGGCCAACTGGCCAACTGGTCAACTCAACTAGCCAAGTCAGTCAGTCTGTCCGTCATTCAGTCAGTCAGTCAGCCAGTCAGTCGGCTGACTGTTGGTTCCGCCTGAAATTGGTCAATTGGTGACCGTCTCCAACGTCGTCTATCGATGCACACATTAAGTAACAGGCGGTCGCGAGTCGCGCCACAAAGTCTGCCAGTTGGTCAGTTAGTCAGTTGTTAGTTAGTTAGTTGTTAGTTAGTCAGTTAGTCGGCGGCGGCTCAATTATATGCATATATGCATATTTTTGCTCATTTTCCATGAGACTTTTCGCCATCAAATTTACACCCGAACTTCGACTTCGACTTCGACTTCGTCTTCGTCTCTAGGCCAATGTTTTTGTAGCAAATCAAGAGACAAAATGCTCTACAAATTAAACTTAAGTGTAACTTAAATTTCTCTTAATCTTGTACTTTAATTGCGTACTTAAATGTCTTCCAATTTAATTCATCAACTGTAGCAATTTCATTTATATCGGTCAAGAAACACAAAAGTTTTGTTAATTGGGAAACAAAAAAATAAAACATTTCTTACATTTCAATAAAATAAGTTTTGTGGCAGATGGTCGATCGGGAGATGTTCAACTCTATATATATATATATATATATATGTGAGTGTGTGTTTTTAGATACAAAGACAATCATCAAAGTCAGTCTGCCGCAGGGCCAAGCCGGGTGACAAGTGGGGCAAAGGGCTGTGGCAAGTTCCCATTGCTGTTCGCTTAATTGCTGGGCGCACGCCGCACGCATCTTAAGTAAATGCTGCTGACTGCCCCAAAATTTACCCCCCTCACGCCTCCCGCCTGCCCCACGATACCCTCGCCCCTTCTCCATGTCAACCTGCTCTGCTCTCAGATGTCTTATTAAAAGTATCTTGTTACTTTCACCGGCCGCAGACTTGAATTGCGCTTCAATTTCACACACATTGAACGGCTGACTAAGAAAGAAACAGAAACCGAAACAGACAGAAACAGAGGCACACACCGAGGGTGCATGAGAGGGGGATGAGGAGGGGACGGGCTAAAGAAAGGGGGCATGGGGACGGCGGACTCCATCGATCAGTTGACACTGACCAAATTTGGTGCTGGTGAAGGTCTCCACATTTCTCAACTATGGCACTAGTTTTGTAAAGTACACTCAGCGAAAAACAACGAGTGTTATCACGAAAGAGAGAGATGTAGGAAGAGAGTGGGAAATAAAATGATATATACCTATGTATGCATATTATACACCCACATGATAATAAATAATCCCAGTAGCGATTCCATGATACACATACGTAATTTTCATTTAAATACGTTTTTCATACACTTGCAGAGGGTATTTCGATTTTGTCTTGTAGTTTGTAACGCTCCGATCATTGGCTATATATATTCTTGATCGTCATTAGAAAGTAAATATTTTGCAGCCAGCTGGATCGGACATTATAGTCTCTATAGGTTTTTCTCGTATAAATAAATTGTTGTTTTTCCGCTCACAGCAAACTGCCCGAAGTCGAATCCCGACGGAGTTCAAAATATATCCGAGTTTATTAAAAATAAAAACAAATTAAAAAATCATTTTACTTGGAGCCAGCAAAAAACACAATTTTAATTACCACACTTTGGTCTGACTCAAGGGTATACAGTATTCTTTTCAGTGTTTTTTTTTTTTTTGTCTAATTAATTTATTTTTTGTTTTGTAATTTGTGTAGATTTGGCGTTCAGTGAATTCAGGTAGCATTCATTTGCATATAGCCATATTGTTGCAAGGGCAAACCGTTAACACGCTTTATGCCCTCAGCATACAACCAAAGATAGATGCACCATCATCAATGGCAACAGGTGTACGGGGAAGGTGTAGGGGACGGCAAAGAGGAAGAGGAAGCCGAGCCGAGTGACAGCGACTGTGGCTGTGGCTGTGGCTGTGTGGCAGTGGCAGTGGCAGTGGCAGAGGAGAAGAGCCATCGCCCAGTAAAATCCTCTTTAGCCACGCCAGGTTTTCTAGCCAGCTATTTGGGTCGCTCTCACAATTTATTAGTTTAGTTTTCATTGCATTGACACTTCATCATCGAGTGGCTGTCGTTTGTCATCTGTCGCATACAACTTTAACGTGCTGTTGTTAATAGTAGTAGTTGTTGTTGTTATTGTTGCTGTTGTTGCTGTTGTTGTTGTTGCTATTTGAGTTGTTGCAATAACCTTTGCGCTGACTGCAATCGGTCGCATGTTTGTCCATTATTGCCGGGTTACAAGGTGGCAACTGCAACTGCAACCAAAGTGAAAACGACACAAACAACCCGACAATCCGACAACCAACAACTACTAAAAAAAAAAAAAAAAAAAACAAGCCAAGAAACAGTAGCAGCGGCTGCCATTAAGCAATGAGAAGACACATTTTATTTTTATTTTTATTTTTCCTCACCAGTGCATCTTGGGAGTCAAACTCGTAGTCGAAGTCGGAGATTGGCCCTTTTGAGTAGTTCACTCAGTGACGGAAATGCAGCCAAAGAATTGGGTTAAAGCCAGTTGCCGCCATTGTTATGCCCTGTAATCAGTCAAGTGCCGCATTAGGGGTATTCTAAAATTGGTAACTACAACGCAAGTGAAAAATAAATTGATTAAATATATTTACTATTGATGATTTGCAGTCTAACTTTTTTAAATTATTGTCTTAATTATTTAATTACATTACATTACAAACTATTGGGTTAATAGACTAAAAAAAAAATATTATAATAATAAGCATAAAAGGAACCGGAACCGATAAATCGCTATTATTAGAACATCAGCAAATATCAATTTAAATTATAAAAATTAAATATAAATATAAAACTTTATTTGTAATATTTACACAATTTAGGTTGATAATCATCTTTAATAAAAACATACTTATGATTAACTAATTTTGTATCATTTGATTTGATTTGGGATAAAAAGAAAAAATTAAATTCTTAATTATTATTTGAAATATATTATATTAAATAAGTCAAAAAACTTTTTTTAAAATAACTTTCAGCTAAACTTTAAAATGATAGAAATTTGTTTAGTTCTTTATTTTTTGTGTTTTGTCAAATTATAACATTTTGTTAAAATAATGCAGAAAGAGGCTTGTAGAAGCCCATTTTTGCGCAGTGTAAAATAAACCAAACAAAAAAAAAGCAGCAAGTTGAAGAAATCACTAAACGTTCACACCAGAGTACAGGGTATCTACTTGTTAGGCACTTTCATTAAATAGTATTCTCACTGTTTACTGTTGTTGCTGCTGTTGATATTTGCTCGATTCGTTTCGCTTTTAAGTGTCGCCGGCATGCGTGGTAAAAGCTGAAGTTGCAACTCATGCAACTCATCCCAGCAGCAGCAGCAGCAGCAGCAGCAGCAGCAGCAGCAGCAGCAGCAGCAGCAGCAGCAGCAGCGACATCATCGCATCAACAACAGTTGCAGCGACTAAGGCGGCTTAGAAAGCGGCCCTCTTCTCTCCATCTCCATCTCCTTCTCTCTCTCTCTCTCTCTTTTTCTCTCTCTCTCTCTTTCTCTCTCTCTGTCTTTCTCTGTCTCTCTGTTGCCCGTCACTTCTAGCTCCTTTGCTGCTCGCTCCTTGCCTCCTTAGAATTCTCTGGAACGCAATTGAAACTCCTAAATTACAAACAATAAAATAAAAAAAAAATAAAAAAAAAAATCAGAAATGCTGAAAACGTTGGAGAGACGAAGCATGTGCAGCTTGTAGCATGTAGCATGTAGCATGTGGCAAATGGCAAGTGGCAAGTGGCGATCAATTTCACTTTCTCAGCACCCCAACAAAAGCTGGTCCCAAACATTGAAAGTCAATTAGCAGCTGTCCAAAAAGATTCTTCTGGCGAGCGGGCAGAGAAAAGAGAGAAGAGAGCGAGAAGAGAAAGAAGAAAGAGAGAAGCTCGCATCGATATTTTACATAGCTATTGTTATTGTTGTCATGCCTCAGTTTTAAAAGTACTTTTTTCTTATGTTTTTTTTTATTTATTAATTTTTTTTTTTTTTGGCAAACTGGGCGTGCGACCAAACAGAAACACTCACATAATCAAGTTCTCATACTCATGCACTCATACCCATGCATACTCATACTCATACTCATACTCAGACTCATACTTGGACTCATACTCATTGCAGTATTTGAGTTTTGGCACTTGAGGCACATTGGCTTGAGGCGCCGCTCTTTGTGGTTAAACACACACATATTTATGGGCCTCTCATTTCTCTAGATCTGGAATTTATGAAACTGAAGTTGGTCTGAATCCAATTCGAGTGCTCATCGATATAAAAATTAACTTAGACTGAGTACTTTTCGAATTTTTAAAAAAATTAGAATAATAATATTAAATAGAAGCTGCAACATCTTTATAAATATATGAAGCATTCATTTATAAATACATCTTTTACAAATTTATTTATTATATATAGCTATAAAAATAGTATTTATATATCTATGGGTCAGATCATATCAAACCGAAACCGGAATGGGAATCTCAACTTGACCAATAAAAATTCAAAACCAAAGTCCAAATAAAAATGAAATATTTTTGCAAGAAATAGTTGAACGAACCGATATTATTAGTTCCGAATAACAAGAACCAGTTCATAATATTTACAGAAAGGTTTCAACTATACTTTATAGATCTTTCTAAACATAATTTTAATTTATATTTTAAATTAAATATATTATAATTAAGAGGCTCCAAATATATCTAAATAGAAACATATCAATTTCAATCTAGGTTCTACACTCTGGATCACTTAAATATTGCCCAATATCAATGTTGAAAATTGAAATAGCTATCACATTTCCAGGGCTCCAATTCAGAGCGCATCTAGTGAAATAAGACACAAATTGCTACCATGAAAATATGCACGACGGATCACCCAAAATATATGTATATTCTATGGCTAGTAACTTTTACCCTGAGTATAACAAAAATAAAGAAAAAAAAATTATGAGCACTTTCCCAAATGAAAACAAAGTCGTCCACAATCCACAAATAGCATCACGAAGTGAGACTGAAACCCAGACTCTGAGAGATCTCGAGAGTGACCAAAAACCCCACCCAAATCCAAAATTCCAAATCGCAGACGCGACGATGATTGTGGAATATTCAAAGTGTTTGTGCCACGCATGCGTAAACAAATGAAAACAAAAATCGACTCGCTTGTGGCAAGATGAATGGGGCAGCCACCAGGCAAGGGCACGCACATGAGTCTGTCTGCGCATAATTTAACTTATCTAAACACTGCTGCACGTCGACAACTGTGGCAGGCACGAAGCGTACGTTGCAAGTACGCCCATTAACCATAAACCAAAGCCGCGACTTGCGTCCCCACCCCACCTCACCCCACCCCACCGATTGAACAACAATTATGAACTGACATAGTTTCCAGATACTCGAGTACTCGAGTACTCCCCAGTTCCACTCGAATGTATTTGTGGGGTATGCAACATAATTAAACTATGCAGTTGACCAGTTCAACAAGAGCTGCTAAAATTATTTGTGCATGACTTGCTCAACTGTGCCAGATTACAGGGTATCCTGTCAGTCATACAAATAGGGGAACAGTGTTTAACGAAGCCGTGGAAACAGCAGGCAGCAGTACGCAAATTCTCATTCACAAATTATATATATTCTTGATTAGCAACGAAGAAACTAAATCTACTAAAATGTATAAAGCGCAAAAAAAATATTTAAAAAAAAATAAAAAAAAAAGAATTAAATAAAAAATTAATAACAAAAATTAGTTCGTTTAGCGAATATCGACACAAATCGATTTCCGATATCAATAAGGGACTCAACTGTATAGGAAAAAACATATTTTCAGACTGAACAATCTAATATTACATTAAAAAAAAAAAATTTTAAAAAAAATAAAAATAAAAAAAAATTAAATAAAAAATTAATAACAAAAATGAGTTCGTTTTGCGAATATCGACACAAATCGATTTCCGATATCAATAAGGGACTCTACTGTATAGGAAAAAACCTATTTTCAGACTGAACAATCTAATATTATATGATTATATATATATATATTATGTCATTATTTATATAAATATATATATATATATCCGATCAGCAGCTCACTTTCCATTTAAACAAGACGGACTTAACTTGGTATATATAGATATATAGCTAATTAAAGGCTTAACTTGTTTTTTTTTTGCCATTAAGGGCAGCTGATTTTTATTGCTGGCGTCTCTTTTAATGCTGACCACGTTTTGTATACCATAATCAAATAATTAAAATAATTAAAAGTTTCGTAAGGTTTGCGCAAAACTAATCTTAAGTTAAGTCTTATATTGGCTGTTGATTTTACCATGCCCCATGCCCCATGCCACACACACAGTCAAAGTTAATTTCACTTTTCTAAATTGCAACCACAACAATGATGATTATTCAAGTAACAATTTTTGTTGTTGCTGTTGTTGTTGCTGTCGTTGTTGCTGTTGCTGTTGTTGTTGTTGTTGTTGTTGCTGTTGTTGCTGTTTCTGTTGTTGTTGCCGTTGTTGTACTTTGTGCACTTCCAGTTGGCATTCTTCAGATCAATCGAACAAAGCAAATCTTAATGGAATATGAACAACTCGCACAGAAATTGCCAACGGCATTGAGCTATGTTGATGAATCTTTATGATGCTGCTGCACAACATTAACAACAACAACAACAACAACAAACACAACAACAGCCACAACAACAACACACACAGTGAGCAATGTCCAGTCGCGACATTTGGCTTTTGATTTTGCTTTTGCGTTTGCCGCCTGCCAGCCAAAAAAAATAGTAAGTAAGTAGTAAGCGAGAGTGCTCGACTACGAGATAACCTGTAGCCTGTAGTCAGCGCTAAGCGGCAATCCTTCTTACCAGGAAAGTAAAATATTGTTGATTTGTCTATATATAAATTGTTTTTAATTTTTTTATTTCCTTTTCATTTATTTTAAAATATTAAAATATTTTAAATAATTATTATTATTTAGATTTTGTTATTATAATTTATTTGTATATTTTTTAAATCGTTCTATCTGAATTCGTTATCTAAAATCTTTTCCTTTTGTGCCCCCTTCTGAGCCAATTGCTCTTCCATCAACAGTAATTCTTGAACGAATGCAAGAATTTTTGAAAAACTGAGGATTTCGATGTTAAAATATGTTTCCCTAGGATAGAACATCTGCTTGAGTACTTTAAGTATTCCCCTTGATTGCCCCAAAATCGGCAGAATTCGCTACTGACTAATTTTACCGATCAAGTTTAATGTGGTAACTTTCTACATTTTCAATTTGTCTTACATTCCCATTCTTAAAATTTCCCGATTGCAACGATACGATTACGATTCGATAAATCATCACAAGAAACACGAAATACTCGAGTGATTTTCAAAACTTGTCTGTTCACATTCGAGAATGTTGGAAATGTTGATAGTGGAATCAGGCAATTAGTATACAATGTCCCATAGAGAGACCGATGATATATAATATAATATATATATACATATATATATAATAGTATAAACTTTTGCTGTCTTTGGTATATAAGAATTCTTTCTGATCAGGAATACAATTCACATATATAATGTATATTATTGCGTGCAGCACACTCCAATTGCAATGTGTACAGGGTATGTAAAACTGAAATGAAAAATACATCAATCAATTGCAAATAGAAAACAAAATCTTCCCAATCAGACGAATTGATCATTGAATTGCTCTCGGTTGCCCGGAGTCCGTTGCCCGGTTGCCCGGCTGACGGCTGACTGGTGCCGGGTGCCTCTCGGCTGGGTGCGGTACGGCTGGAAGAGCACTCTACTAACAATTGTAGAAAATGTTGCGCTTGCGGGTGGGCCCCACCTGACTAACTGACACACTGTCTGTCAGCCTGTCTGCCGTATTGACTGTATACCATACATATAAATATGTATGTATGTATACATATATGTATATGGATAAGTGTGTAAGTGTGTAAGTGGCCCAGAGGCTGGGCCTTTGGGTTTGGTTAGAGGAACGTGCCCGACGTAGAAAGTGTTAAGTCCAATTCCAAATATTCGCTGGTGAAATTTAAATCATTTTCAAATTTAATTACCGGCAAATAAACGTTTGACATTCCAGACGAGTCAGTCGCCTGCCACCTGCCACCTGCCACATGCCTTGTCACCCCGTTGGCTGCTGATGCTGTTGCTCGTTGCTTGTTGCTTGTTGCTCGTTGCTCGTTGCTGTTGCAGTTGTTGCTTTGGGGCGTGGCAGCGAATTCGACTGTAGCATCTAAACATCATAATTATCATTCATCAACAGTAACAACAGCAGTCATTATGATCATTGGCTCATTCTACAAATACGCACGACTTTTTCTCTTTTCGTGTTATTGTTGTTGTTGATGTTGTTGTTGTTGTTGTAGTAGTTGTTGTTGTTGTTGTTGTCTTTGAAATCTTGTTGGCATGTCCAAAAACAAAAGCTTAGCGCCTTATCATTTGTTACATTGAGAAATCGGGACCACAGTGCACAGTGGACTGATATGCAATTAGGAACAAATATTTATATACTTAAAGTGAACACAATCGCATACAATTACAAATTGTTAAACTATATATATATACATATATATATATATAGAATGAATAATATAGGTATATACGTAATTATGCGGTTAAATTTATAGTAATGCTGCTTCTCAAGGCATTTAATAATAAACATGACACATTTTATGGTGATAAAATCGAGACTTTTTCAAAAGCCTCAAAATCAAATAGAAGAAGAATTCAATCCGCCAAAACAAAAAATATTTCGCTTCTCATTTGGCAATGTTGTAAAATGCAATGATTTTCAATACTAAATTGTGAACACCCATCAAATCTAGTTTTTCGAAAGGGAAAGCTGAGGAAACTTCAATATTATTCCACTACTATTAAAATGATACATTTATTAAATACTTTACCAAAAAGAAAAAGTAAATAAAAAAAGAATACATTTAACGACTTTAATTTTCTTTATTAATAAATGTTTTAGATATGCCAACTTTTAATATTTACTTACCTACAAGATTGATGGCTTGAGTTTAAATACAGTTTTCATCATATTTAAACTATATTTAAGAGCATTTTGTTTTTAACAGTTTCCAACACTACCATTATTTTGATAAATAAAAAACATACTATAGGTATTATTATTATTATTTTATACAGACATCAAAGGACTTTCACCTCTCACATCATCACGTGCATTTTATTTGAATTTTATTGTAGTGTTATCCAAGCGCCATTATCTCATGTTGCTGTCAAAGTTAATGTTAGCTAACTGGCAGTTATATTGGATGCACTTTCAGTAATTATTTTGCTATTAATTTTAAGCTTTTTTTTCTCCTTTTTCATGCCAAATACTTAAAAGTTTGCTAAACTGCATAATACATTTGGACAGACAGATTTAGCTTTGGCATGAGAAAAAAATAAAATAAACAATTAATGCCAAATGACAAATTTTATTGCAGTGCATTTTGATAATGTGTTGACAATATATATGATCCATAGATCATAGACAGACAGACTGTGCCAGACAGCCAGTCACCCGGTCAGCCGCCCCTCAGTCCCTCAGTCTGCGTCGCAATTGCAACAGTGCAACTGCAACTGAAACAGTTGCACGCTTTTTTTTTTTTTGTTCGTTGAGTTTGTGATAAAATGGGTTACCGGCTCTTGTCTACGCATTTTGTTACTCATTATACCCTGTATAATACAAAATATTAACTTCCAAATTTTAAAGGCAATTCTATGTGCTTGATCAGCATCCATTTGCTACAAGATTTCAATCGCCCATTGCTTTCTAATGGCAGACAGGTAATCGATAAGTCTGCGATAAGAATCGATATTGTATGAATCGCATAAGCCTGTATTTAAATACACATGTACATAAAAAATAAAAAAAAAATCAAATAAAAAATATAATAAAATAAAATATATGTATGTATATATTTAGGCAGTTCAAGTTTGCTTTAAAATTATATGGAATCGTTAAGATTTACAAGGGGAAACTTCCTGCAAAAAATAAAACAATAACGTTAATTTTAAAATTGATTGATTTTCAATTAAATGCTCAAATTTAAAAGCATTAGAATTGCATAAGTCTACAGAATTTAAATACATACATACATATATACATATGCTTTTAATTTGTATTAAATAGCTGCATAAAATTAAAGCAATATCAATAAGTATTTGTTTTGATACACTTACAATTAAATGCTTAAATGTAAAAGCATTAGAAATTCATTTAAAAAAAATAATAATATCAAAATAATAGTTAAAATATTAAAATAAAATGAAAACAACAAATAATAATTAATTAAAAATTAAAGGCCATTAGATAGTCGATCATTTCAGCAATACAAATATGACTTGTTTTCATTCATCTTCAGCGCACAGACATATGTAAGTACACAAGTGTGTGTGTGTGCATGTGCCTGTGTGTGTGTGTGTGTGTGTGTGTGTGTGTGTGTGTGTGTGTGTGTGTGTGTGTGTGTCGATCAGGAGACATTTCTCGTTGGTCGTTTTCTCGCCTTTTTTAGCGCTGGCCACTCTTTTCTTTTCTTTTCATTTATTTTTTCTTTCTTTTTGGCGCACATAAAAAAAGCGGCTTTTCGTTTAAGTGCGTCGCGCCTGGCTGAAAGATGTCCGTCCGCTGGCCAAAGTTTGTCCAAAGACTGCGTCTGCGTCTGCGTCTGCCTTGTGTAGATGATGACCGCTAAAGCCGGAACTGGCCATAGAGCCAGTCGCTGCCGCTGTCGCTCTGTCGCCGTCGGCAGCGCGACGAAAGTTGCGCCGCTTTTGGGCTGGCCAACTGACTGACTAACTGACTGACTGACTGACTAACTGACCAAACCAGACAGAGACGCTGCAGACGCAGCAGCAGCAACAGCAGCAGCAGACGGCGAATGCAAGGCGGAAGAAGGAAAGTGAAGACGCTGCAGCTGCTGGCGTCAGGCGTCAGCGTTAGCGACGCCACCTGCAGCCGCAGCGCTGAGGATGTCAAGTGAATTGTGGATGCTGGATATGTCTGTGGATTGGATGGTATGTGGATGTTGAATGTAGCTCTGGCTCTGTGGCTGCGTGAAAATGCCGCCCAACAAGTTTCGCAATAAAGAGAAAGTGTCCAAAGGCTGTTCTCGCGATCGTAAAGAATAAATTTGTGTTTCCTGTTTGCTGCATACCTTTTTAACAGTCTCGCCACAAAAAAAAATAACACAGATTTCATCTTTATCAGCCGCCCAGCAAGTGGCGCGAGAAAGTTATTTAGCATGGGAAACTGACCGATGTCCAGGGCTTTTTTTTTGTTTGGAGAAAGAGCTAAAGGGACCGTTCAGTCAAAAAAAAAACAACAAAATACTATAGAAAATAAAAAAACTCGAAAGGCAGCCAAAAATACTAAATTGCCGCTGTCGATGTGCATCTCTATCCAAAGTGCACTTGCACAGTGGTGCATGCTTTATGAAAACAGCAGCAATATTTATACGCATAAGCACTGAAACGTTTGATAAGAGTGCGAGCGAGAGAGAGAGAGAGAGAGAGATGCTGGATGCTTGCATTTCAATATCAATTTCCATAAGCTAAGTGACGTATTGCACAAAACACACACATGTACACACACGTACTAGTGCGCCACTGTTGACAACTGATTCGCAATTTACAGCTAGATAAGTAAATCAGTGCAAGTCAAGCATAGCTAATTTAGCTATAGTTAAATCTATACAAATGTTGCTGTTGGTGGAATTATTGCCCATGGCATATAATATACATATGTACGTACATATAAATATAATAATATATTTATATATACATACATACATATTTATTTATATTTATATGTGAATGTAAATTTATATTAGAGTATTTCTGCTGATAGCTAGAGTTATGCGGCAGTTTATATTGCTAAAGTCGTTGGTCATTTGGCCATAAAATTGCTTTGTGCACAGCACTGAGAAAATGCGATTGTATGTGTGTATTTTATTTTCAGCTACGATAATGAATAAGCGACAAAAACAACGATCACATTTTAATAAACTCTACATAAAAATGCTGTGTAATATACAACTCTGTCTGCACACACACATAAATATATGTATGTATGTATGTATATGTAATTGTATTTATGGCGTCTTATCCGCTAAAAGTCAGATCTGGTGCTTGCGGCAGCCGCATCCGTTTGCGATGGAAACACAGTGTTTCATCTACAACGCAACAAGCAACTCTCTTAGTTCAAGCGCTCAATTAGCGCATAAGCGGATAAATAATACGTATCCTTATCCGAATGACTGCACTCAAAAAGGCAGCTCAGCTGCTGTTTTTACCCATATTTCTGCTGCTGATCGATTGGCCCAGCGCCTTGGCCTTGACAAAATTTAACAGCTATACGACACAATGCAGAAAGCGAACGGATCTGCGCAAGAAATGCCCAAATGTGAGTGAAATCATTTCAAGAAATAAGACAGAAACAAAAATAAATAAATAATACAGATTTCAATGATGAAAATCAATCGTATAAGAATATAAAAAGTCCAACTAAATATTTTTGGGGCTATATAAAAAATGCAATAGCGAGATTCCACACATGCATGCACATGTACATTGTGTATGTGTGTGTTTGCTCTCTCATCAATATGCGAGTGAAGTGCGACTCTCTCATTCAGAATGTGTCTGGGGGCGAAGAAATGGGCGCACAGTGATGCCAAAATCAATCACACTTTCTAAGTGCCTGGCCTGACTGACTGACGTCCGCGTCTCGCAGTCACTGTTGACGTCGCCGTCGCCGTCTCAGTTGCTGGCGCCGACATTGCGCCAACGTTGACAGGCGGTCAAGTGCAGTGATTTTTTTTTTGCGAATTTTTCTAACGATTTTTTTTTTTGTTTTGTTACTAGCTGTAAAGCGAACGCAGCCAAAAGCCACAAAAACAAATTGAACAAATGCACAAAGTGACATGCAACTACATTTTGTACATATGCATGTATGTGAGTGCGTGTGCGTGTGTGTGTGGCTTAATTTCGGTTGGCACGCACATTTGCCCCAATGAATTTGAGTCTGCTGCTGGCTGCACAGTGGTACTCACATCTGTGTAATTGTTAGAATGCAAAAAATAATAATATAATGAAAAAACAAGTAAGAATGCTGAGGTCAAGTCAGATCGACTACGATATAATATTATATACCATCTGTTTGATAAATTATAGTCTTTTTGCCAAATTTTATACATCTTGTAAGCAGATAATCAGCGCCTTGCGACGATTTTAATGTCATACCATTCTCACACATAATTTGTCCAGTCTTAAAAAAAATCGACCTGAATTGTTGTCAAATTGTTAATCAGTTGATAGTTGAGAAAGTAAATATCCAAATTTTATGGTTGTGCCTTTCTATAAACCAGGGCTTACATTTCTAAATTTCAGGTTGGGGTTTTCTAATATTTGGAAAATGTAATATGTCTAATTTCCAGGATGTATATTGAAGCATTGTTATATTAAATTTTTTATTACTTATATTATTAGTAAACATTTGTGTGTTAAGAAACTCAAAAATTTTACGTTATTTTACATTCAACGTAAGTTTAAAAAACTTACAACATAAAAGCAGCGCCAGTAAATTTCATTACTTGTTTCTGAATTTTTGAAAGAAATTTGTCTAAAAATTAGGTTCTGCATAGTTTTAGAAATACTTTCCATTATTTAGAAATATATCCCCGGAAAATTGAAAACGTCATATATTTGTTATTGTGGATTTAGGACAAGCCTTTCTTAATTTTAGAAATATGTTTCATAATAATTCGAATTTATATCTGATAAATAGAAAAACGCTCAGATGCAATTATTGAATTTTATTGTGAGTAATTAATGAGATCTGCACAAATATTCGAGCAGGTGCGTGCCATAAGGAACTTCAATCTGACCGAGATGATGGGCAAATGGCATGTGGTGCAGTATTATGCATCCACCGAGGAACTGCCGGAATATGCCTGTATGCGCAGCAATTTCGCCTTCTCCATTGAGGACCGGCATGTGAGATAATCGACAACAATATATTATATACCATAACATATAAATAATATCCATTTTCGACAGATAACGATGAACTTTAGTTATATCTTTGCCGAGGATCCGTTGCGCGAAAAGCTGCAGGGTAATATTACGTGGCTAATACCGGATCCCGAGACTCCGGGCCACTGGAAGCACACAGAGGATATATGTAAGTCGCTTAATCCACATATATATATAATCCACAAATGTTGAATTGACGAATATTTCCAGATGAGGGCGTCTATAATACTTATGTGCTGGACACGGATTATGCCAATTGGGGTTTAATTATGCACTGTGCCGAGAAGAAGAAGCATTCGCGTTATTTATCCGCATTGCTCTTGTCCCGGGAGCAGACATTGGGCGATAATGTTATAACATATTTGAGGTTTGCCACTAATACAAAAGACAATTTTTTTCATACTTAAATTTACGCAAAATGTAAATTTTTAGGGAGAAACTGCCGCGTTATTGTATCGACTTGTCGTTCATGTTTCCGATTAATCAAACATCGTGCGAGCATCTGATGGAGTCCAGCAAGGATGATCCACTGGCGTATATTATCAATGGACAGCAGAGTGGGACGGACAGCCATAAGCTAATCAATAAGCTATAAATAATAATCACACAATAAACAAACGATGCAAGAAATTTAAATTGTGGCGCCAACGTGAAGTTGGTCCCGTCACTTACTTGATGTTGGCTGCACGCAGCGTTTTACTCAACAGAAGTTAGCCGCGTAACGCGTTTAGAGCTGCAACGATAACACGCAAGTGCGCAGCGTAAATGTTATCGGAATAAAGACAACACTGCGTTCGTTCGTGGCGAATGTCAGGCCTTAAACAACGCAAACAAAATTTGGTCACTCTAAATTGTAGTTGCGAAGAAAAAATTAAATATATTTTGTGTGTGATTTTAATGCTTAACAAATTAGATTGGCCAGAAAATAAGAAAACGGTGCATTTGAACCGTTCCATTGAATCAGTGTGCCACAATGTGCAATAATTGCAAGTGTCGCACAGCAAGCGATTTGTATGTATGTAATTTGTAGCTGTTGTTGCGATTTGCTGCTGCTGCTGTTAAAAGTGGTGGAAAATGTGTGCAACAAAAAACATGCAGTTTGGTACACAACACTATACACAATATTAACCAATCGGCTGCATCATTGAGTGCCTTAGTTGTTATTATCGTAAATTGTTTATGCGTGTGTGTGTTTGTCATGCGAAAAAGCATCGCAAATATTCGCGCGTGCAACAGAAAATTGCGCCAATAAGCTAAGCGAACGAAACGACAACGTTTCTGTGTCTGTGTTTCTGTGTTTTTTTTTTATTGCATTCCTACTCGCTCATACACACACAAACAGACACACATGCACACATATAGAGCAACAGAGATTTGAAACACACGCATACATATATGCATGTGTGCGTGTGTATGCATATACATATACATATACCCACATGCAGAGCAGAGCAGAGCAGCAATAAAAACAACAAACAACAACAACAAATGTTTTTTTTCCAGGTGAGCCAATGCAACGCAGAAAAAAAACAAAAGTTTCAAACATTAAATTAACAGAAATTAAGGATATACAGTAATATGTGCAAATATTGTCAAAAAAGAAAATAAATAATGCAGAAATAACTGAATAGCTCACAAGTGCGGGAAGAACAAAAAAAAAATTAAAAAAATGGGCGATGTGAACAGAAATGCGGGATATACAGTACTATCTACAAATAAGACAACGCTAAAAGATGTTAAAGAAAATAAAATAATAGCGCAATTGATCAAAACAAAGTGCAATAAATTAGTTTTTTTTTCGTTGCCTGCTTTTTTTTGGCAACAATAAAAATGTGTGTAAAAACGGAGTCGGTGACTATTGTGTTCTCGCTCGCACGCACGTCGTGTTTACGGTTGCCTGTTTGTGTTGTTGTTGTTGCTTTTTGACATTTGCTGCTGGCAGAAGCTGCTCATTTTTTTTCTTTAATGTCAAAATATGGCTCAGGAGTACACACTATATGCGCGTGTGTGTGTGTGCAATATTAATTATGAATTGTGGATAAATGTTTAATTATGTCTCTTATCTCTCTCTTTTACACTCAGCAGCGTAATTGTTGCGCCAACAACAGCAACAACAACAAAGAGAGCAATAAGCGCTTAGAAGCAGTATAAACAAAACAGAAGAAAGAGCGGGAGAGAGAGCGAACAGAAATCTTTAAACGGGACTTTGTAGCGGGACTTTGCTCGATCCTTTTTGTTTGTTTTTTTTTTTTTTTTTTTGTGTTCAAAATGTCACGGTGGGGCAAGAACATAGTTGTGCCCCTGGACTCACTGTGCAAGGAGAAGGAAAACACAAATCGTCCCACTGTCGCCCGATCCGTTGGCACCGTGGGAAAATGGGGCAAAATGGGCTTTACTTCGACACGCACCTACACACTGGCTGCACTGCATCCGATGGCCGCTGCTGCGGCCGCTAGTCCCGCCCAAAGTCCGGCCTCGTCGCACGATCACGATCCGAATGATATGTCCATATCGGTGCCGGAGCCACCGAAACCCAAAAAGTTCTTCAAGTCTCGCAATGCAGCACCGCCCGAAGTCATCGCCCAGATAATACAACAGTTGCCACATTGTGGCGCCGCTGGCAATTCACCCATGCGAGATCCGATGGCAAGCACCCATACCCACCATCAGCAGCAACATCAGCTTCACCATGAGCCGCTCAAGCTGAAGCTGAGCAAGGCGAGCAGCTCCGCTGAGCGGAAGCGTAAATCACCCAAAAAGAAGGCAACAACAATAACAACTGCAATTCTAACGCCCGGTGCGTTAAGTGACAGCATGTCCATGGATCTGGCAGATCACATGCTCGACCTGGCAGCCTCATCACCCACTACCACCACCAACAACACAAACACAACCAGCAGTGGCAACACGCAGAAGAAGAAAAAGTTCAAGGAGGAGATGAAATTAAAGCCGGAAGCGCCGCCGTCAAGAATATTGGGACGTGCTCGAAAGCAGGTCAACTATTGTGAGGTCGATGAGGACGAGCGTTATCCAACGCCTGTGAAGGACCTCATTATGCCCAAGACGCGTCCGGCGGAGACGGCAACAAATGCACAAGATGCTGCAGTGGGTGGAGCTGTGGGAAGAGGAGGTGCAGGAGTAGGAAGAGGAGCAGCAGCAGGACTAGTTGCCGCAGCAGATTCAAGTCCAGCGCTTCCACCACCAGTAACGGCGCCCAGCGCTTCATCATTAGCAGCTCCAGCAGCAACTGCTCCAACTGCTCCAGTTCCAGCTGCCGCTACAGCTCCAGCAACAGTGCCATCCGCTTCCGCCTGCTCTTCCAGCGCTTCCCGTACACCCGAACATCCGCCAATTGTTCTACGCATTTCCAAAGTAAGTTGCACAAAAAAGATAAATTTATATTTATTAATTTTATTTTATTACAATTTATTTTAATTATACAAATTATTATTTATAGTTTTAATTTTAGCATTAATTACAATTTTTTTTTTTTGCACAAAAAATCTCCATTTATGATTATATTTTTATTTTCTTGGAATTTCAATTACATTTTGCATAGCTTTAATCTTTTCATTTAATACATATTTTCTTACGGTATTTATGTGTATATTTTTATTTTCTTGACTTAGAAAACACAAAACTAATATGTTCTTTTAGTTGACACACTGTCAACCACTGTGCGCGCGCATGCGAACGATCGATAGTTGTCTCCCTTTCTTTCTTTCGGTAACTCACGCACGCATGCACGCACGATCGATCGCTCGCTCACTCTTTCGTTCGCTCACACACATACATATGCATTGGCTGTTTGAAGCGCTCTTCTGAGCGCTGTGTGGGAAAGAGAAAGCGACAACAACAACAACAAGCAGTGTTAAATTACGCGCGCTTTTACATTAAATGGAGTCTTTTTTTTTGTGCTGTTTTCTTGAGTTGCTGTTGTTTTCTTTTTTCACTAATAACGCCGCCAGTTGTTGTTTGTTTCCGTTGTGCGACAGTCGTCGCTCGCCACTGAAAAAATAAACACAATAGGAATTGTAAACTGTAAACTAATCTAATGTTTATCTACAGTTATTAAACAATAGAATAAATTTTCATTTCAATTTTCAGGGCACATCGCGCTTAGTCAGCACGGATAGCGAGGAGCCGCCAAATAATTCGCCGACACATTTCCAAACGCCCAACGATGAGAATAATGAACGAGTTCCTTTCGAAGCTGCAGCAGCAGTAGCAACAGCAATAAACCCAACAACAACAGCAGCAACAACAACATCAGCGACAACAACAGCAGCAGCAACAACAACAACGCCAAAAATAACTGTAAAACCGCTAAGGCCGCCAACTGCAGCAGAAGCAGAAGCAAGGCAAACAGAAGCAGACGAAGAGGAAGAAGACGAGGAGGAAGAAGAAGAGGAGGAGGATGAGGAGGAACCGCCCGAAATCAATTATTGCACAGTGAAAATCTCACCGGACAAGCCGCCCAAGGAGCGCTTAAAACTGATCATCAAAACGGACGTGATTCGCAACGCGATTGCCAAAGCAGCCGCTGCAGCAGCAGCCAAAGCAGCTGGCGAGGATTCGCGCAGCGAAAAGAAATCCAAAAGCAAAAAGCACAAGCATCTCAAACACGCGGCCGCAGCAGCAGCAGCAGCGGCAGCAGCAGCCGCAACAGCAGCAGCAGCAGCTGGAGTGGGCGTGGCAGCAGCTACTGAGCTGGTCAACTCGGAGTTTAAAACACCGTCGCCACACCTGGCGCTGAACGAGCAACAACAGCAGCAATCCCAGCCCACAACACGCTCCGCTCTGATTTCGCCGCCCGAACACGATTTTGATTCGCAATCCTCGGTGCTGGGCAGCAACTCATCCAAGGGGAATAGCACGCCACAGCTGCTAGCGCAGTCGGTGCAGGAGGATAGCTGTGTGATACGCAGCCGTGGCTCGAGTGTCATCACCAGCGATCTGGATACAAGTCAACATTCATCGCTGGTGGCGCCACCCTCTGACATTGAGTCGCGACTGGAGTCCATGATGAACATGGATTGTGGAGGGGGTGTGGCAGCAAATGTTGCTGGCGAAGCGGAGTCGGCTCGGCCACTGCAACAGGCCGACATATTGGCTGTGCTGCGTGGCGAGGTTCTCATGCCACGCCTCAATGGTGAGCAGGAGACGCAGCAACAGCAGCAGCTGGGTGGAGCGGGTGGTAGCAATAAGCGGACCACACGTGGACGCGCTCGCAAGGCGAACAACAATGCAGAGATTGTGACGCCGGCTGCAACGGAGACGCGCACACGGATGCGCAACAAACTGCTGCTGGAGGAGGCAACTCAGCAGAGTACAAAGCGCGCA
Source organism: Drosophila kambysellisi (assembly GCA_035042185.1). NCBI lineage: Eukaryota > Metazoa > Arthropoda > Insecta > Diptera > Drosophilidae > Drosophila > Drosophila kambysellisi. The sequence goes on from JAWNLS010001080.1 coordinate 251,105, forward strand.
ACACGCGCTCGTGCCACAACCACCACCACCAACAACAACAATAATAAGCGAACAGAGATTGCAACTGCAGCAGCAGCAAGTGCTTCAATGCATGCAGTGGATGCAACAGCTGCAGAGGCGCCTCCACTTGCTCTTACTCCATCTGCTGCCGCTCCTGCTCCTGCTCCCACTGCTCCTCCACGACGTGGTCGCGGTCGCACTGCTGCCAGCAACAACAACAATTTGCCCAGCAGCAACAACAACAACAATGTGCACAACAATATCAATAAAATTGCTGCGAGTCTGTCGGCTAAAGCAGAGGCGAGTCGTGCCACAACGGACAATGGCGCCGGTGGCGCCGCAACGCGTAGCTATGGACGGAAACGCAAAAATCAGCAGGTGACGCAAGTGTTGCAAGTATTCCAGGTGCAACAGCAACAGCAGACTGCCCCGGTGACAATAACAGCAACGGCGGAACAGATGCCACTGGATACGGATGCAGTACAGTTGAAGCTGAAGCAGCAACATCTCGCCGAGCAGCTGAGGAAACAGGATGAGGCACAACCAACGCCCGCCAAGCAAATGCACACAGATCTCGATTTGGCGTTGGATTTAGAACTGGATCTGGACATTGGGCCGGATTACGAGCCGTTGCACGAAACGTTGCACGGAATGGAACAGGAACCACATACACAGACGGAACCGGAGCATGACATGGAACCGGAACCGGGCATGGATGAGTTGTCGAATACATCGAACAGTTCGTCCATGATGCAACATGATGGCTCCTCATCGTCGCCGCCGTTGCGTGACTATAAGTTCAAGGATAAATTTAAGCGAACAATTACGTTGGACAACCAAGTGCCAGGTGGAGCAGCAGCGGCGGCAGCAGGAGCTGCAGCAGCGGGTGGAGAAGCAGCGTTAGCTGTAACAGGAGCTGTAGCAGCTGCAGGTATCGCAGCGGGACTAGCAGGTAGAGCAGCGAGTGGAGCAGCTGGAGGAGCGGCGACAAGTGCTGCAGACAACCTGGAGGCAGCCATCAACACTGGGAGCAGCAACAGCACAACGCAGCCACCAAATCTCGAAGAGACGCAACGTGGCGCCGTCAAGCTGGTCATATCGAAGAAGAAGGGTTCAATCTTCAAGAGTCGTGCTTTGGTGCCATCCGATCAGGCGGAGCAAGCGACGGTCTCCAAACGGCATCTGTACAAACACAGCTGGGACGCTGCCCTCGAGGCAAACGGTGGCGGCAATGGCAGCGATGCCAGCAGCAACGCCTCCGCCACGACAACAGCTGGCGGCGGCGGCGGCGGTGGCAGCGGCAGTGGTGTCGCTGTGGGCGATAATCTAGCGGCAAGCAAAGCGGCCGCCATCGATGCCATCTATGGGGACTTTGGTGACTCCAATTCCAATATCAATACCAGCAGCGGTTCAGCGCTGCGTGGCGAAAGTCCAGCGTTAGGCAAACTGAGCGCTGGTCGCCCCACCAAATCGCAGCAATCCACGACGGCTGCCTCGAGCAGCGATGCCTTCGATCTGGATCTGGAGCCGAGTGCGGATGACGGCATGAGCATGGGTAGCATGGGTGCAATGGCGACGACGGCGACGACAACATCATCGTCGGCAATGGCTGGCTTGCGTGTAGAGCGGAAGACCAAGGAATACTATACGGTGGTGCGCAACGTGAAGACGGCACATCAGATCCAGGAGATTGGTGAATACCAGGAGATGTACGACGATGTCGAGTATATACTCGATGCACTACAGCCCCACAATCCGCCGCCGACACGTTGCCTCTCCGCCCTCCAGCTGGCCACCAAGTGCATGACGCCAGCGTTTCGAATGCATGTGCGTGCCCATGGCGTCGTCACCAAGTTCTTCAAGGTGAGTAGCAGATCTAAGCTTGCCAGAGAAGCGGAGCAGAGGTGTAGACAATTTCTGGCAGAGATTCATCGACTGTATCGATTATTAATTGTTGGCCACATTTTGTATTTTTGCAGGCGCTCTCCGATGCCAATCGGGATCTGAGTCTGGGTCTGTGCACCTCGGCGATTATGTACATCTTGTCGCAGGAGGGTCTCAACATGGACCTGGATCGGGACTCGCTCGAACTGATGATCAATCTGCTGGAGGCGGAGGGTGTGGGCGTGGGCGTTGCCGCATCGACAACAGATCGCGCCAACTATGAACGCAACAAGCAAAAGGTGCGCGAACTATGCGAGGAGATCAAGGCTCAGGGTAAGGGCACCCATCTCAATGTTGAATCGATAACGGTGGGCACCCTGGCGATGGAGACGCTGCTCTCGCTCACCTCGAAGCGGGCAGGTGAATGGTTCAAGGAGGATTTGCGCAAGCTGGGCGGCCTTGAGCACATAATTAAAACGATATCGGATTTCTGTCAGCCGGTGATTGCGACAGCGGCCACAGACATGTCGCTAGTTGTATGGCAACCGACACTGCTCGACAACATGCAGACGGTGGCACGTTGCTTGCGCGTCCTCGAGAATGTTACCCAGCACAACGAGGCGAATCAACGCTATATGCTCACCTATGCCAAGGGACGGGCCGTGGACACGCTGTGCTTCCTGTATCGCCTCTGCGATCGCCAGCTGCTGTTGCATCCGTGCAGCACCAGCGAACAGAACAGCAGCAAGGAGCATCCGGGCGTTGCAATGCGTGAACTACTCATACCAGTGATGAAGGTGCTCATCAATTTGACGCACACATTCAACGAGGCACAGCCGTCGCTCGGCGCCGAGCTGCTTGGCAAGCGCAGCGATGTTATCGAGACCAGTTTCCATCTGTTGCTGCTCGCGTCCAACTACATTCCGGATCGATGTGTCTTCGAGCTGAGCATTCTGGTGAGTAATTCAATTGTCTACCATTAATCAAGCAAGATGCAGAAGACAATACAGTCTTCAACACAGCCAGCCAAGAAAACATACAGACAGGTTGTGCCGGGGAAGGCCATATTCTTAGAACTGCGTCTTTTGTTGTTATCAGTATCGAAAACTGGGCATTAGGCATTGTTGTTCAATGTTTTCCTTCTGATAACCTTCCTGTCTAAATCTCCATCCACACGGCACCACAACGGGCCAAATATGGCCTATGTGTGCCGAACCATAGGATCTTAAGATATATAATATATAGAAAAGTCCTGTTTATATCGGGCATTCCTTGACATTATTATTATATATTTATAATGATTTAAGTCTTCAATCTATACATAGGGATGTTGGAATCATTTCAATAATTTACGATTGAGTTCATCTTTTATTCGAAGTCGTTTTCTTTGTTGCCAAAGAAGTTAGTTTGACATATTTTTAAACTAAATGTTTTTTTTTTTTGTTCTCTCTGTGTGTTATTTTTTTCAGGTGCTTACGCTGCTGATCAATCTGTGCATGTACACGCCACCGAATCGTGCCACGTTGATGCAGGCACATGCGCCCGCCGAATACGTTGCCGACAATCTCCCGCCCGGGGATCAGGCAGTTAGCGCCATGCAGGCCCTGCTCGAATACTTTTACAAGTGCGAGGAGCTGGCCAGGTTAGTTAGACTCACGCACATATATATATATATATATAGCTATATATATTATAATTGGTATAATGCCGCTTTGATTGCAGACTTGTGGAGAAGAATACGGATGCGTTCCTCGAGAACAATGAGAAGGGCAAAAAGAAGCAGGAAGAGGTCGAGGAGACAGTCAACAATCGTAAGTTGTCCAAACCAAACAACAACATATATCTATATATATATAAATATACTTACTGATCCTATTTTTCATTTGGCAGTTGTGCAACGCGCCAGCCATCACATGGAGCACACTCTGAAGGGCAGCTATGCGGCAATATTGATTGGTAACCTGATGAGCGAGAATGAGCACTATGAGAAGATTGTGCGTCGCCAGCTGCGTGGCAATAGTTTTAAGGAGATCGTCGGTGTGCTGGAGAAATATCACACATTCATGAATCTGACTTCGAGTGTGAGTAATCAATCAATTGTTTACAAATATAAATGAGCAATTTAAATAATGATTTTTACAGTTGGAGGCAGCATTTGTGGCACACATGAAATCGACTAAGAAGATAATTGACAACTTTAAGAAGCGCGACTATATCTACGAGCATGCCGATGAGGATCATGCGATAGCGATGCCACTTAATCTGGAAACGACAGCGCATCATCATCATCATCATCAGCAGCAGCAACATCAGCAACGTCAGCAACAACAGCAACTACAACACCAGCAGCAGCAGCAGCATCATCAACATCATCATCAGCATTATCATAATGAGGCAAGTGATGTGTCGATGCAGACACAGGATGCCGGTTGCAGCAGCACCACAAGCAGCAGTGCAACAATCATAAATACAAACAACAACATTAGCAGTGGAAGCAGCGGTAGCATGCCACGTGTCTTCAAGACCTATAGCAGTCATAGATAATTAATGTCAGATGATGAGCTAATTAACTATATAGTAGAGTATATGTCGCCGCCAATCCCTGAAAGCCTGCCACCAAATGAATAATTCTTAATGTTTGTTGTAATTGAAGCGGACGAAGAATTTGCTGTCGTCGTTGTGTTTAATTATTTATTTCCTATTCTGAATGTGTATGTGTTCCGTAATAATGCATAGAGAGCCAAACATACACACAATACACACACACACACACACACACAATACACACACACACACACACACACAATACACACACACACACACACACAATACACACACACACACATAATGTGCTCCTTTGCTCGGATTTTGTATTTGTTTCATTATTTTTTTTTAGCTTAGCTTAGCAATATAATATATTGTCTTGTATTTAAAAAACAAACAAAAACAAAAGTGATAGCAAATTTTCATGAGCATGGTCAGCGTTTTAACTACAATCACACGGACACAAAAACACACACACACACACCTATTTACACACAGATCCAAGCAAAAGAAAAAGAAAAAAACACTCAAAGATCCAAATTACTACTGATAAATGTGTACGTTATATAGTCATAAGCAATATTAGCAACTATTATTATTATTATTATTATTATATATATGTATACCTTCTCACACACACACAAAACACATACACACACGCAACTAATAATCGATTGTACATATTGTTTATCCGACGATTTTATCCAGCGCTACCTAGGTTTTATTTAAATGTTTCTATTGTCCTTATGTATAATTAATTATTAATTTTTTTTTCGTAATTGTATGTTCTATATAAGCACACACACACACACATTTATACACACATACAGACACACACATGTACATGTATAAAGTAAAAGATTAAATGTATTGCAGACAAAAATAAAGAAAAAAAAATATAGTTATTTTATTGCGTATAGCGTTTAAGTGAAAAGAACTCTATCCATAATTATATATATATAAATATATATATATATATATGTATCTGTATATCTATGTGTATGTTTAAATGAAGTAAAAAAATGTCATATTTAGGCTTACAACTGAGATATATAAAAAAAACACAATTTTGGGAACAAAATATATATGTATGTATTTATTTTTTTTGTGTTTTTTAAAATTGTCGATAATGTGAAAAATATTACTAAGTAAGGATACTATTACACACTATACATCTAAATATTGTTCTTGCAGAAAACAAAACAACAAAAATAAAATAAAATAAAAATTCAAATAAAATGATAACCTACGATTTTTGGGTTTCGAAAGGATTATATTGACTAAATGTTATCTCGTAACAGAGGAATCTTTCTTATTTTTAATTTATTTGGCTGAAATAAAAAATAAATAAAACAAAATCCTGTCAAAAAATCCAAAAATTAAAAACATTTTGATATTTAAATAAGTTGCTTGGCGCAAATCTGTTAATATGCAGCTCTGTAAGCGGTGGAGCAGTGCTGTTAGCGGAGGAGCGCATAATGAGCAGAGACGTGCACACGTGAATGACAGAAACGAGCAGTAGTCGTAATTTATAGGAATTGACAAACGGGACGGCAAAATGATGCGAGAATAATAATAAAAAAAACCTAGCGAAAAGCAACTTATTTTGTTTTGTTTTTTTTTTTAAATAATCGCAAAATATTAAATTGAGTGCGTCATCCTGTCGTTAGCGTTGTGGTCGTCGTCGTGTCGCAATAATAACAAAAAAAAAATAGACGAGTTGCCAAAAGTTCGCCGTTCAAAACTATAAATTGCAAAAGAAACAAACAAACAAGTAAACAAAAAATAAGAGGAAGAAGAAGAGTTGCACAAAAGGAAAGAGCGAGAGAGTGAGAGGAAGAGTGTGTGAGAGAGGGAAGCATGTCGAAGGCGCCACGCCCACGCCAGCGCCAAGTGGGCGGCGGGCAGAGTGCGAAATGCGCCAAGACAAATGTGGATGCTGAGAAGAATATGAAGGGTGACAAGGATGCCGAGGGGGATGTGAGCAGCGCTTTGGATTATACAAACAGCAGTTCAATTATTGAATTTCTGGCCAAGGAGCAGGACTGCAATATTGAACAAACCGATCCCGATACCATTTTCCAGGAGGTCAGTCGCCTCTCCGATCATACTGATCTGCGATCCGTTGATGAACTGCTGCTGGAAGCGGAACGCCTGATTCGGCAACAGATGCGTCTTGGTGGCGACTCGGAACCGATTAGGGCCAGTGCCACACATACGCCATCGTCACCATCTTCGCCGCAATCGTTGTCGTTGTCGTCACCCCAGAATAGCATTCGTTTGAATACGCGCTTCACTCGCTCAATTGAGCATGTCCAGGTCAGCGTTAAAGCGAATCCCGGCCAGATTACGTTGAGTAACCAGCGGCAACAGGCAAAGGTAGCAGCAGCAGGAGTAGTCACACAGACACAAACACATCCCCATTCCCATCCTCAACCCCATCCCTCTCCCCATCCAGTTGCCGAGCAGTTGAGCAACTTTGTTGCCTTCGTTGATAGTCTGCCCTCGGAATCGGTAATTTCCGAGGAATCAACGCCCAAGGATCTGCACACGAATCACACAAGCTTACATAACGGTAACGATAACGATAACGCGACCTTGGCACAGCTGCAGCTGGAACAATTGGACAATACAGATGACGATGAGGATACGGTGAGTGAGAAGCCTTCTTAACATAAAATCATCTATAAATACACTGTGTATGTGTGTGTGTGATTTGTACAGCTGCAGGCCGAGGTTGACAAAACTAATAGAGATGGTCCTAATAATCTTCCTTCCAAGTTTGGTAACTGTAGCTATTAAATTGCGGGAGATATGGGCATTTATCAGTTTTTGGGGTCGGAAGTGGGCGTGGTCCAGGGTGTTACTAACAACAAATTTAGTGACTTAAGTTTTAAAAATTGCGTGAGATATATGGTCTTATCAATTTCATTATGGCAGATATATGGGGAATATTTCCGTAATTTATGTTGAATTCAATTACTGGTCTAACAATATTTCAGCTGTGTCATTTTTTAAGAATTCTAACAAGAAAAACCATAAATAAAGTCAATGCATAGAACCAAAATTTCTTAAACATTTACAGTTTAAGAGTCGCCGTACAGGTATTGCAGTTTTAGAGTCACACTCTGTTGGACTTTCAAAATGCAAAATTTCACTTTGATATTTGCTGAATTGGTATCGAAATAAAAAGCAATTATTGAATACATTTATAATTTATAAGGAAATAAGCTTGTATAAATATGTATATATAAATATAATTTTTTTTTTTTTTTACATATGATACAATGTACAAATACATGCATACATAAATATACATTCACGCAAACAAAAAAATACAAGACACTCACACACAGACATGCAGATAGATAGAAAGATATATAGGTAGATAGATGGATAAGGAGGGGAGATTAACCAATGGATTGGGCAACTGTTTCGGCGACAGTCCAGCCTTCTAGTGCCGTATCCTTGATGTATTTGGGAGGCAGGACGAAGCCGTAGGTGCCGCGATCACGCAACTCTACGGTGTAAACATATTTAACGCCGAGGGCATCCCGACTCCAATCGTCGGAGCCGCCACCGGCAATGCCGAGCACCTCGTGCGTCACAGACGCCCGGTACGTGCTGCCCGTCTTCTGCGCAATCCGATCGACCGCTGTGTTTGCCACACGTTGTAGCACAGCCCCATCGCGCACCTTGACAGCCTTGTAGGCCCACGGATAGACGACCAGTTGGCCATAGCTGTGATAGGTTAGATACGCCTCCAGATTGTGTTTGCGCTTCGCAAGGAAATCGGCAACGGCCTGCGTCTCCAGCTCGGAGGCGGCTGAGGTGCCGCGAAAGACATCGCTGCACGGATCCTTCGAGGAGCCGAAGCCATTCCAGCCAATGTCGAAATTACGATTCAGATCGACGCCATAGCAATTGGCGCGACGCGGACCCGACCGATTCTTGCGCCATAAACGATTCACGGTGCGACTGTATTCGTAGCCATCGGGATTCATCATTGGCATTATGTACCAGGTTAGGTCGCGTATATGCGACGGCTGATTCTCCCAGTTGTGCATCAATTGGAACAGTATGAAGGTCACCGTTGCCGGGCTGATCCATTCGCGTGCGTGAATCCCACCATCGATCCATACCTTTTTATTTTCACGCGGATTCTCCGAGATGCTGTAAAAAATCAACAGCAACAACAAAAAATTACAGCAAACTCTTAGGCGCGGTTAGACAAATGTCAACATATGCTCGACTGTTGTTAATATTTCAATGTTAACTGCCTTGCCTTGAACATTCAACATAGGTGTAGTCTGTTAAATTTTGTGCTGACAGAGTTGCTTGCATTTCCAGTTAACAGAAATGCTCTCGGCTAATCAGTGCTTGTCAAACATAGCTCCTTTCATAAGCCATTCTTTATCATTTCTCACTTACCGCAAAACCTTGAGATCCCGTCCTTCGGCCGTCTTTCCGATCGTATATAGTCGAACTATTTTCGGATATTTTTCACGTATTTCCCGCATAAAAGCATAGATTGTGTCCAGATCGTGATAATCCTTCCAGTGAATGCCGCTGCCCGATCGCGATGCCTTCTCTGTTAAGCGAAAAATTCCCATTAAAAATGTGTCAACTGCTGTGAATGCAATTCAAATTGGACTCACTTGCGCGTGTGCCTGGCAGCGATGAGGTGGCTTGGACACCATCGAGGTACTCCTCATCGATCAGGGTCTGAACGTTGTCGGCGAGGATTTGGTGCTCGAGGCGGTGGGCATCAAGAAAGCTGCGCGCCGGCTTCAAATGCTCCTTGGCAATGGAGATGTCCAGGAATTTGGAGTTCTCCTTCCAAATATTGCCGCCGAATTTCTGCTCCATTAGCTGACCAACGGGCATATATTGCCGCATTGCATCCGTTATGTTGTGAATGCGCCACAATTGTGTCTCATCGTAACGCTCCGGCAAATCGGCAACTATGTTCCCCAATGATAGGGATTCATTTGCTGCACTCGCCGTGGCAAGTAGCATCGCTAGCAGCATCAATTTTTCCACTCCTCGATTCATTGTCATCTTCTATTTTGAGTTATCAGTTATCGGTTATCGCAGTGTCTGTGAATTGATAGCTTATCAGTTGCTTTTAAATAATTGCTGCGATTCAGTAATTACTTAATTATATAATTTCATAGACCCCTCATCCCCTCCCGCCTGGTTGCGCTCAGTTTGCTTTTTAGGTTGCGAAATCCATTAAAAAAACAAACAAAAAACAAGTCAGGCCAAAGCTACTCTGATTAGTGTGTTAATCGAACTGAGAAATATAAATAATTATGAGATCTGAGCAAAAATAAATATATAAAACAAAACCAATTTCTTTTTTAGCTATAAGTCTTATCTTTGATTGAAAATTTTAAATTGTATTCCAACTCAATTTATATATCTATATCGACTATGTATGTAAATGTCTATATATACCTTATGAGATCGAAGGCATCCACTTATGCACGAAATAAGTTGTTTTTGTTTCAAGAATAAAGTGTATCTCAATATTTTTGGTTTCTGATAATTGAATAGAGAACTCAGCTTGCTAATATCAATAAACTTACGTTTATGACTGGAGCGGCGAGGTTATTTCCGAAAATTATACTCAATAAGCATTATTATAGGCACTAAGTTATAGTGTGTTCAACTTGTCAAATTTGGTCTATTTTGTTAAACTCTCCATCACTGAACAGTGTTGTAAATCATTAAAATTTATTAAATAATAAGACGTTAGAATTTAGTTAAAAGTTGTAATTGACGTCTTGTGATGTTTGTGAATATTTTTCTCAACCTTTGAATAATTATTTAAGAAATGAAATACTTGAGTGCGGATACTCAAAAAACTAATCAAAAGTGAAACGGAAATGTTTCCTAAAGATACGGGAGAAAGATAAGGGAGAACTCGAGAGTTGTACTAGATATCATGTTATATAATCTGAATAGTTGAAGTTTTATTTTTTTGGTTTATTCTGTTCTACATTTAGTTAATATAAAGTAATATATACAGTAATGATTAACATTTGTTACGCTCAATGCTCGCTATTCATACAAATTTTTGTGTGTTGGTGTGTGTGAGTATTTTGGCCTTGGACAAAAGTTGGCAACAGCGTTCAAGTTCAGTGTTATGTGGGAAGTGTAAAAGTTGCTTGGTTTTGCAATTGCAGTTTTTCAATTTTGTAAATTTTTTTTATTTTTTATTTTTGTATAACTGTTACCGATCGATGTGCGTGTAGGGTGATTGGTTCAATGAAACGATTTGATATATATGCGGGCTGAATCGATTTGTGCATCATTTGTATGCGCGAGGAGCGTTTTGCGTAATCTTGAGGCAAAGGAGCATTATTATCGGTTTTTATATTTTATTTTTATTTTGAAATGCGGGCAAATTACGAGTTGTACTCCATATGAATTTGATACTCATATGCAAAGTTTTAAGTTTCAAGTTTCATTTGATTGTGCAGCTTGATTTGAAAAAAAAGAAAAAACATAAAAAACAAGTGTATGTTGTAGAAAACCGACCACAAAAGGCCATTTCGAAATTATTGCTGCTGATGTTGTTGTCGTTTTTGGTTAGCACGCAATTGTGTTAATTTTTCCCGTTTACTTTTTAGTTGATTTTGTACGTTTTGTTTTTTTTTTTTTAGTTCAGAAAGCGGCTCAGAGAACTGGTTCACTATGCTACAAAACAAACAAAAACCGTTAGCCTTTTAGAGTTAGAGCTAAGCTTCACTGTGGGGCATCGCAATTAGGCCGACCTTCGTTTCGATCACGTGTCCCCGATGTTATCGATAACTCTCCTCTCACATCCTCCTCCCTACCTCCCCAAAGCGAGTGAACGAGTGCACTTAGCGCAAAACTTGTTGCTGCTTGCAAATGGTAAATGTAAACAGCTGCGAATGTTAACAGTTGCATGCAAATGCCTTCGCTCATTAACAAAAGGCATCCGCATTTGTCTGTTCGCTCCCCACACTCTCTAATATTCTCTCTCTCCCTCTCGCTCACACAGATAATTCATTTAATGCTTACGTTTTATGGTGCGCTGCTGCTGCTGCGACTGTTCTTCTTCTTGTTCTTGGGTGCTGCTGCAATTGCCGGTCAGTTGCTGTTGACACACAACTGCTCTGCTGTGTGCGTGTGTGTGTGTGTGACACTTGAGCAGGCCTGCGAATGAGCTCCGACTAAAACGCTGTCTTTGTGTCGCTTCAATTTTTATATAAATCCCAAGCCGAGCCAATGTGCGAGGGCCGTTTCCCGATAAAAAAAAATAAATAAATAAAACAAGAAAAACATAAAAAAAAACCAATTCAAACAGAAAAAAATCACACAGAAAAAAGACCGAACAAAAAAAATTAATATTAAAAAAAAAACCAACGTTAAACAAAATTACAACGGAAAGTGAAAAAAAATTTTTTTGGAAGAGAAAAATTGCGCTGCTCACTGACGACCGATCTTGGAGCGATCGGCGCGTACTAAATGAATTGACAACAACAGCAGTTGCCGTCGCAGCAGCAGCAGTCGAAGCAGCAGCAGCGGCAACAGTCACCGGCGCAGTCGCAGCGAAGCGTCGCGCTGACAGCGAAAGAGACACGCATGGAGCGCGAAACAACGAAACGAAAAAAAAAAACAAAAAACAAACGAATTTTACGTGTGAAGCCAGGCTGTGGCCATTGTCCGCTGTCCATTTGTCCACTTGTCCACTTGTGCAGTGTGCATTGGGAATGCGTGTGTTGTTGGCGGCTCAATGAGGCGGGGCTGCTGCTGCTGCTGTAAGAGTACTGTTTTATTTGTCAAACGAAGGGGTATAATGTTTCTTTACATATGTATGTAACAGGCAGCAGCAAGCATCTCCGACCCGTAGGGTAGATGGAGACCTTACATTTGAAATAAAGGTGCAAATCAAGTTTACTTAATTTTCATTCATCATCATCATATAATAATAACACATAATACATATGCGCTATATGCAAAGCTTATTAATTAAAATTTTGCTATACAACTGGAATATATTTAACAGCTGGGTGCAGAGCATATCGTTGTCGAGCTTACTCGACAACAGAAAACTTACTTGTTTTGCTTTTGACCCCCACCCTCACCCCCACCTCCTCTCTAATTTCTCTGCTGCTGTGTGTGTAAAGCACTGTAAAGTCAGCGACATTGACTCTCAGCAGCGTCGTGCTGTAATTTGATGCGTCTGCTGCTGCGACAGCGACTGCGACTGCTGCTGTTAAGCTACTATTGCATTTCGTGTGCATTATCAATAGCCAATTATTGCTCACAGACACACACACACACACACACACATGCAAACGATTGAGTCGTGCACAACGTGCATGTCAAACATTCATTGTGCACTTTGCACTTGTATTACACGGCTACAGTTTGAGAGGAATAGCGCAACTGTCAATGCTTTTGTTCGCAATTATCTCTTCTTTTTTTTTTGGTTTGCATTTGGGCACAAATATGTTACTATATATTTGCAAATATATTAAATTACTTATCAGTAGATTTATGTGACGTCAATGCAAATGTGTGTATTTTCCTTGCAATAATATGTAAACATAGAATAACACAAGTCAGTTGTTGAGCTGAAAAACCAGATCATTTTTTGCAGTCAGAGGAAAAAACTCAGCTAGAATTTTACATAATTATTTATATGCAAATAAATCATAAAGAATGGGAAATTTTTGAAAAATTAAACATAAGCGTTAACAGTTCGGAATTACCCGCTGATAACATGTGTGTGTGTGAAATAACATTAAGCTTGTATTTTTAGCTTGTGTAGTAAATTTGACTCAATTACTGCAGGCCATAAATGTATACGTATGTGGGTAATTTGAATATGTAATTTTGTGTGTGTGTCTGTGTGTGTATATGACGAGGCGCAATTTTTGACCCACTTGCCATGTTTTTACTTTCTTTCGCCTTTAATGTTGATCAACATCGACTCACCTCCAATTAAGTTGTTTTATATTTTTCTTCAGCTTAAGCTTCATTTTTTTTTCTCTCTTTTTGTATTTTGCGTATTTTGTGTATATTGTTGTTGTGACCGTTTTAAAAAAAATATTTTCACTTTTGTGTAATGCGCTTTTACCCTTCTCGAACTGCAGCAATCGGAACCCATTCAATTTTGAACAATCGTCTATAGAAATTGTAGCTAACAAAGTTGGCCAAGTAGAACATTAAACACACACAATGCTGGCAATTTTCACTTTGCTCTTTCTTATAGGGTATACTGTTAGTCGTGCATTTTTAGTTGTAGTTTTTTTTTTCAGTCATTCTTCACCTGTTTGTCGATCAGCGTTTAAATCACTTTCTTTGCGCGCTTTGAGCAATTTTTTTTCATTTATTTTGTGTTTTTTTTTTTATTTTTAGTTTGGGGTCTATCGACCGGCCTTTCGCCTGCCCCGCATAATTTATATATGCATGTTAAATAAGTAAATAAATGAATAACATCGTCGTCGACGTCGTCGGGCCATTTGTCTTTGTTTTTGTTTTTGTTTTTTTTTTTCTTATTTCTTGTATATATTTTACTGGTTTTCAAAACGCGATTGAAAGTGAAAGTTTGTCCAATTTGAACTAGTAGCTCTAAAGTCGAACCACCTCTCTCATCTCCCATCTCGCTCTGGCTTTCCCGCTCTCCCGCTCTCTCTCTCATTCTCTCACTTGTAATCCGCTTGTGTTTTTTTCCTCTCACTGCTTTCTACTTGAATTTATTGTTGCGCATTCTGGCATTCTGTGCCTTCTGAAAAACCAATGAGCTGAAGCGTTTTTTTTTTTACATGATGGACCATTACAAATCTATGAATACTACTATATATATATATATATAAACTAATAGATATATACACTTAGATATAGACATCTACAAATATTTGCATCGCGTTTACTTTGAGTTGCTTAAGAATTTAATTTAAGCGAATCGCCTAAAAGCATGCAACACTTTTTTCCGTCAAGCAGTTCAAACTACAATATTAATTTAATAACATCTACTTAATATGCAAATGATTAATTCAAATGCAAATGAATTTGCAATTTTAATTAAATAAAGTGAATAGTTTCTGATATGATTTTTTCGAACATGGTTCTTATAATTATTGGATAACCAACGAGAGATGGGGCTTTTTATTTACAAAATTGTCAAAGCAGATAAAAAATATCTGAAAACAAGAATCGCACACATTCCATTGTCAATTTCAGATACATTTGTGACTCATAAGCGAGAAATGCCAGCAACCATTTACTGTTATCCCAAACGTACCAGATTTCTTCGAACAAGAATCATATATGTTTCCACATTTCAGAGAATTTTACTTGTGTTTATAAAAAAAAAAAAAAAAACAGAATTAATTGGAATGTAATAAATAAATAATGTAATGCGTATAAATAAATTATAGACACATGTATGTGTCTATATATATACATATATATCTATGCATATAAAAATACAAATATTTAATATTTGATTCTCGCCAATTGTTGGGCGACTGTTCGCAGAAACTCGAAAGCCTCCTCGCCGGACTCGAGTATGTAGTGTGGCGGCATTAGATAGCCGTATCGTCCCTGATCCTTCAGGAATACGTTGTACACAAAATGCGGCTCAACGCGATCCTGCACCCAATCCGCTGCATTGCCTGCCCGCGCCAGTTTCTGCTTGTAGCTGGTGCCCATGGTGTACTCGGCCTGATTGAGCCGGCGAAAATTGAGGATGGCTTGTCGGGCCGTATTGCGCAATTGGCGCTGATTCGTCGTCACATAGTCGTCATCGCCCCAGGGATAGGTGATGGCCTGGCCATAGCCACCGAAGGAGACATATGCACCCAAATAGTCACGCATGCCGAGCATAAAATTGCGCATTGCCCGAGTTTCCGCTTCCGAGAAACTCTTCACGCCATGATAGAGATTCGCGCACGCATTCGACGAGGAGCCCGCCTCGCCCCAACTATAATCAAAATTGCGATCCAAATTGACACCATAGCAGCCCGTGGCACTATCATAATTGCGATTCTTTGTCCACAAGCGATCAGTTAGACGGGAGTACTGATAACCATCTGGATTGGCCAGTGGCAGAAAATACCAATCGATTTGACGCATCGATTTATCCGCCAGACCCTCCTCCCACATCCAGGTCAGCTTCGAGATGGCATAGGTCAGAGCGGCGGGACTCAACCAGTCTCGCGCCTGCATGCCCGCCTCCACAAAGATCGCCCAGTTATTTGGATTGCCATTCGAGATTCTGTCCAAGGAGATGCAATTTCAATTATCATTGAACAAAAAAAGAAATGAAATAATATAAAATATGTATATTTTTTGTACGCACGCACCTGAGCACTTCCAGCGGACGCTTGTTGCGTGTGAGTCCGATTTGGATGACCTCCGCCAGTTCGGAATGAGTTTCGAGTATATTCTGCATAAACTGTTGCATATCGGCCTGATCGTGATAACGTCGCCATGTTAACAGTGAACCCTCGCGATTCAGCCACGGCAGGGAGTAATTAGCCAGCGTGTTATCCGTGTCCGCCTCATTGATCTCCGTGTACGTCTCATCGATGGCCCTCTCGATGTCATCAATCATGATGTTATAGGTAAATTCGCTCTGTGCCATATACTGTTTGGCGGCCTCTACATTCTTTTGCTCGACGAGTACATCGATGCCGTCCTGATTGATGTTCCACAGTTCGCTACCTAAATTATCGTATTGCAGTTTGGATATATGCCAGAAAAGAGATAAGTAAGCCAAGTGAAGTTGGTTATGGTGGATAATTTGTCGTGCTACCAAAGTGACGTAGAAACGCTCTCAACTGCGGCTGACTGAAACGCGTCTCGTGCAGCTTCCACAGCTGATAGCCATAGTAGCGCTGTACCGATGAATTATTCCGGTAGCGTCGATTTATCTGATACGTTGAGCCCGGTGACAAAAAATCGAAACGTCGCAAATCCGTTGGCGACAACCACTGCAAACTCTCCAAGGTCGACTCGTACAATTCGTTGCCGTTGAGGGTCAAGAATTCCGGTAGTGTCGATACACTACGCCATATCAATAGCGGACCACGAAAACTGCCAAATCTCCTATTGCCACCACCAGTGGCAGTCAGTAGTAGTAGTAGTAATAGTAGCCCTTGTAGTGAACTTAATCTCAACACCATGCTGCTGATCGTGACACACAAACAGAACTAATACTCGACACTCTCGCCGCTGATGGCAGAGGGCCAGAAGGTCAAAGAATCTCTCAACTCTTCTTGCTATCTGTTTTTGTCTTTTGCTTTGTGTGCGTTTTTCTTGTTGTTGTTATTGTTTTCTTTGGTTATTGTTTTTGTTTTGTTAATTAAGAACGCCAATTTTATGCGTAAAAACGCACCTGTTTATAGCCAGTTGCCTACCAGTCTACCTGGCTGGGCTCCGATTCAGCTTGCTGGGCGTTTTTAACTCTTGACATGGCCAATTCTATGCAAATGAGCTAACGGGGGTACGAGGTCAACAACCTATCGCAGTTGATCCTCAATTGGGAGATCTTTTCACTTTGCATATTGTGGATATTGTCGATATATTCTTAGGGATATTAAATCTCAATTATATTTTGCAAACCGCTGATTAAATTATTAACTTTATTAAATATGAAATTTGGCGAGCTACGAATTTTTTTTAACTAGTTAAAATTAAAAGATTTGTTGATCTGTCAAAACGATTGATGGATTTTAAGTGTCTTATCGATGGTATCGATGAACTCGTCTGCAGTTTTGTTTTTCTTTTATTTTATTTTCTTTTGGTTTTTTTTTGCGTTTACTCACCGAAGTCTTTGACAAACTGATTGAATTGGGCATCCGGTGAATTATCGCCACTTTTGCGTGTGCCATTAAAGTTGAGCTTCCAAAGTTGAGCGCCCCGATAGCTGACATAGTTCTCGTCGAGGGACATCCGCAGAGCTGAGCGTCTGGCCAGGCCGCCATTATCTGCCGTGGGGTCGAGGGGTCGCAGGTAGCGCAACAGCTGAGCGACCCCGGCCCCAAAGAAAGGTAAACGCACCAAATTATCCCCTGTGCGTGCAAAGAAATCGACATGCTTGGGGGCACTTTCTGCTGCGGCGACTGTTGCTGCTTGTGGCTGCCACATGTGGCACACGCACAAGGCGACAACGTACCACGAAGCGTATGCGTAATACATTAAATAAAATAAATACGTTTTTTTTATTCCTTTAAAATGTTTTTTTTTTTTTTTTTTTTAAAAACCGTTGTAAGTGTCGAATGTTGCTCGTGTGACCGTTGGATTCTGTTTGGCATGCGGCACGCAAATAACGGCTACTTTTTTAGCTTGCCATTTGCCTCTGTTCTCAATTTCACACACTCACACACACACACGCACCCACAGATACAACAAAATTTGCATAGCTTAAATGATCAAAACTTTTACTTTGCTCGAAATGTTATACATACATAATAGTTATACGCGTTGTAAGCCCATCTATGTTTTACATTTTAGTTAAATGATTCACCATATGTTTTTCTCCGTCTTCATCTCCCCAACTCTCCATCTCTCTCTTTCGATACGTATAATTAGTACATATTTAATTACAAAATACAAGGAGCATAGCTAAAGCTAGGGAATACCCATTTCTAGTAGCACAACATGTTCGCAGGTCTTCAACATATTTTTATGATCGAATCTCGAGTCTGGTTTCCAAGTCATTCATCATCACAGTGAATGTTCGATTTGTCGAGAAGTGATTGAATATGCTGTGATCCTAACTGAATGAACGGCAACTCCCATTCTCACGATCAACTAAAGGGTGTTTTATTGAACCTTGCCCCTTTCTTGTATTGGAATAAGACTTGAAGGGCTTTGAGTGACTAAGCAAATTATCATCTTAATCAAATAAGACAGTAAATAACACACATGTCTTTGTTTTCTAAATAATCAATAATTAACAATTGTATATTTTATAAACATCTTATTCTTATGTCCACTTGCAGTGAAGAAATGCAAGTTGCCAAAGTGATCTTTGTGATTCGTCTAGATATTGTATATTTTACTGCAATTGTTCAAGCTCCCTGGTATTTTTGATTGTAAGCCAGTCAATTGGTGTCAACTCGAATGGCGTCGAATCGTCGTCTGCCTCCTTTATGAAGTTCGTCGAGTAGTTTCCTCGTTCCCTCGTTTCCCCAAGGACACTTGTTCAGATCTGAGTCAGGTATTGTTTTAGCGGCGTTTATTCAGAGAGGTATGTCAGCATAGAAAACATTTCATTCAGGTGGAGTTGTTGTTTCGAAGGATCCGCTTTAGATGATATTTCATCGCTTCAACTCCAGGTTGCTATTATCCTCCCATGTGGACACTGCCCGGGGTAGTAAGTGTCAGGCTTCTACATTATATAGTCTGTGCTGCAGCTCGCCAAGATTGTTGCGCTTCACTTGAAGTTCAGTGAATTTGCTAGGCATTCAGCTGTTTGATGGTGACGCTGTTCGCCGCTTCGGTCTCCTCGATCTCTGGGCACCTCGGCATCGTTGAGAGGGATCAAGATAGGCGTTGACATACATGGCACCCTTGTATAATACAAGCTAACTAAACAAAACTGGAATATTCAGTGCTCTGCCAGTCTTCAAACAGAGAACTTAAATACAATTATTGTAAAACGTACAATTTTTGATATCCGGTCTGTGAATGGATAATAAAAATCTAACAGAAAAAAAGATGCAGCGAATTCGCAATCTTAAGTTAAAGTTAAAGGAGCTTACTGCAAAAAAAATTAAGAAGAAGAGGAAGAAGGAGAAGAGGAGGAGCAGGAGGTAGAGGACGAAGATGAATAGACGAAACAATTTCTTCTACGTTATCGATAATTGTCGATAACTTCGTTTTCTCTACTTAGCGAATAAGAGAGCACAGCTGTTAAGATAGAGCTCTTCAATATACCCTCGCGTAGAGCACCTCCTTCTGGGATACATAGTCCTTGGCACCAGTTACTTACAGTTACATTTAATGATAAATTCTAAGCAAATTGCGCTTAAGTCATAAAAAGGTCTTGCGGATTTTGCAATAAACATGTCTCAGTCTATTTTGGAATGTTCAATTTGTCTAGTTACATATAAATAAATAAATAAATAGTTTCTCATATAAATAACATTAAAAAAAAAATCGCACTCAAAAAAAAATTCGTATTGAACTAAGTGTAAGCCAGGGCAAACCTAGCGACTGCGGCGACGACTGCTATTGCTGCTGCTGCTGCTGCTCCTGGCATCCAGGGAGCGTCCTTGGGCAACGGCACGGGCGACGGTATCGACAAAGGTGTAGCCATCGTTGCCATTGTGCTCAATGTGGCGAGCGGGCAGGACGAAGCCATAGCGACCCGTGTCACCCATCTCAATGGTGTACGCATATTTAATGCCAGCGATTCCCTTGGCCCAATCATCCGAGCCGCCGGCCGCCGGGTAGAGTGTTGTGGCCGATGATCCGACCGTATACTTAACGCCCGATGACTTTGTGATGATCTATGTGGAAGAGGATTCAATTAATTAACAATCAATCTATACTCTATATCTCTATGTGTACTTACCGAGCCAGCTTGACGCGCCACACGATCGAGATCGGCGCGATCCTTGGTTAGAAGATAGTCATAGCCCCATGGGTAGAGTATATACTGGCCGTAGCTGTGGAAGGACAGATATGCCTGGAACGTCTCCCTGGGGAAGCCACTAATGTATTTTGATATGTAGAAGGTTTCCGGTTCAGAGAAGGCCTTGCTGCCGCGGTATGTCTGCGCGCAGGGACTCGCCGAGGTGCCCTTGCCGCCCCACTTGTAGCCAAAGTTACGGTTTAGATCGACGCCAGGACACTGACGTCCATGGGAGCGCATATTCTTGCGCCACAGCCGATCCGTTGTGTGGGAATATTCGTATCCATCGGGATTGGCCACTGGATGAATATACCAGTTGATGTTCCTCATATGCTCGGGCAGCAGCTCCCACCCCTCGATCAGCTGGTTGGCTACGTAAGTGACGGTTGCCGGACTGATCCACTCGCGTGCATGCATGCCACCATCGATCCAGATGCCAGGATTACGTGCGTTACCATTCGAAATCCTAAATGGTTATTTTAATTATTTTTTTGTTTTTTAATTGTGATTCGATTTTGCTTATCAATATTATTATTATTGTTATGGTTACTCACTTGAGTATCTTTAGCGGACGCTTCTCCACGGAGTGTCCAATGGTTTCTGTGGAGCAAATGTCCGGATAGGTCTTGGCCATGTAGTCAATGAAATCGTGTATGTCCTGGAGACGATGATAGGCCTGCCACGTTAGCCGTTGTCCTGTGGATAGACCGAGCATAGACATTGACTTTTAGTAAAATGCTAGCCAGCTATGGCAACACAAAATAACGAGTTCATTCAACCTCAACTATCCTCTATCCTCGACTCCCCTCTTCTATCCGATCCCCTCCACAAAAATAAAAAGTAAAATATAGAAGGGACATCAAGTGTCAAGTACTGAGAATACTATCAATGGCTCAATTCCCGTTCCGGCTCAAGGAAATTGCGTGTCATGCCTGTTATTGATTAAACAAGTGTCTTGCAAGTTGCAAGCGGAATCTCTCACACCCAATAACCTTCCCTCTGAGACGGAGCTTTCTGGCTGCAGTGCGTCCCAAGTTCAGGGTGCTGGTGCCGGCGCCGGTGCCGGTGCTGTGTGTGTGCCTCAAGTGCAATTCGCGAGTTGTGTGTATATCAAAGCTGTCACAACTGTTCCGACCGTCACTCAATTTGCTGTCTCGATAACTCTCTTTTTATTTTAGCAACCCTCTTTTTTTCATATATATATATATTTTTTTTATATATATTTTTCCCCTTCCCCTGTGTGTTTGCCTCTTCTTTTATTGTGTTTTTGTTGCTTTATGACTTTTCACACGCCCTAACCATTAGCTGCATTAAAAGCTCATTTATGGCGACAGCTGAAAAAAAAAAAAACACAACACACAAATCGAACAAAAAAGTGCTTGGAACACCCTAATTCTCACCATCGCGATTCTGCAGTCTGATTATTTCCTCAGCGGACGGATTCTCGACTTCGATAGCCTGCTGCAGGTTATCGATAAGCACAATGCGCGATAAATTCGCAGCGCGAATGTGTCGCTCAGCGGCAGCTAGCACTTGCGGCTTGAGCAGATAGTCCACCTCCTGCTTGACCTCCTTCCACAGTTGTCCATCTGATGGGGACGAGATTGGACAACAGATTTGGGATTTAATACAAAAAGTTACCTTTGTCGATTTAATGCGTCTTTATTTACCGTATTTGGACTGCAGTTCGTCGGCCAGTTTCCTATCCTTGTCCGTTTGGACGACAATGCGCCACAATTGGGCGCCATCATAGCGTCTTAGCTGTGCACTGAATGCGGTCTCTGTGACCGCTGCCATCTGTCCCCCATCTTGTCCCTGCTGCATAAACGAGGCATTCACATAGTTCAATACGCTGTCAATCACTTGAATGGGCTCCGGCTCCGACTCGGGCTGCTGTGGAAGAACCATTGGTATTATGGTCGTCAGGATCGATTGTTCTGGCACGGATTGGTGCTGCTCGTCAGCTAAGATTTGCACTTGAGTTTCAGCTGGGGCTTCAGCTGGTGTTTGAACTGGTGCCTCAGCTGCATCATTCATCTCATCAGCTAAGATCGTGTCCTTTTCTGACTCTACTTCGACGGCAACTGCGGGCATAATTGATTCCTGCTCGGGCACACTGAGCACTTCGTCCACGGGCATCATTGGCTCAGCTTCGTTTAGCGTTTCCTTCTCAGCCTCCGGTGCGGCCTCCAGATCAGTTTCCATGGGAGTTTCAACTGAGGCATTCACAAGTGTTGCCACTGGTGCCACAACAGGAGCATCAACTGGAGTTTCCATGGGAGTTTCAACTGGAGTTTCTACGGGAGTTTCTACGGGAGTTTCAACTGGAGTTTCAACTGGAGTTTCAACTGGAGATTCAACTGGAGTTTCAACTGGAGTTTCAACTGGAGTTTCAACAGGAGTTTCAACTGGAGTTACAACTGGAGTTTCAACAGGAGTTTCAACAGGAGTTTCAGCTGACCCTTCAACTGCTATTTCAACAGGAGTTTCCGCAAGAGTTTCCACTGAAGTTTCTACAGGAGTTTCGACTGGTGCCTCAACTGGTGTCTCGACTGGGGTTTCTGCATCGGTTTCGCCTTCGTTTTGGCTCTCCTCCGCTGTGATCTCCTCTTGGGCTGTTTCCTCTATGGGATCCGCTGGCATTGATTCCACCAGCTGTTGCTCCGTTGCCGTTGACATTTCGGTTTCCACTTTTGTCTCAATCTCGTCAGACTGCGCGAAATTTATCTGCTGCATCTCCTGCTCCTGCACCGGCTTCTGTTCTTGTGTCGGCTCCTGTTCCTGCTCCTGCTCCTGAGCCTGTTCCTGCACCTGTTCCTGCTCCTGGTTTTGTGCTACATTCAGTTCCTCCGGCAGCAACTCACTTATGGCTTCACTGATGGTTTCCTCGATACCCGCTGCCATGGAGGACAGTATTGTTGAATCTGTGCTTTCCACTTCCTCTTTCTCGACCAGCTCTGACTTCGAGTCTTCCGTCTCTGGCTTGGACTCGCTGTCCCGTTCTGGCTCCTCGACAAACGAAGCGGGCGTGCTGTATTCCATCAGCTCCTCCTCCTCCGCCTCCGCCTCAACGGGCGTCATTTCATCAGCAGCTTGTTGCTGCTGCTCATCTGCCTGTGGCTGTGCCTGGGCCAGTTCTCCTTCCATGCGTGTTGTCTCGATTGCCGCATCCGGCATAGTTTCAACATTCTCCATTTGCTCCTCGTGTTTGCTTACCGGCTGCTCGACAACATGCTCCTCAATAAGCTCCGGCGATGCCATTTCTGCAATTATGGGCTCGGGTTCCGAATCCGTCTCGGAGTCCAGCTCCGGCTCCACCTCCAGCTGGGCATGTGACTCTGTCTGAGATTCAGCCAAAACGCTGGGTAGCTCTACCAGCTGCATGGCTGGCGTATCATCGCTCTCCAGCATCAGCATGTCCGCAGCACTCTCTGCGTCCGGTTGGGCCTCTTCTTCCCCTTCGATTGTGTTCCGATGCACATGCTCCGTATCATCCAGCTGACTGGCTATCGATTCCGGCACCAGCATATACATATCCGTATCTCCCATAGCAGGCAATGCGGCCATTTTCATATCATCCACAACAAGATCAGATAAGGAGGAGGAGGAGGAGGAGGAGATTGGATCTGCAGGCGGTGGCAGCTCATTTCGCTCCAGCGCTAAACGTTCCAGCGACATGGCTGTTGCCTGTGGTTGTTGTTGTTGCAATAGCAACAATAGCAACACGCTTGCTGCTGTTGCTGTCATTGTTGTCGTTGTTGCTGTTTGAAATATTATTGCTCTTGATCTCCCGTCGTACATCTTAGCGAGATCTAACAGTAAACCGTAATGAGACATGTCCCGTTGGTGGAGTGGCGCTTTTATACCAACGTTGGGAAAAGTATTGCCATTTCATTTCTCAATATTTCTCTCAGCAACGACGTCAGCGTCGCCTGGCTACCTCTCAAAAGTCTTACTGTGTGTGTTCGTGTGTGTCTCTATGTGTGTGTGTATGTGTGTGTCTCTATGTCTGTGTGTGTGTGTGTGAGTGTAGTTTTGTGTGTGTATTTGTGGCAATCGTGTTATGTATGTAAATTGTTGTAGTCGTTGCCGATCGCTCAATTTATGTTGCTGCTGCTGTTGCTGCTAGCTGCTGTTGCTGTTGCTGTTAACGCCAGCTGCTCTGCCAGCGGCGGCTGCGACGCCTCTCTTCCTTATGGACAGCAGCAACGTCGAATGCTGTTTTTTTATCGGTTGCATGAATCTTCATAAATGCTGCGTTGCTTGTTGCTGCTGTTAGTTGTTGTGGTTGTTGTTGTTGTTGTTGTCCGATCTCTTATGTTAATTTTCAAATCGGATCGCAGACAAAAATGTCGCCAACGCCGCCAACGCTCTCGCTTTCTTTCAAGGGGTGGATGTGGATTACAACAACAATTTTGTGTTGCTTTTTTCGCTTTTCTAATTTATATATTTTTTTCTTTTTTTTTTTTTGTTTTGTTTGTAACAATTTATGCCATGATAACACATAATGCATAATCCCGGAGCTTGGACCAAGAACCTGTATGCCGAATCGCCCATGTCTCACAATTTTTTGGTAGCTTGGGTGACTAGTGGGCTACTATATCACCAAGCGCATACTTACTAAATGTAATCTACATACAACTTATAATAATATAATTTAATTATTTTAAACTTTATATTTGTAATGAATGAAATGCATGTCGGATAAATGTTAGTGGGTAGTAAAATGATTTCCATATGCAATTTCAATATTCGTGGAATTTTTTAAATAATTCAGATTTTAGATTGATTTAATTTATTCCTTTCTATATTAATATTTTGATTTACTATAACCAATAGTATTGTGGATTATTTTAGTAAAGTGTTCGCTATCCGCATTAGCAATATTATATGGATGATTATCATTATCGGTTAACTTTAAAGATCCATTAAAATACGTCTGACGATTTAGGTGCTCAACATGGCTATTAAAAATGATTCGAATGAATAATGAATACTGTTGTTGAAGGCGTGTTTACAGTAAATATAAATATAGCAAAACACATTTACTTGACTTTCTACATGCACATTCAGGCAGTCATGTAGTCAGTTAGTCAGTCATTCAAACGATATTTAAACCAATTAGTCGGAACTCGTTATCGATAACGAATCGATGTCAATTTGCACAATTTGTGCAAGTGGATCACATTGTTGCTATTGTTATTATTTTCACTGTTGTCTAACTAAGGGGCAGGAAGAGTGGGGTGTGTTACTCGCCCACACATTATGTAAAATATATATATGAAATCTTCAAAAATTGGCAGCACTTCTCCGGAATTGATTGATTGCTCTGCTTCGCTGCAAGTTCTCAAAAGTCAAAGCATACTTCAAAAGTTTCCAATTTAGACGCATTGACATAATTTCTAAATGAGCAGCAGCAGTTGTTGTCAATATTATTATTAATATTGCTATTGCTATTGCTATTGCTATTGGTATTGCTATTGCTCTGGCTATTGCTTGTGCTATTACCCACGCTATGATTTACTCTCGCTCTCCAATCAGAAACGCAGCTCCTTTCACTTTACATATATTTGCACAGATTATACAGATAAACATATGTACACATATGGTAATTTATCAATTGACAATTGAGGTACTGACCGAAGACAGTTCAAGTTAATTGCAAATATGAATCTAGAGCGCTGTCAAGCAGTGAAATTGTCCTTAATACTCTTAAGTACTCTACTCATGAATACTTATACTCAGCGTATGAGTGTTTTAGATAGTGAATGTTGATTTGTCTTGATAATCGTTTGATTATCAAAGTAAAGATTTCACTTGACTGAAAGATTCACTCTTCTTTTTATATTGCTTGAAAATATGTACGTTATTCATCATTTACTATTTTTCTAAAATAAAAAGAAGAAAAAAGAATAAAGGCTGAAAATTTGAGTTCTTATTTTCCCATAGCATACAATTCTGATGAGTCATCATTTGCAGCATACTTGGGTGTTGCATTCTACAGATTTTGAAAATCTTTATTGGGTATCTCATAGTTTATGCTTGCTCAGAACTCTGTGTATGTAAAGTATATATAAAATATACTTTAACTTTGGGATAGTCAATCGAATCTTATTTATCATTTGAAAAACTGCAGTGATCCTTATGAAATATTTAGGACATAGAGTTGCCATGTTTCTATATCTATGTCAATAATATAAGCCACCTGATGAGCTCCATTCATATGATAATAACAACAACATGATAATACAATATACGTAATAATTTGAGTGCCTTTTCATTGTTTTTGCTGGCCTAAAAAGTGTCTCATTATTGTTGCCTCCCCGATGAAATGGAAAGTGTGGATTAGTTGAAGATAGACAAAATAAAGAAACACAACTTAAAGCTAAATCGATGCACGTACAAAAACCACATGAAACATGTAGGCGATAGTTTAAGCATAGTTCAAGAGTAGATGGGAAAATAAACCGGACCAACAAAAATGTAAAAAATTTAAATAATAAATACCCAAAAATGGGCTAGTTGAATATTTTTTTCCCCCATTTATTTTTTATTTTGTGTAGTCAAGGGGAGCAGCTTCCATTTAAATGTTTGGACAACTGCTTTCCAGGTAGAATCTATCAGCGAGTTAAGCGATGAAAGCAAAAGTGCTTCAAGTGGAGCGAATGGGCAACTAAAGAAAACCACAAAACAAAAAGAAAAACAACAAAAAAAAATTGTAATGAGACTTGAAAAAGTGCTGCACACACACACACACACACATAAATACACACACGTGGACAATAGATAGATGGATGGGGCGGGGGCGTGTGTGGTTGGAACAAAGTTGTTGGAGGACAGAGCCACGAACTTTCTTCTTCCAATATTTACGGTGCTTTATTGAGTGCATTGTTGTTATTGTTACATTAACAGCTATTGTTGTTGTTGTTGCTGTTGTTGTTGTTGGTGCTTCACACCCACATCATCGTAATTATGTTCGTTGAAGTCTAAATCGTCATCGCTTACCCTTGTTAAATGCTTATTTACACACACACATGCATAAGTGAAGCATTGTGTGTGTGTGTGTGTGTTTATGTGCAAGTGTGCATGCGAGGTCTGCAACCGTTGCATAGTGTGTCAAACTAACATGTTTATATTATACTCTAATGCAAAACTTTAGTCCATACTTGGGCGCCATCTGTTGCAGTTTCGCAGAACTAACACATTCTTAAAGTGTCCTCTTGCGAATGATACTGCAAACTGTACTTTAAGAAATGTTTATTTATTAAAATTGAGTTCGATTTTGTGTTGAGTAAAACTTAAATGAAACTATATCGCATAGCTGCAGATTTATATCCATTTAATCTAGATTTGTATCTATAAAATGTGAAGCGATAAACGATAAATTGAATTATTGGTTTGTTGTACTTTGGCACCACTGTGCGACGCTGGTTGCGTAGTTGTTGCCTTTGACTGGTTTCTCAGTGGTTTTTGTTTTTGGCCAGAAGGAGTGGGTGGGGGTTGGGCAGGAGTCACGTAGAAACTACGCTGATGCTCATTGTTTGCCCATATGGTTGTTGTTGTTGTTGTTGTGGGTATTGTTATTGTTGCTATTTTGGCCGGCATTTGCTGGTAGCTGTTAGCTGTTGGTTGTTGGCTGTTGACTGTTGGCTGTTACCGTTAGTTAGCACACACACCCAACAAAAAAAGTCGCCGGCACTTAGTAGGCGCACTTTCACGAATGCCGAACTCGAACTAATCCGTAAAATTTGTTTACTTTTTTGTTTTTGTTTTTCTTTATTACTTGTTGTTTTCACGCTTGTTTGTTGTTGTTGCCACCATTATCAGATGGAGGAGCTAACCGAAGCGGAGGACAACCAGGCACCCCCCGGAGTCCGGCAGTCTCGCAGCTATGCGGAGCGGGTGCAACCAATCGCACCGATGGCCAGCTACAGTGAGAAGGCGGTGGGCCACTCGCCGAAGCACCTGGTCAGCACACTGAGTTCACCCATCGAGCAGATCGCGTGCAGCGTGTCGCGGGAGCATGTGCTCAAGCTGGAGATCGAGCAGCTGCAGGAACAGCTCAAGGATACCGAAGAGCGCCTGGCATCTGTTCGGCTGCAGAGTGAATCCTTGTCGCAGACGCAGCGTGCACTCCGCGACAACAATGGTCGGCTGCAGGAGGAGTCCGAGATGCTCAAACTGGATGTGCAGCATCTGCACGAGTGTGCCGGTGTGTTGCGCAGTGAACTGCAATCGGCACGCCGAGATCGCGACGAGGCCATTCAGCTGCAGCGTTCCCTTCGCTCCGAACTGGAGGAGGCGCAACAGGACCGACGTCACGCGGCCGATACCAAGCAAAAGGATGCACGCATCATACAGGATCTGCAGCGGCAGTGCCGCGAAATGGAGCGCATACTCATGCGCAAGCATCCCGACTCCGTATCCGCTTTGATTGGTGAGCATATCTCCCACTTCCTGCCCCCCCCCCCCCCCTCTCCCCCTGATTTCTCTATCTATCTATCTGTTTCGCAGTTGCATCGAAGAATCCGGGCATTTGTTCGCTGAACGATCAGGAGAATATGTCCAGTCGCAAGCTCCTGGAGCAGCGGATCGCTCAACTGGAATCTGATGCCAAGGAGCAGGATCGCAAGGCTCAACAGATTCTGGCCAATGTTCAGGCGCGCTTCAATTCCGTACAGGCCAAATACGAGACGCACATTGCCGATCTCGAGACACAGGTGCTCAGGTGAGTTGGTGGTACACACAGAGAGGGAGAGAGACAGATAGAGATTGAGATAGATTTGTATCCTAATCGTCGGTTGCACAGTTTGCAGGAGATCAATACGAAGCTGAATGAGCAAATTGAATCCCAGGTGCGCACTTTGGATCGCTATATGCAAAAGCGAGCGGATCGTTATTACAATAATTGCACCCAAACGGAGCCACTACCTCAACCGGATGTGGCCATCCACAGCGGCCGTAATCAGTCCATCACATCAACGGGCACACAGACGCATCCGATGGGCGCCAGTGGTGTTGGTGGTGGTGGCTCGATGCGTGATCACAGCACCAACACCATTGGTTGCCCCTCACCCAGCATCATCTGTCAGCAGCATTTGCAGCAACAGTTGCAACAGCAACAATTGCACTCAGCCGGCAGCAGCAGCACCAGCAGCACAGCCAATTCCACGCCAAACACATCGCGTCCGAACTCCAAGCAGAGCGGCAACCAGCGACGCCATCCGCTGCCCATCGGCTCCAAGTTGCCCATCTCGCAATCCGATTCAACATTATCGCTGCACAGCCATGGACATGGACCACTGTCTGGCACGCACAAGGAGGACTCTCAGCTGCTCAGTTCGGTGCGCAGCATGCGTGTCGATTTGGCCATCAAGAACAAGGCGATGCAGCGACTCACACGCGAGCTGGATGATTGCAAGAGGACCATTAGGAAGCTGCAGCGGGAACGGGAGACGGCTGGAGCAGGAGCAGCAGCTGGAGGAGGAGCAGGAGCAGGAGCTGTTGGTGTTGCAGTTGGAGCAGCTGCAGCGGCGACTCTAAGTGCAGGTAAGTCCCCCCCCCACCCTCTCCCCTTCTGGTACATACATACCGGAGTGTGTGCGTGTGTGTGTGTGTGTGTGTGTGTGTGTGTGTGTGTGTGTGTGTGTCACTCGGTCGCCGTTCGCTGTTATTGTTCGTGTAATTTATGGACTTTCTCTGCTCGTCAGCACGTACAAGATTTTTTTTTATTTTTAGTTTTTTTTTTGTTTTTGTTTTTTGTTAAAAGCCAAGCGACGAGAAACACGCAAATAAATTGCTGAAATAAATCATTGCACGCCTGTCCAAGCTCCTCAACAAACCCACTTACCCCTCCATCCGCCCCCCTCCTTGCCACACCACCCCCTCACACCCCCTAACTGCTAGTCGGCAAAGTGAAGCGGCCGCTAACGGCCTTTTGACCGCACAACTACTTTTTTCATAAACACACGCAGATACCCTGTACATATTGGCAGCGACCGAAAAGAGTTGTCCGACAGTTGTGCACATCTTTTCCATCAGGCACAAGAAAAAGAAGAAGAATAGGTAGGTCAAACGACAATAACAGCAACAAGTATCGATAAATATCGATGTAAACCAAATTTGGCTCACTGCCTTAATTAATTATTTGGTAAAAACCTGTTGACGTTAACAAACCAAAAAAATGATTTAGACTTAAGACAATGGTGGTGAACGCCATCAGTTTGCTCACAGCAGGGGTAAACTATAGGGTAACTGCTAGTCGAGTCATCTCGACTCGAGCAAAACTAAATTGCTTCTTTTTTTGCACTCATTTCAAATGGCCAGGCTTTTTGTACATGTGTCGCTTAACCAGTCGCACACACACTCACACACACACAAACACACACAAACTAGACACGTTAACAACTACCCCGCCAACCGCCGTCCCCACGGATGAGTGGCATCTCGGCCACTTGGTTATGTCACCTTCATGTGGGGGACTCGTTTTTTGTTTTTGTTTTTGTTTTTATTATTTACATTTCATCGATTTAAAATTTTTGCTTAGTTTTTTGTTGCGACCAGAGAAAGAGAAAAAGAAAATTCGAAAGCGAAAGTCAAAGTCAAAGACGAGTCGCTGGCGTGGTGGGATGGGGGCGGAGCAGTGGGCGTGGCTAACGAGTTTGTCGTTTGCGCGTGCGCGCAACGTTTTATAATGCCCCATGTCGCTTGTTATAATTGCTGCTACTGCTGCTGCTGCTGCTTCTTCTTCTTTAATGTCGATGTTACATTTGTTGCTGCCTGTTGTTGTTGTTGTTGTTGTTGTTATTGTGCTTGTTGTTGTTGCTCACAAATAGTGCTGATAATAGCCCAGCGATAGCAGCAACAACAGCAACAACGTTGTTTTAATATTGTACGCGTGTTTAAATGCTAATATTTGGTTGGCTCGTTATGCAATCAGCTTCGAGACTCTTATTTAATTATTGTTATAAGTTTGGCATCTTTTTGTGTTGTTCCACCGTTTTTGGAAACTTTAATTTGAGAGACTGACACTTTAGAGTGCGTTGAACCCAGCAAGTTGTGCACGTCAAATTGCTTACATAAAGATCTGAACTAGCTTCGAAGTACTTCTAGTGAATCCCCTTGAGGCAAGTTGAAATGCTCCAGTCGAGAAGGATCGACTGAACCCAGATTTTAAATACATTTTAGTTTATTCAATAGGTAAATACTTTTTGGCCAACAAATTCATTAATTTGATGCTTAATAACTACAGTTGATTAAAAACAAGTCTGATTATATTTAATATCGATTGGAAGCTCAAATGTATCTTCTTTTACTTTATATTCGTTTAAAATACTGATATACTTCTTCACCCAGGAGCCAGTGGCCGCTTGGAATCCAAACTACAGGGTGGTGGCATCTCTGCCGGTTGTAGCTCCGCAACGCGACGTATTCACGATCACCACAATCATTATCATGATCATGTGCCAGCCACAACGGAGACCCAAGCGCTGAAGGAGGCACAAAACAAATACCACCTGCTGGAGGCTGACTATAAAACGCTGCACGACAAGCGACTGCAGGATGTGAGTTATCTGTAGTAACTATGTTACCTAGAAAGCTAGCTAATCGATCATTGTCCATCTGTTTATCTACTCCTAAAGCTAAAGACTTTGCAGGGTGCTCATGATCGCGAGCTGGCGTCCTGCAACGATACTGTGCGCATCCTGCAACAGCGTCTCAATGAGCGCGAGGAGGCATTTGCCACACAGAAGCGACGCAAAATCCCCGTCGACTACTATGCCCTCAAAGCCAAGGTATATATATATATATATTATTTATTAAATAAACAGTATTTGAATATATGTTTTAATGTTGCAGGTGTCGCTTCTGGAGCGTCGTCATTCGGAGCGGGAGGAGCGACTGCATATGCTCGTCGAGGCTCTCAGCAAGGGTCGCTTAAATGGAGCCCTCGAGGATATGTTGCAGGAGAACAACAACAAGTAGACAAGAGATCTAGGTGGAGTTGCAGTTCAACTGATGGCTGAGTTATCGTTATCGTTATCGTTATCATTATCGTTCGGGCAGCAAAGCAAAGCAAATCCAAAACAAATTACACTTGTGTCTCAACAATGGAATATTTTTTATACATTTATTACGATTAATCGAACAAAATCGATAACACTTACAACACAACACAACATGCAAAACTCCAGCCAAATTGTTTGTGTGCATGTTTTTCTTTTAAATATTGATCTCGCCCACAATCTCAGCCAGAGTTCAAGAGTTGGGGGCACAGAGTTCGAGCCATATTTAGATATGGCTTAGCGTATAAGCAACATAAATAAAACCAATAATTGTTAGCATCCTCGAAATTAGGGATATTGCTGTCTATATTAATATGTATGCTGATATTTGGCATACTTTCTGAAAAGAATTATAGTTAGTTATACTCGCCAGATTTGATTCAATATTCTGTCAACTTCTTATTGAAGTTTTTACTTGCCTAAGTTAATGATTTACTTTAAAAATACTTTTCGGTTGTGTATATATTGAATATGATTTTACGATCGTTGTTTTGGGCATAGAAATTTTTGAATTTAAGTGCAGTAGTATTATGTATTTGTATTTGAATTTTTTTTTTTTTTTTTTTTTAGTTAGTGTAGTAAGAGAAAGCCCTCCGTTCTCCAAGTTCAACTTTTAATTTATTATTAACAATTATTAATAATAAATAAAGGTTATGATAGTTTTTAACTAACGTGTAGGACAACAAAAACAAAATATGCGTTTAAAGTAGACATTTAAAATAACAAGAAAATTCAAGTTGTTTCAAAACTACACAATAATGAAAGAGACAAAATGAAAGAGAAACCGTAAAAGAAGCCAAAGATCGAGATAGACAGAGACGGATGCGAGATGAGCAACAACAAATAATGAAATAAACAAATATGCTATCTCTATCGAAATCGGGTCTCCAAATTCTGCCAATGAAAAGTTGTTTCCGTCAGAAATATATGATGTATACATACATATATCATATAAATATATGGTCCATCCACAAACATTGGCGATCCATATGTTATCGTCAGAAGAAATGAATAAATCAAAAGTATTATGTATTTAGCCACTTTGGTGCAACATCTCAAGCCCCCAATTTCTATATTTATGTATATGTAACAAGCCCAAAAGCCTAAGTTTACTATGAGTATATGTATAACAAACAGATGGGAGACCAAACTAAAGTATTATATTGAAAATTGTATGTCCGTCTTAATTATAGAGTCCGTCAATTCGATGTGTAGCAAATATTTTAAAGATTGTTCCCCGTACTCAATACAATTAATATAGTTAATCCATACTCGTGTATCTCATATATATATATATATATATATATACTATACTCTAAATAATTTGTCGTACATCTGTTAGTGTTTAATGTCTCAACCTTGAACTGAGTACAGGGTGTCGAAATAGTCGTGCAATTCTTCATCGACTATAGTTTTCTCGTCTAGTCTTAATTGTATGTATGTGTGTCTGTACGAGTACTTTTTATGCCATGCTACAACATCATTATTATTATTATTGGAGTACAAACTTTAAAAAAGTTACACAACCAAAACCAAAACCAAGTCAAGCTAAATTTCTAATCTGAAATCTCATAATCCTAGCCGAGGCAAGCATCAAAACTATGTCGAATGTCAAATTGCAAAATTGTACAACGGCAATGAAACAATTAAATGAATACATGGAAATACCAAATAAAGAATTAACTATCTAAGTATACACAAAATAAACGATTTAAACTTGTTTCACTTCGTTTCACGTTTGACCTTGGCCTGATGACCTCAGACAACAAAATTAAAAAAAAAATTCGAAATCAATAAATCACGCTTAACTTGGCCATTTCATGGACTGTCCAAAGATGTCCTTTAAAGCAAAAATCGTCCTTGACCTGCCAGCCAACTCAAATAAAGTAATAAAAAGTGCGCAAGTCTTTTAAACAGCTAAGCTAAAAAATACATTCATCATTATATATGTATATTCAAATCGTGCTTAAAGTTTTTAACAAGTGTTTGGGTTCCCAGATGACTCCATTGTCCCTGGATACGATAGAGGAGGTCCTAGCTGACCATGCTCTTTGATAATCTATAAATACCACATACATTTTAATCACTCATACAAAATTCATCCATTTTATTTATCACTAGAAATTTATTTAGCTGCGATAAAAATAAATAAAAATAATAGCCTTACCCACGTGCCACCTGTCAAGATGTGGCTTGGGATGTAAACAGTTAGCCTCAGAGCACATTCATTTTGGGGCTTAGTCACACACCGGTAGTAGTTACACCGTTCTCCTGATTGGGGAATACAACACGCAAACAATATTTGCGACACTACTTAATTGAAATCGATTCGATAATGTCTGGGGATAGCGCCTGGGATGATCCGTGCGTGTCCCTGTTCGCAACGGTGCAGCAGGAGCCCGTCGCCGATATGTTGAGTCGCGCCAAGCGATTGCCGCAGAAGAGTCGCAATTCGCTGAACGGGACGGACGCATCACCCCTGATCGTTGCCCCCTCAAACGAGACGAGTCGCATGTATCGCGAGATCAAATACCAGGTGCAGAAGTTAGCCGATGATCGCCATGCAAGCAAGCAGAAGCCTCCTTCCGTGGAGGATAAGGAGCGCCAGACCACATCGATTGCCAGGGCGATGGCCGAGCACAAGCGCTTGGAGTTGGTCGATGCAATGCGTCGCAAGCAACTGCGCACCAACTCCCTACGATTTAGGGATCTTCGCATCGAAATCAATCGGGCCGAGACGACGCTAAGCGTGACACAGAGTCGCAATGAGAATATGCAAATGGTTAGCGCGGAGCGCGCACAGCGGCGCAAGGAGTCGCAGCAGCTAATGGAAGAGGTGCGCGAGGAGAAACTGGCCGAGGAGCGGGCATTGCAGATGAAGTCGCAGGAGTACAGGGAACTACTGCTTGCCCAGATACGCCAGGGACAAGAGGAACGGCATCGTCAACAGCAGTCGGCTATGGAGGAGGGAAGACAGAAGCGTCACAACGATGCGATGGCCGATGCCAATGATCTGCGGGAGGCAATCGAGCGGCGCCACAAAAAGCGCGATGACCTGAAACAAATGCTCGATGAGTGCGTCGATTTACAGCGCAAGTTGCGACAAGCGAACGCTGCCAAGTCCGCCAAGCAGAACGTGATTGTGATGGATGCAGTGGGTCCGGTGACCAAGAGTTTTATTAACCAGCAGCTGCATCAGCGACAGGATGACATTGAGCGGCGACGTCGCATCAGCGAAGGACTTGGACAACAGCTGACCGAGATAAACAGCAAGAAGGATGCCCATGATAACATGCTGGCCGACATTCTAATCTGTGAGGGGCAGGCGCAGGAGAAGAAACGCGCCCATCAGGACATGCAGAAGCGTTGCAATGAGAAGCTGCAATTTGCCAAGAATCTGATCG
The DNA here is from genome assembly GCA_035042185.1 of Drosophila kambysellisi. Taxonomy (NCBI): domain Eukaryota; kingdom Metazoa; phylum Arthropoda; class Insecta; order Diptera; family Drosophilidae; genus Drosophila; species Drosophila kambysellisi. The sequence goes on from JAWNLS010001080.1 coordinate 286,630, forward strand.
CTCAGCAAGAGGAGCAGCGCTTCTATCTCGACAAGGACAAAGAACTCACATCAACGATTCCAATTACCCCAACTAGTTTCATGGAGCGCCAATATCGGCAGGCCAGCGCAAGGAAAGCAACCAACAGGGAGATCAATTTGAGGGCGCACGCGAACTTTGTCATCGACATCGAGCACAATGCTCAGGTCCGTGCCGCCTTCATCGAGGAGGAGCGCCAAATTAAGCAGGCCCAGCACGACATGGAGCTGGACATGGAACGTCGCATCGATGAGGAGCGCATGCGTGTCCTCCACGAGCAGAGCCCCGAAATTATCAAGGAGCTGCATCCCTGCAAACTATCGCATGTTGAGCGACAGACCTTCAATCTGCCCTTCTGCGGCCACGACGCTGAGGACACTCACACCAAGTAATCAGGACTCGAATTACAAATAAAACTCTACTCCACTTCCCCAATCATATACACAGTTCATTTATATGGCTGGCTCCCAAGGCATCTATTGACATGGCATGATCCTCGGGAGTCGGCCAAATAAATACATATATTTACTATACATTGGGCTTATTATGCTGCTTAAGCATTGAGTTACATTTATATTTATGTATTTATTAAAGAGAAGGTTACAAAGCAATTTCTCAACTTGTTATTTTATATTTTCATTATTCCATTCACAGTGCAGTGAAGTTTTTCCAAGTGTTTGGGCTCTTCGATGACTCTCTACTCCGAAAGCTTCATTACCTTAATCTGAGTTTCCCTAAAATTATGCAGTGATTTTTTTGTAAAAGTACAATTTAGCCAATACAGCAACCTAGTTTGTGGCACTGGTTAGTGCACATGCTATATATACTAAGCAGCAACCGGCGAATGTACAGAAAATGCTTGTTTAATTGTAACAAGATTTGTGTCAAGAACTTTTGTAATTGATTATTAAATAGTTACATTTGCGAAGTATTATTGTACAACTTATAGATAAACAATAAACAATTATATGGGACTACTACTTTATTTGATAAAATCGTATATTGTTATCTCAATGACTATTTCTCTAGTGAGCGTGGTATGAACTTAATATGAATGCCATCCCGGGAGCGGAGCACCATTTGGGCTTGAAGTACCAGCTTGTGGTGCGGTTCAAGTAGTTCCACTCTGAATCGTTGGACAATGCGAACAGTGAGGAGTTTCATCAGCAACAGGGAATACTTGCGTCCAATGCATACATGCGGTCCACCCGAATAGGGTATATAGCTATACGGTGTCGTTTGCATCTCTTGGTGCAGCCAACGCTCTGGCCTGAACTCGTAGGGTGCAGGAAAGTAGTGTGCATCGTGGGCCAAGCCGTACATGTTGATCCAGATCGTGACTCCAGCGCAGTACCGACGGCCCCCAATTGTTGTTTCCCGCGTCGTCTGGCGTCCAGTGCTCGGGACTATGGTGTACAGGCGCAGCACCTCCTCCAGCACGGCATTTAAATAAACAAGGCCGCTAAGTGCATCCCAATCCTCCACAGCACAGAAATCCTCTAGTTCCGCATGAAGTTTCTCTTGCACTGTTGGATGCTTTCCCAATGCGTAGAGCACAAAACCCATGGCTGCTGTTGTCGTGTCCACGCCCTTGAGAGGGGGAGGAAGAGAGAAAGAGAGAGACAGAGATTGTGAGAGACTGATTGATTTGACTCCCAGCGAGGAGGAGGAGGAATTGGCAGCACTCACCGCAAACACAAAGGTGTTGACTTGATCCAGTATCTGCTGATGATTCCATCCAGCCAGCAGCATGGCATCCAGTAGAATGCGTGGCTTTGCCGTCTGCTCCTCTTCTTCTTTATCGTGCTGCTGGTCCTTCTGCAGTTGCAATTGACGCTGCTCTATGATCTGCTTCATCTGTTGATGTATCAGTTGCAGCTCCACGCACAACTGGCGCCACAGTCGCGTTCGCTTGAAAATTAAATCTGAGGCGAGCAGAGGATTAATCATTCGCTTGAACAGCAACTGGCCGGTGCGATGAAAGGCAGCCACAATGGGTGAGTGTTGCAACTGCTGCTGTGTCTGCAGTTGGTAGCCCATCGAGGTGTCTGAGCAAAAGTGAAAAACAAGAAGGAGGAGTGAGAGGAGCAGGACTTAAAAACTTTCATCACTCACCGACAATGGCATCGAGCAGGCAGGCGAATAGATAATCCGTCACCTCGATTCCCATTCCTTTCGTTAGCTGCAGTTTGTCGAGCAGGCAATTTGCATGTCGGTTCAGCGCTGGCGCAAAGCTGCGTAGCAACTGCGGCTGAAAGCAGGGGGTGAGCAGACGACGTTGGGCCGCCCAGTCGCGTCCATGGCTGATGAGGAGCCCGTTGCCGATGAGCGGACAGAGCTGCTGGAATGTGTCTGCCTTGCGCAGTGTGGCATCGTTGAGTGCCTCTCGTGTCTCCTCGGCGCTGTGCAGGAACACCCATAGCTGTGGTCCCAGCCACATACGATAGGTGGCGCCAAAGCGTTCGCGCAGCTCGGTGAAAACCAAAAATATATCTGCAACAACAAACTGCTCGTTTACAAAAACAACTACAGCTCACAATTTATACACAACTCACACTCAGGCTTCAGTTTGCCAATCATCTGGGCATTGCCGAGTCCTGGCAGCGCCCAAGGACCAGGCAGACTGCATCCCAGCAAGATCAGCTGCCGCTTGCTCCACAGCAGCATCAGCAGTAGCAAAGAACAGACCGAGACCAGAAACCAGTAAAGCGACATTTCTGCAAATCAATTCACTGACGTCCAATGGAAAACTGACTTGGGACAATCAGTTTTGATTGCTGCTAATCAAGGAAATCCAATTTGATTCCGATTGCATTTGCAGTTAAGCGTACGATTCACAGCACACTTGTATTTGTACAGTGCTTGCCCGATAGTTATTTTATACATACATGTATGTAAATATACATATATGTATTTCAAATCATTTTTATTGAGAGTCCACTGTTGGGTGTCTGGCATGTCTGGATTATTTGTACGGCTTCCAGTATCTAATCTTGCGGTAGTCAGCCGGCAATTAATATGGACTTGTCGAAGTGCAATCAACGATTATTATTGCTATTTATACGCTGGTTTCTGTGGGCTAGCGTCTTAAAGTTGTTTTCAATACGGCTTGCGATCGTTTTTGCATCAGCACTTTAACATTATGTTATAGTGAGCAAGCAGTTCATATTTACCCTAACGCTGTTAACTAACATGCGACCGACCAGTAAAACTATTGACATTTTGTGGAATATATCGTATGTGGAATATCGTTTATTCAATAATATATGTATGGATGTATATATGTATATGCATTTATATATACTTGCATTTATACATATATATATAAATATATATATATATACGCGTTCAAGTTTTCTGAATTTTTCATTCCTTTTCCATATATGCAGACACCAAAAATTTGTAATTTGAGTATTATATTATTATCAATTGTTTTTTTTTTTCATATACATATATATTTTTTTCGTATTTATAACAGCTATGCTCGTTATGATTTTGTGGCTTCGTTTTATTGTTGAGAATTATTTCAATTGCCGTTTTGCAATATTTGTTTAACACAAGTTGCTTGTTAACATTTACAACGAATATAATTTGTGTTTTCTGTTTGATTTATCATACGTTTTGATATATATAAAGATATATATATATATATATGATGTGACAACACTCAAATACTAAATTTTTAGTTTATTTATTTAGTGTAAAATTTTGTTTTTACTTATTTTTTGAAGTGGGCTTGTTTACGTCGTTTTTTGGTTTTGTTATTTGATCATCAATATTTCAACAATATATCGTTATTTATAAAAAGTTAAATATTCAATGCAAGTTTCTTGTTATTTTTTTTTAATTCTCTAATGTAACTGATTTGTTATTTTAATGTTACGAAAATTGCGTTGTATATTTGTTAGCTTGTGCGTTCCATACTTGACAAATCCGTTAGTATATATATATATATATATATATATATATGTACATATCCATATATATATATATATACATATATATATATATAATGCGAAAAATGTATTATATGTTGTTATATATTTTTTTAATTTTTCGCTTCGTTTTGTTTTGGAGAATATAAATATTTAAATATATATGTATGCGTATGTTTGGAATTACGATTACATTCGATAATCGAAAATTGGCAGAATCATGCTCTCAAATTCCAGATGCAAGCATGTATATGTATATAAAGTTTTTAAATGGCAGGCCGAAAGTTTTAATTGCTTTGCGTTTTCCAAAATGTGCGTAATTGCTGAGAAATGGAGTCTGAGAACATGATTGCAATATTTAGTATTTGTATAATTATTTAAAGGTTTCTACGGTTCATTTATGTAACAATTGTTTAACTTTCTTTCACACAAAAGTATTAAAATATTCTTCCTTTTTTTTGTGGGAGGGGGTTCGCATTCGTTTTCAATTACAATTGTAAATCTCTAATTAAATAGTAGTTAATAAAGCATTTTCCCTACTTTTGGTGTTTGGGTTGCTATGGTAGTAAATTGGTTTTACTCTTTTGTTATATATATATTTTTAATGTTATGCTTTCAAATTCAGAGTTTGAGTAAATTTGTTTAATCTTTAATCTTTAAGCGTTTTGTAATTGGTGTTTTGTTGTTGTTTCTGATTTTTTATTTGATTTGCTTCCATCCTTTGGTGTTTGATTTCCTCTGATCGCTTTGGCATTTTCTTCATTCGAGTTATCCAACTATCCAGGCATATATATATGTATATCCAGTAAATATCCAGTATGTCTATATCCAGTTTCAGTTTCATTATCCAATTATTCTGTGGTGCCTTTCAATTTCCATTTCATTCATTATTCGTAAGCTAAGACTTTGTTATATAAAGGACTGTGCGATTGCCCAGATTAACAACTTGCACAATTATGGATTAAATATTAAGAACTATGTATGTATGTGTATATAGGTATATACTATGTATAATACTATATAATAATGTTATCAATTGTGTATTCATCAGTTCAGGCAGGAGGTTTTTGGGGTTTCTTTCGTTATCGTTAACGCTATCGTTATCGTTATCGTTATCGATTTGTTATTTGGTTTTCTTGGGGAGGCATCGAGGACTACAACTAATTCTAAAACTCGATTAACAAACGCAAAAACCGAAGCCAGGCTTCGGCGTTACATTCACAATTATAGTTACAATTACTATTCGATAATAACTAGCTACACGCCCGTATGAATGACGTATATCGTGTGTCGATATCGTACAAATATAGTAGATACGACTGCTAATACCTTCTATATATGTATAAATACTAAGTAACATGCATTCTATATGGAATTGCTTTCAAGAAATTGTGCGAATCGGGCAGGAAGTTTCGCTTTCAGTTTATCTTTGTGCGTCCAATTAATTTCTGATTATTTGCTTATTTGTGTTTTTCATTTTTCTTTTTTTTTCTTTTTGTCTTGTTGTTGTTTATGTTTTTCGATGTTTGGTTGACGTGAGTTTTATGTCTCACATGTGTATATTGACAACAGATCGATAATCAATATAAGAGTTAAAAGTAATAGTAAGAAAGACAACACCCAAAATGAAGTAAGTTGAAATAAAGGCTGGGTGAAATTTGGCAGCATCACTCTTTTTCTATAAAGTTTGGCAACAGTGCCCGAGAAATAATCGCATGCAGAAATCATAAAATCAATAAAAAAAAATATATAAACAAAAATAAAAATGTATACGTTTAAACGAAGGTTTTGTTTTTTTTTTAATTATTTCGTATAAAATGTTTTTATTTTATGTGTAAATACAAATATTTAATTTGTGGTTTTGCTCTTTGTTTTTTTTTTCTGTTTGTTTTCCTTTTTTCTTGCTTTCTTTGTTTGGTCGTTTGCAAAATCAATAACAGTTTTAAAGCACAATCAAAATAAAAGCTAATTTAAATTACAAATTTTGTTTGAATTTTAATTAATCATGTAAAATAGATTACTCAAAATGTTTGCTCTGTATGTGTGTGTGTGTGTAAGTCAAAAATTGCAAAATGTCAAATGTTTTACAAAAATCAAACAGATTGAATTTGACTTGTGCATGTATATGTACAAATTTGTAGTGTGTGTGTGTGTGTGTGTGTGTGTGTATGTGACATGCTTAAATGGTGCTTTCAAAAGTTTTTCTCATACTTTGCACATTTTTTAATACAAAAAATTGCACACACATACAAACACACATTAGTAAACTTATAATATATAAAGTACATTAAAAAAAAACTTTATGAATATACAAATATAGTTATTAATAATATAATCGTAATAATAATAGTAATAATAATAATAATAATAATAATAATTGTAATGCCTAAGTTGATTATCATTTAAAATGTAACACAATAAATTTGATAAGTTATATTCGTAAGGTCCGTAATTTAAAATTAAAGCAAAATACATTATTCAATCCAATAAAGAGAGAGAAACAATATACAGAATACAGTTAAACAGTTAAACATTTATGCGGTTAAACAGTTAAACAATTTAACAGCTATACAGTTAAACAGCTACAGTTGAGTGCTTTTCACTTTAGAGACAGCATTGAATAAAAACAAAAAAAAACACTTCACAAAACGAGAAATTGAGTGCGAGAAACGGTTATGTATATTTTTTAAAGGGGTGTAGGCCACAAGGGCTGGGAATCAAACAAGTTAAAATAGTATTCCTATTGTTGTTTTTGTTGGTGTTGTTGTTGTTGTTAACAATAAACGTTGCCAGCGCAACCACTCTTTGCACATTACATCATTAACTTAAACCTATTTATTTATTTTTATTTAAGATATATGTATGTATATATATTTTTGTAATATTTTAATACAAGGCAAATTCTTGACAAAACTTGTTAATATTAATTAATAACTTGTATGTTGTTGCTTCTGTTTCGATTAGATTTTCCTCCTCCATTTCTTTGCTGTAAACCTTGTCTCACATTCTTGAATTCAACTTAAACTCTTTCTTATGCGCTTGCCGCTATTCTGTTCACTTTGTTATCGATTTATGTATATTTACTCTGTTCGATTCTTCTTCCTGTTCTTCTTCTGTTCTGCTTCTGCTTTGTTTATCGTATGCTAATTTGTTCTGTTTCTGTTTTCTGTTCTGTCTCATCTGTTCTGTTCTATTCTCATTGTGTTCTCATTCTCATTCTCATTCTGTTCCGTTTGACGCTGTTTTTAAATCACAATCAACGCTTATTTTTTTTTTTGTTTTTTTGATTTTTGTTTTTTTTTGTTTTTCGTTTTTTGTTTATCAACACTTATAACACTAAAACAATATGCTGGTATTATGTATATATATGTATAATATTATAGATCATAGATCAAATATATATTATAGATCATTTTCAAATCTGGTGCTGCTGCAGCCCATTTACAAATTACAAATTGTTGTTTTCATTTTGCTTAACAAGCTAACATACAAACATGGCTTGGGGGTTACGATTGGGGTTGCTTTGGGGCGGGGGGAGTTTAGGAAGGGCAAAATAGGGGCGACTTGCAAAAAACAAAAAAAAAAAGTAATATATTTACGGATATTAATTAGACACAACAAACATAAATAGGTAATGACGAACAATTAAACATGAAACAAATTCTCGTTGCGCACTTCGTAGAAAAGGGGGTCAGAAAGTGCGTGAGTTTGAGAGAGTGTGTGTGTGTGTGGGTGGGTGGGTGTGAGTGTGTGTATGGTGTGTGTTTATGGTGTGTGTATATATGTGTTTAGAAACTCATTTGTCATGCTTTGCGCGGTGGCATCGGCGGCGGCGGCAGCGCAGGCGCAGCAGCAGCAACAACGTAGGCAGCAACATGTTGCTGCGATGGCTGCTGCTGATGTTGCTTTTGCTGTTGCTGCTGTTGCTGTTGCTGCCTCAGACTCATGTTCATGTCTTTGGGAATGTTTTTGTATTTGGCTGAAAGATGATGGGACTGGTCAGCAATTTGAGTAAACCAATCGGCCGGCTCAAGACCTGCTGCTGCTGTTTCTGCTTACCTGCTGCCGCTGCAACAGCTGCCGCTGCTGCCCCAGCTCCCCCTGCTGCCAGCGAATCGCTGTAAAAATTTGATTTACGCATTTGGACGCCGTTGCTTAAAATGTTGCCATTGCCATTTGAATTGCTGCAGTGATTGTTGCTGCTGCTGTTGCTGCTGCTGTTGTTGCTGCTGCTGTTGCTGCTGCTATTGTTGCTGTTGTTGATATTGCTATTACTGTTGCTGTTGCTGTTGTTGCTGCTGTTATTATTGTTGCTGGCACCCAGCAAGGGCGGCAATGGTGGCTGCAACTTTGAGGCATGCTTGTTGCCAGTAATTGTTGTTGCGGCTAATGGTTCCGCCGCTATTGTTGCTGTCACTGCTGCTGCTGCTGCTGATGATGATGATGTTGCTGCTGACTTAATCGATACTAAACTTAGATTAGAAATTGTTGGTGGTAGTGGAGATCTTTGTGAATCATTGCCGATTTCGCCAGTGTACCTAAAATACAAAAAATGATTCTTATTAATTTTAAATATATTAATATTTACATATGTTCATATTAAATAAATTTGCTCAAGTTAAACTTTAAGTGCCACTAAGCAGTGGCCAGCAGAATAAGTAACTGAATCAGGACTCACAGCAAGCAGTGCTAAGCAGTGCTAAGCAGTGAACTAAACACACACTAAATAAAACACTACATTTTTATGTCCACTAGAAATTTAGCACTTTTTGTTGCTTAATCTGCAAATGCTAATTAAGTTGAAGTGAAGATAAGACTTAAGCAACTTGTCTAAATCAAAGTGTTCAATTAGTTTGCTGGTGCTACTCACTTGATGTTGGTGTATTCGCGTCCCACTTGAAGGCTCTGCTCCTCGGCCCGCTTGCGAGCTATCAGCGTCTGTATGTAATGCTGTACCGCATAATAAACGAACTTGTATTGCGCCTCCGTCTGCACCATGCCCGAACGTTGTGATCGCACCATCTGAATTGTTCGCTGTATATCGATTTCAGTGTCCAAACCTAATAGGTGTAAACATTTACATAGTAAGTATTTTAAATATATATCTGGCAACGCTTGCCAACAGATCTAACAGCAACATAAGCACTAATGGAAGTCGAAGAGTGAATATTGCACTCTCTCTGTCTCTCTCTCTCTCTCTCTCTCGCTCTGTCTCTATATAGTAACTAGAATATTATGCTTACCATTGCGCACTATCTGATCGAGTATCATGTCGATCACAATAAATGTGCCCGTGCGTCCAATGCCCGCCGAGCAGTGCACACAAATGGGACCCTTGAGGAAGAGAATGGATAGGTTAGGATGTTCATAGGTTGGTCGGGTTAAGACTTACCGGCTTCTCGCCAGCCTGGGACAGGCTGCTTTGTTTGGTGTTGACATCCTGCAGAAAGTTGAGCACACAGCCAGGATCGGCGGGAACGCCATGATCTGGCCACACTTGGAAATGATAGTGATAGATGCGACGTTCGGGTTTATCGCGCCACGAGAACAAAAACTCACGCAACGTATAATCGTTGGTGGAGTTCTCCTTGATGCACTGCACCTTCGCATAGCCAAACTGTTTGCACTGGCCCTCATCGGGCCAATAGCGTTCGCACTTGGACTTGCCGCGCTCGATCTCCTTGGTGGTCATGACAATGACCCGTGTATTCTCCTGCCAGATCATGTTCCAAAAATCGTTCTTCGTATTGGCCAGACAGCCTTGCGTCGCAATATATGTCTTGAAGAGGCCACTCTCGCTGCTAAGCAGTGAACCCGTTGAATATCCACTCCACGACGAGAAGGTTGTTGACCCCGTCGAATGTGTTGCCGATGGGGGAGGCGAGGATGTGGCATCGCCGCAGTGTTTCTTCAGCAGGACAGCGAGACAACCGTTGAGGGATGAGCCCGTTGTTGATGAAATGCTTGGCGTACTCGGTCCGTTGATACCCGATGTCGATGTGCACAGCGATTCACTGCGTCTGTGCTTGCCCAGCGAATCCGATTTGCGATTGCAGGTGGCGCAATTAGTTGGCAACGTTGCCGACTTGACAGCGCATTGCACACACGTCTTGTTCAATAGCTGACAGTTGGTGCAGTTGCGCTGCGTCTGGGCTGCCGTACACGCCGGACATGATTGCACCGAAGCACTATTTAGGCTCTCCGAGGAGCTGGTCATGTTGTAGAGATCGCCATCGGTGGGTAAACGAATGTAATTGGCATTTATATACTCGGCGCCCGGTGTACTCCTATCCACATCCTGTAGCTTGACCCGAGTGTGATCGTCTAATCATTTCAAATGCCCAATTAGCATAAATTTCAAATGCCGCATTGATGATCAACATTTACTTACATGGCAATATATTGCGGTATCGATTCTTCGATTTGTTCTCCTCCTTGTAGCCCTCGAGGCGAGAGAATGTGTCCCGGCTGTCCTGTTGCAACGATTCAAATTCCTCCCAAAAGCCGCCCTACAATCGAGGTAGATTATTTATTGTTCTATGCCCAACTATGCCAATAAGACTCACCTTGACCAGCTGCTCGACGCGTGCATTGATGCCAGCTGCTATGATGCGGGTCGCATTGAAGGGTTGGCGCAGATGCACTACTGTGCCGCATGTCTCCACCATCGGATGGCGTTTATAGTGCTCGATTAGTTCCGATAGAGTTGCAAACGATTCACCACCGCCCACGTCGTATTTTTTATCCTGTCAAAATTTAGAATTCAAATCGGTTAGTTAACGCTGCACTCAAAGCAAGTTCATTTCCGTTGTTAACTAACTGTTAGCAAATCTAATTTTTGTTTTCACTAAATTCTTGTCACACATTAAATACATGAAAATACTTGATTTATGTTCTCTACCCGTTGGGAATACCCTGTCATTAGCTATGTAAACTGCTGGGTAGTCGCTGCTGGTAGCTTTAACCGCAATACCAGCGAAATTGAATTGAAAAACGCTACACAATTACCTAATAAAAGTGCAAACGTGACCGCAATGTCAAATTTAGAATTGAAAAAAAAAAATATTATAATTATAATGCTCAACCGGTCATGTAAATCGTAATATTCAAAAAAAAAAAATAGATTCAAAATTGCGTTAAACAACAACAACAACAAGAGCAATATCAACGACAACAGCTAGAACAGTAATAGCAAATTTTTGTGGGGATTTACAGTAGTTACTGCACAACAATATATTAATGTATGGAAATATATGGGATTGTCATGTTTAGAGGCAGCAAAACAAAAAATTAACTGAAAAATACCCGTACCATTGCTTACAATTACTTACAAAAAAATCTAATTAGTATGGGGTATTTTCAAACACTCAGAGAACGGTATAAAAATGCATTGAAAATTGCATAAAATTCGTCCGGGTATAGGGGAAGTATTGGTAGTATTTGAATTTTCCATCAAATAAATTTTCCTTTTTTTTTTGTTAAACAGAGATACGTGTTTAAGATTATATATACGTTTTTATAGTTAATTAAATATATACACAAATAAACTCTCATGTATGAAGCACAAAAAATTACTGGCCAAGCAAGCAGTGCAGAGCAGTGCAGCTAAACAGGCGCACGAGTTTGGTAAGCAGTGCATGAGTATATTACGCATACGCCACCAGAACAAACGAGCCGAGAAATCGCTAATGATGACAATAATCACTTATTTTGTGTTAGGCACATTTTATGTGAAACTACTAGGCAGACCGATGACTGGGCAATATATATACACACATATGTATGAATATAAATATACATATATTTATACATATATTTATATATATACATATTTGTGTATAAATATATAAAACTAACTCAAGGTCAAACGATGAGGAACTTTACGGCCAGTCAGTCAGTCAGTTTGTCGTTTGCATTACTTGTCTTGGCTGCTGACATTGTTGCTGTTAATGTTGTTATTGTTATTGCAGTTGTTGTTGTTGTCGTTGTTGTTATTCTATTAGCTGTTATTGCTGCTCACAAGTTGTTGCCGAGCAGCGAATCGATTTGCATTTGCATTTCCATTTAGTATTATTGGGTGGCATTTGAGCTTTCAGCACTTACCTGCCATCTAATCATGACATGCGTCACTTTGTCTTCTGTACGCACGGAGAGGACAAAATCACCTGGTTTACTTTGAGATTCACGGACAAGAAACGAACCATTCTTGCCACGCTCCAGTATCAATTTTTCAGCTTCTTTGCCAGAAAGATTGCCGTGAAACCATCTGCAAAATATGCAAAAACGAACAAAAATAAATCAAATAAATGTTTTTAATTTGAGTATAATAATATATATTAAATATATATTTAATAGTTACGCGTGGGTTTCTTGATTCTAAGCAGCTGTTCTGACTGAACGGTTTGAACTGAACTGAAAACATAAAACGGAAAACTGAAAACTGGACTCCTGACTCTGCTATCTGTTTTGCTGTCTCTCTGGCAGAATGTTGTTGTTTTCTTTTTTTTTTTTTGTATTATTGTGTGTTGTGCTGTGTTGTGTTTATTTTCTTGCTACGTGCGCGCTTGAAATGCAACTATGAACTGCACACACAGCTATTTGCCAGGCATGTGAGAAGCGCTAAGCGACAACAAAAAAAAAAACTAAAAACGATGCCGACAAACGACAACGACGGCGACGGCGACTACGATGACGAGTAGGAAATCCAAATAGAAATACAAACACACGAGTCGTGTGCGAGTGTGAAAAACGAAAATGAAAACGAATACAAATCGACATCGAAATTACGTTGCATTGCACCACATCGTCGCATCGGTTCAAATACGCGCGTGTACACTCAGAGAAAAACACGGCATTGAATCCAAATCGAATTTTGCATTTACAATTTGTTCTTGAGTTATTACTGATAGATGATTTTAATATAAATGCTTAAATTATGTATTGCTGATCTTATAATAGAAATAGAAGCTTAAACTTTTCATTTGGAAAACATTAACATTGGTCTGGACTACAATTGTACTAACTAATTTTTCAATTTAAAATGAATTTCCGTTCTTAGTTTTGCTGAGTGCACGAACACTGAAAAAAAAAAAACAGCAAAGAAAACAGACAACTGCAAGGCAAACAACAACAACAAGTGCAAGTTGCTGTTGCTATTGCCTTAAGCTAGGCATATAAGGCATTATCGCCGTCGCCTGTGATGGCCAGACAGGCCAGTTGACATAAAGCACTATATATATATATACATATATATATATACATATACTTATATGTGTTTTTTCTAAGCAATAGTTTGACACAGATAGAAAAAGTCATCAAAATCGTTGGCAGTCAATAAGTTTCTGTTTCTTTTTTTTTTTTATCTGTTGAAAACCGCTTAAAATCAATTAAAAATACACTGCTTTCACAGCATGGCAAGCAGTGCGAATCTGTTTTTTTTTTCAAATATAAGCTGAACAATAATTTTCATATTTAAAGTAGATATAAATAGTTAATAGCAAATAATTTACCATACAGATTACAGGGTATGTGTATCTATTTTTCTAGAATAGCCTAATTTGTTTGTCAGTAGTTATTGTTTTTTGATTCTGAGGTGCTTTCGGATTTTGTTTTCGTCTTTAAAAATGTTCGGCGAATAGTGTTGAGCTCATTTGCATAAATAACACTAACTTAAAAAACTTGCTTTGAATTCGGAATTCGAACATAAATACCAGAAAAAACTCAATTTAGTTTCAGTTTCAGTTGGGTGATTGACTGACCAATAATAATGGTTAGAGCTAGATGGATAGGTAGATAGAAGTCAACGTCATCTAGTTTGCTTAGCACTTAGTAGAGTTCGTCGGCATCTCCTAATTATGTATGTATGAAATAATGGTCGTAAATCGGAGCAGACGAGCGACATTCAAAACACAACACACAAATCAATCGAAATTGTCCTTAAGCCAGTTTCAACTTAAAGTTTTTGTTTGATTATTTTTTTCATTTTTTTTTTTTTTTTGGGTTCATAGTTATCATAAAATACGACGAAAGACTCAGGAGAAAAAACACCTGCCCACTATTCCCTCACTTCCGCATGTAAAAGTACGCGAGTGCTATTTATAGTTATATAGCCTATAGCCATAAAGCCATATAGACACTTGACTTTACAATAGTTGCAATGCACACTTCATTTACAATTACATATTCAAGGTGTTCCGGCCGGAATAGTTATGCTTCTATTGATAAGAGTTTCGTCATGTTTATGTCGACGATGTGCTATTTTTAGCTCCCGACCGGAAATGGCATTGAATCGCATCGAGTTGTCGATAGTTCTGATCGATTTCGATAGGCGCAGAACAGTGAATTGATTGCATTTGTGCGCACTTTCAAGTGGATTATTTTGATGAGCGAACAAGTTGCCCATTTCAATTGTTATCAATCATTTTAATAGCTTTTCAAACACAAATATAATCTCAGATTAAAGCAAAAAATTATAGTTGAATGGATATAAAATGGCCTAAAAAAAAGTGAATTCAATTTGCAGACCGGTTTCGATCAAAATACAAAATACAAATTGAATTTGATGATGTCCCAGCACTAAGCTTACTGTTAGCCACAGTCTGCGCTCGATATGGAGTAAATGCATCTCTGGTTCTCCAATAAAGTGTACTTTATATTAGATTTAGGCGTACATTTTTTGTAGCTGCGCATTCTTTTATCATCACTCTGCTTCTTTTATTCTATTATTATTATTTTTTTTTTGTTTTTGTTTTGCTCTGTGATTCAACACAATCGAGTTGGCTTTTTGGGCAACAGTCAACAGACCAATTAGCACCTTTCTTAGTGCCGTTTTTTATTATAGCACACACATGTATAAGCACACCTACCCTACCCCCTTTCAACCCCTTTGGTAAACAAACAAACCATCGTCCATCACGCTGTTATTTTTGCCGCGTCCCCTTTTTTCAACTGACGAATCGGCATAACTCTTCAATCAGGGCAGCAATTACTTTTCACTTTAATAAAGGAATTTTTTTTTTCTTTTGTAAGCGTTACATACCCTGTAAAACATTGGGTGTTCATAAGGCCGTTTGATTCGTTAAGATTTAAAGTCAAGCATTGATATTCCAGACATTAAAAACATACATTTAAAAGTTTCCAAGTTTCTGACAAAGCTAAAAACAAATTACTTGCAGAGGCGACAGAGGGGCAAGATAGGGCATCCTAAGGTCGATCATTGTGAGGTTAAGCACGCTTGCTTCTTACAGTTACAGTTATGCACAGGAACAAGGCGAGTATCTCTCTCTCTCTCTATTATATATATATATATGTATATGTGAACCTGTTGGCCATTCATGAATGCGAAGTCGTTGTCAAAAAGGTCAACAAACAGCTCAGCTCAGCTTAACTCATATAATTATGTATATACGTAGATATATATATGTATATAGATCGTGTATAGTATTGTATATTGTATTTTGTATATTGTATAAATTATTATTTGTCACAAGTTGAGCATTTTTGTGCCAACGCACCTGCAAAGCAAACGAGCAGCGAAGCGAATTAAGAACTGAAAGCTGACAATCTGGAGGCTGGACATATATACATATGTACATATATACATACATACATACATATATATATATATGTACACACTTGCGGGGACTTGAAGAAAAAGTGCACTGAGATTTATATCCCCCCGGTTAGCCATTCAAATTTGATCACTTTTATCATTCATCAATTTTGAAATTTCGAAATCAAGCACAAATTACTCATTACAAGCAATTTTATGCTTAAATTAAGCGTCAAGTACAAATTTTGATCGAAGCTGATTTCGTTTTAATTGATGATGATAAAAATAAAACATGTTGTGCAGTTGTGTAGAATTTTTTTAAATTGCTCGAATTTTAAGTATAAAAGTCAAGGATTTTGTTCGGGATTTCTAGTAATCTGGTTCATGTTAATGACCAATGCAAATAAACTGCAGTTGTTAAATATATTTTCAAATAAGACAGCTAAAAATAGGTTACAATATATATATATATAAAATATATCAAAAGATTTCCATTCTCAAACTGAACTATATGCAAATAAATACGTAAACACATAAAAAATATAACGTATACATGTGTCATATATAAGCACATTAAGTTTTGTTTTTTGATTTTGTATCTAACCATATTTATTTGTTTATTAAAATCACATAACAACAAGCTAAAAAAAAAATGCTGCTGTTTTTCTTTTTTTGTTTTTTTTTTTTTTGTGTAAACCGCTTTCAAACGGAAATATGCGAAAAGAAAATAAAACTATTAAAAAAACAAAACAATATTTTTCAAAAATGAGTTAGCTAACAAAATGCAAAACAATTTGCATTTGACAACCTGCACTTGAAGCTGTCCAGGAAATCGAGAAGGGGAGAACTGAGGGGTCCACTTTATCTTGCGCGGAAAGGAGGGTGGGGGGAGGTGTGTGTGTGGGTGTTTATGATGAAGGGGATGCTGTTAATTGGGACGCAGCACTCTAAACGGTAAACTGCGAACTGAGCAGCGAGAAAATAAGAAACTGAACAAAAATGATAATTATTATTAACAACAAAAAAAAAAACAGTTTGATATTAAAATATCTCGAATCCCTTCAGGAGTGATTTCAAAGCCAAACTTAAAAATCCTAGCTGATTTTAATCTACTTTAATTAAAGTGACTATAGAATAGAGATAAATAACAGAGAACATTAACCATTTGGGAATAGATAAGCAAAGAAAAAATCTTCAATCATCAATCTTAAAGCAAAGTGATTAAACGAATTGAAAATCAAGATCATAAATATATCAAACGAATTTAAGCTAATCATGTCCACAACGATAATATTAAATGGAAAACAAACTTAGAATTTGGGTTATTAATGCCATAAATACTTAATGCTATTACAAATATTGTTATGCTTTAATCTATGAAAGGCAAAAATTTTTCCATATTTGCTCTCTAAAACACACACCCACACACCTACACACACACACACACACACAGAGTGACTATGAAAACACACACGTGTGTGTGTGAGTGTGTGTGATAATAGTGTAAACAGAGACAATACAAAGAATTAAAAGAATGGACAAACAAGGCAGATAACAGTGAGACAGAAGATTGAGAAGACTAAAGACAGAAGAGTTTGCATAGATGGCAGATGCGACCAGATACAGATACAAATTCCCGGTAAGTGAGATTTTATCCGATTTATATAGCATTTAAAGCTCGCTTATGTATTAAGCTTTTTAGCCATTTAGTTATTTACGAGCGAGCAGAATTTGTTGCGCTAAGTGGCGTAGATTATTTCATTAGAACTCTGTCCGCAGCCTCTAAATGCAAAGATCAATAAATAGCCCAGGCAAACAGCAATTGCAAACGGAAAATACCCTGTAAAATGAGCGTAGATCACACAATGAAAAGTATACATATAGAATTGTATACCCTGTAGTTTAGCTGAATAATTGTGTGTTTAACGATTAGCAACAATACGTTAAGAAATTGGTAAGCTAATTAAGTAACCTAAAAAATAAGCTGCAGATTCGAGGTGCGGTCTAAAGTATACCCTGTACTTTGGTACTAAGTAATTGACAAATATCTTAAGGGTATAATTATAAAAAAAAAAATCAATGTACATATATATATTTATATATATTTAAAGCCGTTCTTTCAAATCATAAATCTAAACAAGAAAGCGCAAAATCAATGAAAAATTGATGTGCAGGCGTTTGTTTACCCATATTTATAACTACACACACAGTGTGTGTGGTGTTTGTCACATATATACATACATATATATATATATATATATATATATATTTATAAATATTAGAATGTCACTAGGCCCACTCAGTTATTTTTGTTGTTGTTTTTGCTGCCGCTTAAATATTTGCCCATTTGCGTGGCAATTTTAGGCACATGACAATTTGTTGTTGCTTTCGCAAATGTTGTAGTTTTTGCTCTGTGATGAGCTTATTAGATTGTTGTTGATGCCAACCAACAACAACAACAGCAACAATAAACATTGAGGCAATAGTTTAATTTGTAGCGCGCACGCGCCTTTGAAAAAAAAAGTGACAATAAATTATAATTAAGAGCGTACATGACTAGCTAATACCCTGGGTCCCATCAATTCCATTACTTTAGCTTTTGTTTTGCACCCGTAGACAACATTCTGTTGATCATTAAGCTGACATAAATCAGAGCTGGGAAGGGGAGAGGGGGGTTTGGGGAGATGTTATATTCGTTAATTTCGTCATTTCATGTAAATCAAATTTACATTTTTGCCAGCCATTAAATTTTAAATACTTGCACAGGGTATAATAAAAGGTCGCACAAAAAATAGAAAAAAAAACACAGGTGTTAATTACGGGAGTGTTTTAAAACGCGTGCGTTTTCAACTACGTTGATTTTTGTTGCTGTTGCTGTTGTTGTTGTTGTTGCGACTTACGTGTAACCGTGGAGTTGCACACGCATTGTTGCAAGGTGCGCCAGTGTGCCGCTGGAGCCGCCAAAGGAGCTTGCCGCAAAACTGGGCGGCGATGCCGACCACGATGTGGGCGTGGCCGGGTAAGAGGAATTGTGACCATCGCTGCCGCTGCCGCTGCTGTTGCCGCTGTACCTGTTGATGTTGCTGTTGCTGTAGTTGCTGCAGTCGCTGCCACGCGGCGTGGCAAGCAGTTGGACCGGCAGATGCAGCGATTCCGTTGAGGAGCTGCTCGATGAGCCACCTGGAATGGGCCGTGAGGACGAGCGACGTCTGTTTACACGACTGTGCTGCTTGTTGTTGTTGGTCGTGTTGTTGTGTGCAACGCCGCGTATGATTGATGCCAGCTCATCGTTGCTCATGCAATTCTTGCACTCGGCTGTTGTTGCCTTTGTCTTTTGACTCTTGGTCAACTTGGTCTTTGAGCCCCTTCTGCCCGCTGATGTTCTTGCGGTTGTTGTTGTTGCTGGTGTTGTTGTTGTGGTTGTTGTTGTTGTTGTTCGGCCACTGCCGTAGTGTGCTTGAATTGCGCGTTCGTATTCAAAATTGCGCTCCTTATTATAAACACTATTATTATTATTATTGTTATTATTATTATTATTATTATTATTGTTGTTAATATCATTCGAGTTGTTGTTGTTGTTGTAGACCTGCTTCTCCTGCAGCTTGTGATTGACAACATGTCCCAGCGAACTGGACAATTTTTCCAGGCACTTGTTGAATAACATTTTGTTAGCTTTTCCTTTTAACACTTTTTCCCAGTATTAGTGACTACTGCACTTTTTATTCACACACACAACACTTGTGTTGAAATAGACAATAACAACAAAAAAAAAAAAGTAATAAATAAATATATAAAAAATTAAAGATAACAAATTACGCAAAAGTCTCACTGGAGAAAAAAACGTTGTTGATATTTGTTGTTGATGTTATTGTTGTAGTTGCTTTGTGTAACACAAAAAACTAACAAGTTGTGTGTGGTAAACAATAACAAGATTGAGAACTTGTTGTGTTTTTTTTTTGTATAAATAATAATAGTCTTGCGTATGTTTAAAAATGTTTTTCATTTGTTTGTATTTATTGCACAAATTTCTTGAAAGCCGACAGAAATTTCTTCTCTTTAGCAACTGTTGATTTTTTTGTTGTTGTTGCTGTTTTCGATGTTGCTGTTGTTGTTGTTGCTGCTGCCAGTTTTAAGGCTGTTGCCGCTGCTGCGTCGTCAAGTCGCGTTTGTGCCGCAATCAAATGCTCAAATACAAATGCGGCCGAAGGCATAATAATTTATCGCGTAAATAATATATATATATATATATATATATATATATATATAAGTCTGTTTTACTATATATATCGTTTTATATTTTTTTCAATTTTTTAAATTCTGTGTTGTCGCCCACGCACTAATTTCAACTGCTTGCACTGCTTGGTTGAGTTTGATTTGAACTGCTTTGTCGAATTGGCGCCAATAGCTTGTGTTGTTACGCCGCTGAACCGCAACGCGAGAATGAAGCTCCAGCAGCCAAGTGTGAACCTTTTAGCTCAAGTTTCTGCTGCGAATGCTTCGTGTGCGCCTTGTCGATCTTCGTCGGCGTTGCTCGTGTCGTCGTCTTCGTGAGTTGCTTGCTTCTGTTGTTCTTGACTTGCGTGCTTGTTGCTCTTTTCTTGCTCGTTGTTGTTCTTGATTGCTGTTGCTGCTGCTGTTATTATTATTATTGTTGTTGTTGTTGTTGTCGCCGCTTGCGCTCTGCCGCTCTGTTCTAAGCGCTCAGATCGTGTGCTCGTGAATGAATGAATGCTGGCTGACTGCGTGCGACGCCTTTTGTATGAAATGCACAGAAATGCGACGGAGCCGAGTCTGGAGCAGATTGGGGACTCGAGAACTCAAATTCGAATTCGATCTCGAACTCGTCTTAATCTTGGTCATAATTTGTCAAAAACGCACAAAACGTACAACGAGGCGCAGTTTTTGTTTTCTTTCTTTTATTTTGTTTATTTATTTATTTTTGTGGGGGCGTCGCCGTCATTCAGTTGGCGGGACTTTTGTTTTTGTTTTGCCACAGCTGCTTGCACTGCTTGTGCATGTACAGCAAACACGGTAAAGTTGTCAAAAAAAAAAAAAATAGGTTCACTAAACTTAACGAACAAATTAAATAAACTGTGACTTGTGCAATTCATTCCTTTTATTAATTTTCTTTTTATATGTATGTATGTACTTTTAGCACAAGCTTGCCAATTATATAAATAAATAAACTACAAATATGCAAATTGCCTTGATTGTAGTTCATCTAGTTCATTTAGTTCGTTCACTCGTTCGTTTTGTGTTGCCAAAAATGTGGCCAACCTGTATAAATGAAGGTTCCAATGAACATTCTTTGATATTACGCGTCAGCTGCATTCCACAGCTGGAAAAGTCCTTTGCACTTTCGAGCAAGAACCGTTTGAAACTTGAAAGCTCACCTTATGTTTTGTGGTGGGGAGAGGTGGCGAGGTCGGGTGACTAATTTAAGTGTTTACATATGCGACTCTTGTTCTACTGTAATGTATTTAGTTGAGCAGCTATTTGAATGCTACGCATTCGAACTGACAGCATGAATCAGAATCCCAATTCGCCTTTATATGTTTCTGTGTGTATGTGTGTGTGTATATATATGGTCATAATGTTGATGGTTTATATGGCATCAGCAGTCGTGTAACAGAGTCGGCGCCAGTGTTACCTACCACCGGAAATGAAACTGAAATCGAATAACAACAATGCTGCCAATTTTTGCGTGTTGCGTCTTTGGGAATTTTTTTGTTGTCTGAGAGCAAGAGAGAGAGCTAGCGCGCAAGCGAGAAAAAGAGAGAGTGTGAGAGTGCTTGCGACGGATTAGGTGTGAGCGAAAGAGAGAGGACTCTTCTATGGCGCAGGCGCGGACGTCAGAGTCGGTAGAACGTGCCCCGCATATTTGGCAAGCAAATTTTGTTTATTTTTTTTGGCTTTCTTACTTGCGCTCATGATCTTATGACGATGCACAGTGGTTCGAGAGCGTTGACACTTAACCAAATTCGTTTAGTTCAAATTGAGATTAAGGCAAACGAATAATAACAGAATACAAATGATATCCATTTGAGCATAAATTACCAATTTCCAGGCAGAAATAAATAATCTTTAATTCGATTGAACAAATTTAAATTAAATTGTTGTCTTCGCTCAAGCTTTGTGCATATTATTTGCTATGGCGGATGTTAAAGTTAAGAAAAGGTTTTACAAATTAATTTCATTATTGCTTTGTTACGCTTTCAACCACTGTTCGGGGGCAGTTCCGATTCGAATTACACTGTGGGGGTGGTCTGTTGATGACAAACCATTCTCCTCATCATTGAATCCCGAATCATCATCATCGTCATCGTCAACCTCATCAACATCATCGAAATTCGTTGGAAGAATGTCAAGTGATAATGTTTCAAAGTCGTAAACAAAAACCAATCACATTAATCAGCTTCAACAATTTGTAAAAAAAAAAACAAAAACAAGAAACGCTCAACTTCAACAGTTTACAAAAGTAGAAGTAAATAATTTTAGCCGGGCTAAAAGTCTAAACGTCATCAGAATATTAACAGATTTACTAAAACATGGCTGTGCCGGTTGAGTTCTCTTCTTTAAGTTAAGGCTCACATTATCCGATGAACACAAAAGTTGTAATAATAATATTTTTCTTCTTAAAACATGATCAATATAATAATAAGTTGATGATGGAATTTCCGCTTTACGTAGTATCAAAGATGCAGTTAGATCAATGAATGAGTAAGTCAAATGTCTGAACCTTAGACTTTTTTACAGGGTATTTTGTCTGTGCTGTTGTTCTTTGGTGGTGATTCATCGCTTGTCGGCAAGTTGAGTCACAAATCCTAACAATCATGCCTTGATTCATAATATTTACTCAAAATCTATGCTAATAATTTAAACCACGCTAAATGAGTTTCTTAATTTATGATGCACTGCTTTCCGCTCACTAGAAAGGAGCAAGCAGGAGAAAGCAGTTCACCAATTTCTGTCCGTCTTCGAACTTTAACTAGTTAATTTTAATTTGTTTGACCTTGAACTTGTTTGTTACTGGCCTGTTAAATAGCGGCTAATAACCCACAGGCCCAGCCTTAGCCCGTCTCATTTTCGCTTCGAGTCAAGTCCCAGTAAAAGTTTAGCGAGTCCAGAGTCACGTCGTCCATAGATAGATACACAGAGAAAAAATTGCATACAAAAAACTAAATTGCAAATTATACAAATGAAAAATATTAAGTTTTAAATTGTAAACTAAAATCGCTGATGTGTTCTTACAGATCATGATTCACGATTGTTAATTCTAGGCGAGATTGTATTTAAGAATATATATTCTAGGAAAGGCGAGACTGTTTTTAAGAATTTATATTCTAGATTTTAAAATTTTGCGACTCATTCAATTTCGATAAAGGTATGACACCGGAACCGGAATCGGAACCCCAACTTTTTCGTTTGAAATTCAAAAGCTGTAACGAAAATCAACGAACTTTAGTAAGGTATATACATATTATATATAATATATTTTATAAATCGCAGAAATTTCGAAACAAATTTATTGACTTTCAGCGGAAACACCACACTTTAAATACCGGAACCAAAATTCCTTGAATTAAGAATATATTTTTGCTTTCAGCAGTTTTTTCGCTCAGTGTATGTGTGATCACTTGTACTTTGGGATTTGAGGATCTGGGGATCGGGGTCTGGGATTTGGGCAATCCGATAGCGTCGCATAGCTTCGCGCCTCGCATATTGAATGCCGCCATTTACGCACGCAACTCGAAAATGTTATTAAACAATAAATTATGTTTATTTTTTGTACGGTTCACATTACTATTGTTGCTATTGTTGTTGTCGTCCGTCGTGCCCAAATGCGATCGTGGAGCTTTATACACATCATTATCAATAAAACTCGATGTTGTTTTTTATGGTTAGCAACAATATTTTGTGGCAAGCGAAGGTCAACGCATTTATAGAACTTTTTGATATACAAATTGAAAAGGAGAAGAATAAAGATCTGACAATTTATTGTAGTGTAAAAAATACTCATTACAATACTCAGAAAAAAATTATAGTTTTTAAACGAAAAGAAGATTATTTAAATTAGAATGGCTTATTTCTTATTATTATTATTATTATTATTATTAATATAATTTTAGGAAAATTTACGAAGAATTTGAGAAAAAAAAATCTTTGATTTATAGAAATATATTTTCTGTAAAAATAAGGTGAGTTATCCTGGGCAATAAGAGTATGGTGAATATCTAAAACTCAGGCAGATTAATTTTCTAAATGAAGCAGTTTTATTTCATTAATGAGTTTTTAAATCTTGACGCTGACTCAGTTTAATTTAAAATAGCACAATTAATAATTATAAATAAATAATATAATTTAAGAACCTGTCTTAAGAACTAAATTTCTTTAAATGAGATCAATCTACAGTCAACAACAGTCTTAAAACTGAACTTACATAAAATAATTTGTTGGCCTTTATATATATATATATATATATATATATACATATATATATATATAAGCGATAACTTTTGACTGTCACGTTTTTCTCTAAACGTCTTTATGTAAGTGAGTATGGTCAGTCAGAGTATAATTTAGCAGGCTAGCTTCAAGCGGTGTCACTCGTTACTTAATTTTGAATTATGGGCTTTATTCCGTGAAATTTGTGTTATTGATGACAGCACACGTTAGATAAATATACGGATTTTTTGGGTTGTACGTGCACAAATGGCAAAATGGCTGACAAAGTGAATGTAAACCAGGTCAAAATGCTGATTCTAGTTAGACGCAATTGAAAAGTCAGTGACTTTCTCTTACTTACTTACTTCCGTGTTGGCATTGGAAATCGGTCTAGGGGCTTCAATTATACATATGTATATACTTGTATATATATATACATAAACACACATATATATATATATATGTATATATATATATATATATTATGTGTGAAGGACAACCTTTCGCCATAATGATCGTGCACGTTTTTCCGTTTCGAGTTCGTGTCGAGGGATTTACCTGAATCAATAATCATGCGGTTGACTCTACCCCTAAGATCCCACAACCCCCTCCCCGTACCCCTAAAGCCGACTGTCGTCTGTCTGATTGTCCGTCTTTGTCCATTTGCGGTTAGCTGCACGTTCGTGCCGAGCACTTTTAATCGTGTCGGCGAGCCATTTAGGATACAATTTATACACGTCTCAATATATACATACATACATGTAGATATGTAGATATATATATATATATATATATATTTATACATATAGCGTAGTATAGTAAGACTCATGTATAGGCAAGCATCTAACTGTTTAAGTTTCGTGAGCACGCATTCGATTTCGAATTTCACACTGAGCGGGGAAGCACAGCTGACTGTTCAATCATTTTGTTATCGATAACAGCATTAATTAACTAGCATTTCCATTTGATAATCACTTCAATAGCGATTAATTTCTTTAACGTTCTAACGTCGTATTCGAATTTAAGTAGCAGTCAAACAATTAACAGAAGAACTGTTGAAATGTTCAAGTGGCTGTCAAGTGATTGTTAATTTTGACAAGCACATGTAAGAAACGTATGTTTACGCCGATATTTTAATCGACCATTATCGACTTTGACAGGCAAATAAAAAGATGAAAAAAAGGGATAATCTTAGTGTTATTTACAATTTCAGAGTTGAAATGAAGTTACTAATCGATCAACATAGTACTCTGTACTTGATCACATGTTCGGCTATCCAGATGGAAAGTCATTTCAAAAATAGCAAAATAAACACAAATGTCATGTTACATAAACAGCAGTTAATCAGTCGTGTCAATCATGGTAGTAGCCCAGATCGGAGCAAAACAGAACACTAACTCATCTTGTAGGGGGAACTACTTTTAGGAATGAGAATAACAATAACAACCACATTTCAGTAGATCAGACAGTCTGATCAGGTGATCAAAGTTTGATCAACAGTTGCTATTGAATATTAACGTCATATCGTAAAATGCGGACAATTAAATGGGCCAAATAAATATCGACGATAAAATTCCAACGGTGACTGATCAGGATGTCAAAGTGCTTAAGCTGATGTCTCCGTCGTGTGTGGTGTGTGTGTGTGGTGTGTGTGGTGTGTGTGGTGTATGTGACTGATGGCACGCACCACCAACACAATTATATAGTATATGAGCAATTAATGTCGCAGCTACAGATACAGATTCCCATAACCAGATACCAAACAGGCGGACAAACATGACAAAGTAGTTACACTCAGAAAAAAAATGTATTTACTTGTGTAAACTTAAGAAGCAACTTTCACAAAATCGAAATTCAAAATTTTTGTAAAAAAGTAGGTTAAATGTAAAACCCTTTACTTTAGAAACGATTTTTAATAGAAGTAGAAGCAGACACTGTTCCCACACACTTAAATAAGGGATAAGGGATTTCTTGAAGTGTATATAATCACGATTACGGCTTTGGCTTTAGAGAAGCTGTCAACGTGCACGGCATAATTTATAAAGCATTTGTAGGCTTGTCTTAACGACAAAAAATTGAAAACATTTAACATTTAACAATTCAAGCACTTCCACACGAAGGCGTACTGTAAATAGACGTGTGGGGGGGGAGGTGGTTAGAGGAAAGAGGTAGGGATTACAGGTGTTTACTGTACGCGACCCATTATCCAACGCCACGCAAAACAACAAGTTGAAAGCTTAATTGATTATTCGTTAGATTTGTGGTCGGCTCAAGTGATTCAAGTAGTTCGAAATTCTAGTATATATATATATATATAGTACATATACATATATATGTTAATAACAGAGATCTGTATACATAGAGTCGGCAGGCGACAGGAGAAGAAGAAAGTAATGCAATTAAAAATTCACAATTCACATTTATCGCTTTTAATTGCAACTATTAAAATGCAACGCGAAACAATTAATTACAAATTAATTGCAAATTCAGTTCAGTTCGCTCAAAGGTTGAACAAAGGCTCTGACAAAAGGAGGCGTGGAGGGGTAAGGCGAGGAAATCGTGTCTCCAAGGAATATTCAGCAATTCAGCAGAGAAAAAGCGAAAATATACAACGTGAATCCATTGGAAATGGGCAAAAGGGGGAGGAATGAACAGACAGCCGGAAGCATTTCTGATATATCTATATATATTTTTTTTGATATATCTATACATATATTTTTTGCTCAACAAATTCAAGTTAAAGACTTCAAATTCGGAAGGTAAATACTCTTATACCATAGGCATATTAAGTTCACATAATTTGAAAGATAACCTACGACATATTAGCGAAAAGGATTTCCGATTGTCATAAAAGTCATGACTTTAAACATATTTTCACATTCGTTTAATCAAAATTGAAGACTTTGGCACTGCTTGTCGAGCTCTCTGGACAGACATTGTTGTTATAATTTATATAATTGCTAGGCATTTTAATTGCAATGTATAATTTATAATATGCATGCACAAGTTTCAGTTATTAGTTATGGAAGTGTCAATGAATGAGTTGGCTTTTGTAAAAGCAACGTTTGTAAGCACGAATCAACAATTACGCAAAGACCGCAATTTACTTGGAGTTATTATGAATCAAGTGCTCTAAACAAAAATGTATATTTATTATTGTTGGCTATAGTGGAAAAGTTTTTTTAAAAAAAAAAACATCTTTTAAAGCAAGGAACTAAGAACCTACAACTAAAAATAGAGCTGAAAGCTGACGTTAAACATCTAATTTGAGCGTATTACAAAATTCGCGCGTCACAAACTGACGAACTGACAAAAGTGGGGTGTACAAATCAAAAACACAAATAAAATCAAGAAATTACATAAGCATACGAGTTGATGTATAAATAAGTTGTAAGTGCGTACGCAGGAATTATAATTAACAATATGAAAATAAACCGCAATCGAGAACAAAACGGATCGGACAATTCGACCCACAGAACGTCACTGGACCGATCCGGACTGGGTGTGTGTGAATAAAAGCACAAGGGTTACCAAAGTTAATGTGCCCAGGGGAGGTTTCCGAGTGCGTCAAAAGTGGGGAGAGAGAGAAAGAGACAGAAACAGAGAGAGAGAATGTGAGCAAGAGAGAAATTCACACACTTAACACAGTTAAAAAGCTCGA
The DNA here is from genome assembly GCA_035042185.1 of Drosophila kambysellisi. Classification (NCBI taxonomy): domain Eukaryota; kingdom Metazoa; phylum Arthropoda; class Insecta; order Diptera; family Drosophilidae; genus Drosophila; species Drosophila kambysellisi. The sequence goes on from JAWNLS010001080.1 coordinate 314,240, forward strand.
TTTGCACTTAATTTTTGATTTGGGTGTATTTTTAAGTGCATCCCGAAACAAAATTAGCCAGCAAAGAGACAGAGAAACAGAGCGAAACAGAGGGGTCGAGCGAAAGAGAGAGGAAGAGGCGGTCAAATTCAGAGTTTGTGGGAGTGGCACAAAAGGTGGCTGACCGTTAGGATGCGGAAAACGCAACAACAAAAACAACAACGAGAAATTGAAAGCGTATGACAATGAGCAAAGAGCCGAGAGATAGAGAGAGAAAAAGAGAGGGGGGGAGTTTGTGTGTGTGTGTGTGGGAAAGAGCGAACACGCTTTGCTAATTGCATGGGCTCTTCCATTGTCATCAAATCTTTGACAGTCAAACAAAAAATTTTAATAAACCATAAATAATAAAAAAAATAAAATAAACAAAATAAACAAAAAAAAAATGAAACGATATAAATAAATATGCTTTGTGTGGGTTGTAAATGAGCAAGAAAAATGGCAGCAGCAACAACAATAACAACAACAATGCAATGCATTTATGGACAATATTTAGTGGGTGTATATACACACATACACACACACACTCACACAAACACACACATATATATCTACATATACATTTGTTTGTTAATAAATTTAACTGCGTTGAATTACTCACAATAAATTTGATTAAAACGCAATGTAGAAAGCAGTAAGCATGCTGTAGTCGAGGAGAGGTCGACTGCTATATACCCTGCACCCAAATATAAACTAGTTTTATTGCCAAATTTGCCTTTACACATTTTGCACACTCAAATGTAAGCATGCGTAGAAGTACTCTCTTTTCTGATTGCAGGCACAGGGACTGAAGGGTACGAAACAAGTAAGAATGATTTGGTCAAATCAGCTCGACCAATACTACTTATAGTTTTATGGAATTATGTTTAATTTAAATTATGCACACTCAAATGTAAGCAGGAATTCACCGGCTTGCGATGATTATCTTGCCATCCCTTTTACACAGAAAATGCTAGAGAAATTAAAGTTTTCGTAATTTTATGCAACGCGCACTTATTTCACTGTACACATTTATGTTAATATTAACAAAGAAAATGTGCCAAACAAGACTCTTAAGCCACACAGAAACATAAGAAACAATGTTGCGATACTAACAAATTAATATATTTCATTTTGGACACGATTTAAAATTTTTTTGTTCGTGAAAATTCACAAATTATTGTCTTCGCACCTAATTTAATGTCCTGGTGTGTATGTTATCTTACATGTAGCTTAACAGCGCACGCCTTTCTTCAGACATGTTAACGTGCTGTTAACGCAGCAGACAGCATGTCTTTTGGCTTTTATCTGTTGTCTCTCTCTCTCTCTCTTTCTCTCGATCGTCGATAGTTTTTTCGTTTGTTTACCTGTGTTTGTTTATCTGCGTAATTTGCAACGACAATTGGCAAAGTGATTATTTATTTTGAAAGTCGAACATAATTTAAATATCTTAGTATTTTCATAGTCTTTTTTGTACGCTGATTAAACATATAGTTTTTTTGGGGCTTTGATTATTGAGGAAATCAAATATAAAATTTTCTTATGATAAATATTTAAATTAACGGTAAATGTTTTATATATATAGTAGATTTACACATAGTTTAAATCTTAAGTTTGATTTCACATCTAAAAATTAAATATTGTTGTCCGCAAAATTTATTATTTGCTTTACGTCATTAAAATATTTTTTTGAAAATAGTTGGAACAGAAGCATTTTTGCATTTGCCAAACCATTTCATTGCAAATTTATTTATGGAAAAATACACTTTTTTTTTTTCTTCTAAGGAATTTGCAATTAAAGAGCGTTGCATATAAACTTTAAAACTAGTCTTGGCCAACAAATCATTAATATTTCTATTTCAAAAAGCTGAGCTGAGAAGATAACATTGAGATAACATAACATATGTATGCGCACTCGAGCACGAAAATTGTATTTTTAATTAGGTCAATAAATCATTGGCTTGCAAAAGCATAGATATGCATAGAACGCACACAGATGCACACACACATGAGAATCTAATAAGCACGCATGTATGTATGTGTGTGTGTGTCTGTGTGTGTGCATACGGTGTATGATGGTATGTATTCTATGTAGACAGCATGGCGACAGCTGCGACTGCGACTGCGACTGCGACTGCGACTGTATATTGATAACATAACATTAGCAGCTGTTGCAAGCCGAGCGACAAATGCAAAAAAAAAATAAATAAAACAAATAGCCCAGATGTTAGCTAGCACAAGATGTGCATACGTCATAGATGAAGTCCGATTAGCTTTAGTCAAAGTCAGGGCATCAATTGCATATTTTAGTGAACATTCACAGATTTGAAAATGAAAATCTTAAAATTAATAAGTTTATATCTACGGACTATGCATAAAATGTATAAAATAGAAATTAATAATATATATTCAAATGAAATAAAAATTAGCTTGTCAGCTGAATCGATATGGCAGTGATAACAAAAGATAATAGAGCTGCAGAGCTGTTGTCTCTGTTACTCGCACTGTTAGTGGTAAGTGGGCTCACCTTTCCGTTGTGGGCTCGGCACAAATAAGCGCCTGTTTCAACTCAATGGCCTGGCCATTCTTCTCCTTCAGCTCCCCGTTCTCACTGTAGTACTGAACCAGTTCCGGCAATGTTGCGAACTTCTCACCTGCAAGCGATGTTAAAGTGCCACTGTTATCATAACATAAAGGACAATGTTAGTGGTTGATCTGCTTACCGCCATAAAGATCGAAGAAATCGCCATTGTTTTGGATTTTAATGTGGGTGACCTCGTTGCCGCGGCGCACGGAAAGGGTGAATGCACCGGGATTTGATGATGAGAGGCGCGCCAAATATGAACCGTCGTAGCCTTGTTCCTGTAGCAATTTTTCAGCTTCGATGCCCGATATCGTTGGGTGGAACCATCTGCAAATAAACAGATATACATAAGTTAAGCATAATTCCACAATTTCCATACAATTAAACTAGGCCTCGAACTAATCACAATATACAAAAAGCGTCATTAAAATCTCAAGCCACCATCATAATCATCAACGCCGAATTCATTCCAACCAATTATAATACACAAAACGATCTAGATACATCAGCACATTTGGTGAACGCTTCTGGAAACCTAGCGTTGTACAGGATAAACAGCGACAAAACTACAATAACAAAGCGACAACGCCGAGACGTCGGCGGAATAAGAAAACCGATGTGTAATTATGATAAGATTCATTTTGTAAACTCAGTCCTAATAAAGAACTCGGAATAAACGGTTCAGTTTTTGTTTAGTAAAAACTGAAACAAACCGTTTAATTCGTATACATAATATACACACACATATATATATACAAATGTACAAGTGCGAGTGAATGTGTGTGTAGAGGGTGTAGCGTGTGCAAGTGTGTGTGTGTGTGTGCAGATATAGTATTGCTAAAGTTAGGCTCGCCGCGTGTCGTGTTTTTTGTATGCGCACTAAATAAAACAAAAAAATGAAAGAGAAAACTAACAACATCACTCTGAGCAATGATTATAATAGTTAACATATCAAGACAAATTTGCAACCGAATTTCACGCAATTATCGTGACACGAATATTAGCTAAGTTTAACATCAATTCGCAATATCCTTTATTTTTTTAGCACTTAGCAAAAAAAGTGCACAACAAACATGTAAAATTTTACGATTACATTTTTGGTTGCGGTGATCACAGAAATTTTTGGCTGCGCGATGATCGTTGGCGCCTTGAGCGCATCTCTAATACAATACACACATATCTACGTACGTATGTACGTAAATGTACATGTAAATGTATGTAGATAATATGTATGTAAGGTAAACCCGCACGAAACGCACACAGCAGCAAACGACGCCTCTGACACCTCCCTCTCTCCAACCATCTCCATCCGTCTGCAAGTTACCCAAAACCCAAGCTTTTTGTCCCACGCCCCCCTCGCCTTCGGCCTTGCCGTGACAGAATCTACATCAGCAGCAGCAATAACAGCTGTAGTTCGTAGCACAAGCAATAATACATTGAATGGGTTATGGTGGGGAGGGGTAGGGTGCGGGGGAGCTGCTGTTGCTGCTTCTGTTGTGGGACCGGGAGCAATTTACTTTTGAACACTTTGTTGCACTTTTTATCTCAATGTTGTTTCATTTTTCGTTTCGTTTCGTTTTTTTTTTTTTTTTGATTTTTGTATATACTTATACATATGTAAATAGGCCCAGAGCTGTATCTATGTGTGCGAGCGTGCATAGGTATGTGTATGCGTGTTTGTACATATGTGTGTTGGCAGTGTGCGTGCGTGTGTGTGTACATTGTCGTTTTTCCTATTGGAATTACCTTCGCGATGACATGTTCTTATTAAACGCGCACTTAAAAATAAATAAATATAACACTGAACAAAAAAAAATTAATTATATATGTGTATGCTTTTGTTTAAACTTATTTTTACTGTTTAGGATACAAAAAAAAAAAAAACTATGGATAGGCAAGGCTAGTTGTCGTAGTGATGGGAGCGATCGAGCACGACTGCTATCGATACAAATCAACCAGCTATCGATGTTAGCATCCGCACGCCATTCGCATACAAAATGCACAAGACGTGTGTACACACTGGCCAAGCCGAAACAGACAGTGCAACACAAACAATCAATTTGTGTTGCAAATTAAATATATTAATATTATTATATATTATATATATGGCACTCTTCCATATAAAGAAAGGACTCCTATGATTACTTCAGCTGAGCATTCTCTCAACATGAGGCGGCTGGTCGATAATAATTGTTGTAACCGCCACTGCGCAAAAATGTGCTCGATTTGTGTACTCGACTCCAATTGAAATCCAACTGGGATAATCAAAACTAGTCATTGTTTTTTGTTGGCTTTTGTAATTTTTATTTTTTATTTAAGCAATTTAAAAGTTTTTTTCCCGTTTTGTATATATCGAGCATTGCATTTGCATGTATACATATATATTTATGTATATGTGTTCTTTTTCTGTCGTTTTTATTTGGGGGTTTGGGTTTTGTTTTGTTTTCTTTTTTTACTAATTTATTAAATATATATAATTTCCATACTTTCGATTTTAACATGGACATATCAATTAAATTTACATATACATTTGGTTGATTTGCGTGTTTAGATGAAAAAAAAGAGTTTACCATTTTGGAATTTTGCATTTTAGTAAATATTTTTTTCTTTTCAATGTTATTATAATTATTACATTTTACTATAAAGCGCGTCATATATATTTATTTATATATATATATATATATATAGATCTTTATATATATATATAGAGTATGAATCAATCATTTATGCAGTTATTTGTATGTCTTTTGTTTTTCAAAGTTTAGATCGATTTTATTTATTAATGAATGCATATTGTTTTGTTTATTTAAAGGTACCTAAGATTTGCATTAAATATTTGTTAAATCTTCCAAAAAATGGATCTGCGTCGTTTGGAAATAAAAAGGGTATGCAAGCTTCGGTTAAACCGAAGTTAACAAATTTGTTAAATGTGATTTGTGATTTTGTTCGTTTTGAGATGTGAAACATGATATTGAAATGTTATTTTTGCTGTTGTTGTTTTTATGTTTTATGTTGTATGTTTGCTTTATGCGCAGTCAACATTAGACACATATGTATATATATAATTTTATTTATACATATATATGTATTTATTTATTAAATAAAAGCACTGTGCGTCTGCCTCAATTGTAAACTATTTGTTTTGTGTTTTTATTTGTATTTTATATAATATATAAATTTTTATATATTTCATATAACTTGTAATTTTAGTTGCTTGTTTACAGTTTATTTGTATTTATGCATTTATTGGTAAAAAGTAAATAACACAGCGTTTCGCATGCACAAACAAAAAAAAAAAAGTATATATAAAAAATCAATTTAAAACAAAATCAATTTACATTTGCAATGAAATTATCTTTTTTTATATAAATGGCCACGAACACACAGACGTCTCGAGCAAACAAAAAGTGAATAAACATAATTACAAAACTATAGAAATAATAATAATAATAATATTAAACATATTTACGATTAACTTAAAGCAAAATGCTAATAAAAATATAGTTTAAAAAAGCAAAATAAAATGAAATAAAATTGCAACAGTTGGAAAACAATTAAACGATTGCACAATATACATACAAGATATTGAATATACATATTTATAATAATAATTATACGATATTAATAATAATAATTTAAAATAATAAACCTGATGCTGAGTTGAGATTATTATTTAGCAAAATGCAAACTCGTTGGGAGCACATCTTGAAGCCAAAAGTCGAGCAAAAGAGCCAAAAAGCAGTTGACAGTTTTTTTGTTTTGTTTTTTTGTTTTTACAGTTATATGGTATAACAACTGATGCTTAAATTACAATATATATAAATATATATATATATAGATTTGTTTACTTGCCTATAGTACGTACAATGTCTGACGATATTTTATATTTATATTTAGTGTTTAGAGCTTTATTTGCGATATTTAATTATGCTGGACACTATTCCAAATATCGATTTGGAATTGCAGTTGAAAGCAGCCTAGAACACAATACAAAGAAATAAAAGATACTAGTAAACAAATATATATCATATATAAATATATAGAAGATACGAAAGACACATATGTTGTGCTGCTGCTTCTTCTATATATAGGTATATATATATATGTATATATATATATATTGTATGGCATTACAATATGCATATGCTTTTTATTTGATGTAGATTTATTTGTTTTGTTGAAGCTTGAAGATTTTTAGCGATTTTGTAAACAACATTTTGGACTATGCGACAATTACTAATACGGTATTTTTTTTTCATATTTCTTTTGTATTTTTTTTTTTTTTTTTTTTGTTTTTTGAGAGTTTTAATATAGATTTTATTTGCTTTTTGTTTGTTACTTTTAATTTTCGAGTATTTAGTTGCTTAGCTTGCTTAAATATTCAGTTGCTCGTAGCTCTATCTCTTTCTATCTGGAGATATCGGACCTATAGCTCGGATATAGCTTAGCATTAGCGTGTTAGCTTAGCTCTCAAATCGGAGAATTCATACATAAGGAATATAAAACTAAACATTTAATTATAGACATACACATATGTATATAAATATATACATATATATCGTTTATGTATCGTATAAGCACAGTTAGAGAGATAGAGCATATATTGTTGCTGTTGCTGTTGTTGCTTTAGATGTTATTGCTGTTGCAGCCTGTCATTTATGTGGGACAGAGGACCTTCAGTATGTAATCGGTGAGCAGCGTCGGCACCGTCGGACTGTCCTCATTAATAGCCTTGAGTACTGCAAGCAAATAAGTTGAATGTGAGCAAATATTGTTGATATATTTAAAACAGTTATATATAATTTGAATAATTTTAATTAGCAGCAACAACAAAATAAGTAAATATATAATTTATTACATTACTTTTGCTGCTGTTCTCCGTTCTGGAAAACATTTAAGTATGAATTTTACAATCTTTTCATTTCCCAATTTCCACTGCCTCAACGCCATAGTGAACATCAATTTTTTCTCCATACATATTGAAAAGCAAAAAAAAAAAAAAAAAACCTTCATCCATTTTCAATTATTTTTTATGCTATGATACCGAAGGTATAATAGTATATTCGGTTTGTGCAATGTCCGTCATGCTGTCTGTCCGTTTGTATGATCCAAATAGAGACTTGAAACTTGGAACATATACTTGAAAGTACAAAAGATAAATTGTCAAGGTTGGAGACCTACGTCCACTAAGGAGCTAGAAAATCGATAAAATCGATTTTCGCAAGTCGATAAAGCCACGTATCTCCCACAATTGTATGGATACAGTTACCAATTTTGGTTAGTGGGTTGTTGGCGATGTCCTTCAAAGATCGACATACGCCCACCTCCGACGCCCCCAGCCGATTTTCGAACTATAATTTTGACTTATGTTCCGACCCAAAATCAACTTTAAATCTACAACTGATCTAGAGGCCAAACTATGATTCAAACGCCCTTGCTTTTGAAAATGCGTTGAGTTTTGAGGAAGTTATGGCATTTTGAAGGTTCGACTTATGCCCATAGGCCGACTTCGGCCTTAGAAGTATGAAGTGTGCATATCTTCCATAATTTGTAAGCCAGAGGTACCAAATTTTAAAAGTATATTACTGATAACTCCCCTAAGATACCGATAACAAATTGGATGGACATACCCACATTGCCTACCTAAACCGATACACCTGTTGGTGTAAATCGATAGGACCAAAAACCGATAAGTGCACATATTTCCCGCAATTTAAAAGCTACAGATACCAAAATTGGAATGAAGATTATTAGGAACCTTCACTCCCGCCGCCAAAATCTCGAAAAGCTCATATCTTCCGTAATTTAAGAGCTACAGTTGCCAAACTTCGAAAAAGGGTTACTATCTTATATCTACCTCAATCTGAAGGGCCAACTTGGAAATTATGGTATCATAGTATTTCGCTGTCGGTTACACAGATCACTCAAAATTAATATATACACCATATCAAAAAGTTACTGAGTAATAATAAGAGTAATATACAATTATTTATGAATCCTCCCACAGAGACAGACTTTTCTTAAACGTTAACAATGTGTTGCATGTTGCATGTTGCATGACTATAAACCTCATCGAATTTGGAGATATCTCCATTGAATTACTCTACAACGAAATTAGAATAACGTCTGGCGAGGCACATAAGCTAAACGGAATTATTTAGCAAAATATGGCTGGGTTTATTTGCTAAAATTCCTTGTCCATCATGTTTGAACTTACTTTTAATCAACACCTGCAGCGATTGATTGTTGGGCGTGCCATTCTCCAGATGATACGGTATGACTGTGGTCAAGTATTTCGGCTCTGGTCCTGTGAAGTATACATTAACATTATGCATATACATATATATATATATATATATATATATATATATATTTATATAAATCGTACCTTGGAATTTGCCGCGCTTCTTCTCGACATGATATTGTCGACGCTTGTTCTGAACTGCCAGCAGCAGGGATATGAAGGAGTTCTTCAGCTCCTTCTCGTACTCGAGCTCGTCGCGCAGCGCCAGCTCATTGATCAGCGTCTCGCTCAGCTCCTGGATGAGCATCTCCATCTCCATATATAGCTCATTCAGCTGTGTGCTGCTCAAGTATTGCAATTCTAAACAATGAACGATGAGTTAATATGATGAATTCGAAATTATATTGATTATATAGATTATAGACTCTTACTCTCTGCATAGAGGGGCGCACCGAGCACTTCGCGTGCCTTCTCGATCACCTCGGAATCGCAGTGATCGGGCTCATCCAATGGACTGTCCGCCTCATCCATGATGTCATCGATCTCCTTGATCACCTCCTCGACAGATTTAATTGGCTCATCGACATCCCCATTGAGCCCGTTCAATATCAATGCATGCATATCCAGATCATTGGCCACAGCCTCATCCTCGCTTGCCAAATCATTGAACTCATCCACAGGTGTTTGTGCATTTTGTTGTTGTTGTTGGTTGTGTGGTAGTTGTTGTTGCTGCTGCTGTTGCTGTTGCTGCTGGCTGCGCTGCTTTGTACGATTCTGGCCGAGATTCAAAGTTGGCATGTGCATCTGGCGAGTGTACGACTTGGACCAGTCTATGGGCAGAATGTTGCCAAAGTTACCAGTTATGGTCCACCACATTCTGCAAAACAAGTGTATAAAATACTATTAAATATATAGCTCACTTATCTCTATCCAATATACGCATTCTGACGAGTTTATAAATATGAAATGTGTACGTTTTTTCAGTGCTTGAAAATGCTATGCTCCTTCGTAGTTTTCCAGCTTTACTATTGCTACAGCTACGAATTTTACCAGAGAAATAGCAAAAAACTGAAAACAAAATGCTATTTCTACTGCAGTAGCAGAGTAGCTGCTCAGATCTTGCTCCTTTCTTGCTTCGCTCTTGCTCCGCTCTTGCTATGCTCTTGTAACGCTCTTGCTACGCTCTTGCTCCGCTCTTGCTAAGCTTTTGCTATGCTCTTGTTCTTTCTGCTAGTGCTAAAAGTACAGAGAGCATAATGAGAATTTGATTGCTCTTGCTACTGCTATTGCAGAGCGAAAGAGCATTTATTACAATTTTCTGCTATAGTTTCTGTGTAAGCTCGTAGCAGTAGCAATAGCATTATCAGCAATAGCAAAGCAATATTTCTATTGCTCTTGCTGCTGCTCGGAGTAGTAAATTCACACACACACACACACTGCTCTCTTAAGGAATGGGTGAAAATTGCTTTATACAAATATGTACCAAAAATTTACACACAAGTTGGAAAAGAATTTGTTGGCTATTAATGCCAGATGAGCAAATGTTTCATATTGCGCCCACAGCGTGCAACAAAAATTCCAATGTGAAACTGGCTCAACAACAAAATAATAAAAGGCAACGAAGAAGAAGCAGTCAAAAGTGGCACAATAAACTGTCAAGTGCCTCGTCGACTGTTGATTGCCGCTCACAAGGAGGCCAGGCCAAGTAAGCAGGCTGATAAAGACGAATAGGCCGGGCCAGGCCAGGCCAAAAGGGTACTGGGTAGACTACCCTTACTACTACCCCAAGTAGTAGGGGTAGTCGTCTTGAGTGTTATGAATTTGTTGGCACTGCTAGCTGCTGGTTCCTCACTTTGTTGTGCGGCCGGCACAAGGCAATAATAATAAAATGTCTCATTAGGCCGCCTCCATCCAAATTAGATGCAATTTAGATTGCAGCTGAATGCAGAAGAAGTTCGTTCAGCTCAGTTTGCTTGGCTGGCAGATACCCAGTAATTTAGTTGCAAATTGAGAGCATGTAAATAAACTTAGTTGTCTGACTTAAAAACTGAAATGAAAACGGTCTTTTTGGTTTGCTCACTGATTGTTATATTTTTTGGGATAAGTTAAGATGTCAAACTGATTCCGATTTCGTTATCGTATTCGCTGTGGAACTAGATGGTTTCAAGTTAATATTGGTTCTCGTTTAAATACGATTTTATTTCTTTATCAGTTCCTATTTCTTAAATCAAGAAGTTGGTCTTAGTGATTTCGATCTCAAGTTCTTAAATCAATCTGGATATCATCTCAAAATATGATTTTAATATTATTTATAGCATTCAACATATTTCAAGCACAATATTGCTTGTATTTATTACAGGGTATGGGGACAGATGGCGTCGACGAGTGTCTCAAATTGCAATTGGATTGGCATGTTGCCCAGAGTTTCCCCAGAGTTTCCCAGCATACCCGTTTCGACGTTTTGCAGTTTCACAGTTTCCCCCCCGAGTTTCCCAGTCCAGCAGAGTTTGGCATTGTGTGTGTCTTTGTCAGACAGTTTGTCTGAGAGTATGCTAATTTGTTGCTGTTGTTGTGGCAAACAATTGCTATCAAATTTCACGATCAATGCCAATCATTTAATTGCCAGCATTTGTTTGGTGTTGTTGCTGTTGCTGATGCTGATGTTGCTGTTGTTTTGTGGCTGTTGTCGCTGTTAATTGTTGTTTGTTGTTTTGTCTTCTAATAATTATTCACGCTCTACATTTGAGTAATTGACTGGTGTCGATTTATTGTTGTTCTTCTTGGTGTTGTTGTTGATGATGAGCATTTTACACTTGAGCGCTTTTACAGCACAATCTCAACTGATAATGCTGATGATGGTTTTGCTCTTGCTGTTGATAATTATAAGGAATTCGCACTTTTGCCATAGATTGTTGCGCTCTAATTATTGCTTAAATTGTAGAAGCTACTGTCTAATGGCAAACAAGTTCTGTAAATAAATATCAGAGCGACTTGCTTGGGCCGCTATTGTTATGGGGGCTCTCAGCGAGTTGCTTGCAAAGATGATCGATCTCTTAACGAATAGGTGCAGCGAGTAACTCTTAACAAGTAGTTGTAACGAGCAAGTCTTATCTAGTAATTGTAACGAGAACGAGACTAGCTATTGACGAGAAACGAGTAGTAGTAGTAACGAGTAGTAGTAACGAGTAGTAGTGACAAGTAGTAGTAAAGAGTAATAGTAACGAGTAGTAGCAACAAGTAGTAGCAACGAGTACTAGTAACGAGTAGTGGTAACTGCGAACACCTTTCGAGTAATTTAAAATAGTTTCGATGTAAAAAGTAACTCAAATGACTAACACTTAGTTACACATTGTATCGAGTAACTGATAACTACTAGTTGTAATGAGTAACTTTGAAGCAAAAATACTCTTGACGTGTCGTAGAAACTACTAACGCTTAAAGTTACTACCAAAGTAACGAATCAATGCATACTCTAAAAGAGTAATTATAACGAGTAACTCTGAAGCAGTATTTGTAACGAGTAAAAATGAAAATCTTAGCAAGCAGTTGCAGCCAGTAACTTTTAACGATGCGTTGAAACGAGTACCGATCTGTGTTTTATTTTCTGGTTTTACAACACTTGCATCCATCTGATAACTGATGGGTCCATTTCTACTTCCGTTCACTGCAGGCATATGTAAAATGACGTTCGTGTGAGGAATTTGTGCTATTTGCTTGTGTTTCATTTAATTTTTTATTAATCGTTCTTTTCTTGTTGTTGTTGATGTTGTTTTTGTTGTTCTACTTGACGCTGTTTCGTTTCGCTGGAAATGAATTATGCCTTTTTATTTGGCTTTCAATTTGTATTTCTCTTGGATTTTTCGCCATTTGCCATGTGTAAATACAAATCACGAAAATAAATTTCTGCCTGCTGCAAAAAATAATATTAAAAATAAAAATACAAGAAACAACAGCTCTATTCTATACTGAAATATTGCATACCCTTACCGACCGGAGTACATCGGTTTGTATCTCGATCTCAAAAACCGATAATTTCTTACCAAGAAAAGTAGCTATATATGTTTATCGTATAGGATCAATAGCTTCTTTAGCAAAACATATACTTATGTATATAAATATATATATATATATATATATTTGATGGACAGAAAAAGTTACACTTTCTATAGGCAATCGATAACCCCCTTTCCGCTAGAGTACATTAATTGCAAAGTAAATAAAGTGAAAGACAACAACGAATACACACACAAGAGGCTATTCCATTTACGAAATACCCTGTAAAGGTTAACCATATCACATTTGTTCGAGTACAGGGTATATGCAAAACGAATATTAGTGCAAGAAACAAAATGTCCTGTTTCCTACTGCAACAAGAAACGGGACATTTGGTGCGAGGCGTAAAGTTCGTATATACTGTATGTAATTAAAATGCTCATTGTGTTGTATAAGTACAGGGTATTTACAAATCAACAGCAAGCAAAGGCCAAAGATGAAAAATGTGCGAAATAAGCGATGCGCACAAAGCGTTTGCGACACTCGAGGGAAATGCGTCAGGTAGATTAATAAATGTGTAGACAAGCACACCCATACACCTACACACTACACACACACACACACACACCAACACATATTTATATATATATATGCATATATGTAAATGGTGCATGGCATTTGGAGGAATGGGGTTATTTTGTGTGTGGCATGTGTCGAGGCCGCCAATATCATTTCTATGGTCTATATGGATTATAAATATATATATATATATACATATATATACATGCTGACTAGTTGTGTTGTGTGGGCCAAGCATTTGGAGCGTCGTTCAGCATTTTGCATGCACTTGAACAAACCTACTTTAGTAATTAGCTCTTAGCCAGTTTTCAAATTATTTAAATGATCTATCAAAATGTTGTCTTTGGTTTATTTCAGTCCGTATATTATTTATTTATTTTTTTTACTGTGTGTAGTGCATTCAGAATTCGTGTCAACATTGACAATTTCTGCCCGGACACAAGAAGGTTGTAGTGTGTGATATGAACTCTTTACGTTATTATACAGCCCCCATATTTAATAGATTATTGTGAATGAACATTGAATGAAAAATCATCAATTAGTCATATACGAAATAAACCTATATATTGACAAGCGTAGTCGGAAATCAAATTTGAAATTTTTTTCAAGACAGAAACTAAGAAACAAAATAAAACAAAATAAATATTTCACCAAGTAGTCCAAACCTACATTACTTGTGCAAAATAGTCAATCTTTTCAGTCAGTATCAAATCTCACAAAAGCGAAATATTATCTACAAAAAAAAATTTTGAAAAACAAGAAACCAAAAATTATTTCCAAAAATATGTAAAAAAAAAAAAAAAAAAAAAAACAAGAAACTAAAAATTATTTCCGACTGAGACTGGGAAATTTAAAAAAAAATTCATACCAGGTGAGTTCGGCTAGAATATTTTGTTAAATAAAAAATATATTCGACATAGTGATTCGATCAGTTCCGTTTCTGAAATTCAATCGGTTAATGCTTCCGGTTCCGGACACGTTATTTTCAATTGATATTATTGATAACTTGACTTGGAACACAAAATTTGCCGCGAATACCAAAGTTTTCATCAATACTCTTTCTCTCTCTCGCTCTATCTCTCGCGCTCTTTCTGACATTCTTTCGGCACACTTTTCAAATAGAAATTTCCATCAGCGACGCAATTAAGACATTCTTGGGGCATCGAGCATCATTCATCGCTATCGGCAATGGGGCACTTATCGCCATCGTTCAAAACAACGCAACAACAACTGCAGCAACAACAACAACAACAACAATAACAATAAGAAGAACAAATACAATAACAACAAGTAACAATTAAATGAACCCTGAACTCTTTCCACATGCTGCTGGCTGCATTATCTGGCTTATTTGGTTTGGGGTCTAGCCCTGACCGATATGACGAGATCTCCTCTCTCTCTGTCTCTGTCTCTCTCTCTCTATCTCTCTCTGTTTCTCTGTCTGTCTGTGTGTGTGTGTGTGTGTGTGTTTAAGCTAAGCGACAATTAGCAGCTCAATTTCAATTTCAATTTGAGTTTTTAGCGAGCAACGCCCACGAAATGAGCTCATGCCCCAAAACTCGAAAGAATACAACAAAAACAAAAAAAAAAAAAAACCAAGAAGAAACATGACCCATTCCGCCGTACGAAAATGAATGCGTAAATATTTTAATGAATTTTAATTGCGGTACTTAGATAACGCAATCAATTTGTGACCAACTGGTGAATCAGTCAGCAGTGCCACATCATCATTATCATTAGCCGCAGATCGTGATGATGATGATGATGATGATGAATGTTCAGACGCCAACGCAAGCATTTCATCATTCACTTGACTTTTCTTCATTTCTTTTTTTTCTCATTCTTTTTTATACCCTGAACCCATTAAAAATGGGAAAAAAGGGTATAATGGTTTTGTGCAAATGTATGTAACAGGCAGAAGGAAGCATCTCCGACCCCATAAAGTATATATATTCTTGATCAGGATCAATAGCTGAGTCGATCTAGCCCTGTCCGTCTGTCTGTCCGTCTGTCCGTCTGTCCGTCTGTCCGTCTGTCCGTCTGTCCGTCTGTCCGTCTGTCCGTCTGTATGAACACGCGGATCTCAGAGACTATAAGAGCTAGAGACTTCAAATTTGGAATATAAGATCTCGTATACCAGGCGCAGATCAAGTTCGCGTTATTTTTTCGATAACTGCCTCAGTTTCTGAATTATCGATACATTTAGATTTCTGATAGCAGTAAATTGCAGATATCTCTCACAATTTAATGGATACAGTCACCAATTTTGGTTGGTAGGTTGTTGGTGAGGTCCTTGAAAAATCGGCATGTGCCACGCCCACTTCCGACGCCCCCATCACCCCCGACCCAAAAATTTTCAAATGGCTATATCTTCCGCAGTTTTTGAGTAGGGAACGTCAAATTTTGTAGTTATATTACTGATAGTTGCCTTTAAGAACCGATAACAAATTTGTGGTGCCACGCCCACACCTGCGCCTATAATCGACAATTCCGATTGTAAATCGATAACTCCGTATATCTCCGAAAACTTTAAAGATAGAGTAACCAAACTTGGAAGGTAATTTGCTGGTAACCTCCTCCGAAGATTGGCATACCAATTTTTTGACCACGCCCACATCCGCCGCCCCCAGGAACATCGTCCCTAGAAATTTAAAATGCGCATATCTGCCGTAATTTGCAAGCTAGAGTCGCAAAATTTTGCAGGTATGTTACTGGTAACTCCCCCAAAGACCGATAAAAAAATTGGATGGCCACGCCCACTCCACCTACCTAAACCGATACACCTGTTGGTGTAAATCGATAAACCCATATATCTCACGCAATTTGAAAACTTAAGTCACCAAATTTTAAAGGTATATTGCTAGTAACAACCTTCATAAATGTGGAAAACAAATTTTGGACCACGCCCACTCCCGCCCACAAAAAACGAAAAATGCCTGTATCTCCCGCAATTTAAGAGCTACAGTCATCAAACTTAGAAGGTATATTACTAAGATCGGGCCACGCCCACTCCTGCCCCCAAAAACGATAAACCTATAATGCATTTAAAGCTTGGTTCAGGGTATATGGTAGTCGAGCTCACTCGACTACAGCGTTCTTACTTGTTTTTTATTGTTTTTTTGTTTACGTTTTTCTTTTGTCATTTGCCTATCGCATTTCTAGTTTTTGCTTACATTTATTTTGATTTAATTTTTATTTGGGTTTTACTTTCTTCCTGGCCGTCGCAATGAATACAATGCACAACTTTCTAATACGCTGCCACAACAGATACACACACACACACACACACACACACACACACAGATACATTTACATAGGCAGCCAAAGCTGCAGATACAGAAACAAACTTGCAAAAGATACTAGATACCTTTTTAAGCTCTGAACCCACAAAAAATGCATATGGAAAACGAATGATGAAGCTGTGCCAGTATATGTTACAGGCTATCACTATCAAGAATATATATATATATATATATAAATATATTCTTGATAAGCGTCAACAACCGATGCGATCTAGTCATGTTCATCTCAACAAGCTGATCACAGAGACTAAATTGTATAAAATATAGTTTCTTGTGAACTTTATAACATTTGATCGAGAACTTTGTCTGCTTCGCGCATATCGATATATATCGATTTTCGTTAGTAATAAAAACCATATTTTCAATAATATATCTTTCTAATCGAACATATGCATACATCGCCACAATATTGATCAGCTGTAAACATTTGATTTGAATATTTAAAACATGTACAAAGATTTAGATTCTAGGGTATCCCCAAGTCGAGCTCACGCAATAACAGACGTTTTTCTCTCTGTTGTTTTGTTTTTGTGTTGAACAAAGATTCATGTTGGCAAACAATGCAGCGCAAAAGCACTGACAGCAAAAAGCATTTCATTTGTTCGTTCGTAAACGTTTCACTGGCAGCAAATCTGTATAAATATATGTATATCTATATGTATAAAGTACATATTTATGTATATAGGTAGAAAGAAAGAGAGAGAGCTGAACGATTTTTTTTTAATATATAATATTTGTTTGTATTTTGTATTGTTGTCTTTTATATAATATTTGTTTGTAATTTAGATATTTGCAATAAGGTTCGCTGCTCGCTGCGTCCGAGGATCTGCCGCTGCTTCTGTTGCGGGGTGCTCCAACTCCTGGATAATAAATTATAATGATGAACACTACTTAAATATTATTGTGTATAACTTTTGTGATAAGCTCCCATTCATTAATTAAAATACTTTATGCAATGCTTTGAATATATTTGTGGCTTCATCTTGGCCAACAATGATAGTAAGTTTGTGTTTGAATTTGGGACTTGTAATGGGTCTCTCTTTCTCTTTTTATGCTCCTCTTTCTCTCCTCCTCTCTCTCTCCTTCTCTGCTTCTTTCTGTGAGTCTGGCTCTGGCTTTGGTTCGCTGCGGGGTTCTTTCACACGTACAATTTTCACTCAAGCGCGGCGCAAACATTCCAAAAGGGAACCGGAGATGTTGCGAAAGGGAGTCTTTGGCTGATTGCCGAATTTGGTAGCCCCTATTTAGTGATGCAATGATTATTTACTGTCTTGTTGACCTCTATTTTTATAGTTAAATGTTGTTTTTTTGCTGGCACCTGAAGACAAATCCGACGAGATTTGACATATATTCAATAATAAATACAATATTCGAATCGTCTTTTGTTCCGATTTCGATAAGAAAAAAAGTATGAAGATTCCGCTTGCATTTTGTTCGGTATTCGGTTCAGTTAAGATAACTATATGTACTAATAATATTGGTCCAGTAACTGTTTTTTTTAAATATGGTAAGGCAGTAGTGTTCCGTTTGCGGTTCCAGTTTCATACTCTGTTCGAAACATAATATTATGTTCATATTATATATCCATCGTATTATTATCCCATCCCAATCCAATTGCTATCCAATTTCAATTTCCAATTCCTATTTCTGTTCCTCTTTTATCTACCTATTTTAATTATATATCTATTATTGATTATGGCAAACTAGAATCATTGAAAACCATTGAAACAATGCTTGACAAGTTGACATCATTTGCCACATAATCCAAGCATACCAAACTGGATGACATAGCCATAATGCCCTGCCACATTAGCGTAGAGTATTACGTCGAGGGGAGTTTCGATGCTTTTCATTCAGTGTGTGAAAGTTGGCGCTGCGACCCCAAAACATGACTGACTAAATGTGAATTATAAATAACTAAAAATGATATATAAATATATATATATATATTTATATGTGCATTGTTATGCTGGAAAATGTTATGGGGTAGGGTGGGAAGGAAATGGGAAAACTGAAAACCAAATCCGAAACTAGACACGTAAATGCAGCAAACAAACACTTTAAAGCATATATTCTAAATTTAGTTGTTCACACTACGCGTTGGCACCACACAAACACACACACGCACAGACAGATACAAATGACAAAGATACAGATACAGATACAGATACACAAAATGGGGACACAAATCATGACAATCGTTTAGCATTCAATTTGCTGCTCTTCCTTTGCTGAATTCAAGCCAAGGGTCCGAAGGTACAAAGCGGATCGAACGATCCATCAACTGGAGGCTGAAGGGATTGTGGACATGACGAATATAAACGATCTCTGAAACTATCACACTAAATTCAAAGAACTTGAGCAGATCAAACCGGTACCGGCAAATAAAGTGCATGCGAAAATACCTCAATTGGTCTTAGCATTCATCACGGTATCTTTGAACTATAACATGGCCAAAACGAATTGAATGTAGTGAATGTAGGGTATAATTTTTACTACCCAAAAAAAATATACATATATATTAATTCATAATGTTTAGCAGAATACATAAAAGACTAACATCCGGAATCAAAAGATGATCCAATTACAAGAATCGACATTAGCCCCATTACTATATATATATATATATATATTTAAATATCAGAAGATCAAAGGTATACTTTTTATAACTTAAAATATATATATATATAAATATATAATAGTAATTCATAATCCTTGGCAAGAAAAAAGAAACGGCTCCAAGCTGAGAAAACTAAACCGTTTTAAGTGCAGGGTATTCGGTAGTCGAGACTCTGTCGATTTGAGAATTCTTACTTGGTCTATAAATAGGCCATAAGCGAAGCGGGGCGAGGTGAAAACCGTTTCTATGGCTTCCATTTGCAGCTAACAATGCCAAATGAAATGAATTTGCTGTTTTTGTAAGCAGTTATGTGGCCCATAAATGCAGAAAACGGCCAAAACAACCGCATAGCATAGTCAAAACTCTAATGATCATTTTGTATGCCTTTATTTAGCTAATCAATCAATCAATCAATCAATCAATCCAACCAACACACTTTGCCTCATAAGGGGACAAAAAAAGAAGAAAACTCCGCACTTGAGACAATTCAATTCAATTAATTTCAATCGATATTTTCGCAAAATTGCCCACAGCTTAAAGTGAGTTTAAAATAAAAATGTGAATTTGTATTTAAATATAAAATACACTGTGCGACAAAAGTGTGTTACGCAACTCAAGTAAGCTTGCTGTTAAATTTTATATTTTTTTTTTTTCTCTGAATTCGTGTCAAAAGATTTTAAAATTTTGCATTGATTACAAAATCAAATCGAATAAATATTCAATTTCGAATCTGTTACTGAGTGTTTCAATCGATTAACGGATTTTCATTTCTGTCAAGAAATAAGGCAATATGCATTTTCTTTACCAATTCTGGTTCTGAGCTTAAATCGGTTAACGGTTTTGGTTCCAACTTGATTCACTATCAACGAATCGGGGAATGCCGAATTTGGTTTCGGTTTTGGTACTGAGTTTTAATCGGTTAATTTCGTTTAACGGTATCAGTTTGATTTCCCGTCAAGCAATCGGGCAATATCGAAATTATATATGATTTTGTTTTTTAATCGATTCCTCAAATCATTATGTTTTTTTTAATCAAATACTTTGCAAGTATCTGTTAGCCATACCTAAGTTGAATGAGTCATCAGCGATCCGCAATCTGCATTAAATGGAGATGGGGGGGGGATTATAGCATGGCTACTGTGGCAATCAGCTATATATATATATATATCAATTCTATTTAATTTGATTTAATTTCATTTCCATCTCGAAACCCTTTTCAATTTCAACAATTTGTATTTCTGAGGCAAGCATTTAACACGAACATTTTATTTTTGCTCGTTTGTTGCCGCCGCCGGCTTGGCGTTGTCCTTGACAGTTTTTTCCCTTTCTGTCCCTCTCTCTCTCTATCTATCTATCTCCCTCTCTCACTCAGTGTTGCCATTGCTGCTGCTGATGATGTAATTGCCGGCGGCATTTGTCGATTTGCTGTTTTTTTTTTGTGTGTTTTTTTGAGGCATGCGAGAGCCTCTCTTGATTAGTCATTTGTATCTGTATCTGTATCTGTGGCTACACGTTTGTATCTAGATACATAGATACATATATACACATTGGCAAATATAATAAAAAAATGCTGTCCATAGTTATATTTGAGCTAACGAATTTGAACAATCGTTTTGACATTAAATTAGGAAAATATTATTCTTTAAAAAATATACTTATGGCATTAGGTAAACTTAACTTGGATAAGATGCAGTTCCATATTATAAGTTCTGTTAGTTTTCAAAGGTATTTTGTTTTAGGAACTTGAGTTAAGATTTACAAAAAAAAATAATAAATTAATTAAATAAAAAGCGATGAAAATGAATTTTTAATATATACTATATTTGTAGCTAAACGCCTTTATGCCATAGATTGATTACGGGCTGTTCTCGTCGGCATTATGTAGGTATAGCAGCACAATTGTTAATTTGGGATCATTGTTGTGGTGCATGCAACAACAACAGGGCACAATTGGCTGTGGCTGGGCACAGTGCAAAAGGGGTTAATGTCCTTTCAGGCAACCCCCAATAATAACAGCGATGGCAACCCTAAACTATGAGGGGCGGGTGGGGTAACGCGGTCCACTGACAACACAGCTGAGGCCTGTTAGCTCCTGCATTTGCCCCCGCCTCCCTTTCTAGTGTGTGTGTTTCGTAACACGCATACGCCATGTTGTGCCTTCTGTGCATGACTCATACGACCCTCAATTTGGGGTGGATGGGTAGCTTTAGCTGTTGCGAAACTACCCCCGTCTATATTTATACAGTTTGATTATTGTTTTAGTCAGGATATGTGGTGTTCTTCAGTTCTTCAGCTTCAGCTTTGCTGTTGTTACTGAACTCTGTTCAAGGATACACATCAACTTCCTGCAAATGTGGCCTCCCCCCTCTCAACCCCTAAACCCCCCTCTATATATATATATATATAAATAAAGCATGCACCCAATCGATTATATATAGTTTATAAGCAGCCACCTTTCATAATTGATTAAGCTCGCACGTAATTCGATATTTCTCAGGGGGTAACACATAAATTCGGGTTCTTAACTTGTTTGAAAAAAGAAGAAGGAATTTAAATCTCTTTCTTTAATTAAGGTGCTCTTTAATAAATGCACGCAATTCACATTTAAAAATTAAATTAAAAATGCTTGTTGTTTAGTTTGACAGGCAGTAGCTGGTTTTAAAAAAAAGAGAATAACAACGATTTTGGCTAAAACGGGTTTGTATTTTTTCTCATTTTCGCAGTCAGGATTTGGCGACAGGACATTGAACCTGGCTGGAAAAGTAGGTCACCAGCTGGGACGGCTGCAGCTTCAGTTTCAGCAGCGCTTCCAGTCGCACTCCCAATTCCACTGTCCACTTCCAGACTCAGCCAGCGCCAAGGCTGCTGTATGAATTGCATCAGCAAATTGCATGACAAAAGAAATGGGAAAACATATACAGAAAAGAAAGGAAAAGAAATGCAATCGAAGAAAATAAAAGTTGCGACAAACCCAACTTCAAACGATTATGTCAACGCCTGGTTAAGAGTGTAAATTGTTGCTACACTGGCAGAAAAAAAAAACCAAGGAAAATCACTAGAGAAAATAAAATACTTCCAAAATATAATCCGAAATAATTTTTAAGTTTTTTTTTTTCATTATAGATTTATTTAAAAACAAAAATGGTTGAGTCACTGAGACTTTGGAAAAGTTTTAGACATTTTTTGCTTAAAAAAGTCAACTTTAAGCAGTTCGAAGCAGTTAAGCGGTTTTCCGGTTATTTGATGAATTTGAAAGCTTCTTAACCAATTGACAGCAATAAATAAGATTTGTTTTTTTTTTTTTTCTCTGAGTGTATTGTTGCGACGCGTGTCCCACGCTTTGGTCAAATGAAAAATACTTGGATTGGCTAAGTGGCTGAGTGGCTGGCAGTAAACCGGAAAGCGGGCCCACAACTGTTAGCCAAACGGCCTGCATTTGCACATTTGGTCAGCACCTTGTTTTTTTTTTTTTTAATTGGCACACAAAAGCGGTCGTTTTTATGTCACCGTCGCATGCAACAACCATAAGAGCAACAAAAACAACAGCTGTCAGCAATAATGAGCTACCATAAAAAGTTGGCTTCTCATACTTATAAATATATACATACATAATATATATAAAATATGCAGAGCTCAACTTGATTTCAAAGTTTGTCGATAAGAATAATAATAATAATAATAATAATAATATTAAGCAATTGACATTTACAAAACGTAAATTATTTCCGTTGAGCACTTTTCTGATGTCATCCATACAATTAATAATAGCTGAGATTATACATTTCCATTTGCTCAGTGTAAAAATGCCGCAAAATGTTGCATTCGCTATTCCTGTTGTAATTGTTGTTATGATTAAACGTGTTCTTGCAGAGCACACCAAAAACAGAGAACTGATCCAACATCAACAACAACAGCGAAAAAAAAAGATGAAAAAACCAGCAGAAATGCAGTTCGCAGAAGAAGCTGAAAGTTTTCGACGCAGCTGCAGAGCTTCGTTAAATGGATGCTGCACACAGACTTACTCACACACCTACACACAGTGCTCGACCTTCGTTAAAAAAAATAGACGAAGAAGACGAGAATGAAAGATAATGCGTAACGTAAATATTGACAAGCGACCCAGGCAAACAAGAACAAAAGAAGAAAAAAAAAAACGCAGCGTCGACAATCTCAGTTAGATGACGCTAGATGAACCAGCGATGCCACTGCTTAATGGTGTGAGTGAGATAGACAATGCAGTGCATCTCTAGCATAGATATGTAAATAATGTGCTCTCTCAACATCAATGTCAAACTGAAGTGGAAAGCTTACACGCACACATACGAGTGTGAGGGAGACAACATTTGTATTTCATTTGTCGCCAAATATGCGATATGCGAAAAGTGAATGAGATGTGAGTGCGGGTCGAATGAATCAAATATAAGAGCTCACAAATGTACATGATGAATGTGCTTAATTGGCAAGCCAAATAAATATACATATTTGCATTCAACTTGGCGTGTCAGTATATCATCGTCATCATCATGTTCATATTCCATATACAGACTCGCCCTCATTCATCATTCACGAATCATTCGCGAGTGTAAATATTATATGCATTTCAAATAATTATTTTTATTACTTTATTTTAGAGAGATAGAGCACGCGAATATCAAATTTATTGGCTACTGTCAGCAAAAGATAAAATCAAAAGAAAAATAAATAAATAACAAAAAAAAAACAATTAAACGTTGCAAATTGCGAGCTCTTAAAACCAATAAACACAAAACGCAACAAACATTTAAAGAAAATCAAGTAAGAATGCTGTAGTCAAGTGAGCACGACTTCGATATACTCTGCACCCAGCTGTTTACTATATTAGGGATATTGCCAAAAAAAAAAAAAAACCTGGTCAGCGCATGTTTTTATTAACAGTTGATTGAATAATATGCACAGTATATATTTATTAAAAGCCTCTATCTGTAAAATTGTGGCTTTTAATACTTTTGGAGACGGACGGACAACCGGACATGGCTAAATCGACTCGATCCGACCCTTAATGATGATAATGAATTATGCATACACCCGTTGGTGACGACGATATGTATTTGCTTATAGCTGTGGCAAAAATTTGCACAAAACCGATATACCCGTTTTATAAAAAACCAAAAGTCTCTCTCACACAAACTCCACACGCTCTCTCTCTCTACCTCTTCTCGCACTCTTTCGTTAAGTAATGCGCTCTGCTTGAGTCAGGCAAATGCACTTTATAAATGCATTTTATCAGCAGCGGTCAGCGGCAGTCACTTGTTGTTGTTGTTGCTGTTATTGTTGTTGTTCGTTCGCTTTTTGTTATGAGTTATGATTTATGATTTACGCACCGCAAAACGTAACCAATTGCAGTGTTTTATTTATTTTTATTATTTTTTTCAATTGCTTTGCTTTGACAATCGCCACTCAACGTTGATTGCGACTTCCACCCTCCACACCCTGCCTCCACTAACCCCCCGTATCGTAGACAAGTGGGTTACAGTTTAACATTGATTGTACTTTGTTGTTTTGTTTTCCTACAAGGGGTCTTAAGGGGGGAAGGGGTTGCACTTCCGCTAGACGCCGGACAAGGGTTGATTTTTTTTGTTGGGATGCAGCGGTGAAAAAAAAAAAATGTAGATAGCAAAATTGTCTCAAGAGTCAGACGACAGTCGACTTTTATCGATCCAACAATGTTGAATGCTACGCGCCACCCGTCCCCCCTACCCCACCGCCATCCCCCTCTCGTTTGGCCTGTATCAGGATTACGTCGTTATATGGCGCCAGGGCTGCCAGCAAGTTTGGGGGTTGACGCATGCGCTCTGCATAATTGTGGAAAAATAGATGGCGTATTGCATTCTTATATCTTAGCCAAGTACATAACTCTCTCTCTTTCTCTCTCTGCTTGTCTATTTTTCTATGTGCCTATTATTAGGTGAGCAATTTTTGGTTAACCGGTTAACCCCAGCTGAACCGTTTCGAACCGTTTCAATGAAAAGCAAGCAAAGCTTAACTTAAAGTTTAACTATAAATTAGAAATTGCCAAATAAATGATCAACAAAAATACATTGTTCTATATTGGCATGTTCAATCAATCAATCAATCAGGCAACACAAATTGTTCAATTTGTATATGCATATATATTTCAGTATAAACTACATTTGTTTTTTCATTTTTTTTTCACTTATAGGTCATTAAGTACCAATCAATCAGTGAGTCAATCAATCATCAGTCATAATTTGCAGATATGATGCACATCAATATATCATCACAAATCAACAAGCAACCGTTTTTAGACAGCACAAATTGTTTAATTTGTCGTTGCATATATATTTCAAAATAAAATGAATTTAAATTTTGATTAATCTTTTGTAAGTTATAAAGAACCAATCGATCCATGAGTCAGTCAGTCATATGTCTCTTAATCAGTGGATCAGTCGTCTGAATCATATCAATGCATAAGAATGAATAAAATAAATAAAAATGATCTAACACCAATTAATTACCGATCAATCAGCAATACATCATTTTAATTTGATATGATAAACGTATACAAATTATGAATCAAATATATACTATCAAATAAAATTAACAAAATTGATCAAACACAATCAATCAAATAAATTGACACTCACTGGCATTCGTTCATGATCTCCTCCTGGCTGCGCACCTGAACGGGTGCAAGTTCCTCGACATTCTCCTCGTAGTTGCCGAAGCACTTGGTGATCTTCTCGTCGAATGTGTTGACCAGATCCTCCAGACTGCCTCCGAAAGTTTCGGTGAAATTGTCCACATTGTCTGCGGCTCGCCTATCGCCGCCCAAGCTGAGACCGAGTCCCACGCCCGGCGTTGCATCGCCCAAAACTTCGCTCAAATTGTGCGTATTGCAATTGGGACTAATATTTCCACCTGCACCCGATCCTGAACCAGCTGCTCCAGCTCCAGCGCCAGCGATTGCTGCTGCGCCGCCATTTTTGCTGAGATGTGCATCACGGACTGCATCCTCGAGCAGACGTAATTTGTCCTGCTGCTGCTGCTTGCCATCCTTCAGATTCCTATTGGCATTAATGGCATTCTGATTGGAGATGAAGTCACAGCCGCCCCATTCGTCTGTCTCCTCGAATTTCGCCAGTGGAGCCTCGAATTTAAGCTCGGCCATTTTCGTGCCGAGGTCACGCATGGCACGCGGGGGGTTGCTGGTGATGGAAATTGGTGGATGGGCGGAGGCAAGGGCGTGGAGGGGGCAGGGACTGGCTTAGCCTGCTTGCTAAAAACAAGTTGCAAGCGGTTTTTGACTGCTGTTGTTGTTGTTGATTTTAATTTTTTTTTTTTTTTTTAAAACACCACAAACAAACAAACAAAAAAAAACAAAACTCGCAGTTCTCACTCTCGCTCTCTTTCTCTCTCTCTCTCACTCTCTGTCGCACCTGTGCTAAAAATGCCTTCAACCCCTATTTGTAGTCACAAATTCGCATTCACTTGTCACCCACCGTCCTTTTTTTCCTTTTTTCGCTTTTCGTATTTGATCTGCACAAATTATCTATTGCTTTCGCTTTTGCTTTGGCTGTTTCTCACTGTTATTATCTCCTCCACCTCCTTCTACTGTTGCACCGTAAACAAAAACAAATACGATACGAAAAAAAAAAAACGATTAATTAAAGAAACGCTGTGTGGCAGCGTTTGACTAATGAATATATATGTCGCGTGCTAAAAACACTTTGAGTTTCTGTTATTTATTTGCATTAATACAATTTGATAATTGTTGTTATTGCAGCAAATAAAACACAAGCGAAAACACATGCGGAGCAGAGTCGACGATACTCGCTTAACGACGACAGCGACGACACCAAAACACATCAAATCGAGCAGCGAAGGTTTATTGCGACTACATGTCGTGCAGTGTGACCGCATGCGGCAAACCAGCAAAATACCAAAAGCGATCAATAAAAATACAAGCAATAAAATGCCATGCATTGTTTAATCAAACTATCGATAACCAATCGATAGCGTTAGGTAATTAATCGAACGCAGGCGGCTAAAATTTAAATTTATTTTTCAAATCGTTTCACGCATCAATAAAAAAGAAAGCTTGCATTTTGTTTATATTCAGTTTTATTACAATATAAATTAATATTTATATTTAATAATACATTATTAGAGTCCGAGTCCTAACATTTCATATTATTTCGTTTCTTAAATTTTTTTTTGTTTGTTTTTATACTGCGTAATATCGAAGCACACTGCCCAGCGGCATTTTATTATTATAATTTTTATTTTTATTTTTTGTTTTTAACATTCGTTTCTTTTTGGGTTTTTTGTTATAGCTTCTGGGTCAAAAAAATATGGTTAGTTTTTAATATATATATATACGTAGTAAGTAGGACTTGTTTTCTTGCCCATTTTCTGTGGGTTATCATTTTTAGTGCTTTTGAGAAATGCAATCAACAACAGAACTGTTAAACATTTTTTCTTTTTCGTTTTTCGATTTTTTTGTATTTTTTTTTGGATTGGTTAAATATCTTAAGAGAAGCACACGGAACATACAGGCGCAAGTGCGGGTGTGTGTGTAGATATGCATTTATCACACACGCACACACACACACACTCACACATGTGTGTATTTGTTCAATTGTGTTTTTTTTTTCAAGGCTAAGCTATAACATTTCTTATTTCGTTTCTTTTTGCAGGGTATCTTAAAAGCAGTTCGTTTCTTGCAAGTAGTTTACAATTCTGGGTGTGTGTGTGTGTGTGTGTCTTTTTTGTCTTTTTTAGTTAGATAGAAATTAAATATTAAAATAAATATTAGTACATAAATTTATGCTAAAAAAGAAATGCAAAAACATTGTCTCCAAATCTCAAATCAACTGCACTTAAAATTCATAATAAATTTCTTTCTCTTCAAATTCCATTTTTCGAAAGTCGTTTTCTTAAACAATTACAATTATTAATAATAATAGTATTAATTAAAAAAAAAGATCGACTGGAAAATGGCGTCTAGTGAATTCCATTTAAATTTGTATTTTAAATTATTATTTCAAAAATAAAAATTGACACGCGATAAAAAAAAAAACAAAAAAAAAAACTCATAAATAATACAGTTGTTTAATGTTTAATGAGTAACAAATATTATAGCAATACGTAAATTGGTTTTGGTGCGGGTTGTTATTTTCAATAAACTAATACAAATTAAATACATTTTTTGTGGCCTTTTCCTTAACTTTCTTCCGTTTGCTCTTTTTTTTTTTTAGTTTTAAATAAATACAGTGTGTAATTATTAAATAGTTGTAAATTGTAAAAATTATTTAATGGAATCTCATATTATATAAAATATATGTTTAGTATTATGTATATTAGATGTATGTATAAAATAAATGTCTTTTTGTTTTCACACTATTTCAACAAAAACTATCGAAGACAATTTACTGAGTTTTGTTGTACGCTCACACACACACACACATATATATATATATATATATATATAATAATAATAAATAAAAAAGATATATATATATATATATATATATATATTTATGTATATATGTGTGTAAGCATTGTACGTACAACTGTTAGTTATTTGCCATATTTATTTGCGCTTTTTCGTGCCATTTTCTTTTTCTCTTTTTTTTCAGTGTTGTTTGCTGCTGTTTTCAACATGCAGCGTGCCGTTAAAAGCTTGACTGTCTGTGTGTGTGTGTGTGTGTGTGTGTGAGGTAAACTATTACAAAAAGAGTGCAAAGTTAACTGTAATCCAAGAGAGTGTTGCAAGTCTTAAGCCAAAAACTTATGTTAACAATGAGAAATTCGATATTTTTGGGCAGCCACAATGGAAATTCATTTTTTCTTTGCCGTCGAAAATAATAAGGTGTGTGTGTGTATGTGTGTGTGTATTTGAGTGAGTGAGTGAGTATGTGTGTGTGTGTGGGTTGTGTTCATCTAGAATCAACTACATATATGCCAGCAGCTCAGCTCTAAGTGGGGCTAGGACGAAAAATTTTGGAATTTCAAAAATTAAGTATTAAAAAATTATGCAAAAATACTAGAATAAACTGTTTGGATTTTGGGTTTGTATTAGTTAGTTGGTTGTTTGTGGTTTGTTTGTTTGTTTGTTTGTTTGTTGGTTGTTTGTTTGTTTGTTTGTTTGTTTGTTGTTGACCCGTTTTTAACGTTTATTGTTAGTGGGCTTGAAATTGCAGGACAGCATCTCCTCCTTGGCCAATTTTGCCCGATATTCGGCCATCATATCGCGACACTGTATGGATATATCGAGCAGTGTCGAGAACATTGTCTCGCCCCGCTTACAATACGCATCCTGATCGTAATCGACATAATTGGTTAAATCATACAGCGCCTTCGATTCGGCCAAGAAATTCTCGAGAGTTGCATTCACACTGCGATGATATTCGACGACCATCTCCTCGGTCTGTTGCAGATCATCGATTGCCTGATGTTGCACAATTAGCTCGTCCGACATATCATTTTCCTGCCACATGCAGAGAGAGTTAAAGAGAGAGAGAGAGAGAGAGAGTAGAGAAAGTATTATTATTATTATGTATTTATAAAATCGCTTATTTTTGCTGATAACGAATTATATTTTATTATATATATTTATATATACATTAACGTAATATAATATATATGTGTATGTATAGCCAGACTATGTACATATTGTAAACGAAATTTCGTTTCACCGGAATTTGACTCAGCATTGGAAGGTTATTCGTTACCAGCTTGATTTTAATCTTCATCATTTTGGGGTTATTCATTTCTTTAAGGAGGAGGGAGGATTGCGTCCCTGAACAGTTTTTTTTTGTTTAAGCTATAGCAAAATAAAGGCAGTCAGTAATATCTACTTCAAGATGTATAGACATTCTCCATGGGATGGGAAGCTAGCTGCTAAATCTGATCAGCTGTATAGAAATAATAAATAATTGTCGTGCTACTTTTTAAAGCATTTACGGAAAATATGACTAATTTTATGGCATGGCAAACATCGCACTAATAAAAATCAAGACTTCTTCTAAATCAACAAATTAATATGTTTTACATATTTGTTGAATATGGAGATATATATATATATATGTATATGGATATATTGGGAAATTTGTACTTACGCTCAGCGAACTTAACATGGCCAAGTCCATGTTGGCGGCATTGCCGTTCTTATTATTGTTGTTATTGTTGTTGTGGCCGCGCTGCAGCGATTGATGATGATTAAGATGCTGGTGATGATGATGGGCGGATGAAATACCGCCAACGCCCTGTTCAGTCAATTGCTGTTCCTCCTCCTCGCCATCGTCCATGATCTCGACGGGTTCGCCATCGCCATGGCCAATCTCCTGCACATCCTTGACGACCAGCTCCTTGACACGATCCGCATAGCGTAGCGTATTCAATGTATGTTCCACACTGCTCAATCCCGGCGAGATCATCGCAATCATGCAAGTCTTACTCTTCTCACCAATAAACGAATCGCGCAGAACCTGCGTCAATTTGGAGACACGGAATGGTAAATGTGCCGATTGTTTGCCCAATGCACGAATGCACTCCTTTAAGGCCAACAGTGATTTATTGATCTCAGCACCCTCCATGCGTGTCTGCCTATCCGCCGAGGATGTGTCCACACCACGCTCATTGCCAGCCAAATCAATAAATGAGAATTTTCCATGAATTTTGCTGCTCCCCATCGGTCGCAATACAATTTGAAATACCGCATGCGAACGCGATGAATTCGAATTGGCCGATGTTTGGCCAGATGTACGCGCCGCATTGCCGTGTTGAATGAGCTTAAGGACCTCCTCAACGCCATCCACAACACGCTCGGTGAGGCCAACGACCTGCACCTGTTGCTTGCCATCCTCGAGGACGCGCAGCTTTTGCTTATCGGCTAGCAAATCAAAGACCTGAAAAACCATTTCGATTTAGTAATGAATGAATCTGTTTGTATATAGATAGACACATCTCGACAATAAAATTGATGTGAAGACAACAACTTGGCGGCAAGCCAAGATTTGTAAAGAAGTTCTGAGAACGTCCAATTGATGTGGTTATGCAATTGTTAATTCTATCTCAATCCTATAACCATGACCAACTTAATATTATTGAATAGGTCAGTTAAGCTTTTATTATACTGAATATATTAAAGTCATAGCTTTTGAAAACAATATCAATAGGGAAATTAGTTTTCCCAATTTCATATTAATTTATAACAAATTGACTGTGGCTAGAGATTTTTGATTTTCATTATGAAAAAATTACAAATTAATATTTGTATTTATTTGTGACATGATGATTAATTTTTTTTCAGAAAGTTCAGTTTTTGTCTTCACACCTATTTGAATGTGCAGATTTCTATATATTTATATATAGCTCACCTTGCCACTGTAAATCTCAAAGAAACTGGCCGAGACAACCAGGTTTAGGGAGCGATATCGTGGCCCATTGAGTAGCACAAATACATCCTTGGCGGCCATCGCATAGATGCCGTTCTTGCAGTCCTGCACCTTACCGTTAAACTCACCGCCCATTGTGTGCGTCTTGCCCGACCCCGTCTGTCCATAGGCAAAGCACGTGGCCATGCCGCCCTCAAAGATGGTCTTCACCAGTGGCTTAGCGGTGTACCTGTGTTGAGAAACGGATTCCGATTCGATTAGAATGCAAGCACAAACGCATTTTACAGTGACGTTTACAACAAAAATTATAATTTAATTAGCCGTTCTCAACGTACTTAAAAAAAATTAAGAAAAAACTTATGCACTTAAATTTATAAAAATTTGCCTTATTACTTATAGCTAATTGTCTATTAAAATTAAAATTAAGGATATAAAATAAAATAAAAATGTTCCAATATAATGGTTTGTTTTACTTTGTATAACAAAAACAGAAAAAAATCGGTAATAACAATTAACATCATTGTAAATTCATTGCTGACATTTTTGCTTAAAGAGAATGAATTAACGACAAATGTCGTACAAATATATTAATAGTCTGCTAATTCATACGTCTACTAAGTGGTTTAAAGTTTTTAAAAATGCGAAAAACAGAATGAGAGAGAGGGAGAGAGAGCGATAGATAGCGTTAGGTAGCGATTGCTTATCAGAATCGATGATTAAATTTCTCCGAACGTGGAGCAGCAGTTTTAATGCCATTGACTCATGCGCAGAAAAAGCCGGAAGGAAGACGTAGAATTAGCGAAATGTGGGCCAAAAACGGGCGCCAGCGGTGAGAAGAACGTTGTCGAAAGCAAAACGAAACAAAAAGAAGCGTCTGATAACCAAGTAGAAAAAGGCAACGACCGGCAATAAAAAAAAATAATAATAATAAATACACAAATAATAAGAAGCTTTAATTCCGTGCAATGACAAATGCTGCTGACGTCGACGTCGACAGCGCTGCCAATGACAACGGTTACTATTTGAAAAAAGCAACGTTTTTTTTTGTTTGTTTGCAAAAAAGAAAAATGTAGGCAATCGAATAATAGCCGAAGTTTGCATACACTTTCAGAACGAAGTGAGATTGCTAAATAATTAAATTAATTACATAGATTGTTACTAGGTAAGTTATGTATATGAGATGCTGATCAAGAAAATATATACATATGTATATATGTATATACTATATATACTTTAACATACGTTAACAAATTATAGAAGTCTCGGCGAGGGTATCGAAATCATGGCTTGAGAAATGCCACTGGCTAGTTCATTGAGGCGAACTCGAAAAACGAAACGAGATGAAACACAAAACGAACGAAAAGATGGCAAAAGAGGGACAGCAAAAACACACACACACACACATATAGACAGAAATCGAACAACTCTACATGTTTAGTCATACAGCAGCAGCACCAATTAAAACAACAACAACAACAATGGAAAAACTTGGCTATTTCGGGAGCGAATGCTTTTAAGCTTGCGCACAGTGTTGGAAAGCTGCATGTGTGTGTGTGTGTGTGTGTGAGTCAGTGTTAGCTAAACTTTTGCGCATTTCGTGTGTCGCCAACGCAACACAGCAACAACAACGTGAAGAAAAGTGCACAGCTGTTTGCCAGACAAGGACAGCCTAAGGATAAATGTATTTATATGCATATGTATTTGTATATGTATGTATTATATTATTTGATAGTCGCTAAATGTTGGCAACTACTTAAAGAAAGCAATTTTTTGTGCTAAGTAAGTTACTCTAATCATGTCAATTAACACTTATTGGAGTAAATGGTATCTGCAGGCAACAGATCATATGACAAGATTGCTACATTAAAATAATCCGCTTCTGTTTAAGAAGGTGACAACCAGATCTAGCCCAGGATTGAATTTACACTCCGTAGCGGCAGCAAGAATACCAGAAATATTGATCTGCTATTGCTACTGCCACTGCTACAAACTTTAACAGAGCCAATAGCTGAAAACTGACAGCTATTTCCATGCTCTGCAAGAGCAATAGCAGTAGAGAAAATAACCATTGTGCTCTCCGTATTAGTCGCAATAGCAGAAACAAGAAAAGTCTAAGCTTTGGACAACCAACACATCCTAAACTTTAGCACAGGAAAAGCTACATTAAAGCGATAAGATATCTATAAGAATCTATCCCTATATCTATAAAATAGTTAGTAGATTCCAATGGATTCAAAAAGTGTTTTAAAGAGAAAACAGCTTTAAGAATATTTCAGCATAAGTTCTAACCATAATCTGTGTGATTTAAAATTAAAAATCGTATCATATTAAAATGTTGGGGGTCGACGAAATATTTTTGAACTTTAACTACAAATGATTCTCACCATAAAGCCATGGATTTTAATTGGATTCAAAGAGTATAATAAGCACAACTATCCTAATAAATATAGACATATACATATAAATAGATATATATATATATATATATATGTCTTATATGATTTAATAATATCAGTTTGTTGGAGATGTACTCACTTGTAAACCATTGCATTGTCGCATGTATCGTTGAATGCATAATCGAAGCGAAATTTGTGATTTTCGAGGAATTTGGTTAAATCGACTTTGTTGCGCGGCTCATGGACCATGAGCATATTCTTGCGCGGCACTGAAATGACATCAATCTCCTTGCGATTGATTTCCTTGCGGCTAAGCGGTCGCTTGCGCACACACACAGCAATCTGATGATCATCGACGACCTGGCCATCGAGCAGCGGCACAAACTCCAGCGTATTCTGATATTCACGTATCATTTGCGCCGTCTCCCAATTGGGATTGCCGGGATCCTGATTCATAAGTGCCACCTTCTCTTCCTTAATCTCGGCCTGGCGGGCACGCCGCTTCTCGCGATTCTCCTTGAGACGTTCCACCTCCTTCAAAGCATGGGAACGACGTGCCCCAGCTGCGGCTGCTGCTTGTGAATTATTTGAATTATTTGTGCTGGCTGCGGCAGCCGCTGCTGTTGCTGCTGCTGCTGCAACCATTGTTGCTACCGATGATGATGGTGCCGATGCTGATGGTGCTGTCGTTGCTATCGAACTGTTGCCGGGCACTGCGGATGCAATGCGAGTCTGCTGTGCATTGCTATTCGTCTGCGAGGTGATCGTATAACGTGGACGAACCATACCCAATCCGCCGGTCGGCTGACAATTGTTGCTGTTGGTGGTGCTGTTGGTGTTGTTGGTGGTCATGTTGGCAACGCTCTGACTGTTGCCCAACGGTGGTTGCTGCTGCTGTGGCTGCTGCTGCTCGCTGATTTTATTCCATGATGGTATGCTGGTCAGGGTCATGCGTGTGGTTATGCTGCCTGAGCCGGCACCTACTCCTCCTCCACCGATGGCCGATTGTGTGGGATTGCGTGATAGATGCATTGGTGCTGTTGCTGACACTTTTTTGGAATCGCCTGTTGTAGCAGCATTGTGCAACGGCGGCTGCTGCTGCTGTTGATCATGGTTGGGCGCCAGATCTGGATTTAGCGAGAGTATCGCCTCCAGTTCGACCTCCTTGCCTTTGGTCTCACCACGTTCATACCACTCGACAGTGATGCACAATGCTGATGGATTAAGTTTGGATACAACGGCACCATGAATCCGTCCATCGGTGCGCTTGATCTTAACGTTCTGGCCAATATTAATCATATCCATTATTCGCTTGCTTTGTTATGCAAATACTTGCCAACACTGGCCGAGTCTCTATCTCTCTCTATCTATCTCTATCCTGAAGATCTCTGCCAATTGTTCTTGGTCTCCTTGTTGTTGTGTATATATATCCGCAACTGTTTGGATAAAAAGAGAAAGAGAACAAAAAAATGTGTCACAATTTTCAAATTAAATGCTTCGAAAAAAGTCGAATTAAATTTAGTACTTATTTCTTTACTTTTTGTAAGTCGGAGCTTTGTTCTCGTTAGGCGATTTATTAATAAATGAAATGTGCCAGCCGAATAAAATAAAAAAAAAAACTAGCTGACAGTGCAATCGACGCTTACTCACATCACACTCAAACACACAAAAAAAAAACATATATATATATACATATATATGTTGTGTTGGTTTCCAACAAAAAAAAATCACAAATAACAACGGTCGAAACGCCAGAGAGCGAGACAGCAATACCACAAAATGGCTGGCGTTCAAGTTGCTGCCGCTGCTACGGAATGACGACTGGCTTTGGCTTCTTCTATGTCGAGGTCGCAAAATTCAAAAAAAAAAAAAAACTAACAAAAAAAAAACCAAAATACAGTAAGACACTAACTAACGGCGTCGCTCAGAGCGCGTTTTTGCGTGTGTGTGTTTGCAAATTTAAATGCTCAACTGCCGCTTGGCGCTATCGATAACACAAAATCATCAAAATACCCGTACATATGTTAATGAAACGTTGGAGCGACGCGCCGCTCGCAACGCTTTTTCCCAATTGTGATTTATGCGCCGTTTTTTTTTTTGCATGCATGCATCGACTGCGACGCGCTATGCAACACTGTTTCGCGTATGCGGCACATAGCGACAGTCACAAAACTCTGGCACACACACACTACATACATATGTTACATGCACGCACACATAAATGCACAAGCACACATGTACATATGCTTGTGCATATAAGGCGTGTGTAAAAGTGCCAAAAACAGTGCTAATCAATGCCAGCAAGCTTTACGTTGTTAATTACATACACACACACAGATGAAAACACTTGCATATGTTTGTTACGCTGCTGTTACGCTTTACGTCATGCAGTGGCTGATGGCTTTGGCTCCCACATAGAAACACACACACATGCACAAATATGCAGAGGCAGGCAGGCAAAAAGACATTTGCCATTTCGTAGGCACACACATACATATGCATATGCGGAAATGTAATTTAGCATTTTTACAAGCTTCTGCTGCTGCAGGCAGTCAAAATAAATACAACGTGTAATTTAGGCTCACCTCGACTCGGACACTCGATGATTTGAACACTCGCGCTGCTTACTGTCACAACTATTTGATAGCACAATCCATACAATTACTAAATAGTTTACTTTCTTTTCTATTGTTTTTTGCTTTAATATTTTTGGAATTAAATCACAACTAGTTATCACAAGAGTGTGTTCAAAATGAAATTTACAAAGCGACCAGATGTCAACAACAGAATTTTAGTTCAGAGTTTGCTTCGCCATTGTATTTCTTTTTTTTTGACTGCCACTGCCAGCCAGTCAGGCCAGTTACGCGCTTTACAGCACTGCCCGCAAACACTGTGCCGGCCGCCGTTGGCAACGCATTAAATTTGAAATAATTTTTCGGAATTTGCGTTCAGTTAATTAAAATTCATTGAGTTGCAGACGTTGTATTTACATTTACCAAGCACTATAAATGACAATAAAATTGGCATAAACAAACCCTAATTAAAGCAATCAGCTCAAAGCAAAACAGCTGCTCGACTATGGTATTTTTCCACTAACAAGTGCATAACAAAATATATATATATCGATAGATCGATAACAGACCGCAACTGACTAACCCTGTGTGTGTTCGTGTGCGTGTTTGTGTTTGTGGTGGTTGCACTAAATTTGTTTGTGCGTAGAAGAAAAAAGAAAAGACGAAAAAAATAACAATTTGCAGAAGAGAATTTGGTAAGTGCATTCATATAATATGTAAATATACATATATAAATATATATATCGATTATAATTATACGAACAGCAGGCAGGCAGGCAGGCAGAATGGACATCATGGACATACAGGCTGTCGAATCGAAGCTCAGTGACGTCACGGTGACACCAATACCCCGCTCGCAAGTACAAAATTTCTACAATTATCAGCAGCAACGCGAGCAGCGCGAACAGCAGCCCCAAATCCAAATATCCGCCATACATCATTCACGTGGCAGCAACAATTCGACAAATAGCAGCAGCAACACCAGTAGCAACATCAACAACAATAATAGTAACAATAATAATAACATGGTCGCCACCGACTATGCCACAAACAGCAGCAGCAACAGTGGTTTAGGTGGTGGAGGTGGTAGTAAGCGTGACAGGAATAGCGTCACACAGAGCAGCGCCGCAGCGACAGCAGCGGCAGCAGCCGCCGTTGCCGCCTTACAATACTCACCACAATTTCTACAGGCACAGCTGGCGCTGCTGCAGAAACAATCGAATACAACGGCAACACCGTCATCGGCCTCAGCTGCGGCTGCTGCAGCAGCGGCAGCTCTCTCGCTGGCCAACATTGCAGCCGCCTCGAATGGTGGTCGTAATAGCATCAACATCAACAGTATCAACAACATCAACAACAGCAACAGCAGCAACATTAACACCAACAGCAGCAGCAGCAGCAGCAATCTTGGCTTGAATCTCACACAATCGCAGCTAAAGTACCCGCCACCGTCAACATCGCCGGCGATCGTTACCACACAGACATCGGCGAATATAACAACGCCACTGACATCCACTGCCAATCTGCCGACAGTTGGCAGTCTGTCCGTTGGCAACGGTTTGACCAAATATGCTCAACTCTTAGCCGTCATTGAGGAAATGGGCCGCGATATACGGCCAACGTATACGGGTTCGCGCAGCTCGACGGAGCGACTGAAGCGTGGCATTGTACATGCACGCATCCTGGTCCGTGAGTGCCTCATGGAAACGGAGCGTGCTGCGCGCCAATGAGAGGAGGAGTGCGGCATGCCGCATCTAAAATCGCCAGATTAAGCTCTACTCTTCATCTCCACATAAATCGGGTGCATGGTGAATGTAAATGTTCCATTTAAGTCTAAATTTTAGTTTTCAAATTGCTAAATAGATTGCTGTTGAGTATTCTGTTGTCTTTTCGTTGTATTTTTTGATACCCTTGCTGTATCCATTGGTCCCTAATGCTGATTTATATATATATATGTGTGTATATATATATTCCTTATGGGGTCAAAGATACTGCCTTTAAAGCGTCCTCCTCATTGCGACCAACTTATTGAAGACCAAAGTCCTTCTTTTTCTTTTATTACATAAAAATCTGTTCATATATCTATAACTATTTGAAGGCTGACAATATATCAGAATTCTTAATTTCTAAATTTTTGTAATAGATCTAATTTCAATACACACCAAGCGGAACAAAACTTGTTTCATTTGGTGTGCGAAAAAAACTACAACAGTTCTTTAGTGATAAATTAATTATTGTCACACAACAAAATTAGAATAATTGAAACAAAATAATTATATATATTTAATTTAATTTTTATTTTTGATATGTACTTATGATTTTTTTTTCTGGGTTTTGATGTAAACAATAATTGAATAATACATTAATGCGACGATATAGGATCGCAAATCTGTCCAATATTTAAGCAATAGCTCTATGATACATAGTTTAAATGATATAGTTATTCTAGCTGGTATATCGCGGTACATTTTAAATATATATCCTCTCATTTGAAGCGTACTTAAATGCCACCTTCTACTTTCACCATGCACCACGCATATTAACATAAGAGACGAGTGTCGACGTTAACTTTCAACTAAATGTGCTTTCATTTATTTATTAAGCTCACAGTTTTAATATTTTTCTAATATATCTATATATATATATATGTAAATTAAACAATAGCAAATTGAATTATTTTTCTTCTTTTTTTATTGATTTATTTTATTACATTTTTTTTTTTCTCTACAAAAAAAAAATTGGCAAATTTGTGCCGGAGGACCATAGTTAAAAAATGTTTAGACTAGCTCAGGTTATAAAAGTAATATATAATATATATATATTTATATATATATATGTATATAACTATTTGAATATTGAAATTTTGCAAATAAATATGAAGCAAGCCAGAAGACAGCTTCAAATTTCATAGACATGAATAAAACATTTATATATGTATTTATATATAGTCTAGGCTAAGTTGCACCTGCCCTATATATACATATTTATAGATATATATCTATATATATACATATATGATGCATTTAAGCGTCGGTTTTTTTGCTGTGTGTTTGCATGTGTTCTAAACATTGTTGTTGTACAGCTTTAAGTAGGACACTGCTCCCAAAAAACAATCAGCTCACAATGTATACTATAATATATATACATATATATATATATATATATATATATAAATATACTAGTAAATATATATATATATATATCTACTTGATTTAGGTAAGAGAACAACAATTGAACAGCAATTAGTTATTTTAGATAACTATACAAAAAAAAGAAACAAATATATATATATATTTATATATCTATATATATTTGTATTTGCGTATGTGTTGTTATATAGAGGTCTAGTTAATCCATGCAAATTGAGAGACATATACATATACTAGTAAATATATATACGTATATATACCTATATATATACGAGCATATTGGCTAAGTTCAAGCATGTATACCAAACCAAAAAATCCAATAAACAGATATTTTGGTCTTTATAATTCGATCTGTGTATCTTGTGGACTATGTGATCTCGTATCATATTTTTTTTTTAAAGCAATCCTGATGTAGCTTGCAACACAATTCGACTCTTGCCGCAAACCTTTGAAATTGAATGTTTCGATCACAATATCATATAGACGTCGTAGGAACAATCTGTCGAAGGATGAGCTCTTGTTTGAACAACCAATCAAGCTCAATAATTAAGCTAATAATATTATATATATAATAATAACTATATCATATAGCTGTCATCGGAATAATCGGTGCGTTTTTCACATTTAAAGTGACTCGGGTATGTAATGTTCTTGATGTTTATATATTTATTATATTATATTCTTGAGATTGTTTTTAAAATAATTTTATTTTTCGCCGTAGCTAATTAATGCAATTAGTGAAGCATATTAATTTTTGTTGTTGTTGTTAACACATAGTTAATTAAAGGCGTAAATTACTATTGCCACAATCGAAACGGGGACAGCATTGTGGATAGGGCAGTTTGGCATCCTCGACTATTTTACAGGGCTGCAAGCTGCTCAAAGAGGGGCAGCTAAATAAGAGATCAGATAGATTAATATATATATACATATATTCACCATATTATATACAAATATACATACGCTTTGCCAGTTAGAATTCCGTTCGTTCCGCAGGTGTTTAGAATACAACGACCTGGTGGCTGATAAGTTTCACCCGGGCTCAATCTGCGACCGGCAATCTGACAGTCTGTTGGATTTTGTATATATATATATATATATATATAATGTGACTTAGGTATACCTAATAGTCGAACATAGCCGACTCCGCAATAATCTGATAGTAGTGTTATATCGCTAGAAACCAGGTGGCAATTTATAATCTTTAACTTTTTGTATGGGTTTTAATCGATTTCCTCCTCGGGATAGATCGAGATGATATCGATTAACAGATTAACGCAGACATGCACGATTGAAAATGTACCACGATTAAAGTCTATATAGCTTCAAGGGTACCTCTGCCTTATCTACCTTCTACTTCCAGCATATATATATATATATATATATATATATATATATATATATATTTATTCATTTATTATTTACCACTCAGAACCAACAGGGACTGGGCGCTCAGCACCAGCACACAGAGCACAAATGTTGACGCCTTCATTGTAAATGCCAAAACCGAAGAATAACGTTTCTCAACAACAATCTAAAGCAAACTGAATGCTTAAACTAACAGCGAGTTCAGTATATATAGCTGACTATAGCTGTCTAACTTATCAGATTCCATTTCTATATATGACCTTTTTGCCCAGCACACTGATTTCACTTGGGGTCACTTGGGGCTATCAGTACCGTCCTACTGGGAAACTGGGAGCTAAAACGGAACCAAATACGCTTTATAGAAATTAGACAGGTTATATGGGAAAGTGTGTGAGAGAGAAGAAGAGAGATGGAGTGAGAGAGAGAGAAAATACCTGTCAAATTTGACCGCACAAATAATTCTAAAACTGAGTCGAATCTGCTCTAAAGAAAAGAGGCTTTTTATCAGACAGTGAAATGGAGAGAGACAGGAAGAGAGAGAGAAAAAGAGAGA
This sequence comes from Drosophila kambysellisi, assembly GCA_035042185.1. Taxonomy (NCBI): domain Eukaryota; kingdom Metazoa; phylum Arthropoda; class Insecta; order Diptera; family Drosophilidae; genus Drosophila; species Drosophila kambysellisi. Next base: position 356,014 of record JAWNLS010001080.1, read on the forward strand.
CAGGAAGAGAGAGAGAGAGATAGAGACACACACTACCTTATTTATCTAAAAGAAAACTAGTCAAATTTGACCGATCATTAAAAACAAAAAACCAAAAAGCAAAAATATAATATTTATGATGCAATAAAATTCCCAATTGAGATATACCGCTTGAGATATTGCCGTTGGGAATATATATCTGTTAAAATTATTCAATAAGAAATTCAGAAGTTTTTGGAGAAATCGTTCGATTTACTCAGAATTTATAAATTGAAGGGGAATTAAAACAAAACAAATTGAAAATGTAGAACATTTAATTATTTAAAGCATAGGATTCGAACTGTGATCCTCAACCGATACAAAATGTATATCCAAAAATTAACAATATATCAAATATAATATAACATCAGCCATAAAAGTAGAAAGAAAAGATAAGATGAGAGTTGAAAATATCACTTGTCGCACTCAAGTTTGGCACAGCAATCCGGATAGGGTAGCGAGTAGTCGTTGCTTGTGAAAACACAGCCATTGGCCAACTGCATGCGGTCGCAGCTAAGGATCAGTTAATATATTAAAGTCATGTCTATAATTTACCTATATATATACACATATTGTTATTAACTTACTGTTTGATCATCAGCACATAATCATCCCGACAATGGACTTGGGCACAAAAGTGCGGAACATCGACCGGAAATGAGGTGTCATTACGCCGTACAGCCAGGTCCAGTTCCGCATAGTAGCAATGCTCCGGCATAGCTTTTGACAGGGATACAGATTATTAGTGGGATCAGGCGCATATAAATATATATATATATATATATATAATATATATTTGTAGCATTCAAATTTAATTTTGATCTCGGCTTGTCTTCATTTTACAGCTAAAAGATGTCTAACCTGAAACTGAACCGAAACCGAACCGAAAAATGTGTGGGACGAATCGATTAACTTTACCGGAATCTTTTCACTTTGTTTACAGGAACTGAAATACGATTCGGTTACAAAACCTGAAGAAAACTAACATATTTTCGATGTTGTTAGAAAATCACATTTTCTGTCGGTTTTGTTTTTTTATTTATTTAAGCTTACCTAAATTGAACTTCTAAAACCAACTTAAAATAAATGGAAAAAACTTGACCTTAATCATTTTGGACTTGACTTTTGGTACTTACTTGGATGTTGGGTATTGCCACGATATTGGGTGCTGAAACCGAACACGGATCCCGACAGCATCAGGCTGATCCATGCCCAACAAATTAGAAGTATTCCGCGACACATTTTGAGTTCCTCGACTGAGCTAAACAAATGTGTTTAAAACAACGCACCTCACATTGAAAAACCCAACTTATTATCAGCTTTTTTGTCTATTTATATTTGTTTCATGTACATATGTAAATTCTTAAAATATATATATATATATACATTAAGTATATATAAATCATACACTCACCGGGGGTTTTTTGTTTCGCTTGTCACAATTCGACTTCTGATTTTATCGGTCAACAATCACAATGTATATTTTTCCAATCCCAATTGTTTGCCAACTTTTGTATTTGTATTGCATTTGCTACCTAGTTGGATTTTGTAAATAAATTGTAATTTAATAATTTTTGTTTTTAAGCAAATTGAAGATAGTAAGAATATATCTTATATTTTTTGAAACTCCAATCAACGCATAGTTATAAAAAAAAATATGAATTCTTTTAGATTTAATTCTGCACTTTCAATATTTCTTTTATATATATTCGTGTCCGATATCTAATTTTCTATTCCATTGCCCAATTCTATAGCATATCGATAGAGTATTCAACTGTCGTTAAGTTGTGCATTTTAGCAAACAAATAAAGACTCAAATGCTCAATAGTATATAATTATATTCTAGATGATAAATGATAATGCATCATCCGAATCTTATTTATTGGCAGGTGTGTTTCTCCGAATCGTGTTTTCAATTGATTTATGAAGAAATACATTCAATATAAAACTTTGGGTACTTTTTTATTTGACATTGTATGTTCTGTCATAAAGTGCGTAAGATATTGATGGAGAAGTCTTCGATCTCATTAAGTATATACGTTTATTCTATATATTCTATAAGGATATACGTTTTGTATATTTGATTATGCATGAAGATGTCAAAAGTCTTTAGTTCTGCACAGGGTATGTAAAACCGTTAGATAGATATTACCCAACTTTCTTATAGCTATCACTTACAGTTACTTTTGAACCCACTGAAAATGAGTTAGTAGGGTTTAATAAATGTGAGCAAAGGTATGGTAACAGGCAGAAGGAATCATCTGCGAGCCCAGAAGGTATATATATATAGTTAAAGGGTATCTCCAAGTCGTGCTCTCACTTGCTTTTGCTGTTTTTTTTTTTTTTTGTTCATCTCCGCCGCAAGCGAGACTCGATTTCAGGGCTGACATGGACTTAATTAATTCAAACTAGATCGAAAATGATGAAACTGAACTGAAACAAAAACTGAAACTGAAATGACGCACATGCCCCATATTTCAGAAATATACATATAGACAGTGATGCAGATACAGATACAAAAACACTTACTGATAGTTGCAGATACACTTGACAGAAATATTGGTGCAAACATTGATTGAATTTCATTTTCAAACCGGAAAGCGGCTTTGATATCTTCGATTTTAATGAGTTTTAAGTCTTTAATTAAGTAATTAGGTCAACTACGAGTTCAGCAATGGACTGCACTTGATTTTTGTGCAGTGTACAGTGCTTCATTATTATTATTAATTTTATATAAAAGCAACAACAATTAATTGTCATTGACTCAGTCGCACGTTCGACGCTCAAGCAACAAGGTTGCCACAACAACAAGAAGCTGTTTCTTTCTGTCATCCATTTTCAAGAGATTTCGTCATGTGGATAATGCCCATTAAAGCTGGATCTGGTTACGGATTTGGAGTGCCGATGCTCTTGCTCTTCGCCCTGATCTTCATTGGTGTCTCGGCGGACTTGGGATATCGTGGCAATGCCATACATCCGGGTGAGTTATCCACAGACAGCGAGATTGAGAGAGAGAGAAAGTTAATGTGAGATCCCATCTAGATTATCCCGGACAGTGTTACTATGAGGAACTGAAGCAGCCCATTCCCAAAAATCAATCATATAAGCCCATCAATCGTGAGGGACACTGCAAGTCCATCTTCTGTCGACCCGACTATGTTCTCGAGATTGGCTTGTAAGTTGAATTTTACTATACTATAACTGTAACTACAGTCGAGCTTCTCTATATGGGAATATTAAGATGTTGAGTACTTATATTACCAGTTACTAGTACTGAATGTCTTACTTTAAATAAGCAAGTTTTTGACTTAAGAAAACTATGGATAATATTTGAAAATCCCAAACCTGGCTATACCAATATATCTGTTTTGGAATTAGAAACTAAAACATTTTTAATTGATAAGTTCTTAAAATTAATCAGAACTTTGTTCTCTTGTCTAGGATTTTCAACGTATTTATTATATTAGTTTTAACTATGAAATAAATATAAATACAAATTTAATTTTAGTTCTGTATCAAATTTAATTTCTAAACTTAGGAAAGTTCAACTGTTTTTGTTTTTTAATTTTTGTATTTTGTATTCGTATAATTTGTTAAATATATCCCCCATTTTGCAGCTGTGGCCGTCACAATCTGGTGCCTACGAAGAACTGTAAAATTGACTCCGATATGCGTCGCATTTTTCCCCACTGTTGTCCCAAGCTGATCTGTCAGGGGCCGGAGAACAATGATATCTAGCCATATCCAAAACACTGTATATGTAAAACTCAATAGCTATCCATAAATAACCTTTTTGTTTTCAATTTCCTTAACCCATCTGTGTTTTTAGGAAGACAAAAAACCAGAAACCCCAATTTACTATATAAATGTTCTTTTGTATTGATATTTAAAAAAATCATGTCAAATATAATATAAACAATCATGTTTTAAGAAGAGAATTTTAATTATTTTTGCCAACTGCAAAAAAAATTGAAAGAAATCGGCGATATATATATTATAAAAGCTAAATATTGAGTACAAACTTGGGCGTGGCCGCGAGGAAAACTATTGTATGATATTTTATTTAATTTTTTTGCTTTTCATTCAACGGTTGAAGTTTGAATTAACTAGAATACTTTGTACTTGAATCAAGTACCACTAAAAAAAGCGAAATCGGCTAAATACGTTCGTATTCTCAACTCTATTTTAGAATTTATTAAGATTATTATTTTGTGCATCATTAAAGATTTGTAAAAAAAAAAACAAAATTGTTTTATAATATGTAAACATGACGATCTCATCAAACTTAGCCCATCACTTTGACGAGTGTTATAAAAACATTGGGCCAGAAACTTAGTCGAAAACTGAACCTAAATAAATATATACTAGTTATAAGCAAGATGCTGAAGCAATCCACTTAAAAAAATGATGCCGCTACGATGAAAATAGTAATTAACTCAATCAACAATAAGCAGAGAGCACAGTTGAGAACTTGTGCTAAACAAGTGAACAATTATGCAATTAAAAGGCGAATAAACAGCATTCATTCAGACTGGCTGTGTTTGGTTTCCAACTAGATGGTACTACGAATCCGCTACGTAAATATACTTATGTACCTATGTATACCTGGAAGCCTAGAAAGATGAATCCAGATGAATTCTGTAGAGCATACAGCGTACAGCATACCGCATACAGTCGTGTCGAATGAATGAACAAAATACACACATTAACATTTCACATTTGAATTGCAAATTTGCTAAACTTGTGGCGGGATATAGTCGATGGTAGTCGATGATAGTCGAGGTAGTCGTATAAATAGCAAACTGGTTCAGCTGGCGGGCTTCAGTCGAACAAATCCATTCCCAAAAGATGCGCAACTTTTCATATTTATTGATCGCAACAATTGCGTTCTTCTTCATAATGATGATGATGTTTGGAACAAGTGAGGGCGGTGAGTTGTGTTGTGTTATCTAATCGAATTTAGGCATAATATTTGAGAAAAAAAAAAATATCCTATATAGCTAGCGAGCCAGTCTGCACGTATCGCAATGCGGAGGATGAGACCATATTTCTCAAGTATTTGCCATACCTAAAGAAGGGTCAGGACTATGTGGACTTTGGCAAGGAGGGCAAGTGCCTAAAGCGCGCCATCTGCACGGACACATTCAAGACCATTGTCGAGGAGTAAGTACCATTCAAACTACCAAATCTTTCCTTATACGAACTGCGTGACGGTAAAATAGTCGACTCATGCAGTTAATAAATATACTTTTTTATGGTAGAAGCTGCCGGCTCTAAAGATGAAATTGGAGTCGATAATTTTTAGCAACACAATTGGATAGAAAAATGTATCTTTAGTCAAAAAAAGGGGTTACGAGCATAGAGTAACAGAATCGTATTATGACATAGGAAAGCACAAAAGGAGGCAGCAACGAAAAAGGACATCCAAGAGTCACCAGTTTTCAGACAAGCCAAATGGCTCTCAGGCAGCTGTAATAAAAATCGATTTAAACACGTAATATTCTTGGATCTAAAATATACCCGGAATACTATGAAGTCATCCAACGAAAATTGGTACAGTCGGCAGTGGAGATTGCAGAGGAATCCTCAAATTATGATTGATGGAAGTGCTCCAGGCAAAATAGATCGAAGGCCTACCAATAATATTAATATTGGTAGGGCTTTGATCTATTATATATTTAATTACAGTTAAATAGGGGCTGTGCATGTGCATGGGTCGATCTCTCAATAGCACAAAAGTAAATAAATATTGTTTTATTTTTCTTCTTTTTTTTTAATAGCTGTGCTCAGCAAAAAATCACCTGCCACAACAAACAGCGTTATACGGGCGTTTTTCCCGCCTGCTGCATCAAATGCTAGAATCCTGCGAGAGCAACTATATATCGCATATAGTAATAATATATGATATATCTACACACATGCATACAAATATATATATATACATAAAGAAAATGATAAAATTAATCTTAGCGCCCCGTAGTAAACAAAGAGATTAAAAAAACACCAATTTAATAATAAAAATGAAAACTACAACTACACTTTGTAATTCATTCCACTGTTATTTTTTTATTTTGTCTTAGCTATTTAATATTTTCCAATTCAAATCGCAATACATAATTGTAGAATTTCTTTCTGTTACTGATGTTTTTGTTCTTGTTGTTGTTGTTGTTGTTTATGTGTACAATTTCTTTTGATGAGAAATGTGTCGCCTTTTGCTGATGTTACAGTCGCTTAATTATTATGTTTTTTTTATATTTTTTTTTCTAGTTTTATTTTCTTTTTTGTTACTAGTTTCCATCGACAAACATTTTAAGTTCATTCAACAAGAGTATTTAAAAAAAAAAAAAACAAAAAATAATTAAGTTACGTTTACACAATATAATAATAATTTTCGTGTGTTTGTGTGTGGGTGTGGGTTGTAATCCTTGCAACGAAGCGACATACATTTTAAGTCCAATCAACAAGAGGATTTAAAAAAAAAAACAAAAAATAATTAAGTTACGTTTACACAAAATAATAATAATAATTTTCGTGTGTTTGTGTGTGTGTGTGTTTGTTTGTGTGTGTGTGTGATTGTGTGTGAGTGTTTGTGTGTGTGTTTGTTTGTGTGTGTGTGTGTGTATGTGTGTGTTTTGTAATCCTTGCAACGAAGCCTTGTTGTTGCTGTTTATAGACAATTTCTATTGTTCTGTAATTCTTATTTGCTATTGTTTCCATTACGTTGTTATTTATTGTGTGTTATATGTAAACTAATGCTTATAGATCCTCATCCTCATCGGGCAAGGCGGTCGCCTGCGCCTCCTCCAAGTCACGCTCAATTTGCAGCTGCCAGTCTCTGTCCATTTTGACCTCGGGTGGCAGCAGCGCCGGCATTGCCACAAACTCCAGGTTTGGATCGCCGACCAATTTGCGGGCGAGCCAAAGGAAGGGTTTCTCAAAGTTGTAATTAGATTTAGCAGAGATGTCGTAGTACTATCAGAACAGCAATGAAGAAAATAATAATTTTGTTAGTCATTGTAAAATTATCAAGAAACTTTCATTTGTCTTTCTCTACCGCTCTTCATTTTCATTCGATGTCTGTTTGTCTTTTTCTGTCAGCCCCCCATCTCTGTCTGATTCGTTATTGATGCAATTACCCTCCTCCAACGGCAACCGCCAACGACTCTTTTTCAAACTCACCTGCAAATTTTTCTTTCGGTGAAAGACAATGGTTTTGGCCTTGACCTTGCGGTCCTTAATGTCCACCTTATTGCCACAGAGGACAATGGGAATGTTCTCGCAGACGCGGACAAGATCACGATGCCAGTTGGGCACATTCTTGTATGTGACACGTGACGTCACATCGAACATTATGACGGCACACTGGCCCTGAATATAATAGCCATCGCGTAAACCGCCAAATTTCTCCTGGCCAGCCGTATCCCAGACATTGAAACGAATGGCACCGCGATTCGTATGGAAGATCAATGGATGGACCTCAACGCCCAATGTGGCCACATATTTCTTTTCAAATTCACCCGTCATGTGGCGTTTGACGAATGTTGTTTTGCCAGTGCCACCGTCGCCGACCAACACGCACTTAAAAGTGGGAATAACAACTTGACCTTCCTGTGCCATTTTTGCTGCTGCTGTTGTTATGTATTTATGCCTTTTACAACACTATTGTTTGTTCCGTTGCTGCTGCTGCTGCTGCTAAAAAGAGTTTTAAAATTGATTTTAGATTTCTTTTAAACTTGTTTATTGTTGTTTTGCAAAATAATGCGCTGCTCAACGTGGGCAATGCGAATGCGAATGTGAATGCGAGCGCACGCAAATCGAGAATGGTAAAGGTCAGCAGAAAAGGGAAGAAGGTAAATGCCAAACGCGGCTGAGCAAAGCGCGCCAAAGAACAACAGCTGTTGCCAGCCTCCGACCCTATTGACAGCGAGAGCGAGAGAGCGATATACAGCCAGTCAATGCAAGAGAGCGCAAAAGTGCAGCTGCTGTCAGTGTGTGCGTGTGTGTGAGTGTGCGTGTAAAAAGGCAGGTAGCATGCGACGATGCCATATTGTTTTTGTTGTCTTCTCTGTCTACCACACTACTACTACTACTGTATCTAAGCGAATTTATTTGTGAGAAATTCAACCCTTTCACCACTGCAACTTTGTATATATTTCATTTGTATCATTTAGATTAAAATAATAACAAACATATTCTCGAACATTCTTAACATAAGCACTCACATTTAAATTAAAATAACAATAAATAAAATATTCTTTCGAATTAGAAAGAAAACAAATAGTGTCATTCCAGCATAGAAGCAGAAAAGAGAAGAAATTGCACATATTGTTGAAATGCGTTTAACAGCTGAATCAGCAGTACTCACACAAATGCATGGAATATTGTGTGTAGCTTTAACACACGCATGAAATAACAACAGCCCTGCGAGTGCGAGCAGGCCAAATAATGTAAGAGAGAATGGAGAGTGAAGAGAGAGTGACGGTTGCTGCTAAAACAGCAGACGCATGTAAAGCGCGCCAAAATGCATGCGAAACATACAAAGAGGAAAAGAGCAGGCCAAATGCAATATACCTATTTTCACATAAAAACACTGAATGTGATTTCGTCTTATTAATAAACACAATAAAATAACAAATGCTAACGCATAGCCCAAAACACACACAGAAACACCAACTGCCGATACACATACACACACACACGCTCAGACGCCAATACACGCGCCACTGTCTGAAACATGACGCAAATTTTTTTTCCCCACAGCAATTCGGATTTAACCTCAACAAATTTCTCAATTGGCCGCTGTCTGCAGTTCTTTTTTTTTTTTTTTTGCATAAAACATAAAACGCTGTTAATTCACTTAGAGGCAGGCATGCAACTAATGTGTACATGCAAATATATATAGCTATTCGCATCCCTTCAAACAACACGCGGCACGCACCACGTCGTGCGACGCCGGCCTTCTCTAAATAACGGTGCCCCGCAGCCAACAACAACAATCAACTCCATTTTTCTCCATTCTGTAGTTAGCAACAGATTGTATTGCAAATGGGAACAGCACACATTTATATGTATATATATATATATACATATCTGCACAATATATATACTGTATATAATATATTTATAATGTATACATATTGAAATGCGCACATTTGGAGCATCAGCAGACGACCACCTACATCTATTAAAGCTGGAATAACGACGCCGTCATCAAAGGCATTGCCGCATTTGAGGCACATTTGCAAAAATGTACTAATTCGACACTATTACATTGATTTGGTTATACTTACTTGCTTGCTGGCTTTCTCGTTTGTTGTTCACCAAAATTTTAGCAAAGCGGCACACAGATTAAATGTTTCTTTCAACAGCACGGACAGAAATGACAACCGAACGTATTTGCCTTTTCTTGACAAGTTTTCGCTTGTCGTGATAATATTCACAACTGGCCGAAAATATCGATATGACAATGAAAGGCGACAGTTCAACGTCAGTGTTTGAAACGATTGGTACAATAAACACTTAAATTGGCCAAGGCTACTAGATTATCGTGCTAAAATACTGACAAACAGCAGATTATGTTGCTATCGATATATCGCGCATGGTCAAAATCGATACAGTGCTGTTTCTCATTTTGATTATTCAACCGCAGAATAATCAACACTAGCGAAATTTATCGATATGAAAACGCTAGGCAACAGTGCAACGTCAGTGTTTGCAACGCTGCGGTTCTATAGAACACCAAAATGGTCAAAGATAAGTTCCTTGGGCATAAAATACTGACAAACATATTTTTATCGATATATCGCGCGGAGTCAAAATCGATACACGCTTGATTCTCATTTTGATTTGTTAACATCGCTAAAATATACGATTCAGCCGCAGAATACTTAACAATATTATTATCAATTAAAATCAACATTAAATTGTAAATTATCCTTCTTCAATACAAAGATGTCGACACGTCGTCAAGCAATCACATTGTATCGAAATCTGTTACGTGAATCTGAGAAGCTGCCATCATATAACTTCAGGTATGTGCAGTGTGTGGCATATTGTGAAATATCATAACATAACTGATACCATTTGTTGTTGTTTTTGTGCAGAATGTATGCGGTGCGCAAGATACGCGACACATTTCGTGCCAATAAGGTGCTCAATGATTTCAAGGAAATTGATCGACAAATGGCCAGCGCCAAGGAAAATCTCGAGCTAATACGACGACAGGTGAGTTGTTAGTTTTGAGCTTTAAGTTGTTAGTTGCCGCCGGGTCAATAACTTGGCCAAACAGCTGTGAATCTGCTGTATGAATATGGGTGCATGTAAACGCTATTTACGGCAGCATTGATTACGATAACATATTGTTTCTCAATTAACATCCTCTCGCACATGCAGGTTATTATCGGCCATCTTTACACGACGGACAAGCTGGTTATCGAGCAAAAAAAGACGTTGCGACCATCTGATGACTGATGCAAGTGACAGTTACATCTCTAGCTTACACACTACACTCACACTCACACACACACACAATCACATACCAAGGTTCAGCCAATAGCGGCCTTAAACTAGAAAAAGTTCGTTAAATTTGAATATCGCTTGTTAAACAACAAAAACAACAAACCAAAAAAACAAAAAAACTAAAAGCAACCAATGTGGTTTGCAGTGAAATAAAAGCAATACCAGTTAAATAATATATTTATATTGAATTACAACTGAAACTAAATACGTGTGGATATATATATTTTTATTAATTATAAATTGTTTAACTAAGTACCGCTAGCCTTACTCGACAAAAAAAAAAAAAATACAATTTTAGACTAAAAGGCCCCATGGTATATTGGATATAAAGAGGTATACGTACTGTATACATTGTTCGCTCGCTTTGATTATTCGTATTGATCAATAACTGATTTAAATTAAATTAAAGTTCACTACAAAAAAAATTTCAAACTCCCAACAAAATTAAAAAAAAACCCCATTTAATTCAAACTTAATTCTCAAGTTGATAAAAATAATTATATTATATTCCTTATGCAAAACTGCAACGGATAGAGATAATTTAATTGAACTCGAAAATAAGTGAAAAACATTTCAAAAATTCGAAAACAGAAATATTCAAAGTAAAAGCGAGCTTAGAAACAAAGCGAACATTTGTCAGCATTAAAATAACCGTAAAAACATATATACATATGTGGAATGTATACTCTAATGCGGATATATATATATATATATATGTAGGCCAAATCTATGCCTGATAGGTGCTGGCGGAGACGTTGCCACCGGTGCCAGTCCAATTGGTATGGTGAAACTGTCCCTCCTTGCCCAGCAGCTCGTAGGTGTGGGCACCAAAATAATCACGTTGCGCTTGCAAAAGATTCGCTGGCAATTTGGCCGTGCGATAGCCATCATAGAAACTGAGTGCGGTAGATAGAGCCGGCACCGGTATGCCCCAAAGGAAGGCGTTAGCGACGACCTCACGCCACGACTCCTGACCCGCTGCGATGGCCTTCCTAAAGAAATCATCGAGCAGCAGATTGGAGAGCTTTGGCTGTCGGGTGTACGCATCCTTGATGTTACCGAGAAAGACGCTGCGAATGATGCAACCACCGCGCCACATCAATGCGATGCCACCATAATTGAGACTCCATTTATTCTCGCTGGCCGCCTCGCGCATCAGCATAAAGCCCTGCGCATAGCTGACAATCTTGGCACAGTACAGTGCATGCTTGAGGCTATTCAAAAATTTCTTCATATCCACGGAGCACTTCTTTTGGACGGGTCCACCGAGCACAGTGCTCGCCCGGACCCGTTCATCCTTGAGCGCCGAGAGGCAGCGCGAGAAGACGGCCTCGCCGATTAGCGTGACGGGCACACCATATTGGAGGGCTGCAATCGCTGTCCATTTGCCGGTGCCCTTTTGTCCGGCCGTGTCGCGTATACGCTCCAGCAGATAGCCATCGGCATCCTTGTACTTGAGTATATCGCGTGTGATCTCGATGAGGAACGAGTCGAGCTCCTCGCCATTCCATTGGCCAAACACCTCGGACATTTGTGGCGATGTTAGGCCCAAACACTGCATCAGATGATATGCCTCACAGATCAGTTGCATGTCGCCGTATTCGATGCCATTGTGCACCATCTTCACAAAATGGCCGGCACCCGCATCGCCAACCCATTCGCAGCATGGTTCTCCGTCCGCTTTGGCGCAGATCGCCTGGAAGATTGGCTGGATCAGCGGCCAGGCGGCCGCATGTCCGCCAGGCATTAGGGATGGTCCGTGACGGGCGCCCTCCTCACCGCCACTGACGCCGGAGCCCACAAAAAGAAGTCCAAGCTTCTCGAGTTCGTCGCAGCGACGCGATGTGTCCTGATATTCAGAGTTGCCGCCATCGATGATGACGTCGCCGGGCGACAACAGGGGCACCAATTGGCCAATGAAATCATCCACAGCGTTTCCAGCTGCGACAGAATAAAAACAAAAACGTGTTTAGGTCAAGTTGATTAGAGGTCAAGTTTGTTTAGAAAGTCATTGCTAGAGATGGAAGCGTGACTGAAAGCAAGGCCAATCATTTAATTCGTGCCTGCGTTTCCTTTTTTTTTTATTTCGATTTGTTAAGTTTTAGGTAAGCGGGTCACGCGCTCTTCTCAAATCGGTCAAGTGTTGCTTATGGTTGACCTTGAACTAAGGTTAACCCAAAGTCGCTGAATCGCTAATTTCTGCACTCTTGCATAAACTATTAAATGGCAAAAAACAATTTGATAACAATTGTAAGCAGAAAGCAAAATGCAGAGACATATGTGACCTATATTGAATGTCACAATGGGTAAATGTCAGCCGTGCAAAATGTAAACAAAGCTTTAACTTGCTCAAAATTTGCACCTCATTAATTCAAAAATATCGATAACTGTGACTATCGTCGGAGTAAACAAAGTCAAATCAGACTCAAGCTCTCTCTTTAGCGGTTGTTGTTGTTGTTGGTGCACCGTGTATTTTTGCGTGCATGACTTTGCTTTGACTTCCACACACTCACTCATACACACGCAAACATGGCGCGATCACTTCACGCCACTCCACTCCACAGCAACAACAATTAAAACTTACCCTTGACTAGCAACATAATCTTGCGTGGCGATTTTAGCTTGTCGACCATGTCCTTCAATGAGTCGGCGCCAATCACTTTGGTGCCTTTGGCCTCGTTGTTTAGAAAGTCTTTAACCTTCGATGCAGTGCGATTATACGCACACACCACAAAACCCTTCTCGTCCATGTTCAGTATTAGATTTTGGCCCATTACAGCCAATCCAATAAGGGCAATATCAGCTTTCCTGCATTTAACACAATAAACAAAAAAAAGGAAAACAAAATAGCAAATTGAGCACACACAAATTGAGCAATTTCTAAAACTGGCAAATTTATGTCGGTCAGTGTGTAAAATTTGCTTACCCGCTCATTTTTGATTTTGCTTATTATTGCTTTGGAAACTAATTAGGTTGTATATTTTACACGCACGAAAAACTCGCTTTCGACTTTGCCTGCTGTTGTTACTCCGCTGCCGCCTTGTGGCTGTCTGCGTTCGCCGACTACAACTAACACTGAATGTGAAGCAAAGTAAAAACGATAAATAACAAAATGCCGAAAAGCTTTGCGTTAGAGATGAGCGCGTGTCACGTGTGCTGCATTTTGCATGTCACGCTATTGCAATACTGAAATTCTCTCACAACAAATTGTCGACTTTATGAATTGTTATTAAAATTCAACTTTTTTTTGGATTAGCCAAGATTGTATTTCAAATTCGGTTAAATTTTTAATAGAGTAACTTTCGTGCGCAGCCAAGTTGGCGTTGCGCTCAGCTCTAGCGGTGCAGAGCTTTTAGGCGATCAGCGCAATGCAAATGTAAGAAACATATGTAAAGCAGAGACAACAAAACTATTTGACGTCACCTTGCTGTGTCCTCTATACTCTATGGAGAGTGCAACGATGACGCAGCTTGTCAACGATAGATGGCGTTAGCAATTGCAATAATGCTATGCTTAAAGTTTAAACAATCAATTACATTTATATAAGTTTTATATTTAAAAATTACAAAAAAAAAATACACAAATATTTGATGTTGTGGCTGGTTGCTATTATTAATTAAGCATTTTGTAGGGATTGAGTATGGCATTGGGATCGAACATTTTCTTCATGTCGCGCATCCATTGGATGGCAACGGGATTCTTGGAATAGTGCAGATAGTTCTTTTTGAGAAAACCAATGCCATGCTCGGCACTGATGCTGCCCTTTAGCTGTGAGGTGTACTCGTAAACGAAGGGCTCGACACGCTTGTAAATGTCCTCGTTGTACTGTTCGCAGGACACATTCAGATGCAGATTGGAGTCACCCAAGTGGCCATAGCCGCAGACGATTGTCGCCAATGGACCGCAACGCTCGCGCAACACATCGACGATGTTATAGAAGTCACGGAGCGGCAACGAAATGTCATACTTGAAGCAGAAACTCTTCTCGATGAGGGCAAGTGGGACCATTTCGCGAATTTTCCATATCTCCTGCACCTTGCCGGGGTCACCGGTTACGGTTCCATCGATTATCTCGCCCCGTTCCATGCCCTCGCTAATGAACTGATTGATCTTCTCCTCATCGTGCGTTCCATTGCTGCCCGACGTCTCGATAAGCATGTAGAATGGGTATCCAGTGATTGGGGAGCTACGAATACACACAGAATGGATGATCAACAATCAAATATACTCGACATAATGGAAGACTTAACATCGTTGGTTATATTTGTTTACTCCTAACTAAACTCAGAGAAAAACGGACCTGAATTTAAACCATTTTTAAACTTTTTTTGTAAGTATTTCTTAAAAAGTGAAAATCAGTTTTTATGTGAAATTTTACCATTAATATTATATCAATAAAAGCAAAATTATTGCATCAAATAATTCTCATTATAAACATTTTTGTACTTCTTATTTAGGATGATAAAATGAATGATTCAAGAACTTTGCTACTTAATCTAGGAAAACCATAATCAAACCTTCGAATTTTGGTTTTCCAAAAAAAAAAATCGACTTGATATTTGAATTTCGCTCCTGGTCTTGATTTTGACAATGTTTATACTTGTACAGTCACCGGGTCTTGAGTGCTTAAGAGTACAGGGTATTTGCAAGTCGATCAAAGGGGGTACTCACTTGAGAAACTTGTAGTGATCGAGTGCATTGTTGAGAGCAAGGTGATCGATGAGTTCGCAGGAGCTGAGTATCTCGCCGAGATTGCGTTTGGCACTGACGAACGTCTTCAAAACATCATCGAAGGAATTGAGGCCAATGAAGGCGACATTAACCGACTTGGAGGCATGGGGACAGAGCATCGCCAGCTTTGTGACGACACCCAAGGTGCCCTCGGAACCGATGAACAGATGCTTCATATGATAGCCGGTGTTGTCCTTTTTAAAATTCGACATTAGATCAAGGACCTGGCCACTGGCCAGTACAGCCTCCACGCCCAACACCGAGCCATGCAAATTGCCATAACGAACAACGCGAACACCGCCCGCATTCGTTGAAACGTTTCCACCAATATGGCAGCTGGCCTTGGCACCCAGATCGAGAGGTACGGTCAAACCCACATCTCGGGCACGTTGATCGAAGTTCTCCAAAATGCAACCGGCTTCGACGATGGCAATGCCCGTCACCTCATCGACAGATATAACCTTATTCAGTCGCTGCAGCGATAGCACAATCTCGTCACAAATCGGCACAGATCCGCCCACCAGGCCGGTGTTGCCACCCTGTGGCACCACAGCCAGTCGTCGATCGTTGCAGTGGCGCAGAATGGCTGCCACCTCGTCGGTAGTCCCTGGCTTGAGTACCAATTTGCTGTTGCCTATCATAGATTAGATTGAGGTTAGCTATTTAGCTTAAAATGGAATTAATTACTCAAGTGAATTGATTTAATTACTTAAGGCAACTGAGTGTATTGCCAAAGTTTGTCTAAGAATTTCAATGTGTTTTTTTATTTTTTATTAGTTTGTGTTGCAGATGAATATGAATTTATATACATTTTAGTTTAATTATTTATTTACTGGTAAATCATTTCCACTATTTTCTGATTGTTTAAAATTTAAATTAAATAAATGTTTCGTGCACTTTGAATTATTTTTATTTTAAATTAAATAAAGTGAATAAATAATTAAATTATTCATACTCAAGAAAACATAAAGAAAAGAACCGATTACATTTTAAAATCACAACCTGAAAGTCGAAATTACCTAATTTCTTGACAGAAAATCAAACTATTAATATATACATATATATATCCGGAACCGAACCCGGACTGTTAACAGTTAAAACTCATGTTTAAAATTAAAAATATTTTGATTTAGGTAAATTTGAATTTAATGAAAGCAAATTAATCTTTTTAACTTAACTTAAAAACTTAAATTACTTACCGCGTATGCGCTTTTGGAAGCATACATTGTAGGCATCCAGATCCTCGGTAAGGACTTGATTCTTGCCCAATAGCTGCTCAAAATGCGTCACATCCTTTTCACTCAGCTGTGCGTAATTGCCACGCTGCACCTTGTCCGTTATCTGTGGTGCCAAAAAGGAGGAGCGAATGTAAATGTGACTTTTAATTTTCAAATTAGTCCAAATTTAAATACTACGACTTGGCTACACTTCTCAAGGCTTATAATTACAACCTACTTATAAATGCAACACAATACTAAAATCAGCTTAAAATGGTGAAAACAAAGCAATAAAATATTCGACCAACCACCATTTGCAATAAAAAAAAATGTAAAAAAAAACAAAACGCGTTGCTTTTTGGTCGGCAGCGATTGGGCCACTGAGCACCGGCAACAATGACACAAATTCACCACAAATTCAACGCTGTCTCTGTCTCTGTCTCTCCCTCTTACCTGAGTGAGTTTGGGCAGCTGCGAAGCGCTGCTCGCCAGCGTGCGCACCATTGTGTTGATGTGCGTGTGCCTGAGGGTGGCAGCAATCGTCGTCGCATATCTGCGCAATTGTACGAGCCCCTGTAAACGCATCGTGGCAGTGGTGACTTCGACTGCAGTTGTGCTGGGGTGTGGTGGTATCTGTTGTGTTGTGGTGTGGTGTGGTTTGGTGTGGTGTGGTGTGGTTTGGTGTGGTGTGCCTTGGGGAAACCGGCAATTAAAACTAGTTCAAAGTCGAATGAGCCGTTTTTGGGAAAGCTGTAACGAAGAAGAGTTAACGCGTTTATTCTTTGAATAACAATTTGAGTGCTCGAATAAATATAAATAGGCTTGTTAATAGCAGTTTGGTCAATGTGAAAACACTTTGTGTGTTTCTTATGCGATCTTAGTTCAGTTTTTTGGATTTATCAATTATATATCGATGATTATGGCTAAATTGACTCAACTGTGGATGCTGACCAGGTATACATATTTATTTTATGCTTCCTTCTGTCCGTTACAAGCTATTGCACAACTTTATTATACCCTCTTTCTAATTTTGTAATGGGTTCACAAACTACCTAAAATCAAGAATATTTGCTTCTAGTTCAAATCGCATGAAAATTAAAGAAGGAGGTAAAAATCTTAAGCCAAAAATATATTTCTAAATGAACCATCTTGAATCGAGTTCTCATAAGAACATATTCTTTATTTTAAGTTCCAAAAATATATTATCTATATATATCTATCTACATTGTTACAAAATTAAATTGAAATTGACTAAAATAGACCACAAGCTGTGTAAGCTATTTGCTTTTCTTTTTATACGGTAAATTTGAAAACGTTTTCTGTTTTCTGCGTATATCTATTGACTTCCTGTATGATAAATCAAACATTAACAACTGAACTGATTATAAAATTACTGACAATGTAAAACATCAATATAAAGCTTATCGATATCCTGATTTTATCTGCAACACCCTTTTTCCACTAATTGTTGTCTTGTGTCGCGCAAAGATCAGACAGTACTGATAGATAGAATCCAGATGGAACCCAAAATGTGTATCTTTCTATCTGTATATAGTATATATAGTATATCTACAATCTTTAAATATACAATGTGTGAACTTTATTGCCACCGTCTCGCAACGCTATCAGTGCGAAATAAAAAATAAAAAAAAAACAGCAAATCTAAAAAGTTCCCGACTAGCAGATACACTGTACGCAATTTTTTTTTTTTTGCAGCTGCCAAAAAATAACGTTTTCCTATTCAATTGACAGACTTGACAGATGTCCGACTGTTTTGGGAGAAGTACGTAAAATATATTCCCCTATTTAGAAATATAGGTATTAAAAACCCTTTTTAAAATAAACACTTTGATCTCTATAGATTTTTAACCTCGGTCTTAATAATGACAATACTTATGCTTAATTGAGTGGAAAATTTTATTTTTATTTGAAATATGCTTTAACAAAGTTACTTATTTGTTTAACGAATGGGATGGTAGTGGATGTGGTGGTAGGGGGTGGGAGAGGGGCAGAGACAATGGCAAAGACGATCCCACGGTCGAGATTCAGGTGAACAAAAAAAAAGAAGAAAAGTAGAGCTAAAGTCAATATTTTTATGACAGCGACCGGGTTTACTTTGTCTATATGCATAAGCACACAAGCTTGTGTGTGTTTGTATGTGTGTGTGTGCGCTCAAAAGGTATTCCAGGTATTAAAGCAAAGCAGAAGAAGAAGAAACTGCATAATCATAAACTCATTTACGACAGTCTTTCATCAACAGTTAGTTTTACCTGACTCGGTTTTGGCAATTGTTTTGGTCGATCTTTTGTGGGTTTTCGACAGAGACAGAGAGAGAGAGAGAGAGAGAGAGAGAGAGAGAGATAGAGAGCGAGAACGTTACAAAAATCATGATATTAAGCAAAAGTTACAAATTTGATACCTTCAAAAAATGCATTCGATTTAATATTTGATGTGCATTTTAGACTTGTCAATCTCAAACTGCTTCACACAAGCACATTCAAACTTAGCGTATGACACAACATGTTTGCAGCGAATTTAACAGACAACCGAGCACAACTGTTCTAAACGTACATACATATGTATGTATGAAGTTTTCTCTCTTACTCGATCGCATGCGACGCGCAGCCTCCGTCGATCGCTGATCTACATATGTATGCATGTATATAAGACAAACATGTCTGAAGTACAAATTACAGCTACAGACAGCAAGCAATGAGCTTTCGAGTGCTTTGTTTATTGTTTTTGTTTACATTTGCCGTCTACCATATGCTGTGAATGCCTGTGTGTCTGAATACATATATATGTATGTAAGTTTGATAAGCGGCATCTTTTTTCGCAAGTGCTTAAATAGCGTTGAATGTATGTATGTATGTGTATTAGATTTGTATATATTCAATGGCGTCACTAGCTGTCCACGCGCCTTCCATGCACCTTCCACGCAATAAAATCAGACAGACAAATGTATGCCCACACACACACACACACACACACACGCGCGCACGCACACACTGACAGTGCACGCGCCGACAAATTCAACATGGAAAGAAAATAAACTAAAGAGAAGCGCCTAATTTATATTATGCAAATACACTTCACTTGTTGTTTTTATTTATCAATATTATATGAGAATACGCACCTGCTGTAATATTATTAATTTATAATTAATATAAATAATAAAAACAATAATAATAAAAAGCGATTTTATATGTTGCGCGTTTAAATCGCTAAATGCTATCAAAACAAAACTACAACTAAAACGAAGAAACGAAACGATGAACAAAGCCGCCCAAGAACGCCAGACAGATCAAGTAAGTTGCTGTAGATGCGACTACGATATACCCTCTACCCAGTTATTAAATATGTTCGAAATTTTAAGTCTCTAGCTCTTATAGTCTCTGAGATCCGTCTGTTCATACAGACGGACAGACGGACGGACAGAAGGACAGGGCTATATCGACTCGGCTGTTGATCCTGTTTAAGAATATATATCGGAGATGCTTCCTTCTGCCTGTTACATACATTTGCACAAAACCATTATACCATTTTTACCCATTTTGAATGGAGAAGGGTATAAAAAGAGAGCGCTAGCGTAAACGTCAGCAAAAAGCTAGTGAGCGCAAAAGCTTTTGATTTCGCTCCGATCAGCTGTTGAGCTTTTCGTGCTCTCGTTTTACTACTCAAAGGCAGTGGCTTCTAAACTGTAACAGATAGTTTTTTGTCATTATCGTTGGTGGAATCGAAAATGATCACAACGAAATAAATCTATTATCCAAATTGAGTCAAATTAATTTTCGCAAAAATCATTTTTTATATACATGTAAAGCTCTTCATAAAAAAAAGGGTTAAAAGGGTTTTTAATTTGATTAAATAAATTAAATTAATCAATTACTTTTCTTATATACAAGAAAAAATCGACAAAAATTGCACACTAAAATAGTATTCCTTAACTTTTAGGAATTTATCATCACTTAAAATTTTATATGAAATGAAAAAAAAAAATGGAAGCAAACTTGATTTGATTAGTTATAGTTATATATACGATTAAGGAATACTCTTTCTTAAGATGGAATATAATACAAGATGTATATGTACAAGATGTATTTTATCTTATTTTATTTTACTAAATTCTTATGAATAAATTTATCGCATTGAAATAATAAAATATTTAAAAATTTTAAATAAAATTTAATTTATTTTGGTTACACATAAAATATACACCAGCATTATGAAAATACATTTCTTTATTTGACATAATTTACACAAAAATTATCACTCAAACATTTTAAATAACCTTTTGAATGTTTTTTTTTGTTAATTTATTTTTGTCGCTTTCGATACGTATAATTCAGAGCAAAAAATAATAATATTGTATAAATATACATATATATCATTATTTTATGTAGTATATTTATATTATTATTTTTTTAAATAATTTTGATTTGTTGTAAGCAAGCAGCAAATATAGTCAAACACAATTCATCAAATTTCGTAAAAAGTTTTAACTGTTATACTAAACGCTCACCATGTTGAGGCTGAACAAACTCACCACGGGCAACGCCCATCGATTGGCGAGCACACCACCACCACCACCAACAGCAGCAGCAGCAGTAGCAGCGTCATGTACGTATGGTCATCTCGCTCTCGCCACATGTCTAACGTTATGCTGTTGTTGTTTCGCTGCTGCTGTTGTTGTTGTTGCCTTTAGTTGACACCCACCCCAAAGTGAGCGAGTAGCGCGCCCATTTTTCGCCGTCGGCATTTTGTATTGGACGCAGCCGCCGATGCCAAACTGCAATTAGACAGCGGACAGCGACAGCGACGCGGCGAACAGTTAAATAAAACAAAATGGCGTCACGCGTGTCTATTTCATTTAGTTAACTGTTTTTACAGTGCAACAAGCAAATCAAATAAACGCAATTGTTCAAATCGCATGTAAAGTTCAAAGTGAAAAATAGCTAAAAGCAAATTTATTGTGCATTCTAAATATAAGTAAGTAAAACTTTTTTTAATAAATATTTTAATCGGTAATTAACAATTGACAATTGAAAAGTGGAACTAGGAAAGAAAACGAAAAACCTTACAATTAAACAATAAAAAGGCACAAAATACATTTAAAAAAATATGTAAAAATCGTATGATAAAGCAGAAATTAAGTTGTCAATTTAAGTATATTTTCTGCTTAAGTCAAGACTCTGGCAACCTAAAACAAAACTGTTACATATTTATATATATATATAATTTGTATACTATGTATACATCTTAACATTTCTGTTTTAGCAAAACATATTGCCTATTAGAAGGAATTTATCTTTCTGCCGAAAGTTCCTATGGCATCCATATGAAACAGAGACCCGATACTGCTGGCAATAGATAGATGGATATATTCCAAGGTGCATCACTTCCAAAACTGAAAAACTAATTTTGGAACCGGACATATCGAATCGTTTAGTGATGCTGATCAAGAATATACATAATTTAAGAGATCAAAAACGTCTCCATCAATATTGACTATTAAAAATATAGTAATCGCAATCGCATTATAACCGATTTAAATTTATAATCGCAAACGGAATCTGAATTCAAAATTTACTTACGAAATTGCTATTATTTGTCCCGAAATTAAGGTATCGGAACAAACAAATTTTATAGTAGAACATCATACTGGTCGAACCCGTTACCTAGGGGTATATATATTTGATCCTGATCAAAAATATATTTACCTTAATAAGCGAATAATATAAATAAAAAGTTTGTACAAATAATAGAATCAAAACACACTTTTACACTAATAACAAAAATATCAAAATAAGAATCGTAATCAAAAAATCCGTTTTGGTTCCGAGTCACTGATTAAAATTATTTAGCAAAACAGTGGTTCACACATGAACTCGATTGTTCCTATAGCAGCTGTAAGACATAGTCAATCAATTCAGTCGTCTCCCACAAAAAGACGGATATATGACAAATTTCATGAAGAAAGCTTCAACACTGAGGAACTAGTTCGCTTAAGATCAGACAGATGGTTGGCATGGCTAGATCGGGTCGGCTAATTATGCTGATCAAGAGTATTTATGTTTTAAGGAGTGGGAGACGTCACCTTCAAAAAGTTACGAGCTGAACGACAAAATGAAAATACCGTTTGCAAAGATATATAAAATATAATCAATCGGCAAAGTAGTAGCTTCGGTTCCGGTTCCGCAAACTAGTTCAATATTTGGATTGGCTCGGAGCTCAAATATTGGGTCTTATAGATTTTAATAGATTTGGATTCCTCAGATGTTACATAAATTTAAAATCTACATTTAAAGTATTACAATATGGTGCTAATATACCTGAGTCAGGTTAGATTTGGAAGAAAATATAGCTTTAAAACCGAAAATTGAGTACATTTTATTTTAAATAAATTGTTTTTTATTGTTTCTTTTTCGCAGAAGACCTAAAAAAAAAATTAAATTATAAATGTGAGGTTATGTTTCATATGAAGATTAATTGTACATTTTAAAATCCGCTTGTTGTGAGCTAAGCAAAAAAAAAAAAAATTGGTGTTTTAATTTCAAATACAATTAGATTTACAATCTTTCCAATTCATTATTAATCTCAAACTCGACGGTGAGTGCCACAAAAAAAGATCTATAAATTAGAATGCTTTATTCGAGGGAGTTAAGATCTTAATAAAATTTGTACAGTATTAATAATTTGTCTGGGTGAATTAATTATACTTTAAATTTATTGCTATCGGAAATCGATTTGTATCGATATGAATAAATTTGATCTGCGCTTAAAGCTTCGCGTAGTATCTAAGATCGGCTTGTGTATATAGACAGACATGACTAGATTTACTCGATCAGGAGTATATACCTTATGGTGTAAGATATGCTTCCTTTCTTCCTGTGACAAACTTTGCACAACTTCCTTCGACCTGTTTTTTTTTTAACCATTTTCAATGGATTTCAAATACACAAATTCTCAAATCAAGTTCAAAACATTGTTGTAGTAACAAGTTTTAATTTTTTCGTGTTCTATTAAGATTTTCAAGCATTGATTATTTAGAATAAGAATTCTTGCTGATCAAATTGCTATCTGTAAGCTAAGTGCTTTCTATTCCAATTAAGTACAGGTTTGATCAAGATTTACTGATTTATAAATATATATGTAAAGTATTTATGATTAAATATGTATATATTGTTTAGTTATTGTATTGCTTTCGATTTGTTGTTGCCTCCGAGGATCGCAAGGTCAACATGCCCACCCTTAGGTGGTAGTCCTCGTCATCCCCCCACACTTAAGTGATGGCTCAGCAAAAAAAGATCGCTTTCGCTGCTGGAATAGCCGCTGTGTCGCCGTTCTCAACTGAGCGGAAACTGAGGAAACAGCCCTTAGCTTGTGCTTAGGGGTTGAATTCGCACACACACACACATACTCATACACACACACGCACACATACATTCCACTTAATCGCTGCAATTTTGGGGGTAATTGTTGAATATTTGCTTTGCAAATGCATTCGTAAAACGGTGCGTAAAATGGAGACACAAAAACAACAACAACAACAACAATGAACCAAAAAATAAGAAAAGGGTGTGCGTTGTGTCTGCTGGAAACGGAAATAGAAATGGGGTGTCGGGGTGCAGGGTTTTTCGTAGGTCGAGGGTCGCCACAACTGTAGCCCCGTTCCCCGTGTGTCAAAGTTCAACCCTTTACGAAACGGCCCACAGGCTCTCTGACTCTTGACTAACTGACAAAACTACCCTTCCCACGGGGCCGTACCCGGGTAGACAGTTAGCCCGTTAGGCCTGGTAGTACCGTAGTACAGTTCGTACATGTCGCTGGATGGGTTTTCATGTATTCTCAAGAGGGTCACAGACTAAAATTACTTGACGGGGGGATTTTTTTTTTGTCTCATTTTTCGGTGATTTTTAAAGACAGCACAGGAAATGTGCAGCGACATGCTTGGATTTTCTTTTTTGGTAGTCTGGAGGTGTTTATTTTATTTATTTAGGTTGAAATATAGCTTATGTATGAATTTATAATAAAAAATATAAAACAAATTGTGTTCAATTAGATATACTTTTTTTTAACTGTTTGGATTGGGATATTTGTACGTATATTTCATAGATTTGTATTTAGTATTCTTATATGTATCTTTGATAAATTGTCTTATAAGCGGTGTAATAATGATATATATATGCCTTACATTGCTTTAAAAACACCATTTGCAAGAAATTAAACTAATAATTGTGGTTCGCTTTTTAATGTATCAAGTGACC
Organism: Drosophila kambysellisi; assembly: GCA_035042185.1. Classification (NCBI taxonomy): domain Eukaryota; kingdom Metazoa; phylum Arthropoda; class Insecta; order Diptera; family Drosophilidae; genus Drosophila; species Drosophila kambysellisi. The sequence goes on from JAWNLS010001080.1 coordinate 380,765, forward strand.
CAAGTTTGATAATTGCTAAACCGTTGTCGATTGCAGCGCATGCAAGGCTCACCCTGGCCGGTTGGTAAATACGAAAATCCAAACACGAAATTTCAACCTGAGTTCGAGTTCGCAGTGCGTGCGAGCGAGCGAGCGAGCGAACGAACGAACGAGCAAACCAGAAACAACGACTGCGTAAGTGCGCTACACACAGCTACCCACACACACATACAGGAGGAAGCTGGACCTGAAGGAAACTTCCTCGTGGACGTTTCGTTCGCAATGGCATCAGTCGTGGGCATTATGTGGATGTGTGTGAAATGCGAGAGAGATTAATAAGAAGCAAAAGATGTGCGAAAAATAATGCAAACTTTTGCAAGTGGAGTGAGAGAGCTTTTCGTTGCTGGTGCTATTGTCATTAAGTAGTTTCGTGAAATTCGTATAATATTAACAGAACAGGTGGTGGTGGTGGTGGTGAGCTGACCACGCCTTTGACTTCATTACAGTTGAAAGCCAAAAACAAAGCAATAAAAAGCAACCCATTTTGATAGTTGAATCAAAACATACACACACAAACACATACATAAAGCACCGACACCCCAGTCAGGCATGTGTATGTATGTGTGTGTGTGTATGCAAATGTTGATAATTCCCAGGTTTTTTTTTTCAAAAATGGTGTAGGAAATTCTAACAATTACAAAAGCAACAGCGAACAGCAAGCGAACTGCGATAACAATGCTAGGCGCTAATGTGTGTGAGTGTGAGTGTGAGGCAATTACAACACACACACACACACAAACATTCACATACACATAGATACACATACACATAAATGCGCTGTGCTAATGAGCGCAAGTGAGACAGCCGAGCAAGCAAATTGATGCCAGTGGAAAAAAGCACGCGCAAAGCAATTTACGCTGATTATACATTTGTCATTTTTGTTCGAAATATACAAAAGCACACGAACACATGCACACACTCACACACATGGGTCACACACTCGTGCGCTCGCTCACACTGCGGCGCAAAACGACAACGACCCCCCAACAACAACAACAAGAGTCGAAGACCAAAGCGAGTTTGAGTTAATAAGTCGAGACGATAAAAAAAAGAGCGCATGCTCCGCATGGCATTTTTGTACAGTTGAATATTATATGACACACAGCACGAAGAAGAGTGCCGCAACTAATAAGAAAAAACTACAAAACACAAGCGAAAAAAAAAATAAGAAAAAACAACAAAAAACATTCAAAAGTCCAACCATAAAAAATCCAATACACACATACAAGCACACAAGTGGTGTAGCCAAAGATGAAGCCGGATCAGTGCACACAGATACACACACCCAACACACACAGACAGTCCAAGTAAAAGGCATAATAGAGAAGAGAGAAACAGCAGGCAAAACACTTAACAAGCGTAAAAATAATATGGCGGCAACAGCAAAAAAAAAAAACGAACGAACGATATTCGAAAATGTTTCGTGCCTTCGTTCATTCGGTCGGTTCGAGCAACGAGTCTCACATCAACAACAACGTTGCCTGTCATTGCCAGCAGCAACAATGGGACAAATATACATCTACAAAAGCATAATGATGAGCATTTGTGACTGTCGGATACAAGAACAGCCCAAAGCGGCGCACGCACACATGTACATACATAAATACAACTATACACGGGGGCAGACATGCAGGCAGGCACAACAACAAAATGAAAAATGGAATGCCAGAGCGTCTGACAAGGCACAGTGGTGCAAGTGCGTTATATTTGTACATATTTAAAATACATAACTCATAATGATTTGTGTTTATTTGAAGCAAGTGTAATTTATTATATTATATTTTGTGGTTCATTATTTTATTATAAATTAATATAATAATAATAATTGCCAGTCTGTGTTAAAATAATAAATATAATTATTTTTAGTATGTATGCTTATTTTCAATTTTCAATATTCAATGCATAGATTGCTTATTAAATGTGTTTACAAAGTGCAGAATAAATTTAAATAATTATTTTCAACGCCTAGAATTTAAAATGAATATATACATTTTTATTTTCTGGGTTCATCACAGCATATTTTATTTATCGATATTTATGCAATATTGTCGTTTCATTTTATCAATAACAGTGGACCACTGTGCGAGCATGTCAAAGGCAAAGACTACGGCAAATGCAACACAAGCAAAAATGCAACAGTGGATCACAATAAAGCAACGGGTGTCAATGCATTGCAAATGAAAATGATGAGACGACAACAACAGCAATAACTAACTAGAAAAAAGATGAAACGCAAAGAAAAGGCAATTCAAATAATAATGAAACGCAGACCACTGTACGAATAACGAACGAACGAAAGCGAACGATTGCGCTCTGCCCGCACCCCAACCTCTCCCTCCACAAGCACTAACAGACCCATTCTGAGGCGGACAAGCAAAAACTAATAATAAAATAAAGCCGCTGTGTCGATTGCCAGTCAGTTCAGGTATGTCTGTCTATATATATATATATATATATATATGTATGTATATGTTTGCATGTATTTAATGGTGGTGGTGGTGGCAAATGCCAAATCGAAAAAGAAGATGAAGTATAGCAAGCAAGCAAGCAAACGGCAGCAACAACAACCACAACGACGACGATGAGGCCGACATTTGAGTGTAGAGAAAACCAAAAACTGGTCTCTCGCCCGTCGACGAGGGCGGCGGTGTTCGGAGCAAAGGGCAATCGACAGCAGGCAGGGTGGTTGACAGCGCGCATACAGACATGCACACACACAAATACATTACAACGGGCACGAAAGCAAAAGCAACACACACACATGCCCGCCAGCTGTGTAGCCTCGTTTTTGTTTTTGTACATTTCGTTTGTTTTTTGTATTTTTTTTGCTGCTCGTACACGTACATTTTTTCTTTCGGTCGCACACACCACCAATGCCCATCGAACGAACCTATTGCTATCGCATTCGAACCTGTTATCAATTGAATGCGATTCGCTATTGGCATCGCATTCGCACGCCCGCATTTCGTTATAGAGAAATTTTTGATGTCGGTGTGTGTATGAAAAACTGGTTTTCCTCGCCCAGCTGCCTACCAACCCTCTTCAAACGCTCTCCCTCTCACACACACACACACGCACACACATGCGCGCTGGCTGCTTCATTTTGTTTCGGCAGAGTTGCCGCTGTCTGCGCGCCTTTCAGTCTGAAATTTAACTTGGCAGCGTACGGATTGCGTTTAGTCCGAAATCGCTTGCTCACTCGCGCCGATCTCGACACACAAATACACACACATACACGCAAAACAAATCGTGAACGGATTAAAATCTGCGATTTTTTAAAATATATTTTTTATATTTGTGTTTAAAAGCTGTAAGAAAAAAAGCCAAAAAAAGAGCTAAAAGAAAAAGATACATGCTGCAAAGTGAAAAGTTATGCTGCCGGCGTCGCAGTCGCCGTTGCTGCTGCAGCGACGCGCACTGAATTTGTGCCGCTTAACAAAAAATATGTTGCTAGAGTTGTCGCCGCGTTTTATGTAAGCCGAATCACAAGAGTACAAACTCAACTCTCCCCCCGCCCCCTCAACCCCTCACCTATCACGTGTACAGGTGCTTAATAAATAATAAAGCTGAAAATAAATATATAAAAAAAATATCCAAAAAAAACTCAAGTTTTGAGCCGTCGTCGTCGTCATCGTCGGACGCAATTGCTGCAGTCGAGTGGAGTATGTACTAATTATTGCTCTCCTGCACGAAACGCTCAATTTACACGCCTCAGTCGCAGTCTCACACAGATACAAACACGAATATACATACATACACACACAGATACACACACACACACAAACACGCACGCATACAACGACACTGACACTGAGGCTGACGCTCGGCGAGACACTTTTTTCCGTTGTTGTTGTTGTGTAAATTTTTATGTATGTTTTCTTGTGTTGTTTGTTGTGTTTTACGTTATTTTGCCTGTTTGTATATATATAAATATAGATATATTGTGGTGTGTGTATCTTATTAAATGTACAACAAGAAAAACAAACAAAACTTAAACTAAATTACAAAGAAAAAACAAAACGCAGCAGCAGCAATATGCTGCCAACAACAATAAAAACAAACAGCAGTCAAAACAGCAGCAGCAGCCGCAGTAGCAGCGCAGTCGCAGTCAACGTCGCCGTAAAAGTAATAGCAAAAAGCAAGAGAACATCGCTGCCGTCGTCGTCGCCGCCGCCGCCGCTGACGTCGTCGCATGCATACTATTAATTTATTATACAAATTGTTTTTATTTTGAATAATGGATCGTCGTGCATTGAAGTTTATGCAAAAAAGGTATTATTATTTTTTTTTGTTTTTAGCTTTGTTTTAGTTTTAATTCACAAATCGCATTTGTAGATACAATGTATGTGCGTGTGTGTGTATGCATGTATATGTACGCACGCTTACATGTATATGTGTGTCAATGCACTCGCGTTTATTATTGCTTATTACAAAAAATACATTATTTCCTTTTTTTTGCTCTCTTTTATCTCGCTCACTCTCACTCTGTGTGTGTGTGTTATGTGTATGCACACTTATGCTATTTGTATATTTGTTATTACTATGTAGGAAAGCGCGTCTCAGGTTCGCCGCAAGTGTGACCATCGTTGGCATTGGAAATATTCTCAACATACGCATTTTGGCATTAACTTTGGCGCGAACTTCAATTATGCTACGTTTGTAAACACTGCCGAATAATGACAAATGTGTACAAATTTGAAAGACATGCTCATATATACATACATACATGTATATATATTGTTCGACGTCGTATCATAATCGTACTTGTACTTAAAATGCTCTTCTTTGCTTCCCATGCACACAGCGAGCGCAAAATTCACAAGTCCCAAACGAGTTTTGTTCCCCATCTGCTTTGCAGCACTGCAGTCGAGTCTCGAAAAACACACACACACTCATACAAAAGCGAAATTTCGCAATGCAAACCGTATGAGTGTGTTTGAATTTTTTTTTTGGTGGTTGATTTTTCTTTTACTTTTCGCAGTATTGAAAAGCAAAAGTTCTAAGCCAAAGTAACATGTTTTTTTTTTGCTCCGAAAAAAAAACTGCAAGCGACATTTAGCAGCAGCAGCGTACCAAAAGCAGAAGCTAAGAAGAAGAATCAGAAATAGGAAGAATAACAGTGAGAAAGCAGCGCACGCTCTCTCTCTCACTCGTTTGCTCGCTCTCTCAATGCGCGCGCGTGGGATCCCAAATACAATTCGAAGTAAACAAAATTCGAGGCGGATACATAGTGTTGCCATCTGTTCTTTAATTAGCAAATATATTTTCATAATGCATTTCAACGTTGCTTATTGCTGTCATGTAATTGATACGCTAATAACATCTACACATATGTACATACTAATATTTTAATAATCACTATGCTATGCTTGTGTGCAGATCATGTTTAACTCACATTTCGTTTTATTTTCTTAATAACTTTAGTAAAATATATGCATTTATTTAACAGTCGGTTGGCAACTCTATTTTTACATGCTTGTGCTCTCATGCATTTGTGTATGTTCCTCTGAGTGTGTGAGTGTTTGAGCTGCGCTCGTCATTTGACCAAGCACGCATTGCTGACTCGCTCACACTTTTGGGCATTCGGCAACGAGACCGACAAGGGCGACACAACAGCGCACACTCTCAATTGTTTTGTATTCGCATGGGTATATGTGTGTGTGTGTGTGCATGTGTGTAAGTTGTTGGCTGTGGCTGGCATGCAGAAATAAAACCCGTTCGTACAATCAATACGTAGTCATCTATTTTCGATTAATTCCCCTGCCCAAAAAAAAAAAAAATATAAAAAAGAAGCTTGTGCAGGTTTAATGCCCCAAAAACAACCACCGAAAAGAAAATTTTGCACGCATGTTTCTTGCAAACAAATTTGAATTTCGAGTTCCGTTGCCATGTTGTCGTTCTCTTTTTCTCCCCTTGGCATACAAGCTGCGCGCTCTCCCTAACGCTATCTCGCTCGCACACACTGTAAACACACACATACACAGTCATTTTCTTACTCACTCACTCTTTCTTTTGCTATCTCGTTTCGGCGCATGTTCGTTTTGTTTGCGTGTTGGCATTGTTATCAATCTTGCTGCTTGCAACTCAATTTGGTTAGAAGCGAATATAAAATTAATGTTCACTGTGTGGCAGTCTTGTTGTTGTTCTTCTTCTTCTTTTTGATTGTTAATGGCACTGATGCGGTATCCCGCAGGCCAGCATAAAAAAACCGTCAACAACTCATGTTCTCTCTCTCACGGTCTCTCTTTTTCTCCTTTGCTTACGCACACACACAGAAGCAACACAAACCAGTCTTAAGCTGCAAGATTTTTTGCTGTTTGACGTTGAAAAGGATGCTGCTACTACTCCCTGCTCCCTGCTCCCTGCTTCCTGAGTCTGGCAACATGTCTAGTCGCCAGTCTGTTTTTTTTCTCCCTGTTCATCTTTTTTTTGCTGCAGCTTTCGCTTGCTCTTTGCCGTTTGCTTGGTGCTTAGGTGGTGCTGGTGGGGGGAGAGGGCGTGCGACCTTTGCATATCCAGCTGCAACCCTGTCGCAAGCAATCATGCCATGAGACACCCCTGACCGATTTCATGCAAAAAAATAAAAAGCCGCCCACTGTTTTTCTGCAATTGAGTTGAACTCCACACACACACACACACACATCCACGCAAACACACGCACACCAAACACCCACCTAACCACCTAACCACCATGCACCACCCTCTGCTCTGTACCGTTTGTTTCCAGGGGTAGCCCTAATGCTGGGCTGTCTCCAATAGCCGCTGTCTCGTTTCGCTTGTAGTTTCCATCTACTCTCATACCCTGTAGCCTTTGAAAACGTTAAGAGTGCGTATGACAAGAGCAGACATAACTGATTCCATATGCTGTGTACAAATTTACATATCAATATGTATGTATGAACATATATTCTTGTATATTAAACTTTGACTATTCGAAATCGGTAGCAGCGTAGCTTCTTACTATTAGGTTGGGGGGTGTGTGCACTGCGACCTGATAGGTCTATTGTGCCCCAGCAGCGTAGCTTACATTTTATTTCACTCTTTAAACAATTGTAATACAGGGTATGTCCCCATCGGACAATCTCGACAATTTTGTATGTGGTTCATGTTACTTATTTTTGTATTTTTTTTAAGCCTTAAGGGTCAGAATTTTTCGTTTATATTTTTTCAGAGTTAGCTTAAATTATATTGTTGATATGCTTTAAGGTATTGGCAACATCGATATGCATCCAGAAATTGCCAAATTTCACATTTATTTTGTGAAAATTGCTTTTTCCATTTGTAAACTTTAAAAGTACTCTTTATATGAATTTACTTATGACTGTTATTTGCGCTTTAAGCTCGCTTTCTTTCCTTTTGACACGCTTACTTTGCTATTGCATTTCAATAACTGCAAATATGCATGCATTCCTCTCGTGCACAAACACTCGCGCTTGTTCTCCCTCTCTGGCTGCCTGCGTAGGTGCGTAGGCTGCTCTGACGCTCCCACGCATGCTGGCTAACTGCATCTCTCAATTTATGCTCACAATTCCAGCTGCTGCAACGCATGCTGTTTACAGTTGTTTACTATTTGACATTAATAGGTGAAATATATGCATTGATGTATGGCATATATACACATCCATGTATGCGTATGTTTTTGTAAATATGGGACTTCTTGCTGCTGCATGGCTCCCCCCCCTACTCTCCTTAAAAATAACCTCTTTTGCTGTTACCGTTAGTTACTCATGCAAGTGCATATGTATTTGTGAAATTATATGTTGCAAATATTTGGCATTATGTGGGTCAATGAAGAGTCGCTGAATTGAAATTGGCCGCCAAATAACTTTATAAATCCTTAAAATGTGAAAACTATTCGAAAAATAATTTTTTCGCCTCGATTTGTAAGACTTACATTTACACTATATATTTGTCAGGCGGCTGTTAAAAATCAACTCATAAAACTACTAAATTTATTGAATAATTAAAAATCTCTTTTGTCTTGACACATTTTATTCTACTTAATTTGTCTGTAGATATTATTAGTGCATTTTTAAATATTACTTTCCAGTTGAAATATTTGTATTTCAATAAATTTGTCTATAGATATTATAATCTTTTTAAAAATTGTCAATAGTTATTATTATATTTTTTAAAACTACTTTTACAAAATTTTGATTTGATTTTGAAGTTCAATATTTGCGCAGCCGGCTTGATGGTCGTAAGCGTTGAATCTTTGCATCGCTTACACAATCAGTCGCCGCTGGTTCGATTCCCGCTGGAGGCATGGTTGTTGGTTGTTTGCCTAGTCCAGTAGTTCATCTAAATATCTATCCACACGGCACCACAACGGATCAAATATGGCCTATGTGTGCCGAACTTCGGTCGCATATATTTGCGCATATTGGCTTTTTCACTTTTCCAATTTTTGGCTATTAATAATTCATTATTAATATACAATAGAGAAAAACAAATTACTTAATGCTAAGAAATACATACGTACATACATACATATGTGTGTATGATTGAATGATATTGGCATGAAGTCTCGCTGCATTTACTCCATCTGTGCTCGTTGCTCCCTCTCCCTACACTTCTCTCTCTCTCTCTCTCTGTTTTTCTATCCGCACCATGTGTTTGTTTGCAGAGCTTTTAGCTTCAGCTGAGCTTACGCTGTTGCTGTTTTGCATGCCATTGGGCGGGCAGAGTTGCCAGCCTGTTTGCCAAAATGTTTGCATTTCTTTTTGCGTTCTTTTACTGCAATTCCATTTAGTTGTACTTATTTTTTTTTTGTTGGTTTCTCTTCCTGTTTGACTGCACTTTTTGTTATATTTAATTTTTGTTTTTGCAATTTCCAAAATGCTGCATGCCGCAGGCCGACGCAAACGCTCCAAGTGTGTGTTGAGTGTTTATTTGGATTTATTTATTTTTTTGTGATTTCAACTCAAGCAACTATTTGGCTCACTGTCTGCCTTCTCTTTCTTACCAATGCAGAGCGGACACTGAAAGCGATACAACAGCAACAACAACAACAACAACAGCAGCAGCTACAACAATTAGCACGTTGACAACAGCAGCAACAACTTTGGCAACAACTGGGACAGCAACTGTGACAACAACAACAACAACTGCGCTACCCTTGAAGGACAACTCGAATATACGCAGCACCAGCAGCAACAGCAGCGACAAGTTGCAGCCAGCAACACAACAGCAGCAGCAGCAGCAGCAGTTGCAACACCAACAGCTGCAACAGCAACACAAACAGCAGCAGCAGCAGCAGCAGCAACAAAGCGCTGAGCGGCCTTTAAAGTGCTTGGAGACATTGGCCCAAAAGGCGGGCATCACTTTTGACGAGAAATACGATTTCGCGAGTCCGCCGCATCCGGGCGTAAATTCCGCCACACCCACCACCAACAACAACAATAATAGTACCAACAATAATAATAACAATAATAATAATAACAATAATAATAATAACAATAATAATACTAACAACAACAATAATAATAATAACAACACGCAATTAAACAAAAACGTGCCAGCAACAGCAGCAACAACAACCGCAACAACAACAACAGTTGGTGCGCACACGCCACCAACAGCAAGGCGCACAGCAGCAGCAACAACAACACCCAACAGTTGCAACAACAACGCGGCACGTTCGCGCAGCGTGTCACGTTCCCGATCACGTTCGAGCACGCCCACCTCACGTGCAACAGCGGCAGCAACAGCGGCAGCAACAGCAGCAGCAACAGCAGCAGCAACAGCAGCAGCAACAGCAGCAGCAGCAGCAGCAGCAGCAACAGTTGCTGTCAGTGGCACACTGGAGAAATCACAGAGCCCCGCCCAACAGGTGGCATCCGCTACGGCGGTGCCACTGCAAATCTCACCGGAACAATTGCAGCAGTTCTATGCGAGCAATCCGTATGCAGCGATACAGGTTAAACAGGAGTTCCCAAATGCCAACAACAGCAACACCGGCGGGCACAGCAACAATCCCAACACTGGCGCCAACACCAATCCCAATAACAGCGGTAACAATCAAATATACAACAACAACAACAACAACAACAACAATACAACAACTAGCATAAACAATGAGCTAAAACATGCAATCAATTTATTAGATGCAACACAGACGACACAATTGCAACAGTTGCAGCTGCAACAGCTGACGGCGGGTGATACAAGTGGCGCTGTTGCTGTTGCTGCCGCCAGTCCAGCGAATGCGCAACAAAATGCACTGCAGCAACAGCAGCAGCAACAACAGCAGCAGCAGCAACAGCAACAACAGCAGCAGCAGCAGCACTCAACACAACAGCAACACACGACAGCAATCAGCACAATGTCACCAATGCAATTAGCTGCCAGCGGCGTACCAGCGGATTGGGCAAACGGACGCACCGTGCAACTGATGCAGCCACCAGCAGGTATGCATAGATAACTGCAAATTATAGATAATAGATAACTATAGATAAGTGAATATCTAAAAATAATATTATACGATAGTTCAACTGAAACCTCTTGCAATCAAGATACCAAACTAATTTTCACAATCAATCGAAATTTGAGTTACAAACTGAATTAGTCCTAATATCATTGATCAATCAAGCAATCAAATGTCATAAACTCTTTTCTGATTTTCTGATCGAAATTCAAATCAATAATTGACGCAATTTTAACGTTATTGATCAATCAATCAATCAATCAATAATATTAGACTACAATCTGATAGTCTTAGCGTTATTGATCAGTCAATCAATTAAGTAATAAACTCTTTACAATCAATCGAAACTCGAATCACAAACTGAAAGAGTTTCCACGTTATCGATCAATCACTCAATCACACAATCAACCGAAACTCGAATCACAAATTGTAGTAGATTTAACGATATTGATCTCTCAATCAATCAATCACATGCATTAAACTCTTCACAATTAGTCGATACCCAAATCACAAACCAGTTTTAACGTTATTGATCCATCAATCAATCAATAGTAATATCATACAAACTGACACAGTCTTAGCGTCGTTGGGCAATCAATCATTCAATCAATAAGCTCTTTTCACAATCAATCGAAATTCAAATCACAGATTGAACTAATCTTAACGTTGTTGATCAATCAATCAATCAATCAATCAATCAATCAATCAATCAATATTAATCGACTAATTTGATATGCACACACACAGGTTTCCTCTATCCACAAATGATTGTGTCTGGGAATCTGCTGAATGCCGGACTGGGACAGCAGCCGATACAGGTGATTGCCGCCAGCAAGCACTTCCAGAACAGTGGGCCCCAGATGATAACGACAACCACCCAGAATGCCAAGCAGATGATTGGGGGACAGGCGGGGTTTGCGAGCAGCACCTATGCGATACCGTCGAGTCAGTCGCCGCAGACGTTGCTCATATCGCCGGTGAATGTGATTTCGCATTCGCCGCAGCAGCAGAATCTCTTGCAATCGATGGCGGCGGCAGCGCAACAGCAGCAACAGCAGCAGCAGCAACAGCAACAGCAGCAACAGCAGCAACAACAACAACAGCTGACGCAACAGCAACAGCAGCAATTGTCACAGCAGCAGCAACAGCAACTGACACAGCAGCAACAGTTGACGGCTGCCCAACAAGCGGCCGCCTTGGCCGTCTCCAAAGTGGGCGTTAATGTGGGCGTGGGCGTTGGCGTTAATCTAACCGATGCACAGGGCAATAAATTGCAACAGAAAGTCGTCCAAAAGGTGACAACGACAACGAATACGGTTCAGGCGGCGACAAATGCAACGGTTGCCGCCAATGCCCAGCAGCAACAGCAACAGCAGCAGCAACAGCAGCAGCAACAGACGACAACGCAACAATGTGTTCAGGTCTCACAATCGACCCTGCCGGGCGTGAGTGCCGCTCAGGCGGCCCAACTAATTAGTCCATTGCAGAGTGCTGGTGCGGGGCAGCCGCAACAGATGCAGATTTCTCCATGGTTCTGGCCCAACTTCGGCCCGAATCAGATCATATTGCGTAACCCGCCGGATCACACATCCGGCATGTTCATACAGCAGCCGACAACTCATCAGGCGCTGCAAACCCAACAGAATCGTAAGTCCATAATATATATACATATATATAACTATATACACACTCTCTGAAAAGTGAAGAACATTTTAATTTCTATATTGCAAAAGCTAAGATTTGAATATATTCATTATAACAAAGGATTTACTGAGCTATCAAATATTATTAATATTAAATGGCTCAAGGAGATCAGGGCTAGAGGACTTAGGATAGAGACTATAGGATAGAAGTAAGGGAAAAATTAACAATTGCAGATCTCTTAGCTTTAAAGCTGGAATAAAGTATTGAAAGGTGGAAAGGATTCAAGCAAACTTCATCAATAATCGATAATCGATAATTTTATGGTATGCAAAGTTAGCTAATTTGAGGATTATCCAAAACTTCGGATTGTGCAAAAAAAGGTCGCAATTTTCTCGGGAATTATAAAAATCCGATAAGGTTCTTAAAGGAAATTTCATATTAAATGAACTAAAAATGTCAAGATGTGTATCTATAAATATATATATAAATATATATATAAATAACTATATATATAGATATATATATATATAATCCTAATCCTAATTTTTGCATTTGTAGAGATAATTCAGTGCAATGTGACGCAAACGCCGACGAAGGCACGCGCTCAACTGGATGCACTGGCGCCCAAGCAACAGCAGCAGACACAGCAGCAGCAGCAGCAACAGCAGCAGCAGCAGCAACAACAGCAGCAACAGCAGCAGCAGGCGAATGCACAACAGCAACTGGCGACACAGCAGCAACAGCAGGCGGTGGCAGTGGCAACCGCACAATTGCAACAGCAACAGTTGACCGCACAGCTGCAGCGTAGCGGTGCACCCATCTTGCCACACAATGGGGCACAAGTGCGTCCAGCCAGCTCCGTATCGACGCAGACCGCACAGAATCAGAGCCTGCTCAAGGCGAAAATGAGGAACAAACAGCAACCGGTGCGGCCAGCGTTGCCAACACTCAAAACGGAGAACGGGCAAACGGTTGCCACAGCGGTTAAGGCGGCCAACAGCAATGTGGCAGCAACGGCACTCAGTCAACATCTTGCCGTGCAACAGCAGCAGCAACAGCAGCAGGCAGCTGCCAATTTGCATCAGGTTGTCACCACGGCTGGCAACAAGTGAGTTTCACTGCATTTTTTCACTGCTTTTCCGAGTGGTTTTCATTTTCATTTATAAAAATTGGCTTTTTTATTGATGTGTGCATTTTCCTTACAGAATGGTCGTGATGAGCGCTTCGGGCACGCCCATAACGCTGCAGAATGGCCAGACATTGCAGGCGGGCGTCGATAAGCAGCAGCAGCAGCAGCAGCAACAGCAGCATCAGCAACAGTTGCAGCTGATAAAGAGCCAGCAGTTGTTGCAACATCAAATAATGCAGCATCAATTACAGCTGCAAATACAGCAGGCACAACAGCAACAGCAGCAGCAACAACAGCAGCAGCAACAGCAACAACAGCAAGTACAACAGCAGCAGCAGACACAGCAGCAATCGACGCTGACAAATGCAACAGCTCAGCAAATATTGCAAGTGGCGCCGAATACGTTTATTGCCTCGCAGCAGGCACAACAGCAGCAGCAGCAGCAACAGGTGCAACAGCAGCAGCAGCAACAGGCCCAGCAGCAACAGCAACAGTTGCACAATCAACTGCTGCAACATCAGCTGCAGCAGGTGCAACAGCAACAGCAGCAGCAACGCGAGCAGCAACAAAATATCATACAACAAATTGTGGTGCAACAAACGGCAACGCAGCAGCAACAGGCACAACAACAACAGCAGCAGCAGCAACAGCAACAACAACAGGTGCAACAGCAGCAGCAGCAACAGTTGCAGCTGAGCGGCGTTCCTTTCTCAGTCAGCTCAACAACAACACCCGCTGGCATTGCCACATCCAGCGCGTTGCAGGCAGCATTGACTGCCTCGGGCGCCGTCTTTCAGACGACAGCAAAGACGAGCAACTCACTGCCCAGCAACAGCATTGTCAGCATCAGCAATCCAAGCGCCGGGCCACTAGTCACCAGCAGCACGGTGGCAACACTGCAGCAACAGGCGCAACAGCTGCAACAGCAGCAGCAGCAGGCTCATCAACAACAACAGCAACAACTCATTTCAGCCAGCATTGCAGCAGCTACACAACAACAACAGCAACAACAGCAGCAGCAGCAGCAACAGCAACAACAACAGCAGCAGCAACAGCAGCAACATCAGCAGCAACAGCAACAGTTGCCAAGCACAACGCCGACACAGAATCCCATATTGGCCATGACTTCGATGATGAATGCAACAGTTGGATTGCCAGCAGCAGCAGCTGCAACAACAACGCCCGCTGTTGTCAGCACGGCGCTGGTGACTCTCAGCAACAGCAACACAAATAACATTGGCTCACAACCGGCCACGCCCACAAAGGCAACAACAACAACAGCAGCAGCAGCAGCAGCAGGAGCAGCAGCAGTAGCAGAAGCGAACAAACAGCAATTGCAGCAGCAGCAGCAACATCTTGCAACAGTTGCAACATTGGTGCCGATCGATTCACCGCTGCAAACGAGCGTTGAGGCAAGCAGCTCAACAACGGAAACGCTGCTCAATGGTGATGCAGGTGGCGAGGCAAAGTTGCCAACAACAACGGTTGCTGCCGCTGTTGTCAAGCAAAGCAATGTTGTGTTGCCCAGCAGCAGCAGCAGTAGCAGTAAGGATGACAAAAATTGCAGCAGCAGCAGCAACAGCAGCAACAGCAACAGTGCCACTGTCAGCAGTACAGCGGCAATAAATGGCATTGCCAGCAATGCTTTGCGTGCCAACAACAACAATAACAACAACAACAGCAGCAGTAACAGCTGCACCACAACCAGCAACAGCAGCAGCAGCAGCACCTCAACAACCACAATTACAACCACCAACAGTAACAGTAACAGCAACAGCAACAGCAATAGCAATAGCAGCAACAACAACAGCAGCAGCACCAACAACAGCAGCAGCAACAGCAATGGCAAAGATCTGCCCAAGGCAATGATTAAGCCAAATGTGTTGACCCATGTCATCGATGGCTTCATCATCCAGGAGGCGAACGAACCATTTCCCGTTACACGGCAACGTTACGCGGACAAGGATGGCAACAACGATGAACCGCCAAGTGAGTGCAGCAACAATTTAGTTATTTATTTATTTAAAATAATTTAAATTATTATTTTAAATTATTATTATATTAAGTTAATCGATTAATTGCTAATTATGTTTCTTTCTTTTTTGCAGAGAAAAAACAAGCAATGCAGGAATCCGATATCAAAGCAGGCGTCACAGCAGCAACAGCAACACATGCAACAGCAGCAGCAGCAGCAGCAGCTGGAACAACAACGACAACAGCAACTGTTGCTGGTGTTACTGCTGCCGCTGCCGCTGGTGCTGGTGGTGGCGGTGGCAACGCATTGATGGGCATTGCAACATTGCCAGCGGATATGGTTGCGTGTGAACAGTGTGGCAAACCGGAGCATCGCAGCAAGCTGAAGCGGAAGCGCTATTGCTCGCCGGGCTGTGCGCGTCTGGCTAAAAACGGTGGCGGCACAGTTGGAGGAATGGGCGGTAATAGCAACGGCAGTGCCGTGGGCATGGTTGCTGTCGATCCCTTTGCGCTGGCTGACAAACTGGATGAATCGCTGGCCGAGGAGAAAATGCTAACGGATGCAGCAGCAGCGGCAGCAGCAGCCGCTGAGCAAACAGCAATGCTTGTCGCCGAGCTGCCAGCAGCGACGGCAACAACAACTGTTCTAGTTGCGGCAGTTCCAGTGCCAGCAGCAACAGTTGCAACACCCACAGCAGCGGCAGCAGCAGCAGCAGCAGCTGTAGCAGCAACGAGCAGCAGTCCCTCAATCTGTAGCTGGAGCGTGGATGAGGTGAGCGAGTTTATACGCAAGCTGCCCGGCTGCCAGGACTATGTGGATGACTTTGTGCAGCAGGAGATCGATGGGCAGGCATTGTTGCTGCTCAAGGAGAATCATTTGGTCAATGCAATGGGCATGAAACTGGGCCCCGCCCTCAAAATCGTTGCCAAAGTCGAATCGATGAAGGAGGTGGCAGCGGCAGCGGCTTTGCAGGCTATTAACGATGCCGGCAAGGAAACGCTCGCCACGCAATAGTGCATAACTAAGCCCAGGTGCAGCAGCAACAGCAACAACGGCAGCAGCAGGAATAGAACCAGGAGCAACAGCAGCAGCACCAGCAACAGCAGCAGCAACAGCAACAACAGCAGCAGCAACAGCAGCAGCTTTGGCAGCCCAATTTCGCCGGCGATGTTGTCGCCATCGTATTCAATAACGCCGCCAATCTATTCGCCTGTGTTGCGCAACAGCATCGTAGCGGAGCCTGGTCAAACCAGTGTTGCAAAGTGAATGTGATTCACAGCAGCAGCAGCAGCAGCAGCAGCCTGAAGTTTGCCATTCATTCCCTGTATAAATCACGTAACTGCGTTAAAATAACAATCAAGTACCCGGAAATGGTAAATCCAGGAGCAAGAATTTAATACGACGACGTTGTTAACGCATCGAGCAGAGCCTGGCAGACCAGCTTGGATGGCCTAAAGGCAATGATCATGTAATTACTGTTAGGCAGAAGAAAGTGCTTGCAGAAGCAATCAAAAGAATCAGAAGTCACGAATTAAGCACATGCTGTTTCTCAACTTCGATCTACTTCGTCCTCAAATGTCAATTGTTTCATAAAATGATTGATTGATTGATTGATAAATTGTTTTGATTGCTTCTGCAAGCGTTGTCAATTGCTTAACACTAAATACCTGATTATTGACCTTAAACCATCCAGGCCAGTCAGCGTGTCCTTTTCGGCTCCCATTAGTTCAATCAATTTCACCAGAGTTGTCAACATCGTCAGTTGTAATTGTAATAATATTAAAATAGCATTTATTCGAATATAAACTTGAGAGTTCATTGAGCCATTCAGAGAGTTCTGTAAAATATGCATATGCAGCAGTAGAAAACGGGCTGACGATCAGATCCTTGATGATTATTTCTATATACTTTATGTGATGGAAATGAGACTCTTATCAAGAAGTCCGATTTCTACTGTTGCAAACCCTATTTTACGGAACTCTCTGATCGGCTCAACGAACTCTCAAGTTTTCGTTTCTATTAATGCTGTTATAAAATGTATTGGAACCAAAATTGAAACAATTTATCATGTCAACAAAATCAAAGGATATCCGGAATTAAGCAGACAATATTGACAACTCTGTGGAAATGGATGGATCTGATGAAAGCCGAAAAGGACCCGCAGAGGAAAATGCTTAAAGAAGCAATCAAATCAATCATGGATTAAAAATGTGATAATAATCGAGTACGCGTTAAATACTTACTTTTGGGGATCATCATTTGCGTGTAGTTGGTTATTGATATATATATATATATCAATATATATATATCGTAGTGCGTGATTTATGCATTCCCCCTTCCTTCAACCCGCCCCGCCCCTCTCCTCGTCTGTCTTAGTTTGTATTTGTAATTTTAATGTAGTTTAAAATTTGTAAGGCCAATTGTATGATAATGATTTAAAACAAAACACAAAACTAAGCTAATTAAATCTAAAAAAAATATTATTTACTATATAGGTATTCCAACAATTTCATAAAATACTATATACAAAAAGTCGAAAAAAAATGAGAAATTACTAATTGCAAATACTACTATTTTCTAATCTAATCTTTAAGACTAATTTCGTAGCCACGTAAGTCTCTAAAGTTCAACTGGATGGAACAAATAATTATGGCATATATATATATACATATATATATACATACATACAGATATATATATATATATATATATATAGGTATTTTCCATCAATCAGCAATACGCAAAATCACCATTATGAGAAATTTAAATTATATAGTTAAAAATACCTTAATTAAACTAAATGCATTATCTAAACTAAATGCATAAACATCTAACTAATGTAACATACCATAATTGTATATTAACTATATTATGATCATTATTATTATTATTATTATTAGATTTACACACCCAATTTTTTTTTTTTTAACTAATCGTAATTTATATAGTACTAAAAGTAATGTGAATCGGTTTTAAAACACACACACACACAATTTAACATTATGCTACAGAGAGAGTTAGACCAACAAGTGAATATATATATATATATATATATATAAATATATATATATATGTATATATATACTATATGTAGGCGTGGACAATGACAGCAAACGCCTACAATCTACTTCTAATTGTGAAATTTTTAAGAAATTTAACAAAATTATATATATAAAATTATAAGCATATGTACTTTTTTTTTTTATATGCTTAGGTTTAAGCGTCGAACATAAATATATATATATTTTTTTTTTGAAATTCGAAACTTTTTTTTTTATTTTAATCGCTATGGCTGAACAAAAATACAAAAACTTTACCACTTTAGCGTTTAATAAATGTGAATATGGAAAATTGGTTGTTGTCTTGTTTCTTTCATATTATTGCTTTCCACAGAGTAGAAAAAAAAGATGCCAAATTGAGTAGAGGAAGTAAGACTGCTCTAGTCGAGAGAGCTCGTCCGGTACCCAAATACAGTACTTGCAAAGTTAAACTACGATTTTCTAACCGATTTTGCTGAAATGTGTACAGGTGATCAAAGTGATTGCGATAAAAATATGGGAAATCGATGTTTATCGATATTATATCGAGTTATATATATTGTCCATAAGAAAGATGCTTCCCTGTGCTTCTTACATTCTGTGGCACAACTTCATTAACTTTAGCTCTGCAATTGCGAAGTTCTTGGAGGTGGCAGTGGACTTTATGCCTTCTATATCTGAGTACAAACAGATCCTTATCTGATCTCTTATCCCCTATCTTATATATGTATGTTTGAAATGAAAGACTGAATGTTGTTTAAGCTATTGTGAAAATATTTTTTTTATTTTTATTTTTATTTTATGTTAAAATTAACTGGTACCTTGGAATATACATACATATTTTTGGTAATATATGCATACATGGTTTGAAATCCTCTTGATAAATAATGAGATTGGAGTTATAATAAATTCAATATGTTGGGTAGGGGATCCCTTGAACTTTTATGACATTTTAAATAGTTTTTATTTCGCATTGTGTTAAGAACTTTTTCATTGTTATTATCTCAGTGATGTTGCTCTTGCAATAAAATACATTACATAACATTTATCTTTTGTGTGTGTGTTTGTGTCTGTATGTCTGTATGTGTGTGTGTGTGTGTGTGTGTGTGTGTGTACTACTTTCATATACAGAGTAAGTTTTAGCTATTAATGCCATGTCATACCGTAAAGGGGAAAGAGTATTCCAGATACATTCTCTGGCAGCTAGTGCTCTTATAAAATGTTTTATAAAGGTTTTTGTTTTTTTGTTTTTAGTTTAGAGGCAAAGCTTTTTTAGACGGGTTTATTATTATTATTATTTGTTTGTTTTAAGTTCTAAATGTGTTTATTTTTTTTTTTTGTGTTTTTTATTTTTTGGGATCTATCTAAGAACCGAAACATTGGAATAAAAATACCGACTCGTACCATTTTATAAATGAGCTAGACGTGACGTCCTCAAGGTAAATGTTGAAATACTTATATGCATTTAGTGATTTATTTTTTGTTTTTTTTTTTCATTAATATTATAATTATTATTTTAATTTCTTATTGTTGAAATATAGTTCTTAAATGATTTTTATATACGTGTTATATATTTGTATTAATATTGTTTTTAAAGCCAATTTTGCGATTTTGTTATTGAGTCTCTCTATAAATTTTATATTTATTTTATATTTTTTTTTTAATTTATTAATAATCTGGTATTTGTTGAAGCGCTTTAGGTTTGCATAGTTTTTAAATATAAGGTTTTTATTTGGATTCTATTAAAAATTGTCATCTTAAAAATACACATAATTAATTTATGAGTTTTATTTATGCATAAATATATATTGAATGTATATATATATATATGTATATACATACGTTTGCATATTGGTCAGATATATTGTGGCATTTGAATTGTACATTCAGTTTGGATCATTTGTTTGTTTATTGTTGCTGCTTCTTTGTATTATTATAATTATTATTTTTGTTTTGTACCTCTGCAGTGAATATTTTGCGATCTTTGATTCAAATATGATGGTTAAGAGTAAAATCGGAACACTATATATTAGATACATATACATATGGATTCAATTGTAGCTGCCTTTTCAGTGATTTCCTCACTGTTTCAGATCGTCTGATCCGATGTATATATGCATATATAGACTGCAAAGATATCTGACGACTTTGCCGTCACTGCCTTATTCAATTCTTGTTATTAAAATACTTTTCGGTTATCTGAGAATGGGCTTTTTTTCTCGCTCTGCTTTTAAATATTGAATTGCATATGGATATAAATATATATATCATATATATATTATTTACAGTTGTGTTACATGCGTTTGAGGCAAACGAAAACAAAAAAATTGTTCACAGCCGTACTCCTTAGTATATATCATATTCATATACACATATGTCTAAGTAAGTATTTCCATTAGTTGTGGTATATTTTTTTTTTAATTTCTTGATTTCACTTATAATTTTTGTTTTTTAATGCATTTGTTAGATTGACGTTTGCTTTAGCTGGTCCTGCAATAGATGCCTAGAACTAAAACTAAAATTTTTACCTAGTAGTACTTTTTTATATATAATATATAGGTTTTTTATATTTGGGTTTATCGAAAGAGACGGGACTTTTATTTGCTTAAGATCTTAAGTGCTACGAATTCTGAAGAAATTAAACAAAATTCAACTTTAAGCATTAGCTTATGATTTTCTTATAAGTTTTTAATTTGTTGTTACTACTATTAAAATTGTTACTTAGGAAATTGGGTTGAATTTTCTGAATTTTTTTGTTAAAGTTTTTATTATAATTTGTTGTTTTTTTTATTTTTTTTCATTTCATTGATTTTTATGGGCTGGCAAAAATATAAACACAAAAACTTACAACTTTTTGAAGGTTAGCTTAGAGTTTCATTTAGGTTTATAAGTAGTTTATATATATATATATATATATATCATTTTAAGATATGGGCTTTGATTCGGCGTCAACATCATGATGTGTGTGCAGTTGTGTGTGTGTGTGTGTGACTGTGTATGTGTGTGTTTGGATCAAGTTTAATTTACAATAAAATTAGCACCAATGCAAAAAATATAAGTCTATATTTATAAATATATATATATATATCATGATTCCATGTGTGTGTGTGTGTGTGTGTGTGTATTTTATGATATGTGTAATTTACTACAGTTATGTAATTGCAATCAAAATATCTTAGGTTCTATCTATGGACAAACAAAGAAGCTCTAAGTATTTGAAATCGAGATTTTATGCATTTTATCGAGCATTGTATGTGTATGTGTGAGTGTGTTACTGTTTGTGTGTGTGTGTGCTATTAAAAGAAAGCTATATCAACTGCATATCTGATATAGTATTATAGTATATATGCTATTATCAACTATTATCATAGTACTTGATTCATTTAGCTAAACACTAATCAACAAGTTTTGATCCGCGTATATACAAGTTATGTATATATATATATATATAATTGTATACATAATCTATTTACTATACTTGACTTATCAGCTAATTAAAGACTGTCTTTTACGTTCGCTTCATGAGTGTTATTTTGGTTTTTTTCTTCTTCAATATTTTACGGCTGATTCGGTTTCTTTTTGCCAACTATTCTCGAATAAAAAATGTCGGTTGGCATTATACTTTATACATATATAGATATATATTATAAATATATATATATATATGCATATGTAATATGATTTTGATGCTGGTATTATGGGTATTATTGTACCTACATAAGACTAGGGATATAGTAGTAGTACACATATATTTATATAAGTTGAAAACCTACTTTTTTTCTGTAGTACTCTCAGTTTTGTTTTTTTTTTTGGTGTTTTACTTGATTTTTTTGTTTTCTTTTTTTTTTCTATATAGATATATTTTATATCTGTTGAATGCACTTAAGTGTATTTGTAAATGTTGTTAGTTGCTGTTATTACATTGTAATAAGTATCCATTTTGCGAGGGAGGAGTTGGAGCCGGGCCGACGGAGGGGGATTGTTAACAAAAACGAACTTTCCCACTATCTACTTGAGATCTGGGTTTTGGGATTTTGGGTTTTGGGGATTGATTGACTTAAAGTTAAACGCCGTTACTCTTGCGCTTTCCCTTCAAGTTATAAGTTGAGAAAAGTGTTGCCCAAATAACTGAGCATCATTGTCGATACGGCCAAAGGTGCGACCTTTATCTGCACCTGACTGGCGGTACTATTTCCGGCTAATATTTCGGCACGTTTACGCATCCGTTCCTGTAAATAAAGTAGCACAAATATTTAATTAAGCAATCCTCTCAATCGAAGCGAGTATACTAATACCAAATGACAAAAAATAATAATGATCTAGAGAACATAATGATGAAAACGAATAAATATATGTTAACTTAAGAATCTAGAACAGTTTTTAAGACTTCATT
The DNA here is from genome assembly GCA_035042185.1 of Drosophila kambysellisi. Taxonomy (NCBI): domain Eukaryota; kingdom Metazoa; phylum Arthropoda; class Insecta; order Diptera; family Drosophilidae; genus Drosophila; species Drosophila kambysellisi. The sequence continues at coordinate 403,409 of JAWNLS010001080.1, forward strand.
TCACTCACCTGATAAAGCTTGTCCTCGCCGGGCGGATCCAAACACTCGAATTCGCAGCAGCGTTCGCCCACTCTGAAGTTTTTGCAGAACTACATAAAGAAAAACATGAGCAAATTTAAATATTTCGTTTAAATAAATAGTTTTTTTTTGGCATTAATTAATTAACGCTTACGTAGGGCGGATCACAGTAAATGGCCTTGCACCACAGCGGCTCCGAATGATAGCAAACGCATAGACTACAAACGCCTGGTCCGGGCACATAGAGCATCCCATGATTCACCTTGTTTCCCTGAAAGTCCACGCAATCCTCCTCGAGGGCAACTATATGTTTTAAAAATAAAAAAAAGCATTTAATAAGAATATGACTCATTTTATAATGATAAGATGTGAAGAAAAAGGCAATGCGGCAAACCGAAAAATGTTTAGTTTCTCATCTGGAAATGTTTCAAAATACTATTATTATCCAAATACTAAACGTAGTTAAATATAACCACTCATCATATACAGTTTTTAGAAATATTAATTAGCAGCAGGCAAAGCTGAGAAAACTTCACTAGTATTCCACTACTATTAAAATGATGACTTTCAATAATAATTTAATAGAAATATATATATAAAATAAATATTAGAACAATAAATTCAAGGATTTTAATTTTGTTTAAATATACTTTTTAGCTTTGCCAAAATCAGTATTGGTTGACACAATTTTTATAATTACTTAAGTATTTTATTTTCATAATTTTCCATCATTGTGAGCGATACTATTATTTTAACCGCAACTGTAGGTCTGCGCACAGAAACTAGTTGTATTTCCTACATTTTATGATGAGAGTTGCACAAGTCAAGGATTTTGGATGCTAGCATCTAGATTGATAGTTAGTTATTGAAATTGACTTGCTTGGGTTGGTTCGATTCATGCATGTTTGCTTGTTTGCCAGTGCAGCAGCAGACATGTTGCATGTTGCGACGCAGGTTCGTTGCAGTGAGCTTTTAGCATCCAACCATATAGCGCATGTTTGAGTCGCTGCGAATTTAAATGGGCCTCGACCTTAAAGCACACCCTCTGTCACCCCCTCCCACTCGCTCAACAAACACATTGCTAAGTGCATTCACAGTTGCAGTAGTAGTTGCAGTTGCTGTCGCACTGGGTGCTTTTTGGCACTTGAAACATAGTTCGAAGTTGTAAGCAACTTCCGGACGACTGAACGAACTATCGCAACCGCCAAACGGCGTCAAGCGTTGATGTCGCTAAAAAAGTGCCGCAAACTCTTCGCAAGCGCGTTTTTTTTTCAAATTATTTTTTTATTTTTCTTTTTTCACTAGTCGGGCAACCCTTTTGCGTTGAGTGGCTGGCGACAATCGGTCGGCTGCAGCAATCCAGTTCCAGTTGCAGTTGCAGTTGTAGTTGTTTGTGCGCCTGGTTTTGTTCAGTCCTTTTGGCATTGCTTTTGTTTAGAGTAGTTTCTTTTTGTTCGGCTACGTGTTTTTTGTGCTGTGGCCTTTGTGTGCTGTCGACGTCTCGAGCTGGGGTCCTTTCGAGATTGCTGAATAATTAAAAACAAGCGCTCAACTTGTGCGCCATCTGTCGACCAAACAGTTTAGCTGCCCTGGGTCAAAGTTGGGCCAACGTGTCGTATACGTCACGCTTCTCACCTCAGCCTAATGCGCTACACTCAACGAAAAATAGCACATGTCCTGGCATCTAGAAATTATTGGCAATGCCAGTTGGTCTTCTTTTTATGAACAGTGCATTTCCAATGTTGCCTGGTAAATTTAAAAATGTATAAAATTCAAGCAAGGCTGCTTTAATTCCAATTTAGTATACTTTTTTGCCAAGTGGTGTTTTTTCCTTCGCTTGCTGTTTGCATTTCTTGGCTGTTTTCCGCCACTCCCTTCATCTCTCCTTTTGGTTTTTTTTTTGCGACATTTCACAATTATGCTTATTACTTTTTAATGTCCCTTTTGGCTTGCGTGAGTGTCCGCTTGGTTGTTTCCCTGCTCCCTTTGACCCACCTGACCTGCAACTAAACCGAACTCGCTACCAAATCTCAGCTTGAATGGTTTCTCAGCGAGATGGTTTTGGGGGGGTTGGTTGGGGAGGGGAGGGGAGGTGTCGTCGATTATGTGCAGCCATGCGGCTCACTTATAAATAGCTTTTGTTATGACATTTAGCTGGTGACCTCCTCACAAGGCTGCCACAAATACACTCACAGAAAAATACTAAAAAATACTACAAATTTGCTACTCAAATCAAGTAGAAACATTGTCTCAACCTAAGGTCAAGGTAATATTTCCTCATTTATATGTTTAATCATGAGTTTCTAATTTAGCAACTGGAAAGTTTCTTCCTTTTGTACTTAATTAAAGATTTAAATATATATACATATATATCTAATCAAGAGTTTAAGTTTTTCAAAACTGCACCCATCAAGCTTTACACTTATTTTTTGGTACAACAAATTTTGAAAATATTATTAATACTTTGAGTTTTGAAAGGAAAGAATTATACTTATATAAGAGTATGTTATGTGAACAAATATCGAACAGTATTTTTCTCTTAGTGTACCTTCAAGCTCAAGCACCTGTCCCTCGGGTACCGGGGGCGGGTTGCTGGTTGCTGAGATGGGGCTAAATCTGATTAAGTGTGCGGAGTCCAGTGTTCTATTTGTGTAGAAAATCAATTTTGGCACTCATCCCATTTGAATTGGATTTGATTACAAATTTTCAACAAAATTTTGTATCATTAAAAATGCAACAAGGACAAGAGCAGTTGTCCTTGTGTTCCCAAATAAAATAGACCTACTGGCAAAATGACCTTTAGACTCCAACCATCAAAAAGAACAAAGTAATAACCCTAATTTGGTTGAAATATACTTTCTGAACAACAAGCTGAGTTTCCCTCGTTGCCTAAATTATTCAGATCTATTAAGATTCTGGCCGACTTACATATATTATATATATTAAAAAAGAAAACAATGGGTTGGATTTGTAGTCTTTGCTTAAGATATCAGTTCTAAGCCAATTCTTTTATAGACTTTTATTTAATATTTGCGTCATTTTAGTTCATGAAGAATGGTATTTTCAATTTCCATTTAAAATTGACGGTTTGAATATCAATTCTATTTCAAAATCAATTCGCACGTCAATCTTCAATTTCAGTTTCAATTTCAGCTTCAATTTGAGTCACAGCAATTTGAGCCATCAAAATGTTCGCATTTAGAGGAGAGTTCATTAGTGGTTAGAATTGTTGTGGTGTGAAATACAACACACACAACACACACACACACAATGGCAATGCCAAAGTGCTTGTGGGTAGGTGAATGAGTGGTGGGGGGAGTGGCATGTCAGGCAGTGTCAGGGCTCTGTGACGTTGAGAAAGTTGCAGCCGTCAACTTTGCAGCTTGTGCCTAACACCGAGTGCCACAGTGTGTGTCTCTGAGTGTGTGTTTGTGTGTGTTGGCAATTATTGGTCTTCGCTAATGAGATTTTGTGTGTGTGTGTGTGTGTGTGTGTTGCGGAAAAATAGCTTGAAGGAAAAGTGGTCGTTGTTTTTGCTGTTTGTTGTTTCTGTGGTTGGCGTTGAATTGTTAACGGAAGCAAAGATTATAAAACCATTTCGGAATGGTTTGTGCAATGCAATTAGTGAAACGTCAAACGTCTAATGTAAATTCTCTTTCTTTCTCTCTCTCTCTTTCTGTCTCTCTGTCTTTCGCTCTCTGTCGTTCTCTGGTGACGCGTGCTGTCAACGTGTGTCGCATGTGGCATGTGGCATGTGAGCCGGGCTGGGAATGCAAAGTGTTCTCATACAAAGTCCTGCCAGTTCTAAAACAGAAATCCTTGTGCTAACGTTAAAAAAGCCGGGGTTGTTGCCAAACAAAAAAAAAAACAGTGTTAAGTTAGAGGTTATGAACTGGTTCCTTAAAAAATGCAAAATTGGTTCCGTTAATGAATTCCAATCAAGAGTTTTCTGTAGAACTCTTTCTATTTTGAACTCCAGAGATATTTTTCTTGCTGCCCTAATTCCTTGATGAAAACCACTCTTAACGGTTTTTTTCTTGTGAAAACCCAAAAGATGGAGTTTAATCTTTAAATGTTTCAAGCTTAACTCAACTATTGGCAGAATATTTTAAAGGATTTTTACAAGTATTAACTATCAAGTAGATAAGAACCAAAAGCGAAGCTCCAAATTTGTTTAAGAGTCAGTACACGAAATCAATATTATTTGCCAATAAGGTAAGATAATGGAAACGAATACGGAAATGAATGTTGAATCACTTCCGATATTTCCCAGATTTCCCATAACCTTTACCGCATTCTGTACAGCATGGGAAAACGATACTCTGCTGCTCTTCTGTTGCTGATCGTTGCTTATTACTCGTCACTTGCCACTCGTTACTCGTTACTCGCATTTCATATAAATAGCGTTACTCGATACTCGTTATTCGGTAATTGCATCCATTATTCGAAAGCACAATTTAAAATTCCCACACATTTCGACACGTACACTAAACGCATTCAATTTGAATGTGAAATGGCTTTGATTGCTCGTCAATCAACACAATTATCGCTGTCAATTACCAATTTCAAATTGTCTTTTTGTGTATGTGTGTGTTTGTGTGGGTGTATCATGTGTCGCACTTTCCAATTGTTTGAATGTGTAATTAGCAGCTGGTGCAGTTGCTACCCCAACAGCCAGCTATCGATCCAAAATGACTCGACTCGATTTCTCGTCCGTCCTCTGACGTCTGATGTCCTGACTGAATTGTGTCGCCTGTCTCCTGTCGCTTGTCGGTGGCCATTTGGCCCAGCTGAGCAAATCTTGATGTAATCTGTTAGCTGCAGTTGATAGCAGTTGGCCATAATCCAACTAATAAGTTAGTCATAAGTGGGCGAAAGTGCACTTGGATAAGACGCTCTACTAAATGTTACATAATTAAGTGAGCGGATTACAAATTCAGCTGGAAGCATATTTGTACTTGAAATAAGTGTAAAGCGTATCAGTAAAGGACTCGCTTGTATGTGTATAAAATAAATAGCCTGATACATGGAATGAGAGATAATAAAAAGAAAAGAGAGCGAAATTCTCTGTATTCCAAGAACTCGACCTTTTGCGCCTTGACATCCTTGTCTAATGATTTTCCATAACTCAGCTGCGCATAACTTGCCAATAAAATGTTGGCTTTATGCAGAGAGAAGAATGCGAATTGCTGCCAAGCGGAAGAGGCAGAGAAATGGCCACAACTTGAGATTGGTGCCTTGTGGGAGCTGCAACAACAATAACAATAACAACAGCAGCTTGACAACAACTCAACAACTCGACAACTCGTTACTCCCTACCAGGACCACCACAAATAAATAGTTTGACAAAAACTTTTCCCATGTGCTTCAATAACAACAAGAAACTGGCAAAAGTTCAAATCGCTTGCAAACACCGACATTTCCATACCCTTTATAGCAAATTACAACTTTCAATTGTCTACACTTAATTTGTTAAGACTTATTACAACTTAAAGTTGTCCGCAGTTATTTGTTGTATCTTTAAGAGGAGTTTTAAACGATTTTTAAATACTTTAAATTAAGCTTATTTAATTTAAGTTTATTTACTGTGTACTTAAAAAGTCCACAGTTTTTAAAAAGTTTTTAATAAATAAAAATTTAAAATTAAACTAGCAAATCTAATTAGCGAATTGAATTGAAATGGAGAAACTAAATTAAAAATTTGTAATTAAGGAAAAACAAAATAAAATAAGGCACATAGTTAGTAAATCTGAATGTATTAAAATATTAAATGGTCCAATATTTATTTTAAGGATTGGGGAAACCCAGAAAAAAAACAAATTTATAGGCGTTTGTAGCTTAGTAATAAGTGAAGTTAAAAAACTCAGGAATAGAGAAGGAGCTAAGAGGGATAAATCTCTGAACATTTGGAATATGGAAGGATTAATACAGCGATTAATACAGGTGAAATATTGAAGGAAGTCTGAAAAGGATATAGGAAAATATAAATCCAAAGGGCGTCACATTTTGTATGTGTCAGCTCAATAGAGAAGGGTATCAAATAATTGGAGTTGTAGAATTTCTGAGCTGTTGTCATCTGTTTATGTTGTCTGTGTTATGTGTGTTCGTTTCTATAATGAAAACTTTTTATGTTTTTCTGTTTTTACGGCCAGAAAAATATGGTCAAATTTTTTGTAATTTTGTTGCTAGCTCAAAGTTACTGTTGTTGCCGTTGTTGTTGTTTTACTGTTGCACAAGTGCTAAAATTTTGAGTGTGCCACGCCTCCACGCTACTGCCCACTTTTTGTCAGGTGTTTCAGCCATGGCGACATGGCAACCAAACAAAAATACCAAAATTAAAACAGCTTTGCATGTTGGCTGCAATGTCAAGGCCATTGTCGTCCATGGTTTGTGCCTGGTTTGCCTGGCACGCCTCCTCCGCCCCCTCTTGGCCGCATACTCTAATGGCCTTTTGCATTTATTCTTGGGCCAATTGTTTTCGGGCATTATTTATTATTTGACTGGTGGGCTTTGAAGGACTATAAAAGGCCAGAGTCTCTTTAATCTCGGCGGACAATCGCTAAAAGAGACTCTTGGCCATAAGCGAGACGTAAACAACACTTATCTCTAGTACTAAATACCCTTAAGCTAAATAAACCGGTTGCAATGCGGAACCGAAATCGGACTCGGAATCGGAATTCAAAACTTTGTGTAAGCACCAGTAACCGGAACTGATAGGATTATTAACCAAAACATCGTAGCGTTACAGCATTGCGGTACGTAGCGGTATCGTAACTTAAGGTAACAATACGGAACCGAAGATCGATCAAAAAAATTGGAAAAATATATAATTTGTAGCGCTAATTTTACGCTTTACGTAGTCGGTTACCTTTTGGATTTCTTGGTTTTATTCAATCTAAAGTTTCTGAATACGCTGCGTAAGGCAATATAAGGTAAAAACGTAATGCACAACGTTTGCGTAAGCATTACGTGATGAAAGATCTATTGCATAAAATGATTTGAAGTAAATTGCCACTTTAGTAACGTAATGCGTAACGTAAGAGTGTAGGGCATATAACGTAACGTATACAAATACGCGAAGGCAGATGATTTGTTAATTAAATACTCTTTAAATACTATAAATTGCGGTAAACTGTCACTTAGTAACGTAAACTGTCACTAAGTAACGTAAGCAGATCGCATAACTACGTAGCAGACGACTGATCCGAGTCAAGCGATTATTTGCCTTTAATAAGGCACAAAGAGTGCCAAGCGGATGGATCAGATTGGGGTTCAGGGGTTGTCATGCGAATCAAGTGTCAAGTGTGTGTGGGGCATGCCACGGCCACGATAATTACCTGTGCAACAACACAGACAGCCAAGTAGACACAGAACGAACAGCAGCCAGGACATGCCACATGCCGGCAGCGATGAGTAAAACGATGCGCGACTCAACTGCATTGTTGCTGGTGTTGTTGTTGTTGTTGCTGTTCCAGTTGTTGTTGTTGTTCCTGTTGTTGTTGTTGTTGCGCAGCGTCGACGCCAGCTCGTGCTGCGCTCATTGATTGTTGTTGCTGTTGTTGCTTTGATTGCTGCTGTTGTTGCTGGCGGGCGACACGTTGCTGCTGTTGTTGTTGCTTGTCGCCCAGCGGAGCGCTTTGTCATTGTCAGGCGTTGATTTTGAACTTGGCAACTGCAACTGCACTTTGTCCTCCTACTCTGCCACTGCCTAATCCTCTCGTCCTCTTGCAGCTCCGCCTCCTACACTGTCTAAAAATTGAGCTGCAATTGTTTTTGCTGTTGTTGCTGCTGTTATTTTTGATGTTTTCGTCACACTGTGCAGAAAAAGTTCAACATGGTTAAGTTTGATTGACTCAGCTCTCTCTCTCTCTCTTTATCCCTATCTCTCTTCTCTCTCTCTCTCTCTCTCTCTCTCTCTGTCTCGTTGTTTGGCCTTCATTTTCGTTTACACAAAACGAAGTAAATGAGTAAAAAATAAAATGGAGGAACCGGAACCAACACAACTTTTTCGGTTAAACTTCATAATCCTAACCGAAACTCAACAATTTCTTCCTAAGAACCCAGGAATCGATATTGTTATAGCGACATTAGCAAAACGACAAATATATGGATACCTTTGCACTATATGTACCGAAACCCGTTAAAAATCTTGAATTTGGGAAAGGAATCTATTTTAATATCGAATAGGTTATTTTCAAAATCCATCTAAATGTCTGTTTAAATATTTCCATCAAGCTAACGAATTTTAATTTTGAGTAAATTTAATTACAACTAAGCAACAATTAACTAGATAATAAAACGTTGCTTTTACCACCCTGTTTTCGCTAAGTGTAATAGTCATTTTTACGTTGACTGCACTAAACAGTACAGCAAGAAAGTGTCAAGAAATAATGTGTTACAACGAGGCAAAATGTGTTATTTAATTTAAGCATTTGAATATCGCTTAAGTTGAGTGAAATATATTTAAAGTTTGAGTTGAAAATACACAATATACCGTCAAATATATTTAAAATAGTTTTTAGCAAATTCATTCAATTATATTTCCTAATGAATAAAGTTTCAAATTACGTTGCATAGAAATATTTTATGAAATTTATTTATTTTCCCCCCACAATATACGCTTTCCTAAATTCTCTTAAGCTGTTCTAAATTCTTCATTTAAGTTTGTAATAGGATTTGAGTAAAAAAGCTATCCTTTTAATATGAGTTTAAATTTGTATGTAGTTTTCTCATATTTGTGCCTTAATAAATTAATGTTGAAAGCATGCGTAAATTCTCTATTCTAAATTCTTCATTTAAATTTGTGCTGGACTTGAGTATGAAAATATCTGCTTTAAATTTAAGGATTCAAAAAATTATTTTATGATTATATCTGTTTGAAGTTGCATTCGAATATTTTCAACTTTCAAATGCACTCGTTATTTATTTGCACTCGCTATAAATTGTTACTCGCCGTTTCTTGTTTAGTATTTTGATGCAGTGTTGCCAAACTCTTTACCTCGTCCCCACAATCCCTTTGCTCTTCTTTTAATTTGAGTCTAAAAATAATATCGCCAAATATTATATTTTATGATTATTTAAATTTTCAGAGTTGCTTTCGACTATTTTCAAATTGATAACTGCACACGCTATTTACTTTTACTCGCTGCTTAGACTTTCTTACGTAGTATTTTGCTGCAGTGTTGCCAAACTCCACACACACACACACACACTCTCTTTGACTTTGTGTGCTTGTGTAAGTTGCCCCAAGGCGTATCAGCTGTTCCGTAGTCTGTGCCTCTGCCAGCGTCGCTGTTGGCAGCGACGTCAGCATTGGCCTCGCATGTTTACAACATTTTTGCAGCGTGCCCAAAAGGTAGGACTGCTGATGGTGGTGGAGGGCAGGGAATTGCCGTGCGGCATTTCGGCATTTTGGGCTGCCAAGAAATTCTTTGTATATGTATGTATGTATGCAATATGCATGTGTCTTCTCTTAGCCTCTTGTGGTTGCTACAGAGAGAACGAGAGAGCATGAACTAGAGTGCGAGCGAGCAGCAAAGCAAGCACTTTTTTTGGTGTCTTTAATTTCAATCTTATAAATTATTCGCACAGCTCGACTGCGGCGACGACGACGACGACGAATTTTGCAGCGCGCTTTATGGATTTTCTTTCGACTTACACAAACTCACTCACACACAAACACACACACACATACACATACACGCACACACATACGCACTGGCAAATTGATTTTCTGTTATTTGTTGTTGTTTTTTCTGCCTTTCTTTTTTTGGGCCGTTTCAGGACATTTCAAGGCCTTCTTCTTCTGCTTCTTTTGCTTCTTCTGCTCACATCTCTCGCGTAAAATTGTTTCGCTTTTTGACACCGAATTTCGCACGCGAGCACTAAAAATACAAATTCAGTAACAACAACAAACAGTACAAAAATTACTACACCCACACTCACACCCACACACGTACACACACTTGAAAACAAAACAAAAATGAGAGAGAGAGAGAAAGTGAGAAACGCACGTTGAGTTTGAAAGGGAATAAAGCAAATGGAAACACAACAACGGATGTAAAAATAACGGCAGCAACAGCAACTGTTTCAACCAACAACTTTTACGACTATTGTTGATTTTGTTCTACTACTGCTACTGCCTACTGCGAAACTGTTCAGCGGACGAATCGAACCGAGTGCGAGCTAAGAGAGAGAGAGAGAGAGAGACTGGTTGAGTCGAGCGTCGCCAGCGACTGCAGCGTCGCGTTTGTAAATGTCAACTGAAATACGTTTGGCGTTCTTTTTTTCTGGGACGGCGACGTCAATGCCAATGCGAACGGCAACTTGTAACCGTGTCGAACACGAACCTGTTGCAACCGAACGGGACCAACATGCATTTCACTTTTACGCTTCAAATTTAATTGTTAAAAGCAAAAAACATGTATTTTTATTCTGTTAAATTTAGTTACATATCCACATATCATTGACATTGGAAGATATTTGAAAAATACATTTAACAAGCGCTGTCATCTCATCAAACTCGAACATTCGAACATGCTGGCAGCGGGTTTCAGGACAGAGCTTTAAAAGCTGTCAGAGTACAGCTTTTGGGATTGAGGACTTGCTGGAGCTTTTTAAAGCAAATATTTAAAATGACGCCAACCCAAATCTTTACCGTTTTCCTTGGCAATTGCTGTTCGAGATAGCAGGTACATGCACCAGTAGCAGGCAATTAGCTTTCTGTATTGGCTAAATTTCAGTCAAGCTTAAAGCGAGTTTTTCAAAGGATACGCTGCATTGGAATTTCAAAAAAGCTCCTCTATAGAAAGTTTTTGGTGTCATCTAAGAACTGAAACTCTTACAATTTGCTTTTTTCGGAATGTCCTTTGACCAGTTGGAATTGAAAGGATCTTTACGAAAGCTATGAGCAATCTTCTGACTAAAAGCTTAAAGTACTGTTATTTATCAAGTTTTATTCAGCGATTTATTTAAATTTACAGACCAAGGACTGTTTTGTTTATGCAAAGGACGTCCATGGCCTTTTTTGCTACCTTACCTCCCTGTATTTGAATTCTAGAAAAAAAAATCTTAAACGCGAATTTCTGGACTTAACTTAAAAAATACGCATTTTCAACTTTTTATGTAGAACTAATATATATAAAAAGCACTTCGTAATTTTGATAGAAATTTAGACCTAGGAAAATTATTGGCGAAGATATAACGGTTTGAATTTTGAATTTTTGGAAAAATTCATTAGCTCCTTGCGTTTATAACGCACCGTGTCCTTCGAATATCTCTCAGGATTTGACCGAGTTAAGGCTAATTTTGCAAAAGGTACATTCGTTCTTGGGTCATAACTCGGACACATATTATGGAATCTTAAGGGGTTATATATTTTTTAACTCGTAGTTATCAAAGCTATCGATTGGTATTCAAGATTTTCAGAAAAAAAAAGATTTCAAATCGCATTAATCTAATTTTAAAAACGCATAAGTGTGAGTATTGAGAGAGTATTCATACTGGTATCCTAAGGATTTAAACTATTGTTGGCCATTTTTGCAAATTTGTAAGCTGTTTCTTTAAATGTTTCGTCAGGTTGTTTATTTGATTTAATAAAATGTCTACTTCAATCCCTAATAAGTAAGTAACTCAAGGTGTGTCTGTGTGTGTGTGTGTGTGTGTGTGTAAGTTTTCTTATTTTTCACGTACGTAGGTTTTGCCAAACTACACTAAATTACGGTAACTTACTATACTGCCTTCCTCAGTCGCCTTCCTTCGCCCTTTTTTGGCTTTTGGCAACTGTTTAAAGTGTTTTGGTATTACTGTTGGCTTAGCTAAGCCAAAAACTAACTCACACCTAACTGAATGATAAAGTTTTACTACTCCCAGAAATACACACATATATTTGTATATATGAATACCATAAGGTATTTCCCGGCTATGTTTTACCCGTTCTAGAAATTCCATTTAATACAAATGAATAAAAACTCAACTTTCGCTGAATCTTGCAAACTTGTGCCCAGTTTTTGAAAACAATTTGACTTTAATCATTGAAAATATAAAAACAATTGTGTAAAAAAGTTGATAATGGAAAAAAAGATATTAATGTTGAAAAAAATGTAGATCTTTTCCAAAGAGAATTGAATGCACATAAAAAACCTGGATGGTAATAATTGGCCTGGGTATCTTATAGTCGAAATCATTGCAGCAGTTTTTAAGGTTTGCATCTGATTTTATACCCTTGCTTGGGGTAACATAATTATGATGTAAGCTGTGTAATGATTTGTAGGGAGACGTTTTCAGTCCCATAAAGTACCGCTAAGGGACCTCTATTAACCGGGAACATCTTTACACTGGGATGCTAAGTGTTTGATTTATACCTCTAAAAATCTTGATTGAATTAAAAACAAATTTATTTATTCTTTAAATTTAACTCCTTTATGACTTCTGTGGAAGCGTATCCAATCTGGAAGGGTATCTAATCTTCGGCGTGCATAAGATAACTGCATTTCTTTTTTTTTTTACTTATTTTTTATATGTGGCATGTTGGCCACTACTTTTGCCACTACTTTTAACCGTATATGTGTGTGTGTGAGTCTGTGAAAGTGTTGTGGGTGTGTGTGTGTGTGTGTGTGTGTGAGTGCACGTGCCATGCGTTGGCAGCTAGCACAGTTAGCGGGAGCTGCTGTTGCTGCCCCTTGTTGCTGGCAGCTACTTGCAGCATGTTGGACATAGGTGTGCTTTTTTGTTTCATCTTGTTATTGCAATTGTTGTTGTTGTTGTACTTTTGTTTTGGGTTTATTTGTTTTTTTGCGGCACTACACTACACTACACCACACCACACCACACCACACCCGCCCACATTCAGTTGTAGCTGTCATTTTACACATTCACAAGTTGCCACTTTATGTAGCATAATATTACCACGTACATGTGCCACCTTGCCACCTCAACTTTTTTACGAGTTAGCCCTGAGTGGATGCCGCTACATGTGCTGACTGTATGTGCGTGTGCGTGTGTGTGTGTGTGTGTGTGTGTGGTGCGTGAGTGTACGTGTGTGTGTGCAAAGTAATTCAATAATTACGCTCTTGACATCATATTCGAATTACTTTTTTGTCGCCTGTCCACATATGTGTGTGTGTGTGTGTGCGAGTGTGTGTGTGAGTGTGAGTGTGCTTTGACAAGTGGTTTGCGAATTGTGGGTGTGAAAAAGTTACACGTCGCTTTACAATTAACCAACTTTGCCACGCCCACTCGCACGTGACATTGCTGAGCAGAAGAAACAGAAGCGTTTTGTCCCGACCCCCACATTTGGACACAATTCAATTTCCCTTTCCGACAGTTTAACACTAAAAAATAACATCTGAAGTTTAAAGAAATACGGAAGAAACACACACAGGTCAAAGGAAAAAAATATATAGTAATGTAATGCTAATCTCTAGCACTGTGTAATGAAGTATTACCGATAAACCTATGTCCGTCTGTCCATCCATCTGTATAAAGATGCGGATCGGAGAGACTGTGAGACTAGACCTAGACCTCAAATTAGGAATATATGTTGTTGAATGTCCCATTCAGATCAACTTTATTTAATTTGATCGCTAACCTATTCCCTTTTGCGAATATCGATACATATCGATTTTCGATGGCAATAAAAGCCTTAATTTAACAGGCAGAGTATTTCCATCAATATTGAATAAGAAACCCGGTCAAGATACATGAACAATATTCAACCCGCCAAGTATCCAGTCAGGTTTTACTTTTCAGGATAACATTGTCTAAAATGTACAAGTATTTATATATACGAGTATATTTGTCAAAAATAAAAAAAAAAACCGTTTTTTTCTAAGCAATTTTTTTTTTATCTTTAGAAATGATTTCTAAATATTTTTTTTCGAATGGGTCTTGTTGCCGTTAAACGATCGGTGACTGAGTAACGCTAGTTTCCTTTTGATTTAAACCATGGTAGCTTATCTATGACTTAAGCCAGCCTCGTAAAATTAAATGGACTTACGACTTAGGTTTTTCTTTTTTTTCTTTTTTTTTTTTTAATATTTTTTCGCACGATATTTGATATTTGAGAGCTGCATATGCTATATGTATGTGTATATTTGTATTTGTTATTGCAATCCCTTATTGCTGTTCTCATGCTCCGCTTTTCTTTTGCCATTTTGCTATTTAATTCAATTTGAAAGGGACGAGCTGGAAAATCCGCATTTACGATGCGGTCATAAATACGACCAACAAATTTTCAATTACTTGTTTGGGATAATATTTTCGGAAAATGCAATTTGTCCAACTAACTTTATTCATTCATTTTGAGCTGAAGTTGGCGCAAAAACACAAACGAACACACAAACACACACATACAAGCATACATGCACACACACAAACATACACACACACACACACACACATACACACACACACACACACATACACGAGCATGTAAATACCCTGACACTTGTTCTAAGCAAACATCAGCAATGAATGCGCTTTCATGTCCCATTTTCATATATGTGTGTGTGTGTTATGTGTGTGTGTTTCTGTGTGTGTGTGTGTGTGTGTGTGTGAGGATGCGCGTGTTTGCTTGTGTTTGTAGTTTCGTTTAAAAAAAAAAAAAGAAAACAAACATTTTGCAAAACGAACTGAACGCACAACGTGTCGAACAATGGACTTTCAACTAACAATTTGCTGCCAGACTGTCAATTACCCTGTTCTCAAAATGGGATCACCAAAAAAGATGATGTAACGCATTGAATAACTGTACATCATGTAAATGCCATTATTTGAGCTGTGCATTCAATTTAATTGTAGTCTTATCATTAATTGGCAAACCGTTTAAAGTTCCTTTCAAATTACATTTGTTCTCAATATTAGATGTTAACTTCAAAATTACATAATTCAACTCAGCTGTGTGTGGGTGTGTGTGGGTTATCCTTATAGAGGATGTAACAAACACTAACGCACACACACACACACATACCTACATATATAACGAGATAATGGCGACGGAGGTTGTTTGTCCCTCTTTAAGCTATCCGTGTGTGTGTGTGTGTGTGTGTGTGTCTTCACGTGCGTGGGTGGTGTGGGGGTGGTGGGGTGGTGCGATGTGGCATGGTGGTACTGAGTGGTTCGCGTGCGGTGTGGCGCGCTAACCTGCGTTGCTGTTGTCCCCCATCCCCATCATCCACATCCACATCCACATCCACATCGTGAGTTTTCCCTTTGACGCTTTGCACGTGTATTTCCCCTGGTTGAAATTGTAAAAGTTTTGTCGCATTTGTTTGGTTTTTTTTTCCTCCTCTTTTTTGGTTTTTTTATTGTTTTTTTTTTTTTTGTTTGTTTTGTTGTTGCCGCCGACCTTTGGGCGCTGCCTTCGGTGCCGTCGCGTCTAATTTCGGTTTTAAATACATGGTCAGAGCTGATGTCGCTGGCAAAAGTTGCAGATTGCACTTCTTTTTGGCCATTTGCTGGCTTCTGGGCCGGTCCCCGCTAAATGCTTTGAATAATAAATGCAATTTTGCACTTGAGCAAGTGGCATGCCACTTACATATATAGCTAGTTGTGCTACAAAACTATCGATGGCAGCATCGATTAAACAAAGGTGTTTTACATTTGTCTCAGGATACAGATCAGATCATACTTAAGACTATTAACGCCAAAAACAATAATTTGAATCACTATTTCAAAATATTTATGTGGATAATTTATAATAAAAGCCAAAATTAAAATTCGAAATGCTGCACAAATAGTATTTATCCAGTTATTAAAGATTGTGATTTAAAAAAATTGTGGATTTATTCATAGAAGGAATATAAAATATATATTAAAACTAAGAACAGTTTGACACAATTTCGCTTACAGGCTACAAAAGTCTGGAAAATAAAAGTTTAACTATATAAAAAAAAAAAAAATTCAAAGAAAGAATAGATATGTTGGGCACAAGCCGAACATAAGATACACTTGCAACATCTTCAATAGAATTATTGATTTGGAAACCGAGCTAAAGTTTCTATGGAAGCTATAAGAAATGGCTGCCCGATGTTGATTTGACAAAATCAAAAAACACCCTCTGAAAAAACAAAGGAAAAGCTCAGAAAAGAGTTGAAAATCTAGAGAAAGTGCAGAGAAGATAGATGGAATATACATCATAGGAATATAGATCGGGAAGGAATAGATGGGGTAGGGGATTCACAAATCGATCTACTTTCTATTGGCAGCCTCTGGCTCTTCGGGCGCATCGCTCCCGGCACCCGAGTAGATGTAGTTGTCCCGTCCCGAAATGCCCGTACCGCCAGCATCACCCAACCATGGATACACATTGGGGCACTCGCGGCACGTCTCCATGTAGCGAGTGTCTGTCAGATTCTGTTCGGGTATCTTGAAGGAGAGGGCACACGTTTGCCAAATGTTGCACGGTTTTGGCGCCACAGCAATATTCTTGTCACATTTCCACGACTCGATCTGGTTAACATCGCGCAGTTCCTTGGGATCGGTCATATATTGCAACATCTGGGTGACGGTCAGTATGTAGACGTCGGGTCTGCAAAAAAAAAACATATAATTAGTTTCTCGTAAATACATTTTAGTTAAGATATCATATTGGAGTTCCCCTTTTGAAGTTGGGAACTTAGGAGTTGCAAGATTGTAGCTAAGATAATGTTTATTATTATTAAGTTGGGGGTGTGTGCACTACGACCTAATAGATCTTTTGTGCCCCCTTCTGGGCTTTAAGCTCCACCATCAACCCAAGCTCCTGCACAAATGCTAGAATCTTTATTGGGTTGAGGGCTACTCTGTCATTGGTTTTCATGACATGCGTCCTTAGGATGCTACACCTTTTTCTCGATAAGGCGACACACACTGCTAGGATGTGCATTCGGGATTCCTCCTCACATTCACAGAGCCTACAGAGTCCGCTAATAATTATACCTATCTGGGCTAGGTGATTTACTTATTCTCTGCCTAGCTCTGCTGTCTCTGCCTAGCTCCGCTGTCTCCTCTGTCTTACTTCGTTTCTAGGTTCCTTCCGTATTGTGTGTCTTCCAATTCCACAATAAGGTTCAGGTCCTATTAGGGGTCTCTCTGCCCCCAAGATAATGTTTAACTTATGTGCTCATTTTTGTCGCATGAGATATTTAATTTTTAATAAAAACGTTGTTTGCTTTTGTCTACTGTTACCCTAGTTACAAATTAAACGTAATTGTATTACGTATCCATACACACACGCACACACACAACTTATGCACGATGGCCACTCCCAGGTGTCTGACATACAGAAACTGAAAATAACACAACAATTGCGTTAACACACACAGCGAATAACGAGTTGATGGAAAAGAAAAAAAAATAAAAAAAAAACGAAAAAAAACTTAAGGTATTCTTTCTTTTGGTCTCTCCCCTTTCGGTCTGTTTTCCTCTTTCTCCCTCCTTTACTGAATCCGGTCCTTTTGTTTAACGCACCCACCTTCGCCGTAGAGTGAAGTAGTCCCAGAACCGTTTCATCATTCTGCCGCACGCATTTTCAGGCACGCCTGGCAATGGGGGGCTTCTGCCACCAATTCCTGATCCAGCAGCTGCCGCTGCTCCCTGCCCTACCTTCCCCACCTTCCCACGTACAGCTGTGAGTGCCGACACTAGCTCAATGTTGAAAGTCATTCACACTAATTAAAAACTTCGTAAAATTGTGCAAGAAATAGTTTTGCAGCTGCTGGTATTCAGTTTAGCCCTGCCCCAGTCCCAGACCCAACTTGCCACCTTCCCACCCCCCCCACACACATACGTACATAAATCGGAGTATGTTAGAGTCGGTATGGTCCAAGTCCGATCATAATGTTGGTGAGCTGTAAACGACAAACTTCTATCATTGTTCAGCAACATGCAGATGCGATATATTGAGTGAGGCAGTTACTGCAAAAAAGTGTTCGACTCATGTTACATGCAACGAGTGCAATGTTCGGGTTGGGGTTGGGGTTGGTCTTTCCGCCCCCCCCTTTAGTTTTCCGAAATTATTCCAGTTGTAACTTTAATTCACATCGAATACGTTACCAACTTTTGTTTCAGTTTGTTTTCACTGCAAACTGTTAAGTGAATACCTAGAAAAACCGATTAGTTAAGGTGTCTGAACCTTACATACATATGTATATTGTTAGCCTAAGGTTGCTGCAACTGCAACATGTTGCATAATGGCTTAGCAGGCAGTATATCAACCTGTTCCAATTTGACAATAGGATAAATTCAATGGAAAGCCGTACAAATAATTCCTTTATTATTTTTTTTTTCGAGTTATATATATATATAAGTTATTGTGAACCGATTTGAACGGCTTCGACATATGCTACAAGTGGATGCATATACATATATCGACTTGGCTGGTGATGATGGACCATAATTGGTTCTAATGGGAGATATCAATGATAAGGAGACCCAGCTGAATCGATTCTTCTTCTTTTCCGTCACTTCTGCAGAATGACCTATGACCAAACTGACCAAATTTGGAATATATTTATTTATAATGAGAGTGATGTGTCTATTTTCACCAGGATTGTTTCCTGCCCCAGTCTGCCACCAGCTGATAGCGGAACGTGGTGTGGCTGTGTGTGGCATGTGAAGCTCAATAAAGTTTGCAATTATGTGGGGCATGTATTTTGATTTCATTAAAAATGTTTATGGAAAATAATGCTGATATTAGACGAGAGTTTTGATGTTGTAAGCTTGTTCCATGTGCCATGTGGGGGGTTGTTGAGTGCTTCAGCGTCGGTTCAGCTCATGCATCATTTTCATCATCCAACTCAATGCCAGATGCCAGACTGAATCCGAGCTGCGATGCTGACAAAGTACGATGTTATCAGCACATAACTTCATTATGGAAGTTTAATGCCCTTCTTCATGGCCCACCATGCCCATACATACACACATACATACATATGTACATACATACTGTTGGCACTTTGATGCCGCATCCCACTCCCCCTCCCCCCCTGTTTGCCCATTACAAAACATCAACTAACCATAGCCGCCACTCATCCTCCAGCCAGCCAGCCAGCCAGCCAGCTTGTGCCGTGTAACAGTGTGTCTCTGTTAGCTGGCACTCATGTTGTTTTTGTGCGTTTTAACATGGCTTTTAGTTAGCCACGGCCCAGCGCCTTGCCCCGCCTTGTCCCCGCCTTCTCCCCCTCCCCGTCCTGGCTGGATATTGTCTTCTTAGCCTTCCGTCGCGCTGTAGTCCCTGAGCCCTGGTGCTGCTCCGAGCCGCTGCCGCTGCCTGGTGCCAGCGCAGATATTTTTCAAAATGAAAGTTTAACGAAATTAAACTTTTCTCATTAAAACGTGCGATTTTTTTTCTTCTTCTTCTCTGCTGCTGCTGCTGAAGCTTTTTCATTTCTTTTTTTTTTTTTGCTGTTGTTTTTTTTTCTTTTTTTTTTTTTTTTTTTTGCTGTTGCTACTGCTGACCACAGAGTCGCCATTGTTGGAGGAGGGCATTGGCTGAGATTTGGGTTTGGGGGGGGGGATACAGTGGAGAGTTGTGCATATGGTTGAGTGACTGCCAGAGCTTTTAGATTGGCGCGCAGCAGCCGCATCAACCTGTTCCTGAGCCGAGCCAGACACACGCGACCAGTGGCCGTGTCGGCAACCATGTGCCCTCCATTGGGCGCCATGGACTATCAGCATATGCCGCTTGTTCAAGCAATTTTTATGGCAATTGCCAATTTGGTTTTTGTTGTTGTTGTTGTTGTTGTTGCTGCTGTTGGTGCTGGTGCTGGTGCTGCTTTTGCGTTTTTCTTCTACTGTTTTGCTTTTCTCGATTTTTACCAACATTGTTTTTTTTTTTTTTTTTTTTTTTTAGTTTCTTCCTTTAATTGAATATAAAACTTGCCAGCGGCAATCGGAAGCGCACTGCAGGAAACGCCAGCTGCTCATGTGTGTGTTTGTGTGTGTGTGTGTGTGTGTGTATTTGTGTGTGTGCCTACCAAAGTTGGCTTTCAATTAAGAAAACAGCAAAAACAGCCGAGCAATACATTTATGAAAAATGAAGAGCCTCGTGCGTAGATAACAATATGGGGCACGACGCTACTCAGAGATACATATCTGTGAATGTATCCGTGTGTCCAGGAATAGAAGGACTACATTTTTGATTTCTTAGCTAACAGAATCGAAAAATCTATATCTATAAAGATTTGCATCTTTTTCGAGCTGTGTATATCGTTTTTTAAAGCCCCGTCACATTTCAAAACTATACTTACAATTCGAGAGCCCAGTCCAGGAACTTGTGTAGACCATTTTCGAGGGGCTTCGTCTGGAACCAGTTGGTGTGGAAGGGCATCATATAGGGCGCCTTATTCTGCTCATAGTAGCGGGAGAAGTCTTCCTGCAGCCATTCGAACACTTCGTTCTCATCCAAATTGTGGAGCACACATTGATCCATATAGGGGCAGTGACCGCCCTCGAAGCCCTCAACATAGTGAGTATTCAGTGGCACCTCCCAAACACCCGGGAATGTTCGGGACGGACACGTGCCGCTCTTGCATTCATGCGAGATCTTAAAGTCCAGGGTATATGGCCAAACGGGCACTGGAACTGGTGGCACGGTTATCGAGCTATCGTAAATGTATCCAAAGTCCTCCAGCACCTGTTCAATTCAAAATAAATGTCCAAAAGAAATATAAATTATTCTCATTTAATAACATAATTTATTTATAATTTTAATTTTATTTATATTTAATTTAATTCAAATTTTTTATTTTTGTATTTTTGGTGTCGACTGATTTTAGTTGACAATAAATAAATAAATAAAAATAATTCTTAACATCGTTTAAGGAAATCGAAATCAAACTTGTTCATCTGATCACATCAGTCCTAAATCCAAATCGGAAAATTAAAAAAAAATTTTATTTTAAGTTAAGCTTAATCCAGAAAATAGCGGAAATAGCGGAAGATGTGGGTTTTTGTGAATTTTGGGGGAAAAAAGTGTTTTGGAGCAGTTTCCTAGTATTCTTCCTTTGTAGCCTTTGCTCTTGAATAACTTAAGATACAAGCTATTGAGAATATTGGAGATGAAAGTGGGCGTGGCTAAAAAAATTTATTTGGAGATTCCTAGTATTCTTCCTTACAAGGTTGCTAACTATAGCTGTAAAATTCTTGGACCGAGTTCCTGGGGGCGGTGGATGTGCTCGGAAAATGTATATGGATATTTGAGGGTATCAGCTAGTTACCTTCAAAGTTTGGCAGCTCTATTTAAAAGGGACCGGAGGTGGGCGTGTCATGTGCCTACTAACCAAATTTAGGTAACTGTAGCCTTCAAATTGTGGGAGCTATGCGGCCTCTTCGATATACGATTATTGATTTTAGAGCCAAACTCCAAACCAGTATATGTTAAAAATCTTATGTCTATATCTCTAAGGGTGTCCAAAAAAGTTGCTTTCATACAGATGAACAGTCGGACGGACATTGCACAAAACCGGAGTATTAAAATGAAAATGAGAGATCCACATAGGGTTACACATTGCACATCTCCATCTTGATGTTGATTCTAATATGAAACTGTTATTGATCATAAACGATACAAATTAAAGAGGGATGAACAGTTTTTTAATAAATTGCTAAAAATGTTATGACCAAGAATACTTTTACTTCTTTGCAAACTTTGGTGTCGACTGAAAATAATATATTATTCGCAATCGCAATTTTCTACCAACGAATTTTCGAATAGATGTTTAAACCATATATACATATATATATATATATATATATGTGTGTGTGTGTGTAAATATGTTTGGTAATTTGTGCACTCACCTTGTATTGAGTATTGCGTCCTGGCTTGAGGAAGGGAGCACGCATTCCAACCACATCGTTGACGGACACATTCGAAAAGTGGCGCAGAATTTCACGCATGCCAATCATTTCCCCCACCCATTCCTCGTAGCCCTTGTCCTGGAGTCCCAGCTGCTGTGAGATGCTCTCGGTTGCAATTTCGTGACCGGCGTAGCCGAGATGTTGAATCTGTTGATAGTTGCTGCAAAAGAAAAAAATAATTTAAAAAAAAAAAACATGAGTAAACAAGAATGTGGCAGTTAATTGATGTTGAGGCACAACACAATCAAATCAAATGGGGGCCCATAAAAAGGCAATTTAATAATAATTGTTCAAAGGTTAAATGAGTTAAAAGATGTCTGCAAAGAATGCAGGTAATGTGTAGGTTTTTCCCTTTTTTCGCATTTTATTCTCACAAGCCAAAATTGAATTCTCTTAAAGTGAGTTTAAAGACAAAAGCAAGTCGAAACTTGAGAGCAAACTGAATGTGGCTGTCGGCACAGGTTTATCAGTTTAAACATTGAAGCTCAACCCAAGTCCAAATCCAGCCCTGAAGTTATTGGTCTAAAGCTGTGAAAATTGTTATGCATATATGTTTTAGCATTAATTATAATGAATGTGTGTGTTTGCATATCTGAATTTATCGTCCTTTAATGAAGTCTTCTTTGTGCCTCTCTCTTTAACTTGTACACATCAAATGGTCAAACCTATCCGACAGCGTAATACTCTAATAATCGAATTGTGGCCAAGGCAATTGTTGGCTTATTCCTTGCCAGGTTTTCAGATAAATTTGTAAAGGATTTATCGATTTTTTTAAATTGTGCCTGCGAATTAAATTTGTATCAGTTGCCCAGGATATTTGCTGTCTATCGATTATCGACTTATCGATTTTTTGGATTTGAATTTGTATCAGTTGTCCAGGGTATTTGCTTGTCGACTCAAGAAATTCATGCATTTTGTTTCACAATGTTAATAAAAATGCTCACACCTGATAAAGAATACACATCAAAAAATGAATACATACGTAATAAAAAAGAGAAAGTTCGCACACACGTGGCCAGTTGCCACACAAAGGTTGCCAGTTATTTTGTTGAACTTGTAAGCCAACTAACGATTGTGGCCAGTCCACACTTTAGCTTTTGCCAATTAGAAGGAAATTTACAAGTGCAGAACAGAAACAGAAACAGAAACAGAAACTGAAACACCTTAGCGACTGCCAAAAGTCAGAAACACACCGAATGCGAAATTACTCTAACAGCAAAGTTAAAATATATATTTGATATTTGATACGGTTTGCAAAAGTACTGCAAACAGTAGATGATTTTTTCCCTATTCTTACAAAGCAGTTCGTGCCACCTACTCATCCTATTCACCTCATTTCCCTCACCCACAACTCACACACTTTGAGGACTCTTGATCTTAGTGCTGCTGCTGTTGCTGCTGCAAGTTGCGACTTCTGCTGCAAGTTGCGTTGAATTCAATGCACGCTCCTTTTACAAAGGGCATATCGTGTGGCAACATGAAGAGTTTCCAGTTTGGCCCCCCACGAAAAGTATTCAGTAGCGTGAAATGCGGCAGCTATGCGACATGTGGATGCAACAAACATAATTGCTCATATGAAATACATACACATGCGTAAAATAAATTTCTTAACTCTCGACTGATGCAAATAGTTTTTTGGCTAAAATAAAATACAATGGCAAGTAAAAAAGAATTTCAATGAAATTATGAATGTTGTTCTTTTTATTATATTTTATTTATTTTTTTATTTTTTTGTCAAACAAAAAGCGAAAAACGCATTTAACATTTAACTGTGAATGCATCTCGCAAAACATTTGCTGTGTATTTATTAAGCATTTCACTGAGATGGGTGTGTGTGCGAGTGTGCGTGTGTGTGTGCGAGTGTGTGTGTGTGCGCTTTACTTTTCGGCAAACAAACTGCACAAATATTTCGCAATGAAATTACGCCCTAAAGTCAAAGTTTTGGGTTGCTGCTGCTCACAAACGAAAATAAAAATAACAAAAAGAAAAAAATAAAAATAAAAATAAAAAACAAAAAAATGCAACACAAAAAATAAAAAAACAAAAAACAAAAATGAAAGCAAAGTAAAAAATAATGAATGCGATGCTGACGCACTTTGGCCTAGAGAATGACGTACGAAAGGAGGTGACACGCCCACTCACACACACACAACCTCTAACACTCACACACTCACACACTCACACACACACACACACATATGCACTTGCACTAACTACTATCTGACATCGTCAAAAAGTTCATGCAAAAATGTGGAAATGTGAAAACTTGTTGAAAAGTACAGGCAGAGGCACATTCGCAGGGGGCACACACTTCAGCTCTTGAAGAGGGGGTAGAAGAGGGTAAAAGATTGCATGTGTGTGTATATGTGTGTGTGTGTATGTGTTTGGTAGATTTATTGCATGACATTTCAATTGTTAGACAAACAGCTGGACGAGAACTGGAGAACTGGACTCTAACTACGGCCAGAAGAAGCTGAAGCTGCAGTTGTTGCCAAGCCTGAAAGACGCTGAGAAAAACAATAGCAAACATACTACAACAGTCTGCCACAGCACGAGCTATTCCCTTTTCCTTGTGGGCGTGGCATGCAGCAACACAGCACAGACAGTTGGTAGGTGAGAGTGCCAAAGCTGGGTCACAAAATGTCACCAGCAATTAACACTGCGAGCGAAGCAAACATGCTGCAAAAGATGCTCAAAATAACTGAAAGAGGCTGGATACACTTACACTCCCACACACACAAACCACACACACACACGCACACACACACACACGCACACTCACACGCACACATACGCTGACATTTGATGAATTTCCTTTTGGCCTTGGTCGCGAGTGTCAAGAGACAAATGCTGTTTGCCCTGGCCTCGGCTCCGGCCCCTCCCACCGCCCCCTTTTTGTGCCTTTGCCCATTGTTTATGACAACACTCATACGTCACGTTGCACCGGACAAATACCCAACGAGCCATGCCCATTTGTGCCTGTGTGTGTGTGTGTGTGTGTGCGTCATGAGTTCTTATGGCCCAAACCCAGTTGCCACAACTTTTGGTTTTTTTGTTTTTTTTGCATTTTTCAAATATTTTTTATTGTATTTCTTCTTAAATATGGCAAATGTATTTGTCTTTAAAAGCCCATACTAAAGCAGGTATACACACACATACACACACACACACATTCTTATGTGTGTGGGTGTGTTTGGAAACTTGGACTCGGCTCTGCTAACAAGTTCGATTTGCATTTAAAAAGGGAGAAACACATGTAATCTCAACGATTAGAAATTGTTAGCAGACCACTCACACACACACACACACACACACACACACACACACACACACATATAGATAAACACTCGTTTGAGAATCTGTGAATTCACATACATATAGTGAATAAATGAATAACGCATGTGGGCCAAGTAATACTTTTCCAACAGCTGTTTGAGGGCCAAGTGAAAAGTCCTACGAGTCTTATCTATCCAAAAAGCAGTTGTTATTTAAGTAACGGTATCAATTGAAAAAATCAGATAAAACTTAATTCAAATCAGCCAAAAACAAAATAGGAATGCAAAAGAAAAGCTAAATCTGGCATCGATACGGATTATAATATATATATATTTGTGGCTTTGGGCTCTTGTTTTTTTTTCTGGTTTTATGATTTCATAAATAAGCAATTTCATCATTTTGTTTTTATTTAAATTTTTTGTTTTGTTTTGTTTGATGTTTTCTTTTTGTGTTTTTATTTGTTTTTCTTCAAAATATTTTTGAAGAAGCCAATTGTGTTTCAAATGAAAGCACAACAAATCCTTGATCTACAGTTGCCGAAGCAAATATATATTTAAACAAATGAAAAATAATTATTTTATGCAGTACACATTCAAATTTATATAAATTTATATATTTAAACACAAGAAAAATAATTATTTTATGCACTAAACATTCAAAACTAATAATAACGATTTTGAAACTTACTTGGGGAGCTTTTAGAATTCTAAAAAACAATTGCCTGTTTTTTTTTACATATTTATGTATATCAGAGGAATTCCAGACATAACCGGAAGTCCTTTTTCTTCCAGACATAACCGGAAGTAATTTTTTTATTTTTATTTTAAGCACTTTTCACTTTGACAACTTTATCGAAAACCCTCGTCGACTAAATCCTTTACTCTTCGGACACCTGCTTTTATGTTTTAGCCTTCTGCTATCTCTCTCTCTCTCTCTCTCTTTGTCTCTTTCTCTCTCTGTCTCTCTGTGTACAATTTGCATATTTTTCTTCAATTTGTTCCTGACAGTTGCCAGTTTACTGGAGTTTATTCGGCCTGCTGCTAAAATGCACCCAATGACCGCATGCAGCAATTTCTTTTAATGTGATTTTAAAAGCCAAATCTACAGATTCCCTTTGCCCCTCGCCATCCTGTTATTGTTATTATTATTATTATTCTTATTGTTGTTGTTACTGTTGTTACAATTTCTGCTGCAGTTTATCCAAGATTCAAAATTCTCACTAACTAAACATCGTCCGTTCGTCCACCTCTCTGTCCGTCCGCCCGTCCTTTCGTCCTTTCGTCCCGGGCTCAACGCATCGCTGCTATTGAAAAGTGCACACATTTTTCGTTGAAATGAGCTTTTGTTTTTATTATGCCTTGCACCAAAAACTAACTTAATTTGCATGCAGCATATTGTGCGTAAAACTGTGTGTGCCCATGTGTGTCTCTGTGTGTGTGTGCCTGTGTGTGTGTCTCTGTGTGTGTCTCTGTGTGTGCCTGTATATCTGCGTGTGTTTGTGACATGACTGTACCTAACGAGCTTGCCTCAGCTTGCAGCTTGCAGCTTGAAGAAGAAGCATGCAGCAGGCATAACCAAAATATCAAAATTCGACAAAAAAAAAACCAAAAAAAAAAGAAGAAAAACCACCCACAAAAGCCAGCAGCTGCCGAAGTCTCGTTTTCAATAAAGCTCTTTGATAGAGCCGCACATTAAAATAGAAAATGTGGAAAGGGGGAAGACTGAAAGAATGCAGCAAAGCAAAACAAGCAGAAAACAAATAAAAAAAAAAAACAAGGGAGCGGGAAAAGCTAAAGCAAACAAAAAAAAAAACAAAAAAAAAGAAAATAAGGAAATGCGAACGGCTGTTCACATGGAAAAATTATGGCAATCTTGTTGGCATCCGCTTGGCTTACAACGCATCAGCTGCTCGGCCATGATCATCCTTGTAATCAACAACAGTTAAGCAATTACAACAACAACAACAACAACAACAACAACAACAACAACTACAGGTGGGCGTAGAGTGTAAGCTCGAGTTGTTGTTGCACTTGTGCTTAGCTGGGTGCACTAGTGATTACAAGAACGACCAATAAAAGAGATGAACTAAAAACAGAAGGCAAACGCACACACACCCACACACACACATGCACCCACACACACACACACATGCACCCACACACACACACATACACATGTGCACGGTTGAGAGCTCACTTGGTAAAAAAAACAAGGTACAGTGCCAAGTGCCTAGGATTGTCGAGAGCTGGTGCTGCTGCTGCTGCTGCCGGGCAAGTAATTCTGGGGTATGCATAGCTAGACATGTATAAAAGAAACCCATAAAAATCCAAATGCAAATCTAAGCAATGATCGACCGACAAATACTCTATAAAAACGAAAAACAAAATTAATCTAGCCAGTGTCTGAGGTATACAAAGATTTCGCTAGAGCTATCACAGAATAGCGAAAACCCAAGTTGGATGAAACTAGGCCAATATAGCGACATTCCCACACATCCAAACACACACACACACACACACACTCACACACACACACGCACACATGTTGATGGAATCAGGCACCTGCAAGAGCTGTTAAAGTGTCGTTGTGTTCTTGTCATAGTCATTGTCAACGTTGTCGTTATCTTTATTTTACATCAACGACATTGTCATCGTCCCCATCATCCCCATCTTCCCCATCATCCCCATCATTCCCATCATCCCCATTATCATCATCAGAGCATCGTCGGCTGCAGACCAAGCCGGAGCAGATTTGGTCAGGCCAATACGGGGCAAGCTAGGCCAGGCCAAGCCTCATCATCATTGTCGACAACAGCTATTGCAACAACAGCAAAAGCAGCAACAACAATTACTGTGCCACCAACAACAACATCAATGCCTTCATCAACAATTTGCAGCAAGAAAAGCACGAAAACGGCCAAAACAGGCAGCAGATGAAAACTCAAAACACAAAAACACTTTGCCACACACACACACACACAGACACATACACACGCACACACATCGACCACACACATTTATAGAGCAGCGCTCGAAATGTCAGAGTTTGGATATTAATGTTACGGATATTTTCCAGCACACTTTTAGTGTTAGCCAAGGAAAATGTGTCGAAACCCTAAAATTGCACTAAAATGTATTCGACTTTAATTGGACTATGAAGCATTTGCCGAGTTGCTGCATATGAAGATAGTTGCTGCATGTTGCAGGTTGGAAGTGTGTAGACTGCCGGTCATAGTCTTACCATAATCCATAAGGATGAGGTTTTTTTTAGAAAATAATTTATTACACTTTTTCAAATAATTACAGTACTTCAGAAGCGATATTTTTTAATCGAAAATTTGATTTTATACTCCGATTAAAAATGGTTAAAAGTTGTATGATGAATGTGCAAAAAAGTATGCAACAGGCAGTCGGAAGCATCTCAGGCGCCCCAAGGTCAAGATTCGAATGGAAACAGATAATAACAAATAAGAATGCTGTAGTCGAGTTAGCTCGACTACGATATGCCATTAACCCAGTTTTTAAATTGTTATATAATTATAGTTATATTGGCAAATTTTACATTAAATTAAAATGTAGAAACTGTTCTTAATTGATTTAAAATATTCAACACTTAAACTTATTTATTTTTATCAAGCTCACTGGTTTTAATAAGTCGACTAATGACCACTGTGAACCCAAATTATGGTGAACGATTTATGTTGTGTATACGCAATGTGAGCCGCTCAAGAAATTCACGAAAGGAAGTTGCGCGGGCAAACGAGAGGAGAGATAGAGTGAAAGAGACAACTACAGATTGAGTACAGTTAAAGAAAAGCGTTTAAGCAAATTAAGCAAAAAAATATGCATAATTGCCAATGAAAAGTTATGCAACAGCGGCATTTACTCAACTTGTGGATGCAGCTAGGCTGCTTTTCCAGCAACTTCGTATCAGCTGCCACTTGATGGAAAGTTTTGAGTTGCAACGTGTGGCGACCGCTGCTCTTTTTATTTACTGTTACTTGAATAAGAACTTCTCGTGGACATTGGTGTGGATGGTATGGTATGGTATGGTATGGTATGGTATGGGTACGTCACAGTTTCAAAAGTTGTTCGGGTCATTTAAAAAGTTGAAAGCTAAAACTGGCGCCAGACCAAGCATCAAGGATGGCAACGTGCCTGTCGCTGACATTTTGCGCGGTGGCTCCTAGAAATGGCAGTCTGCCCAGCAGCTGGATGAAGTCAAGGTACTGTCGGGGCATAAAATCGAAAGTTGTGCTTTGCACAGTGACACAAAAGTAAACAACTTATTTTGCTGATAGCAGCTGAATATGAAATCAATATTGACACTTTTAAAGAAATGAAAAATTTAAAAATTAAAAAAAAATACAAAATGAATAAATATTTCCTATTCAAATATAATAATAATAATCAATGAGTGATAAAGGTAAATGTTCTTACGCAAAACGACTAGAAATACATAACACTTTCAATTGCGCCTTAAAGCTGACAATTTAATTGTATATCGATAATTATCGATTTAATTAATTTAATTATATATCGATAATTTTCAATAGATTATTTATCGAAGTACACTTAAGCATTGTCAAACACTGTTTGCGTTTTAAAGTTTTTTCTTGTTTATGCAGTCACACACTGTGCTACAACAAGTAGTACAACAACTGGTAGGGGTGGGTAGATGTGGTTTGAGGGAATGGATGGGGGCTTCTCTTTGCCCCCTTCCCCCAGGCTTGTGGATTCAGAGTCTTTGATGCTATTGCACTGGTTAGGCTAGCCGCTGGCAAGTCGCTGCTGAGCGATATTAACATCAAGCGTTAGGGATGTGGATACAAAAAAATTAACTTTTGTTAAAAAGCCGCTGCGTGTGTGTGTGTGTGTGTGTTTGTGTGTGTGTGTGTGTAGGTAATAGCCACAAAAAAGTTTTAAGCAACGGCAGCAGGCGCGAGTGTTGTGCCCGCAGCTACTTATGACAGGCTGGGACGGGGACGGGGACGGGGCGGTCAGCCAAAGTGGTTTAGGCCATGTTGCGAATGACTTGGATATTAAACAGATTTTGGTTACGGTCACGTTGCCAGCCGCTTTCAAATGTTGCTTGTGCACTGCAAGCGTTATGGAAATTTTAAATGTCAAGGTGTTGATTACACGTGCCAAAGTTCACTGCACACAACAGCCCCAATCCAGTTCAGTCTCGTAAGTTTAAGTTAAGTTAAGTTTAGTTAAGTCAAGTTTACTTTAGTTTTAGTTTACTTTATTTGTCTGGTCCTTGTTCAATTGCCTGCAGCTCTTGTTGCGTACTTTATGGATTCTAAGGTTAAGCGGTGTTGGGCAGCTAATGAAACATAAAGTGAAAGGTAAAACAACAATACACACACACACGCACACACGCGCACACACACACACACACAAAAACACACACATAAGAACAAGTATTACAAATGACATTCAATCTGAACTGTGGCCTGTATTTAACAATACAACTTGTGTGTGTGTGTGTGAGTTTGTTGTGGCCTTCAACATGCAACAAACAACAGCTAATTGTTGTGCCACAAATGAGCCAACCAATAGCTCAGGTCCAATCGGTTAATCGAGTGTAAGATATGTGGAAATTCACTTAAGCAATTTGCATCGCTTGTGTCTCTTTTCTATTCATGGGGCAGCGACCACGCCCTGAAACAGGGCGTCGATTGCAGCTGGCAAAAAGTTTTGCACGCTACTCAATTTCAATTTGGCGAAACGGCGAAACGGAAGCGAATCGGTTGCGAAACGGTTGCGAAACGGTTATGTGCAAGCGCTTAAAGAAGTCAGTCGCTCATGTTGCAGCAGCAATTGTCTGTCTGCCGAGCACCCGCTGGCACCCGCTCTTTGGCCACAATACACCCCCACCACCACCCCCACCGTCTTGCAACTCCACTCACATCCGCTGCAGTCCAGCTGAGCGAACTTGCCTCAAGATTTGCGGTTTGCTGCCAGTTTTTAGTATATTGTTAACAAGTAAAATGAAAACGTAAATGTTTGAAAATAAGATTTTGCCCGAGAGTCGCTTTTGTTTAGACTTGTTCCGGGGTTGTTCCTACAGTTTTGTGGGTGTGTGTGCGTGTGTGTGTGTGTGTGAGTCTGTGTGTGTTACAGTGTGTGCACTGAGGTGTTGCCTAGTTTGTGGCTTGTTAGTTAGTTAAAAGTTTTTGCCTGCAATTAAATTGCTGCGCAAAAAGTTTGCTTCAACATTGTTCTTAATTTTTTCTTTGGCTTTTGCAGTTTGCCAAAGCCAAATACGAATGAACAAAATTGTCTCCATCTGCGCTGCATTTATGTGACCATGTGTGTGTGTGTGAGTGTGTGTACTGTGTCTGTCTTTAAGTCGCAGCCACACACAGTCGCAAAGTGTACAAGTCCTGTGGCAATTGCCTGATTGTTTCTAATCCGCAGCAGCATCGAATAGCAAGAAAGTTCGTTATCAGTGACATTTTGGTGTACAAATAGCAAATAACTCGCAGTTTTCTGTTTTCAGTTTACTATTTTCAGTTTTCTATTTTCAGTTTGCTATTTTCAGTTTTTAGTTTTTCCCGTTTTCAGTATGCAATTGTGAACAACCGGCCAGCTCTCTCAGCCAACAGTTGGCAATTTGCAGTTGCCATTGAGTTCGTGCCGGCAATGGTAAGTAAATTGCATATTCTACGCAGGAAAAAAAAAACAAAAAAAAAAAACGAATTAACTTAATCCCCATTCAGTTGACTGCTTATGGGGTAAAGTGCTGATTGAGACTGGATTTAAGGCAACTGCACTCTTGGCATAAACTCAACTTCTTGAAACTGCTGGCCAAATTAACAGCGGCATATACATATACATATATAGATATATATATATTTATGTACATTGTTGGCATTTTAATTATCTGACAACATAATTTTATAAGAGCAGCAAATTGAGGCTGTCATTGTTGCAATCAGTGAAAACTAATTGCCTCAATGACCGCAAACGAATACAATAAAAAAAAACGTTGCATACTTTGCGGCGCTGCAAGTTTCAAATGGCAAAGCTGGCAATTGGAAAGCTGGCAAGTGGAAAGTGGAAAGCTGGAAACTCTGCATGCTAAATCAAAATCATCAACATCATAACCGAAGGCAGCGAAGGCAAAAAATCTTAACAAAATAAGATGAAGAGTTGCGAAGCGCATTAAATCATTTCCGCACTAAAGAGCTCGGCAGTTGTGACTGCGACTGTTGCAGCATCACCACTATTTATGTGCTGTTGCTGCTTCGCAAAAAAAAAAATGAAATCGAAAAAAAATACATATATATATATATATATATATGTGTGTGTGGAAAAAAACCAGGCAACCGAAAAAAGTGGAATGAATGAATGGTAGTGTCTCTTTTTCTTGCTCAGGCAAAAGCATTAAAATGCTTTGCCCGAAAAAAAGCAAGAGTACATTTATAAATAGTATATACAAATATACATATATATATATATATATATATATGTATGTATATATATATGCACATTAGCTTACTCATGTGTGTGTGCATGTGTAACATATTCAGGCAATTACCGCCATTCAGCACATTTCAATTCAACTTCAAAATTGCCGCCATCTTTGCCTCCTTGCCTCCTTGCCTCGTCTTTGCATGCTGCATATTTCTTTGCCGCGCCGCTGGTCCTTTTCTTCTTCTTCTTCTTCTTCTTCTTCATTTACTACTTCTAGAAAAAAGCTTTTAAACTTCACTCAAGATTTTTGCTGTTCACGCTCGGTTCGCAAATTTTTTGACTGTTGCCGCTTACTTAGTTTTCCAACGTGAGTTGCACAGTGGTCAAAATTCAGACAATTTTTCGATTGACCGATTAACGATAACGATAGTCGATTAACCATCAAGTGTCAGAGACCACATTCAATCCGTATATTTCACTCACTACGATAATTTCTGTAGCGCTAAATTATTATTATTTTGTTATTTCGGAGAATCCCAAAAAAAAAACTGAAGTTTTCTACAAGCTGATGCCACAATCATGTATAGCTTTAAAATTGGTGAAAATCTGCCAATAATAAAATAAATATATAATATATATAAAAAATATATAAAATATAAATAAAATAATTTTGAAATTGATTTCAATTGGAAATAAATATTCCTCTGTTTGCAAGTCAAAAGAAATGAATAAGTGAATAAGTAAAAAATTCTCGAATTCATTCGTTGCCATTTCGACTGCAAATGTGTTAAAAATTTACTCAATTGAAGTTTTTTCATATTTATTTCAATTTATTTAATATTTTCAATGCTTATTAAAAGCAATTTGTATTGAATTTCTTGAATATAACACAGATTTTTAAATACGAATTTTTTGCTGTCTGTCAACGTTTTATTCATTCAATTCATTCATAATTGAGTTTATTTCATTAGAATCTAATTTAATTTGGCAAACAAATTTCGACAACAAATTGCGCTTATTGACCCAGTGTTGCACGTCAGTTTTGGTCGATGTGCGCTGTTGTGTCTTTATCTGCAACTGCCGCTTTATATTCCACAGCAACTGCATCTGCATCTGCAGCTTCTTCCTCTGCTTCTGCTCCTTGTTGGGACTCTACTTTGTTGTGTGCTCTGAGCTGATGTGCGTGTGTGTCTGTGTGTGTGTGTGTGTGTTTGTGTGTGTTTTTAGTGTGCGCTGCTCGTGTATGTGTGTGTGTGTGTGTGTGTGTGTCTGGTGTGCGCTTTGTGAAGTGCCGTTTTTATAAGTCTGTCAAAATGTAGTTCATATATTTTCGCGAAAATTCGTTTTGCAGTTGACATAACTTTGTCAGCCCCAATTTATCAACAACAATTAGTAGAGCAGAGACCGACGACTGACTGACTGACTGACAGACTCACAGACTGACTGACTCACAGACTGACTGACTGACTGACTGACGTATGGCAAGTGGTA
The DNA here is from genome assembly GCA_035042185.1 of Drosophila kambysellisi. Taxonomy (NCBI): domain Eukaryota; kingdom Metazoa; phylum Arthropoda; class Insecta; order Diptera; family Drosophilidae; genus Drosophila; species Drosophila kambysellisi. The sequence continues at coordinate 437,455 of JAWNLS010001080.1, forward strand.
GCTTTTTTTTGGGGCGTGGCAAGTATGTGACAAGTATTTTGCACAACGCTGCACAAAACTTTGCCCGTCTGTGCGGCAAATGGATGACTTGACTTGCAACGAATTGCTTTGCCAATGAAGACATTGCAACAGCAGCAACAGCGGCAGCAAGGCGTATGCATCATATTGCCAAAAGTAATTAATATGATTTAGTCAAATTTAGTTTAAGGCCAACTTTCAAACCAGCTTATTAAATTGCTAGCTGCGTGACTGATAAAGAGCTCCTTCAAAATAATTAATACGTATGTATATAAAAGACATATGTGCATATATATATATATATATATATTTAGTAAATCTAGTATATAGTTTATAGTAGTTACCTGTATTCGTGCGATAAGAAGAAGGTGCCACGAATTTTGCAGCCATTGGGATTTTGGCGCTTGCCATTGAAGATCTTCTGATAATGATCGTAATTATTCAAATTGACGGCGCCATCAAAAGTCAACATTATAATTTGAGGTATCTGAAAAATAGGGTAAGTTGGTAAACTGTTTGTAAAAGTCACAAATCTCTCTATATTTGTATATATGTATGTATGTATGTATGTGTGTAGTATTAAATGTCAATTGGCAAGGTACCAACAGCAAAGAGCTCTTAATTATATGATATGCACATTTGCTGTTTGCTGGGTGTTTGTGGGTGTCTGCGTGTGTGTGTGTGTGTGTGTGTGTGTGTGTGTGTGTGTGTGCGGTGTGTACCCAATTAGTGAAGCCCCAACCTCAAAATTTGCGAAGCATCCACTGACATTGGAAATGCAGCAGCAGCAGCAGCAACTCTTATTAAAAGGTGTTTCCCTGCGGCGTTTATTTTGCCTGCTTGCGTTGCGCCTTGCTGAGTTTTTACTTGCGGCATGTTGCTCAACGACCGCCACTTGCCACTTACAACTTAAGCATTAAGCATAATTAGTGGGTATGCTGTTAACCAGGTTGCTAAAATGCAGATTCATCCCGATAGAGCTGCGCAAAGCCAAAACTGAGCCACTATCAATATAGCAGCAGCAGCAGCAATAGCAAAAGTAGTGGCTGTGGCTGTGGCAGTGGCACAGTGGCAGTGGCACAGTGGCACTGCCAACAACCGTTTCAACAACAGCAATAAGTTTAACGAGTGGTAAAGCAGAGCAATTCCATTACAAAAATTACCACCCCGTAATGCATTGAATTCCCAAACGGGCGACGGTTCTGTGTGGCGTCTCCAAAAGCAGCTTGCAACACTTTAAGTGCAATTCCATAATCAAAGACCGCTGCAATTGCGAACCGAAAAGAAATGACGCACCATAAAAACAAGCAGCGCCCAACACATAATTTTTCAGCTTATCGCACTTTGAACACCCTTCAAAAATGATATGATTAAATTATTTTCATTATTGATTTTCGATAAGTATCGATTATCAAAAACGAATATTCATCTTTTGATATTTTTAATATTTTTTAATTATTATTATTATTTAATAGTAGTAGTATCTATTCTTTAAAGTGTTTGTTCACGAATGCACACCAAATAATGCAATGAAACCAAGAATTTCTAGATTGTATCTTAAGTACGACATTATTATTATGTATGTATATCGATATCGATTAACGATATCGATAAAAAATGAAGGTTTACAAACTGCATCCTAAAGTCAGAGGTTTCAGCCGAGGGCAGGTTGTAAAAATGAAATGAAAATCGAATGCGATCAGCATAAAGCAGCGTTGAATGGCAATTGCTGTCGAGGTGGCAGCCGAAATGCATTTCGACAGAGCTGCACATAAAGAGGAGTGGCACGGCCGATGGGTGACGGGCGACGGGAGTCGGTCGTCGGTCGTCGGGGTCGGGCGGCACTTAACTCTCATTGTGCAACACATAAAAAGAATTAATGTTCAAATGCAATATGAATGTTGGCCGACTAACGCAAGCCTCAACCAATAGTCGACAATTGACCGTATCTATCTATCTATCCAGCTATCAGCTATCCAGCTATCCATCTATACCACTATCCATCTATCTATCTATCTATCTACCAACTTTGCGTTTCCTTTCTGCCACACTACATCATGCAGCTTGAGCTGGTAAAATTATGCAGAGGCGTGAAACACTCGAAAACATCGAACGTTGGTCAGCTTAAGTGCGGCTTAGATAACTGATGGTGCTGATGATGATGATGCTGATGATGATGATGATGATGACGATGCTGCTGCCTGCTGCAAGCATTGAAATTTGCGCATCGATTTGACACCGCTTCCTTTCACAGTCTTTTTTTTCCTTTGCCTTTCGCCTGCCTCCCTTTCGAAGGGAATATTTCGAAAGGCGGTGCCGCAAAAATGGGGCAACATTCAACAGCATTTGCGGGTTTTCTTCAACTTTTCAGTGAATTAATAACAGCATCAAATTATTATTGCAAAGAAAGAGTCATGAGACACCAAAATATATAGTTATAGTCGCCAATTCATATAATGATCTTTGCATAGTTGAACTATATAATTTAACAGGCTGCGACGAGCAAATAAATAAAAAATTAATCAAAAATGAAAATGTGTGTTTCAAAGTCATTTTCCATTTTTGAGTGATTTTCTATTTGGTTCATGGAAAATTGTTGATTTATTTAGGTCATGCAAACAATTTTAGAGTTCAGTATTTTTAATGGGTTGGCGATTCAAAAGCTGCAAGGATTCGGCTGCAGTTGCCTTTGCTTGCAATCAACTTTATGGCACTTCCCACCCCATCCCACCCCATCCCACTCACTGCATCTCGATTTATCCCCTATTGTCTCAGCCCCTTTGGAACTGTGTGCGTAGATAATTTGTGCTTAATGTGACTCAAGTTTGCACTTCAGTCTTCAGTCTTCAGTCTTTGAGCAAATATGGCACAGTTGACAGTTGACAGTTGACAAGCACCTTTGGCTGGAAAGACAGAAAGAAGTTCACCCGACGAACTCGTTCAGCAAACTAGAAAATGGATGATAGATGGGCTCTTGATGCAGTTCCAGGCAGCAACTGGGTTGCCTGGCAATTCTTTTTGAGGGGGGGGGGGGGGGGGGATGTTTGTGATGCGAATTTGCATGGCTTAGTTGCTCAATCGCGGCGACAATTGAGCGGCTCATTGATTGAGTGATTGCAGTTGCGCATAAATGCAGTACCCTTAAGATGAAATCCTTCCCCAACCCCCACCCTTCTGGGGAAGCTCTATGATAAGTTTTTGTTGACACTCAGCGCCTTCTTCATAGCTTTCTTTATCTTTTACTTTGCGAGAGCTTAACTCAAATTGGATTCGCATTCAAATTGTGCAAAGCGTTTTTATTTAACGACACCTCGCAATTGCTTGGATTGATTTGGCGGCTTCTTGGTTACGCACAGTGTGAAGTGTATGGAGCCATTTACGGGGTATGTGCTAGTCGAGTCGATTGCTGCTGACCAATAAAACTTGAACTTATAGTTTCTATGCGAGTGCACTTTGGTTGCGGAAATTGACCGCGCTGCGCAAATGATTATCGACGATTATCGGAAAATGCGATTGGAAAGCGATGCGAATGGCCTAGAAGAGTTTTGGGCCAAAATGTGCACACACAAATTATCCGCTTGTTTGCGGTTAATTGAGATGATATTAATTATAACTATACCCACACATGCAAAGAAGTACAAACAGGCTGTCTGAAATTGAAATCGTTTTGTTTTGGGTCGATGGGAGCAGAGTGTTGGGGGGTTTGGCGGGTTTGGAGGGTTGACGGGTTGGCGGGTTGGTGGGTTGACGGGTTGAGTGGTTAAGAGGGGGTGGGGTAAACACATGTAAGCGCTAATAACACTTAAATAAGCACCATCGCCGCACAGACCCTTAAACAAAGGCGACAAGAGGCGCAGGAGGGGAAAGGGGTGCCACAGCAGGGGGCAATTCAGACAATGCGACATACCGACATACACACAGACACACACACTCGCACACACACTCGCACATATATTTCAATTTGGAAATTAAGTGGCTCACTTGCGATTTGTTTGTGTTTGTGTAAGTGTTGTGTATTTGCGTTTTGCGTTCATGTTGAAAATCGGCCGAGTTGTCGACGCCTCTGTCGAGGCTGACGTCGCTGCCGCTGACGCTGTCGCCGTCGCCGTCGCCACATAAACTTCCGTTGCTTTCTGCTCGTATTTAACTTTTGTTACCCTTTGCCACTTGTGGTCCGCTCTCATTTGTCATGCAACTTGCAATAAGTCACTGACTTTCTACAAATTACTTAACAGTCGTTCTTGCAACTTTTGCATAAAGTGTTGCCTCGTAATTCAGATACAAATTTAAATTGAAAAAAAAAATAAAAAATGAAATTGAATGTTGTGATATTTTTTTGTGATAATGTTGTTTAAAAGAAGGGATTTATATTACAAGTGAATGAGTATTTAATGTCACAAAGAAAAGAGACAAGTGCAAAAAGGTTTCCTATCGAGAAGGGATATAGGAAAATGAGTCGAACGTAGGAAAAGCATAATTGTGCAGAGCTTCAGATAAATGAGGATTTAAAGGTCCAAACTTCAATTTCTATATATGGTTAGATTAAAGTGTGTTGAAGTGTTTGTTTAGCTTTCCGGAATCATACGCTTGTGTGTTGTGTAGTTTTTGTTGTTGTTGTCTGGCATTGCTATTATCGTGCATGCGAAACCACAACTAATGTGCACTTCAAACTGTCTGTCAATTGACAGTCCGCACAGAACACACACAATCACGCTGGGACACTAAATCAAATACACATGCACACAACAATCACACACACTCACACACACACACACACACACACACACACACACCATAGTGCTAATATTATTTTTCGTCCTGCCCAAAACTGTCGAGAGAGCGTTGAATTTTAAAGTGCGAAAGGAATATAATTGGAATAGCTCTGAGTATCCAAATATACATATGTATGTATATATAATGGGACATATTGATATGTGTTTTGTACATACATATACACATAATAATCGCATCAATTTGATATTCAAATAATTATGCATTATCTCTATTTATATTGTTGACTTTTGTACTGGCTATTTGGGTATCTCTGTATTTTTGTGCACACGTGTTTTGGGCCGGGCTATCAATCTTTTTGGGTTTATTCTCATATTTTGTGGAATTTTTGGCGTATCTGAGTTATTTGTTTTCTCAACACTTTTCACTTCATTTCCATATTTATCTTCACATCAATCAGTTTATTTATTCACTTAAGTGTATTTGCTTCATTTCGTCTCACGATTTGAGTTTAGATAAATTAATCTGATTAAGTGCAATTAACGGCACATCTATCTCAAAACTTAATATACATCATAATTTTTATTATTGTTTTTATTTAGATATAAACAATAATACAAAATATGTGGTCACTTTTAGGATTTTTCTTTACCGGACCTGTACAGAGAATATGTACATTGAACTGTCTACGCAGATTTATCTGCTTAATTAATTGCCTTTTTTTTACTAGCTATCAAATGATAATTGTTGTTATTTTTATGCAATTTTTTGTATGTTTTTTTCAGTTATGCATCTATTAAAATATTTATTTACATTTTACGCATACGCAATGCTGGTGTTTGTAGTTTTTTTTTGCAAAAACTTTGCTTTCACGTAATTTTACGAGCTACTTTGAGTTTTTATACCCTGAACCCATTCAAAATGGGTAAAAAGGGTATAATGGTTTTGTGCAAATGTATGTAACAGGCAGAAGGAAGCATCTCCGACCCCGTAAAGTATATATATTCTTAATCAGGATCAACAGCCGAGTCGATATAGCGCTGTCCGTCTGTCCGTCAGTATGAACACGCAGATTTCAAAGACTATAAGAGCTAGAGAAATTTAAATTTGAAATATAGGTTCTCGTATACCAGGCGCAGATCAAGATTGCTTTATTTTATCGATAACTGCCTCAGTTTATCGATTATCGATACATTTAGTTTTCCGATAGCAATAAATTCCACAATTTAAAAGGTAGACGCTTCTAATTTAAACACGATATGCATATGCGTATTGTTGATCAATTGCCCAAATTTCATCAAGATCGGATAAGAAGCACTCATTATATTTTCATATTGATCTCATTTCTATCAGCAGCCGCAAGCATTTTCTGTATACATATAAATAGGCGAGCGCATGTGTGAGAAAGAGATGTCATGATAATCGACGCTAGCGTCAATATATTTGTGTGTATTCTGCATAGCCCCGATAAGTACTGCTTCGTGTCCGTATGTATATATATGTATGTATATGCTTGTGAGCAAAAATACTCTGTAAGAAATGCACTTGCACAGCTGAACATTTGAGTGCAAATCATTGTAAAGGGAAATTTGCCAATAAAACTAAAATATATTTAACAACTGGGTTAAGGGTATATCGTAGTCGAGCCAACTCGACTACAGCATCTTATTTGTTTTTGCTGCTGTTTTGTTTGAGCTCATAACTCTTGGCCAAATAAACAGAACGAAGTTATTAAACAGGATATTCGAATCAACAGGAACAGCAGCAATGACTACAACCTCAATAGCAACAACATTAATAACAAAAGTGAACAAAAAAAAAAAAAAAACAAAAACAAAAAGAAGAACAACAACAACTGAAACTATGACAACAATATGCAACGAATGGCACAACAAATGGCAAAGACAACAGTACAATTTCCTTATGCAAAGTAGCGATAACAGCAGCAGCAGCAGCAGCAGCCGAATGCATATACACAGATTTATGGCCAGAGCAATACCCAAACTCAAAACGAGGCCGAAGCCAAACTTAAACAATACACAGACAAAAACACACACATATACACACATATACCCCCCCTATATTGTCACCACCCCTCCACACACCCCCTTCCCGGGCGCAGCTGGGATAGTCCTGTGCTGCTGCTGCTGCTGCTGTGTCGTAAAAATAAAAGCTGTCAATTCACTCCAAAATTTATCGCTTTGCAAATTAACACTTAAAGGACAGCAAAGAAAAAAAAAAAAAACAAAAAAAAAAAAAAATTATAGTTATATAATAGAAGAAGAATGAGTTAAGTGCTGGCTGGTTAGATGGAAATGGGTTTTGGACTCACCTTTTCAGCCTCCAGTTCGCCAGGCACCTGGGTGCCATCCTTGGAGCAGAAGCAGTAGGGCAGCTGGCACTCCTCGGTGTTGCAGCGCTGAGCAGTGTCGGCTGGCGCATCCGTTGCCGGGGCAGGTGCTGCAAAGACGTTGCACGTAAATGAAAATGTTTGTGTGTGTGTGTGTGTGTGGCAAGCAAGACTCAACTGGGCTTGTTGCGCAAATTAGCTAAGAAATTATTTAAAATCGATTTGGATATGCGAACAAAATTGAACTCTGCCACAATGAGAGACATACATAGAGACAGGGAGACAGAAACAAAGACAGAGAGAGAGAGAGAGAGAGAGAGAGATACAGAGAGAGAAGGAAAGCATGTCGAAAGTTAAAAGTCAACAAAATAACACAATACAATACAAATATCAATAAGGCAGCAGGTAGCCAGCCAAACAACGTACAAAATGTGCAAGAAACAAGTTAAAAGAAAGTTAACAACGAGCCAGGTAGAAAGAGCCAAATTCAAATAGCCAAAGGTTATATCCTAGCTAACCCAACCTGCCTTGTTACCAAACAGCACAACTCTGCAGAAAGCACACACAAACACACAAACCAAACCCAAAAAAAAAAAAAATAAAAAAATAAAAAACGAAACCGTTCGGGGCATCATTTTGGCACTGCTATTTGCATATGTGGGTGTTGGGCATAACAGCTATGTGTGTGTGTGTGTGAGTGGGGGTGTGTGTGTGAGTGGGGGTGTGTGCGTTTGTGTGCTTGGCAAAAACTCAATGGAATTCAATTGGCATTTCTTTTGTTGTTGTTCTGTGATCGAGTAAACAAATTCACTTAAAGTCCACAAAACAGAAGGTCGCCCACGTGCTTAGAGACGAAAACCCGGATTCAAATTCAATGGGTAGCTGCCCGGCCACAAATATAAAATGCATTCGCTGCGCCTTGTTGCGTTCAATCACTAGTTGCACCCAAATCAAAACATCCTTTAGGCCGACTCGACGCGGATTGGCCATAAGTCAACAAGCCGCAAAAACCATAATTTTGTGCAGCACAACTAAATGAACGGCAGTCATTGGAAGAAAATCAGCACTGCTCTCCCCCCTCCCACTTTCACTCTGGCTGCCACGCAGATTACTTTGGGTGGCAACTCGCAACACGCACAAGGAACAAGTGCAACTTGCTGTCACTAAGCTGTCGGCTGTGCATTTTCAATAGCAAGGACATTCAGCAAAGCTGTTGTGCATTCCTGTCAACTGAAATGAGACAAGCGAACTCTAGTTGAAAACGACCAACTAGTCTGTATACCCTGTAATAAAAAGATGTCTGCAAGAAATGCAAAAAAAACCATATCAACTCCTGAGTTGTGGAAATATGTCAAATATTTTGTGCCATGGAAACTGGGCAAAAATAGATAGTGGAAGGAAGCATGCTCCGACCCCGTAAGATATATATATATATATATATATTCTTGATCAGTTTCAACAGCCGAGTCCATAAAGTAATTTTTAGTGTGTCCCGCTTGAACAGATTCTTTAAATTTGAAGTATAAAATCTCAAATATCCCGCTCAGAACATGTTTTTGTTAATTTTTTCGATATCTGCACACGTTTCACGAATATCGATAAGTATCTATTTTCGATATCAATAAAAGCGACAATTCGAATGGCACATGTCAACCGAGATTGGATAAGAAACGCTTAAGTTGTGTAAAATATTATTATTATACTTATATTTTATTATTATACTTATAAATTTTATAATACACAATCCAGAGATTTTTAATCGATATAAAAGATAGCAATTTTAAAAGTTGCTTAAGAAAATATCTTAAATATTTTTTTTTTACGTGACTTATTTTGATAGTTTTCTTGAGTGTCTACAATTCATATATTTTTGCTATTTTCTGCTACAAAATCAGTGACGAGATTTTATTTTATTTCCATCCAGCTAAGCCATAATCTAAAGTGTTCATCTGAAGAGCTAAAGAATTGTAAAAACTAATGATACAAAATGGGGGGAAATTGCGGAAATGGCTGCTGGGTAACTTGCTAAATTAAAAATGATTATTTAATGTTTTTTGTGCTCCATCTCCAGCTGTCCAGCTATGTGTGTGTGTGTGTGTGCGTGTGTGTGTGTGCGTGTGTGAGATTGAACGAGTAAGATGTCCCTAGAAGTTGCCATTTAAGTTGGTCGTCAACTTCCGTTTCCGTATGGCTGGTTCCATTGACAACATCATCAATCAATTTAAAGTGGACTTATGCCGCTTGACATTGCCAAATGCAAAACAAACTAATGATTTCAAGCACTTCTTCGTCCCAACGAATTTGACAGAAGCGCTGCCCCAGCAGCTTAAGCACAACCCTAGCCCCAACTGCCCCAATCGAATCGAATCGAATAGGGATGGGTTGGGTTGGGTTGAGCAGATCCCGCTTCCAGTTAAATCTCGTATTATTTGGCTGTGTCACGACGAGTATTTGTGGAGTATTTCAGTTATTCAGTTGAATGAACGCGACAAACAAACAAAAAAAAAAAATCGATTTAATTACATTATTTGGGTGCTGTGCAACCGAAGCCAATTAAATAATCGCTAGCTGCATAAAAAGCTGATTCTGTAACTGACAAAAAATCAAAAGCTGCAACAACAACAAACAACAACAACATGCGAATGCAAACAGGATAAAAATCGCACTGGGCAAAGGATAATGGATAATGGACAACGGACAGGCTGCTTCTGGGTTTGATGCGAGTCGAAGGTTTTTTTTTGCCCAGAGTAACAGTAACTGTAACTGTCAACTGCAACAGCAACATCCAATAAAGTAACAAGAAGAAGAAATACAATTGTGGCAAAAACAGGCACAGCAACAAAATAATAAACACAATATATGCCCATAAATATTAATGAGTTAAATGTGAGGCCTTAAATATTGATGGGGTTGTGTGTGTGCGCAATTTAAATACACACAAACACACACACATATACACACACACACACACACACGAAGACACGTACAAGGCAAGTTGCATCCGGCTGCGCCTTGAAGTATGCAATGCGTCTCTTGCGTACAAATTGTCATTTTTGGTTGCTGCCACCGTCCGTCCACAATAGATCTGATCAGATCTGCCACAAAGTGGAAAATCTATAGAAAACTAATACAAATGTGTGGCTATCAATGCTGGAAAATATGCATTTGTGGTCACATCATAAATAACAGCAATGCCCAAAATGAAATGCTTGGCATTTAATTTAACCGGCCATCGGTCAGGGGCAGCACTGTGTGGCATGCAAATGTATAATGGGGACAGACGGCTAGCGGCAAGCGGCAAGCGGCAAGCGGCACTCAACGGCAGACTGTGCAATCAACATAAATTCATAAGCCAAATAACCAAATGTGCCATCCCCAAAACGCCTCTCAAAAACTAAATGCATACAATTTTATTATTTCAAAAAGTAACTTGCCAAATTTGCGCACTCAAGCAAAGTGAATATGCATTTGTGTGTGTGACTGTTTATGTGTGTGTGTGTGTGTGTGTGTGTGTGTGTGGACTTGTGTACAGATATTGAATAAAATGTAATAAACACTTTTAGTAACTTTGTCTTATGCATTTCGCACTGCCAGCGACAGTCTCGACAACAGCAGAGCAGAGCAGAGCAGAGCAAAGCTGAGCGGAGAGTGGAGAGTGGAGAGCGGAGAGTTGAGCAGAAGTTGCATACGTTGCGTATACGTAATGCGGACAGTTTGGAGCTTATTTGTGTAACTTGCTGTTGTTGTTGTTGTTGTTGTTGTTGTTGCTGTCGCTTTTAGTGTTGTTGCTGTTGTGTAAGCAATATTGAAATGCTGTCATTGAGCGTGCTCACTGAATTATGAAATTGAAAACTATTCAGTGCAAAATTGCTTCGAATTTTACCAGCTCGTGTGAGTTCTCTACATACTAAATATATACATATATATACATATGTTTGCTTATACATATATGTATATATATATATATATGCGAATTTTTTTGTGGAATAAACAGCAGCAGTAGCAGCAGTTTGTCAGTTGCTTGGACGCGCACTGTCAATAGTTTTGGGCCAAGTTGGCAGCTAAATAAGCTAGTCAGACTGTCGCTCGACAGTCAAGTCAAATACATTTCTGGACAGTAAGTGTCTGCAGCTGGCAACATGTTGGCTAACAACTATTTTGTACGCAGATTTTATTGAATTTCCAACCCGATCACTGGCTTAAATATTCTAATTTGTCTCTGTGGCAACAACAAATCCAAATAAAACCAAATAAAATCGCATTTATATGCACATTTTATTGCATACATTGTCGAATACACTACACTACACACACACACACACACACACACACGCACACACGCACGCATACATGCGCATAATGAAAAGAAACAACTTTTTGCTTATCTTTTTCTTTTTCTGGTTTTTCTTCTTTCTTTTTTTTTTTTTTTGTGTGTTTTTTGGCACATTTGCTGTCAGAATTTAAAATTCATTTGGGTTTTCGAATGCGTCGTAAGCAATTCGTCAGCTGAGCATTTTGACAAGAAGAAGACCGGGGAACGTGCGGTGCGTTGCAAGCTTTGAGCTTAGAGCCATTGAAGTTGTTGTTGTTGTTGCTGTTGTTGTTGTTGGGGTTTGGGGCTTCGCTATTTTAGAGCTCATAATCCCTGGGCTGGCTTATGTAGCAGGCAGATGGCTTGCAAATTAAAGTGCCAGGCGATTAGAGGCAATCAGTGAGTTCTTCAGCATGCTCGCAAATCAAATCTTATATAATACTCACACACTTATGTGCATACACACCAAACATACATACATACATACATAGATATGCATATCATTACTCAGCTGAAACTGAAGCATTCCAATCTTGATTCTCTAATTGAAGTTGAACAGAGTGACAAAAGTCGAAAGGCATTCATCTTTTCTTGGATTAAATCTTGACTAAATAAAGTTGAATCATAATGAATACATTTGGAATATTTATTTTTGGTACATTCTCGATTGCATCGAGAATCTCTATCATAAAGATTAAAGATATATGAAATATTTATAATATCTATAGGTATTTCAACAGTTAATGCTTCAAGTGTTTGGTTTGTTGATGCAACAGTTTTTCAATTACTATGATTTTTTCAAATATACATAAATATATTATTATTATATATAGTTATAGATATATATTATTATTATATATAGTTATAGATATATATTATTATTATATATAGTTATAGATATATAATAAGAATATATTATGTGTTAAGTATCGTCTATGAAATATATTTTAAAAAATCAAAACTACAAGCACTTTACTAGTCCAAGTAACAAGCTCCTTTCTTATTTTTTGATAACTGTGTGCGGGTGTAAGTGTGTGTGTGTGTGTGTGCGAGTGTGTGCGTGTGTGTGTGTTTAGCAAAAAGAGAGAGAAGTAAAGAAATGGTATGCATAGAGCTTTGACCTAATCTTTGGTGCAATATTTCTGCTCGTGCCTTGCTTTACTTTGGCTGCAGCTCTGCGGCTTTGGGTGGCAGGAGGTGAATCGCTTTCTTGTGTGTGTGTGAGTGTGTGTGTGTGTCATTTATGTTATTACTTTTCTGCTTCAACATACTCTCTGACACACACACACACGCACACACACACACACGCACACACGCTGGGTCGCTGGCTTTCAGTCGCCGTCACAGTCAGAGCAGAGAGCTATTTATGTGAGACAAAATTCCAGTTGGTATTACGCAAATCCCAAATGCTTTAGCTGTCGTAGCTTTCTTCCAAACGGTTTCCTTCCGACAGCGGTGCCCAACTGCAAGACCAATGCCAGCGTCGACGCCGACGCTGACGCTGACTGCGAACGGCAACTTCGCTGCTGACTGCTGCAAAAGTGCGTGCTTGCATTTCAGCGATATATCAGTGTGTGCGTGTGTGTTTGAGTGTGTGTGTGTGTGAGTGTGTGTGTGAGTGTGTGTGTGTGTGTGTGAAATACAGTTACCCAGCAGGAATTGTGCAGAGTAGTTTAGCCTCAGAAGACTTTTTAAGTGGTGTTTTGTTTTGACTTTTTTTTTATTTTTTTTTTTTTACCTAAGTTCGTTTTGTTTGTCGAAAAAGTACTTTTACATATATACATATGTATATATATGTTTACCGCTAATGTTAGCTACTTCACTGGTCATTAGGTCATTATTTGCCGGCAAAACAATTAGCAAAAGAAAAACAGCAAAATAATTATTAAGTATTAAGTTAGTTAGTTGGTTAAACATTTAAAATGCCCAAAATTAAGAAAGCAAAATTTAATTATAATTATTTATTTTTTATTAAAATTTAAATATTTCTCCAATATCCCTGGCAGACATGAAACATTATAGGAAGCGGTAAGATTTTATTTCTAACGGTAGTCTTAACACTACCAAATTCCGACTGGGTTGCGTTTGTCGCATTTTGTGTGCGTGCCTTCAAAATTTATGATATTTTTGGCCTGAATTTTGAATAAAATTTGATTGATTTTTAAACTTTTCAAACACATAGTGAAGTTTATCGCAACTTTTGACAAGAAGATATGCTTAGATCAGCTTTTGAGAAGTGATTTGAGATACATGCAACAAAAAGTGTTTTCTGGGATCATAGCGCAAGTAATCAGCAACTCATTAAATTTGAAAATGAATTTGCTTCATATTTTGGCTATGCGTTTTCTTTCAATGTAATTTTTTACAGTGCCTACCAACATTTTCTAGTCACACACATTGCTTGAAGACATAGTCATGAAAAGCCACACATTTAAAGTGCATATAGAATGTCTGTCGCTAAACTCCAAACTGAATCATAAATGTAAGCTTCACATAGATAGACAAACACACACACACACACACACACACACACACATACACACAGACACGTGGCACTTGGTTATTCCTAAGCGGTTGCGTTCGTGCCCCATTTGAAGTGCAGTCGATTGCTTGGGACGCATCCAAAGCAGTTGGAGTTGACTGTCTGCTTGCTTGGCCAACTGCTGGGTCAACCTTTGCACTTGGCCAAGTTATCGCTGTGATTGTCGTTGCACTCTTATTGCATTCCTCTGAATTGCCATCGAGTGGGCTTCGATCTCCATTTTTCTAATTTATAACGGCATTCTACTTTTGGGCCATTAACGAATTATGCGACATTTACTAAAAATTGCTTCCCATCCGGTCGGATTCGATTATTTTCTCTTTCAATTGCACATTCTTTTAATCAGGTTATCTCTCTCTCTCTCTCTCTCTCTGTTTCTCTGTTTCTCTTTCTCTCTGGGTCTTTTGGTAAGTCTGTCACATTCAATCGTTTATCTCCAGGGCTTCGTGTGCGGCTTGTGTCTTTCTAATAGAATGCTCAACTCTATTTTGAGCTTCTAATAAATTTCCAGCTACTCTGCAGCTCAGTTTTAGCCATGTAATTTTTTGTTGGTTGCTGTTGTTGTTGTTGTTGCTGTTGTTGTTGTTGTTTTTGCTTATTGCCTGCGCGGCTCAACTCGACTCGGCTTGGTCGGACTTTGGGTCTGGTCTATAGAGTCGAACTTCGCCTTTTATTTTAGTTAACAAGTTTGCTTCTGCAAACTTGAAATCGTTTAGCAAACTGCTTGGCATTTGCCACAAAAACCTGCTCCACAATCCCCAATCCCCTATCCCCAATCCCCAATCTCCAATCCGAAATCCCCCAGCCATTGGCTCTCTTCTTTCACTTGCTCCGTCTCCATCTGGCATGCATATGTGTTTTACTTGGAGAGCACTTAAAATTTTGGTTTGCTTGATTTATGGAGCACTTTCAATTGTTTCTTCAGCTAATGCCACTCCCATGGCTATTTGCAACTACAAAAGCAACAAAAATTCCAAAAATTACATTGACACTGTACAGTGTCTGTCTGTCTCCTCCTTCTGTACAATCCCCCACCCATCTATCCCATCCCATCCATCCATCTCTTTATCTGCATCCTAGAGTCGTTTTATTAATAGTAGTTTGAGCAGTTTAGACATAACTTCATCACTTACTTGTTGGCAGTGGTCCGCACTTGGCTTCATCCTTAAATGTGCAGAACTTTTGCAAATCGTCAAAGTAGAGGCCGGAGGGGCAGCGATTCAAATAGGGGTAGCCATCGACGCACTGTGTGGAAAATAACAAATTGTGAGTGCATCAACTCAATTGAGTAATTTGACCTTTCGGTCAGTTAAATTAACCAAGATGTTAAAAAGTTTACCTGATAGAAGCGGCGACAGGTCGCAGGATCAGCATAGTTGCCATTGGCAATGTGCGAGGGGCAAGTGAACTCCTCCTTGTCCTTGCTTTGAGCTGTAAAAGTTAAGGTTCAAGTTAAAGTTAAAGTTCATCAACTTATCAACTTATCAACTTTTATAGTTATAATTAAAAATATTCGCAAATAGTTTAATTTATGCAACTTCCCAACCAAAATTCAATTGAGGTTTTCAAATAGTTATTTGAAAAGGTAGCCATAAAATCTTTCAACTGGAGAATGAGGGAAAATTATGAAATAAACTTGAACTTGGAAAACTGCGAAAATAGTTTGTAAGCCATAAACTAACATATTTTTTTTTTTTATTTATATATATATTTCCTAAATTTTGGATAATTTTCGTAATAATTGTGAGGCAACAATTTTGTCGATTGTATTCGTAATTTACTTGGACGTTGCCACGTGCAACGACTGATGTGGTAAAAATCAGTCAATTATTAAAAAAAAATAAAAAACAAATACAATTTGTTCTTTTTATGGCTTAATTTTAATGAATTAGAGCCATTAATCGAGTGTGGCTGGCTAATGGGGCAGTTGCATTAAGTTCTTAATGCAGTTGCATTGGAATGAGAGCTTAATAATTACCAAATGACACCGATAATAACAACAACAGAAATTAATTGCTTATTTTCCAATGTTTGTTGTTTTGTTTTTTTTTTTAATTACTGTTATTAGTGTTGTTTTGTTGTTTGCTAAAAACAAAATCTAAGCTTCAAAAGCCGCTTGACGTTTTGACATTTAATAAAGCCACAAGCACTAATTATAAATGCATACAATATATTTATGTATATATATGTATATACATATATTATGTATAAAGTATACATAATACAAGTCAAAATAGTTGTGAAAAGTTGGGAGAAAAAAAACCACAGATAGCTTATGTACTAAATAAATAGGAGATAAATATATAATAATCAAATGTCAAATTTGCAGTTGTTTAACCAAAGATTGCTAAAATAAAGACAACAACAATAATAATATCAAAAGTGAACACATCATTGGATTAATCGGTTGATTTGAGCCACATTTAATGAATATAAATTGGCAAACAGAATTAGATTAATGCAACAATGACAAAATAAAGGGGAAAGATTTGAAAAGAGTCGGAAAATGGAAATGGAAATTATGCTCTGGTTTTGAAGTGTTTTTGGGCACAAATTATCCCGGCAATTATTCATGGAGCTCATTCAGTTTTAATAATATTAATTAAATACACAGTGTTGGTAAATTGTGTGTAAGCCATTTTAATATAATACATTGATAACATGGCTGAAAGAGTACATATAACCAGTAATACGTATATATTTAATATATCCCTGTGTCTGCCACACTTTACCAAAATGTTCTTTGCAACTGTTGCCAGCTGCTAATAGTGTATTTGAGGGTCGGTTATGTTCTTGTTTTTTATTTCAAATCCTTTACTTTAATTTGTTTAGTTTCATAATAATTGTCAGCCAACGTTGCATCTGTCAATTCATTTACAGGGTTGCAATTAATTAAAATACACAATTTTGTACAGAGCGCCTCGAAGTATGCAACAAAAACATTCCGTTATTAAAGCCTTGCTGCGTGGCAAGTTGATGAATTTAATTAAGGCATAGGTACGATATTGTCTACAACGTAGTGTAGCTATAATTTCTTTATTATATTCATGAAATAATTATTTCTCTTAAATAATGCATATCAACAAATGAAAATTAAAATCCTTCGGGGCATAAAAATGTTAAAAATTTGTTTTATTTGAGTTTATTATTTATTCACTTATATTTAATTTAAGTTTGACATTGGCTTGCGCATTTTATTTGCCTGTTAAGGCATAACAATGTTTTTTATGCAACAAGCTGCAGCAACCGCGAATACATGCACCAACGCCAACATCGCACGCGGTGTATAAATTTTGTATGAATTTTGTGTTGAGCAAATATATGTTTTTACATATGAACAAATATTTTCGATAATAAAAGTAAATAGGTTTGTAAAAAAATTTCAAAAACATTTAACAGAGCTTGAAGATACCCTGTACCCAAGCCGTGAGCCTAACTAGAGTGTGTAAAAGGAGAAAAGAAAATTAAGAAAATAAATAAACAATTTTTACTCGATCTTTGCGATGGGTAGCCTGAAAAGTACTCAATAAAATCAAATAAATGCCCAAATATATATATATATATATAGATCTAAGATTAACTGATAAGTATCTTTTGCTACTGCTGCTGATCCGGATTTTATAGGCAAGTCAATGTTTTACAACCCTTCATTGGTTTAATCAATGTTCTCAAATACAAAACAATACAGAAGAGTTGGGAATATATATGCCCTATATGGTTGCATGCTTCATGCTGCATGCTTCTCAATTACACACTTTTGCATAGCTTCATAAAACACTTTTTTATTTAATTTTAAATAGGTGAAGCGTACACAAATCCTGTGGTCTTTAAATGACTTCTTAAATGTTTAATCAGTTTCAAAGAGCAACTTGCAATAATTATATTAATTTCAAATTTGAAATATAAATTATAGTATTTCATTGGATTCGATCAATCCCAGTTCAGCATATTCCCTGACCACCAAATATATAGGTGTTGCAAAGAGTGCTCCGGTAGATGTTGCCACTTAAGTAAAAACAAGTCCATTCCCTTCGTATATGCCCATTACAGGTGTTTGCCACTATTTTATTTGTCGTTGCCACCTGAGGCGGTGACTGTTTGTGGCAACATGAATATTGCAAATTGATGTTAAAGGCGTAAGGCCAATTATGTTGGACATTTCAACTTTCATACGGCAATTTTCAATGCGAAAAATAATAATTAAAAATAAGCCCAAAAGTGAGGCATGCAACGTTGTCGATTGACCTACAGCCACCCCAGCCAACTGCCTGCCTGTCCGCATTTTCTTTTCTGTTAAAGAAATTAAATGTGTTGGATGGAGGAAAAATAAAAATAAAAACAAATAATAAACTGAAACTGAAAACCTGGCGAGCAGCTGAAAAATCGCCCAACTTTATTTTATGCACATTGAAAACTGTTTTCCACTTGGTTTTTCTGAAGCATAAAGTACAAACATACATATATGCATGTACATATACAATTACGTATATATATATATACATATATATATATGTATTTATATATATATATTTGTTTGCCGTGTTGATGTTGGCTTTGCAGTTGTTGCTGTTTCGCGATTGTTTTATTCGCTTTATTTGCATTTTCATTTTTTCGATGCGGCTGCCTATAATTTATTTAACATTTGTGGCAATTTTCAACCAAGCTGAGCCGATCCGAGCCGATCAGAGCACCGGTTTGGGAGAGTCCTCGTAACGCAGGCCGCAAGTACCACAATATACATGTATATATGGATAAATGAAAAACTATAACTGCCACAGCCAGAAGTCGAACAGTATCTTAACAATCTGTTCAACATTGTGATAGTTCTCAATTCGGATTTGGTTTTTGCGTATTTGGGAAATATATTTTCATTTTCCATTACGCATATGTTTGTATCCATTTGCAAAGGTTGAAGAAGGGCAGCAAATTGTTCGTTAAGTCGTACTTATAGATTTCTTGATGGTGTATCTTTTGTTGTTGCTTGCCGCAAACGAAAACAGCGAAAATCACAGAGAATTTTACCGCTTTAAATATGTGTGTGTGTGTGTGTGTGTGAGTGCAAAAAATGAAAACTGAAAAGAACGAAAAGGCAATAAATTGCACAACTGATATATGAATATGAATAAGAATTGCGGACCAGCGCAATCAGCTGCTGCGAGGTCCGCTCGATAAGTTCACATGTGCGCGAAAAGTGCGGCAAACAACGGACGTTATTTTGATAAATTTTCACTTTAAGCGCTTCATTTGTAATACACGCAATACACATCCTTGCCAACTACAGAACACCTTGCCAGTGTCTCTCTCTTCCTCTCTTATTGTATCCTGAACCCATTGGAAATGGGTGGAAAGGGTATGATGGTATTCTGCCAAAATAAGTACAAGCAGAACCAAGCATTACCGATCCCCTGCGATATACAGTGTCTCGAAGCATAATTCGAGCAGTGCCCAGCAAAAAATTTAATTACCTGCCATAAACTCATTATTCAATATTTTTCAAAAATTCCAAAGACCCATGGCAGGTACATTTATTAACCACAAAAATAAATATATGACCCTAATAAACTGTGGTTTTTCCACCTGCTAGGTAGGGTTATGCAAAAAAGTACCTCTTTTTATGGTCGACGCATGTTTCGAACAGTTACATTATGGACACCTGGGTGCCATAAATCCTGGATTTTTACCTAAAGTTGAATATTTTCGGTATAAATAGACCAATCCTCAGTAGTCAGCTTAGTTTTTTCCTGCATTTTGGGTGCAACGAGCCAACAAGGACTATGAGAAAACGGACTACTATTGATCAACGGAAAATCATCCTGGAACTATTAAAAATCGGATATCCATATCGCCAAATAGCTAAAATGGTCAATCTGAGCACCTCAACTGTATTCTGAATCATTTGGAGTTTCGTCGACGAAAATCGGACAGAGGACAAGGGCGGAATGGCACCAAACCCGATTTTCACCGAGCAGGACGAGCCAAGGATCATCAAGAAAATAAGGCGAAATCTTTAGCTATCGGTTCAAAAACTGACTTAATAGGTGCAGGATGAAATAAGGAAAAAGTTCAGTATGGGAACTGTGCTCCAAGTTCTGCGCAACCATGACTTTAATGCCCGAGAACAACGGAAAAATAAATTTGTTAAAGCTAAAATACAGGGTATACGATGACGTTCGCCAAAATCCACTTGGACAAGGATTTGGAGTTCTGGAACACAGTCATATTTGAATATGAGTACAAATTCAACATTTTTTGCCAGAACGGATGGAATTATATGTGGCGACACTCCAATACTGAGCTGAGTCCCAAAAACATGAAGGCAACAGTCAAGCACTGCGGAGGAAGTGTCCTGGTATGGGCATCTATCTCGGCAGCCCGCGACGGAAATTTTGTGATTATTGGAAAAATAATGGACAAGAATGTGTACTTCGATATACTAAAGGAAAATTTACTCCAAAGTGCCGAGAAGCTAGAAACCGACGTACTTTCCGGATCTACCAGGACAACGACCCCAAGCATAAGGCCGGAATAGTACAGTCCTGGCTTAGATCGAAGTGTCCCCACATCATAATTCCACCGGCCCAGTCTCCAGATCTTAATGTTCTTGAAAATTTGTGGGCTCTGCTTGAAAATAACATCCGGAAACACAACATATCCTGTAAACAGGATTCCAAAATGATCTGCTTGAGGAGTGGAGCAGGATCAGTCCAGAAACTACCCGGAAGCTGGTATCTTCAATGAATAATAGGTTAAGGGAAGTTGTTAAGGCTAAAGGATATCACACTAAGTATTAAAATCCTTATTTAAGCTTTCATACGCCAAATATTTAACTTTTTTTAAAACTGCTCGAATTATGCTTCAATATTTATTTTGGATATGTTTTCAGTTTTTACTAATTTTAATCAATTAATTAATATTTTAATAAAAACTAAATTTCCTTTTCAAATGTGATATAACATTAAACAAATTGGCATTTAAGCATTTTGCGTTTTTTTTTTGTTTAAACTTTATAGCACTTTTAATTTTTTGCTAGGCACTGCTCGAATTATGCTTCGAGACACTGTATATATATACATATATATTTCATCAGGATCAGCGGCAGAGTCAGTTTTGCCATGTCCGACTTCAAATTTGTTGCAGCGCAGACTTTATTTCATTTTATCATAAACTGCCCTCGTTTCGTGTATATCGATATATATCGATTTCCGATTAGGGCAGAGCCTTGTAGTTGATAAACAATTTAGCTTGTGCTTTTATTGAAAATCTATTCAATTTTCATCGTGCTCGGATAAGAAACACCAAAGATATTTTCCAAAACATGTTCTCACATTGATCTCGCTACATTCAGCAAAAGCAATATTTTCTGCAGAGAGAGAAATGTTTGTGTGTTTTCTACACACATACACACACACACCGTCTCACACACACAAGCACAATTAGATAAGAATTTATGTATAATGTACAGCTGACTTGTGGGTATCTTTTAGTCGAGCTCACTCGTCTACAACATTCTTACTTGTTTTATCTTTGTATTTACCAGCGTGTGTGTGTTGTGTGTGTGTGTTTGTGTGTGTGTGTGTCACTTTCTCTCCGCGTCTTTGAGTATCTCTTTGCCTGGGGCATACCGACTGTTTGTATTTGGTAAAACGGTTTCTGCTTTTTATCCGTTGGCATTTTCAAGTAATTTTTCACGCATTTCTGTGGCTGCTTTGCGCCTCATTTTTCACAACGCGAATGTGTGTATGTGTGTGTGTGTGTGTGTGTGTGGGGGGGGGGGGGGGGTGAGGGTGTGTGTGCGTGTGTTAAGCTGCTTAAATGTTTTTGCCTCTTCCTTTTGCCACATTGTTTTTTGTTGTAGTCTTTCTTTAACTTTGTTTTTTTATTTTATTTTTTTTTTGTCTTTTATTTTGCTGTTGCATTTACAACACTTAAATTGTAAATAATTCCGATTTGGTAGCCCAGACTACAGCTGTGAGCCAGTCTCCTCCTTCTCCTCCTCCTCCTCCTCCTCCTACTCCTGCTGCTCCTCGAATGTGTAATGGCCAGAGCCACTTGCCTTTGTCAACAAATTTGCGTTTAAATGGCTCATGTGCCGACGGTTCGCTTCAGGCCGCCGTCCGTTTGTCCGTTTGTCCGTTTCTCGGAATCTCCGATTCTCAGATTCTCTGGTTGTCAGTCGGTTTGTCAGTCGTTTTGGCGGCTCATCTCGGCCTGTTTCCGTTTGCTGACGCAGCCTTTGCAATTCGTTCTAATGTATTTTTAAATTATGTTTATTTTTTCATCGCATTAAGTAGAGCACATCCCACAGCACACAGATGGATGTGGCAGCGAGAGGGAGCATGTGGCAGAAGGGAGCAGAGAGCAGAACAAATTTACAATCTGGTGATAAGTCGTCAGAGCTTCTTATAAACATGCCAACATTATTCTTAGCCATAAGCTCCATGAAAGTGATTCACCATTAAGGAAACAAGTTAATAAGATTGAAGTCATCACCAATTTGAGTTGCCTTCCAGTAGCTGCTTCACATAACTTTCAGATTTCTTACAAATTATGAAAATACTCAAGTTGTTATTTTTTGTTTTTTCGATTAAAATCCAGCATTTGAAATCCTCTTTGAAATTCTTTCTGTTGTACTCATATATATTTCCAGTTCCTGTTTATTGTTTGGTGACTTCGATTCACAAATTTTAAATATGTTCTTCGTTATTTGGTTCCTTGCATATTCATTTATGGATAAATTGCGAAAAATTGTGCTCCAAGCAATTATTGAGTTTATCGTAAGTTGTTAACTTGAACCAATTGAAAAAACCTACAAATTTGTTTTTCCCAGCTTTTTTGTGTTGTTCTGTCTAATTCTTCTGGCTTATTTAATTGCCACATTTTTAATTTTCTTCTGCATTGTTTTTTGCTTAGTTTGATTTCATTGTGCAATCGGGCGATCGGGCGGATGCTGAATTTGGGTTTTATTATCGAATAAATGCAATGCTGTGATATAAAATCGGTGTCACAATCGCCTTGCCACTTGCTGGTTACATAAATGAAGCTCTTTACCGTTGTTATGCATTGGCCCCGCTGTGCCCATTGTCAGTTGCCCCGTCCCGTCCCGTCCCGTCCCGACCCGTCCCGTCCCGCTGTTCGTGGTCCAAAATCTGTTCCGTTCATTGTCGATTTTGAGTGTCTTTTCTTGGTGTTTTCGGTGTCAGTTTTCGATTTCGAAACGGGTTCCGTTATCGAATGTAATCGAATGAAAGTGAAATCGCCAGAAGAAATTTAATATTTACCGTTAATATAAAATATATGCTAATATATGTATTTGCATTATGCACATACAAACACATGCTTTGGACCGAAAAGTGATGTGGAAATAAAGGTTTTAAGAAAAATCGAAAAAAAAACAATAGAAAATAAATAAACACGAAAAGAAAAAAAGTAATTGGGAAAAAAGCATAGCAGCTGCTGCTGAGGATGATGATGCAAGTATGGAAATCAGTTGAAGTTGACCATGAAAATGCTCAAAGCCACATTGCCGAGGCCCGAAGCCATTGCAAAAATACGCTTTTATTTGCATATTCATAAGCCAACAAATACAGCCAGTCGTTGCCGTTAATATGTGCCGCTGGCAAAATGTTAATTAAGTCAACTGGAAACCAAGCTGATGCCGAGCGAGCGAGCAGCTAAAACAGCTAAAACAGCTAAAAACAGCCGCTAATCAAGTTGGAGGTCAGCATTGGAGCACCCATATTACATAAGGATCGTCATCAGCGGTGTGGCTCACTGGATGAACAGAGCGACATAGATGGATAAGTGCATAGACAAAGAGAGAGAGAGAGAGAGAGAGTGTGAGAGATTGAGAGAGAGAAAGAGAGAGTGAGAGAGCGACAGAGAGAGAGAGATGTATCAGTGTTTAAGCCAGACACAAAGAAAAGTGAAACCGGCTGAATTTCCAGTTTTTTTTTTTTATCTTCTTTCTCTTTCTTTTTTGGTTTTTGCTTTTTTGCACCCAAAGTGTGCACTGTACGGAGGGGGGGAGGCCAAGCATTCAGGACAGCTGACCTTGCGGGCCTCTCAGGTGACAAAGTCTGAAACCAGTTGAAAAAGCCATTTATGATAAGAGCAAAAGTCAATGAAATGCCAGCAATGTTACCTAATTTGCAGTCCAACCAAAATCAAACAAGAAATACGAGTACAACCGGGCAAAATGCGCCAGGAAGACAAAGACGAAGACCCACACACACCAACACACCAACACACACACACACACACACTCACACACACACACTAGCACACTCGCACAGAGGAAGCCCAAGTCACCAACAAGAGCCAAGAGATTTCCAATTGGCAACGTCAACACTTTTTGTTTCGCACAGTAACAAAAAATTATTACAAAAAAAAAAAAAACAAAAACAAAAAACACATTAAAACTATTAACATTTAATAGCTAACACGAATGCGGAAACTAATTTTTTAAATTTCGTATATTTTTTTCTTATTATTTTTGATTTTTATTTTGTTTTTTGTTGTATGTATGTGTTTTGTGGCGTGCAGCATTTGCGACTGCAGCGTGGAGCAGCTGCGAAAGGGTGTGCAACTGTTTACTTACCATTAACGCAAGCTGCGACAAGCAGCGTTGCAACCAGATACTGCCTCAGCATCTTGAAGCTTTCACACCGAATTAAAGCGATACACTGCGTTTTTCAGTCTGCCAACACGCCAAAGCTAACAGTAACGACGAGGTAACAACGGCAACGGGGCAACGGGGCAACGAGGCAACGAGGCAACGAGACAACGAGGAGGGAGAGACGTCCGCAACGCGCAAATGCAAACCGCCAACTGAACGCAGACAGCGTCAAAGAAATTGCAAGAAGTCAACTTTTTGTTTAAGTCGTTCAACGGCTTCCGAGCCACAATTCAACGATCAACGATCAGCGTTCACTGAGCACCGCTCGAAGAGCTGAGAGCTGAGAGCTTCAAGCTACAAGCTACAAGCTTCAAGCTAACAAGCTTCCAGCTGCGAGCGGTTAGCTTAACTTATTCTCAATTCACTTTCATTTCAACTGGTTGGTTGACGATGACGCGTTACCGTCAAAGCAAAGCGGCCAAAAGAGTCGATCAGCCGGTTTCAGACTCGGCGCATGCGTGCGCATTTCAATGAGACAGAGGGCAGAGCCCTTCCCTCTCTCTCTCTCTCTCTCTCACTATCTCTCTCTCTCTCTCTCTCTCTCATCACTTTATTGGCCATTTGAGTTCTGGCATAATATGATTATTGAAATTCCTAGGGTGTGTGTAGATCCAATTGATACTTTGTCGGCACTCACGACTCTCGAGAGCTGTTCACAGTCACACTCCCTGCATGGCAATGACATGTTAATTACATATTACAGTTAAGACTGTGTTAAGACCAAGTTCTACAACTGTATTTTGTTATTGCATACCAATAACCACATGAATACTGATTGCAACCGCCAAGTTGCGTAACTCTTCTTCTTCTTATAAGTAGAGGGAGAATTCGAGTTGACAAAGTTCGGATGTGGCAAAAACACAAATGTTTTTTTTCTTTCTTTTTATTAAATTAGTGAGAAACTTTTTCAAAATTTATTAAAGTTTATTTATTTTTTGACAAAACTGAATCTGAAATTATAATGATAAAATATATTAATATTCCAAAAACAAACTTATCAAATTATTTGTATTATTATTAAAAGAAGTTATGATTGGAAGTAAGCTATTTTCTTTTTAACGCAAAATTGAATCTGAAATTATAATGAAACAATATGTATATTAATATTCCAAAATCACACGTAACAAATTATTTGTTTATTAATACTATTATTAACAGATGTTATGATTGGAAGTCAAAAATACTTTTATGGAAATTAAATAATTAACAAATATTTTTTCCTTGTATCTATTTTTGTAGATTTATTTGCCCTGCCAAGTAAAATATTATCCACAATATGATATTTATTATACATACATATATGTATGTATATTTAATTAATATATATATATGTATATCACTTCCTGTGAATTTAAATGATCCTTCTCAAGGTCTCATATATATTATCTTAAAACTAGTCAGGAAGCTAGTCAATAAATGCAGAAATTCAAATTCGATGTCTGAAACGCTTTCGATTTTCTTAGAATTGTTGCTAAAACTTGTATTTTGTTAATTTTACTTTGATTTAAATTTGACTATAAACTAAAAATCTTGTTTGAGCTTGTTTTGCGTTTTGTATATATTTAATTTTTGTGCTGGGCTTTTTCGTTTTAACTGGAAATTTACATACAAAAAAAAAAAAAACATGCAATGAAATGTCTGCAGGTTTATTCAATAACAAATACTCAATATATATATATAAGATTATATTATGTATTTGATTCGTATAAGTTGTTATTTTAGTTATTTTATAGGCATAGATCTATCTAGCTATCTAGCTGTATGTGTGTGTGTGTTTTTTATTCGATATTTGAAATTGAACAGAACTAGTCAGTTTGTGTGTTATTTATTTAAGTATTTATTGATAAGCCTCAGCGATCAACGAGCCCAAACATATTAATTTAAACTATGCGGATATCAATTTCAATCACTGGCAACAAAAGCATTGAATAATTGCATTAATGAAGGCCGAATGTGGCATCGATGTAAAAAAAAAAACAAATATTAAAATAAAAATAATAATCAATATAATGTGTTCTGTTTTCAAGTTGCAAAAACTATGCAATTACAATCAGTCAATTGGTTAAATTAAAAATCTGTTTTAAATGTGAATTCGGAAATGTTGACTTTAATTTGTGGCAATCACAACAAAATGTTTGCCACACTTCACAATCTATTTGTTAAGTTAACACAATCTCACAATGAAAATAAAGATTCATCATTTAGACCAGAGTTGCTCGTTATATCAAAATATAAGTTCGACAGTTTCGACAACTCTATGGAAAATGGGAAACTCCATGAAGTGGATATATGTATGTGTTTTTGTTGTTGTTGTCTTTATTTTGCTGTTTATATGAATATTCATTTACTTATTTGACTGTGGACACAGCCAGCACGCATATGCATATGCCCGGCACAAAAATTTTTGGGCATTTAAACCAATAAATATGTAAATTTTTCATAAATTTAATTAAATTCACCACAAAAGCGGCGTCTTCCTCAACCAACAGCATCAGCCGCAGAGACAATGCAGGGAAAGTTTATCGCCCACACTTCCAAACAAAAAAAAAAAACATGAAGAAAAAAAATAAAAAATAAATAGAAAATGCAAAAAGTGTAAAAAGAAGAGTCACTCACTCACCCAAAAAAAAAAAAAAAAAATGAATGAAAAAATGAATGGAATAGTGAACAGTTCTGGATGCTGAGAAGTTTTAAGAGATCTATGAGTTCTGTGGAAAATAAAACAAATAAATGAAAAGTTGAGAAACGTATGCAAATATTGTATATTGCAGGCGTTGGCCAGATCTCGAGGCAGGTGCCAGCTGCTTGACTGACTGATAGACTGACTGACTGACTGACTGACTGACTGACTGACTGACTGACTGACTGACTGACTGAGGGACTGACTAAGTGGGTGAATGAGGAGTAAGTGAAAAGCCGCTCGGTTGATTCAAAACTTATATAAGTTTTGACGCTGCCTTCGCTGAGGATTCGCAGCTGATGATGAATGCGGATTGTCAGCGAATTTAACGACTTGACTGACTGACAAAGGCATTTCATAGTTTTGCTTATGCGAACGCAACAGCAATAATACCAACAACAACAACAACAACAACAACATCAAGAACAATATGTATGTCGAGTCAGCAGGTCGGCCGTCTGATTGGCGTGACAGAGACGGCATTCGTGGCGGATGAGTGCACTCAAACAAAAACAGTTGAAACGACACGACAAAGGCGAGAAAAATGCAAGTGGGCGGACATGAAAATTAAAAGCAGCTGAAAGGACAACGCATGGCTGAGCCCCAAACCGAGCAACGAGCAACCAGCAACGAGGAACAAGCAACGAGGAACGAGGAACGAGTTGGGGAGCTCCAAGGAAAATGTGAATGTGAATGTGAATGAGAACGAGAATGAGGAGACAGAGAGAGAGAGAGAGAGAGAGACAGAGAGAGAGGGAATGAGTACGGAAAGCGGAAACTGTCAACTGGTAACCAGGCAGACGACGACACTCCCAACCCGCCCGAGTGGACAAGGGACCAACGGGGGCAGGTTCCTCTCGTCTCGTCTCGTCTCGTCTGTGCAGCTATTGCGAAAGCGAATGTAAATGTGAATGTAAATGTGAATGTAAATGCGAATGTGAATGTGAATGCGAATGCGAATGGAAATGTCTCCTGTTGTTGATGCCATAGTTAGCACTTTCGATGTTCGGGACATTTTCAATTAACACTTATTCAATTTTCCAACGATTTTGGCCTTTTGTCCGACCAAACAGGAGACACATCAGATTAATAAACAAGCGACAGCAAATAAAAATATGACCACGATTTATGTCAAGCAATTTTGCAGTTCTTAACTATTTATTATTGTTATTATTATTATGGAACACAATTTGAATGCAGCTTAAGTGAATTCAGAATTTGTTTTGCTGCTGGTAAATAACTTATTTGAGCATGTGCAACACGAGTTTCCTGCCACATTCATTTCGAAACGATTGTCGACAATATTTGCATAGCTTTTTGCAAGTGCTTTTATAATTTTATGATCAAATAAATAACGCATTCAGGGCACACAATTGATATTCTTGAGAGGAGTCGAGAAAAGATTCACAAGTCATGGATTCATGTTTTTATTTGGCATTTTAAATCATTGATTTATTTAGTTGTGTGTTTTCATTTTAAAAATAGAGAGAGCATTGCAGCAATTTAACAAACGTAAACAACATGAATACAAAAATATAATTATTATTTAAATATTTTTAATAAACAATAAATAAATAAATAATAATGCTTACCTAGTGATTATCTTTTTCGCATGTACATTTGGTGGATCTTAACTAATTCTTACTAATTATTTTCTTACTAAATATTTTTGGTTTGATTGAGTTTTTCTGGGTTTTCCTCAATTCATGCAACAAATGTTGGAGAATTTTGTTTTCTATCCACAGAAATCTTAAGAATCTTATAAATATTTTTGTATTTTTTAATTCATTTATAATTTTAATTTTATTTGAAATTTAATTTATTTGAAATTTTTAATTTTTGTATTTTTGGTGTCGACTGACTTTAGTTGGCAATAAATAAATACATCAATAAATGAATGTCTATGAAATAGATTATACAGAATCCCAATCACTGAGACTCGTCGACATCGCGAATTGCAATTGAAATTGGAATATGTGAAAGATACTCATTTTGCACACAAATTTGCCATTCACAACGAAATCAAATTAAATGTTGGCATTGCAATGCGCAACAAACAATATGTTTTGGTTACATCGATTTGGGTCTTGATGCTGACCAGGAATGTACATACGTATGTATATATGTATTTATGTACATATGGCTGTTAAATACATTTGCACAGCTTTATAATATACTTTTGCTCAATTTTCAATGGTTTCCGGTTTTCAAAAAACAAAAATAACACAAGAGCAGCTTAAATCGCTATGCGGATGGACTCGGATTTGAATGTTACGTGCGTAAATTCTGGAAAATCATGCTCATTAATTATGACTAATTACTAGCTGGCTAGGATGGGAAATGGGGAATGGAAAATGGGAAATGGGAAATGGTGGCTGTAGTTGTGTTCGTGGTGGTGTTGGTTGCGGTAAACTGGTGGCTGCAAAATTGAAATTGGTTTGAAAATATTTGCACGATATTCGAGTTTCAATTGAAAATTGACGCGGCAAAGGGTTGTGTCGATTTTTGGTTAGTGCCACAAATGCTGGTCGATGCGATGCTCGGCCGAGATGTGCGATTGCCTCGTCACGGCTATCAAATGCAACCATAGTGAACCAATTCACCAACTGTACAGATTGCACCTTCGCAATACGCAACAGTGACTGCAAGTTTCAAATGCTGTTTTCCTGCTTCACTCAATTACAGGCCTTTTGTGTCCAGCTAAAAGTGCAGCCCGTAACTGAAACCACGTCCGTTTCCGAATCATTCACCAAATTGTGAGCAAGTTGTTGTGTATGTGTGTGTGTGTGTGCGTGTGTGTTTGTGGGATTGTTTGCTGTTTGCTGGGTTGGCGTTTGTCCGTCCGGCAACCAGGTTATCCCGTTCCCGTTGTGAAGTGGCGGGCAACTGCCAACAATGCGTAAGGAATAAGCCATGAGCCACGCTTGATAGACAGCATGTCTTTTTCTCCTGCTCGGAATTCGGGTTCAGATTGCTGTTGCCGCTGCTGTTGCTGTTCCTGTTCCTGTTTGTGCAGATTTATGGCTGAAAAGATTGGCTGGGAAACTTCAGACAACGGACTGCTTTATTTGCACCCATTAAAAATTTGCATAAGTACACACGGCGAATTGGGAGAATTCGAACGATTTACCACTTATTGACTTGTTGAATACCCTTCAAAAAAGGATCACACTAGATTAACTTAAAATCTGGGATTAACCTTAACAATTGTATATACTTCAAATTGCGATATACATCCATTTATTGGGATTAACTCACAACAATAAGGAATTTGATGAGCTTTGTGAATATAAAGCTATTTAAAAATGTAGCAACGAATTTTTTAATATTCACAAATTAAATTGAGCACACGGAAATATTTAATATAATTTGTAACAATTACAATTAATTTTCACAATTTTTTTCCAGTTTCCACTATATGTATATTTATATATAGTTGAATATTTAAAGAATTTTGAATCGTTTCAATTTGAACTGCACTTAAATTTTGGAATTGAGTGCGATATTCATATGGCTCGCTGAACACCGGATTTATTCGCAATCATTCACTGTCCACATTATGCTGGTCACTTAAAATTAAATTCGAGAAAAAATATTCAAAATAATTTATTTAATACACATAAAAAGTTTTTCGATTTATTTTGGTGTTTTGTTCGAACTTCGTGCATGGGCCACATAATTCACTTTACCTCCCCGAACCGACCCGACCAGACCAGGCAGCCCTGCCAGCCATCGACCTGGAGACGGGAGAGACCGACGACCGGTTCGCATCAAGCCGCAGGTGCATGGAACTGATCCGGGTGTGGTGCGGGCCAGGGCGGAGGCGGGGGCGGGGGCGTATAAATTTATGTTGAGCGTGTAAATTTATGGGCCTAAATTGAGGAACGTTGCTGGAACTGGAAATGTAACAGAGGCTCTGTCCAGCAATAGTACCTTGGACAATGCCAATTATTGTCCATGCGATGTGATGCGTCTGCCGGAGCTGGCTGAGGTTGAGCCTGGAAATGGGAATGAGACTCAGGATGAGGATGAGGCTGAGGCGGAGACTGAGGCTGAGGCAGGGGCAGTGGCAGTTTCCATTGTGTTTGCTTGTCGCGCCAAAATAAATGAACGCAAAATGAAAATGGCCGCCTTACAGTTATTTATTGAATGCCACTTGACGGCCTCTCTTGACCAGGAAGCTGGAGCTGAAGCTGAACCTGGAGCTGGAGCACAAGCAGCACAAGCAGCAATATCAGAATCAGCAGTAGGAGCAGCAGCAGCGGAAGCAAATGACTTGAAGCGTTTTACACCTGAAATGATTTCATTTTCAGGACGCGGCGCGTCACTTACCAGGCGGCATTTTTGTTTGCGCAATTTCAGGAGCCGGCAGAGTGTATTAAATAAAAAGTGACAACAAATATTGTTACGCTTGGCGCTTCCAGCGTTTTTGTTGAACAACGACACACCATCCTCCACATCGTCTCTCCCCTAACCAGTCGACAGTACGCAGTGTCTTGTGTCTGGCTATATATTTTTATATATATTTTTTTTTTGCTTTTGCTGCTTGCCTCTCCCTCCATCCCTCCATCCATCCATCCCTCGCCACGCCCCGCACAGTCCGTCCCGGTTAATGCCCACAAAATTGGACAAAAATTTCATTTCATTTTGCCTGCAAATGCGACTGCTCGTCAAACTCCAGCGACACGCTCTGGAACTAATGGAACCGAAGCTTACCTTACTTGTAAGCAAATATTTGCTCCTGAAACAAAGTAAGTTGGCAGCTTTTTTGGTTTTGCACTCACCCTTGTCCCTTGGCCCGGGCTAAGCTGTTTGCGGATTCTTAAAGCAAACAACTGAGTTAGCTGCCACTACAGATCCTTATCGGCTTGGTCCTTCGGCTCCCAAAAAACCCTTTTGTGCCAGGATCAAAAACTGAGCGTCGATACAATCGAAAGTTTTACAAAGATTGACAATATAATTATGGGTACATATGGGTAATCGTTCTATCAATCCGGATACCATCTTAGAACTAAGCAAACTCATATTGAATCGGGAATTGGTGATTTTATCTGAAACGAAAACTTGTTTAACTTCAATGGCAACCTGATTGGATAGTGGCAAATTTAAGGAATCCCCTTCGGTCCCTTAAACAATTATCATCATCTTCCCTAAGGGAAAGAATATGAGTATTTCGAGTCTAAATTTTTGATTGCTTTCAAATAACAATTGTAGGTAGCTGAAGGAGTAATTATTTCCGTTTACATACTGGTCACGTGATGATGTCAGCAGGAAAATAAATAAATG
Organism: Drosophila kambysellisi; assembly: GCA_035042185.1. NCBI lineage: Eukaryota > Metazoa > Arthropoda > Insecta > Diptera > Drosophilidae > Drosophila > Drosophila kambysellisi. Next base: position 470,049 of record JAWNLS010001080.1, read on the forward strand.
TATTTTAGGCCAAGACAATGGCAAGTCATTGGGTCTAAGTTAACCAAGCTGCTAATGGGTCCAGCACTAGAATGTTGCCTCAACGTTTTGTGTTAACAAATGCCCCCACTTGCGGCAATAAATCACAAGTTATTATTTTCTAACCTACATCAATCAAATTTAATCAATCAACATCAACCACAACAACAACTAGAAAACAACAACTTTTGTGACTCTTAAGTTACAAATTGTTATAAATATAATTTTATTAGCATTGAGGCAAGCGACAACAACAGGTTCCACAGTGATATAAAACTCAATTACTAAGCCTGGTTTATGAAATGTATGTATTTATCTTATATGTGTGTGTGTATTTATGTTTATAAGTAATAGGCCAAAATGGAATGAAGTAACAAAACTAAATAGCGTTAAACACCCAATTTTTTGCTGATGGCCGAAAATGCTAACAAAACATACATGAGTGCTATATGAAATGGTGTGTGTGTGTGTGTATGTGTGTGTGTGAGTTAAGTGTGTGTATTCTTGCACTAAAGACTAATTAAGTTTTCATGGCCATGTGTCCTAGCTGCTTTGGTCAAGCTCTGTTTAGTTCGTCGTCAGTTGGCTGAATGAATGAATGAATGGTCAACTTGATTAATTTGAGGCAGCTAGACAAGCATTAATAATCCGGTTAAAGTGTGGGCAACACACACACACACACACACACACACTCACAGAGAATCACACATGAATGTAAACACACTTAAGCAGAGCTTGTGGCTACATGCAGAAGAAGAAGAAGAACAACAACAACAACATCATCAACAACAACAACAACAAAAAATTGCCGCAGTAAACACGAACTAAGTATAAAAGTCAAAACAAAGCCACAAAGTGTTGGAAGCATACACACACACACACACACACACACACATACAAGTAGAGACACACAGAGAGAGGGGGACATTTGCTGTTTATCACTTTGACAGCACCATGAAGTATGCAACATTTTATTTAACTCCAACACTTCAACAAGGGCCAAAAAAGAGACAACAAAAAAAAAGAAAACAAAAATTGTGGTTGGCAATGAAAACGCAATTGGGTTTTAGTCTATTTTGAGCACAATTTGCGTGGTGTTCGCGTGATATACGAGCTATAAACGAGAGCAGGAGCCACCCACTCAACCACTCAACCACTCAACCACTCAACCACCACCACCACCACCACCACCCGTACAATACTTATTATGGCTTAGCAACCCCCAGACGAAAACACACTTTTTGGGGGGGCACCACGTCAGTCGCAATGTGTGAGGTCAGGTTCATAAGTAAGTCAATAAGTAAGTTGGTTAATGACAACAACAACAGCAACAACAACAGCAACAACAACAAAAATGATAACAGACAACATAGTAAGTCAAGCAACACAAACTGGGGAAATTCTCTCGCATTCAGCGCATTTGTCAGCGTCTGCTCTCCTTTGCATCATTGGCAACATTTGAAGCTTGCAACATGGCCAACTAACGCATTGGACATAATCTGAAACACTTGTTCTCATTACGTTAATTTTTACTTATTTATTTGTTAATTTATGTTTTTTTTTTATTTTTTAGTTAACATTGATTAATTTTAAAACTGACGTGTGCTGTGAATGTCCCGCTTGAAGTGAATCCCGATGGGAATCGGAATTTATTTGGCGCTGTAACAAACAGGAAAAACCACTTATTTTGGAGCAAACGAAAAAATATTTATATTACTTAATTTTATTATATTTTTTTAATAATTTTATTTAAAGGTTAGAAGACATTGATTTCACATAAATATTAAATTTAAATTTTATAGGTCTTAGTTCTAGTTCCGAGTTGCTTTAAGATAATCAATCCTTTTTGCTTATATATCAGTTTTTACATGTGCCACAAAGATTAGTTAGTTCATTGTTGTAACATCAAGAATCAAGTGCCACATGAAAGAAGGACATAATTTTACACTACTTTCAAACACGAGGTGTTCAGTGAATTCTGTTCTTTTACTTTGCTAAAAGCCACTCGGAGATTATTTAATTTGGAACTGATGTAAATTATGTTAACTTAAAGGTCAAGTGTCTGTTGAGGCAAGCCGAGCCCTGTGGCAACAAATAGTGTGGCAATGTCCCGAGGACATTTCTCTCTTTGCTGAATCTGTTGCGTGGGGAAATTGTTGCCAATGTGGAAATCATCTTTTGTAATTTGTTTGCATTATGCAAGGTGCGACTAACTGGATTATCTTTAGACATGACGATGGCGATGACGATGACGATGACGATGGCAATGGCGATGGTTGCCCGCTGCACATCTATTTGTGGCAAGCTTCCCTTGCCACCCCTTGAAGTTGTGCTTCCCTCCACCCAATTCTTTTGTATATTTTGCTATCCGTTCTCTTTTGGTCTCGTCTCTTTGTCTTTGTCTTTGCCTCCGCCTTTCAATGAGCAATGCGCCGCAGTCAATTTGATGAATTTTTCACAAATTCCATCTTAACGTCAAATTGGCCAACGGGTTGGGTTTTCTTTTCCTTTCTTTTCTTTTCTATTCTTTTCTTTTCTATTCTATTTTGTTTTGTTTTGCTTTCACTTGTCTTGTTTCTTTTGTGCCAGCGAAAAGCGCAGCCGCCACCGCCAAGGCAGCAGTGAACCCCCCCTTCACCGCTTACCAATCCTAATGCCACTGTACCACTTCCACCCAGCAGCCTGTATCATCCAGATCCCTGGCACTGGTTCATCTTGAAACCGCTTGAGCGTCAAGTGATTGATGCATTGCGCTTGTAAATTTGATGGTGCGTTGCCTTGTGGATGGAAGCAGGTCGTCGTTTCTTTCAAGGGTGGGATTTGGATCCACGTAAGTGGGGTGGGGGGGGGGAGACAGGAGAGCCAGTCATGGTCCAGAGCCAGTGTTTGGGTATGTATGCGGGCTGTGTTTCTGGTCCGGCCACGACTCGTGCCACACAACTACAACGGCTCCATTCGTTGCATTTGCCAACTCAAACAGTTGCTGCGGCAGCCTAGCGGGGCATGCAAAGTGCGCGAAATTGACTTTGCTTTTGCGGGCGCTGACAGTGGCATTGCCAGTGGTGCTGTTGCCGCTGTTGCCGCTGTTGCTGCTTCTGCTGCTGGTTGCGTCCTGGTTAGGTGTTGGTTGGGTGCTGGTTGCTGGTTGCTGGATTGTTGGTCGGGGCATGCTTGCTTGGCAGCTGCGCGAATGATGAATGGAAAATGTGAAAATTGTTAAAGCAAATGCACAGCAGCGGCACAGAGAGCCACAGGGCCAGTGCGAGAGCGAGAGAGAGTAAGAGTGAGTGAGAGCGAGAGAGAGGGAGAGGGTTGTTGGTATGGGAAGCAGTTGTGCCAAAGAAATTGTGAAATCTTAGTTGAAATTATTATAAATTAATGGCTATCCTTGTGACCCAGTTATCCAAATGTTTCGGCATAAGCAGCCACTGGAGCCGTTGGTGGTGCAGCCGCAGCTGCGGTTTGGCGGTGCAATGGGGGCAACCGTTCATTGTGCAACGAAAGCACACACACACACACACACACATACACACACACACACACACACACACACACACACTCATCACATCTTTTAAGCAGCCTGTCGGCTGTCTCATTGTGTGTGTGTGTGTGTGTGTTGGCCCTGTGTGGGTGGTTGGTTGGGTGGTTGGGGGGGTGGACTGTCGCTCTGGTTTGACAGTTACATTTTTAATGCTGGCCATAATTAAGTTTGTGCAGCCAGCTTAGGGGCCAAAGTATCATTAGCTGCTGCTCTGCTCTCGCCTCCCAAAAGCCTGAAACCGGCGTATTCGAATATTTATGAATACACAATGCCAGGCTATTATCCATCCAGCCCATCAAGGTTAACTGGTAAGCTTTGAATTTTACGATATAAGTCCATCACAACTTGAACTAATGCCACTCACTGCATATTGGATCAGTTGTAAAGCAGCAATACTTTGATGACTTTGTATTTATCCATATTTGATAGCTGATGGCACAGAATTGCTGCCGAGTCTGTAAATTTGGTCGATAACTCTAAACTGGTTAGTTATTAATTTTTTATAAATTTATAAATGGCGCAGGCTAACCTATTACTTGTTTATTGAATATACTGTAATTAAAAGTGTTTTAAAAATTGGGAAAAATGTGAGAAATGGAAAACTACAGAAGGCTTACCCTATCTGAATATATTTAAATTATTTAAAGATATACAACCTTAAGGCTGTTGACACCCCAATATGGGAGGAAAAACAAAAGTTGAACCTTTAATCGATAGTTAATTTTTCATTCTATTATCATATTATGATTACAACAGGTTAGTCAACACTATATTTATCAATAGTAATAAATAAGTAAGTTTCTTAGTATCTTTAGGATAAATATAGATCGGCATTGAGAGGAACGAAACTGCAAATCAGCTGCGTAAATTTGCCACAACAATCAATGTTATCGAAGGGGTCGATTTGTCACATGCCTCATCCTCAAAGACTGTTTTATTTTGATGTTTTCGGTTTTCGGCCCATTCCAAACGGTTCAATAGGGTATAATGAAGTGGGGCAGAAGTATGTAACAGGCAGAAGAGAACATAAAGAAAATATATATATTTTTGATCAGGATAAACAGTCGAGTCTATGTCTATCTGTACGTTTTTGTGAATTAGCGGATCTCAGAGAAAATTGAAATATAAGTCCCGTATACCACGTGCATATCAAGTTTATTTTTTGTAATCGATAATTCTTCTGTTTCGCGGGAATCGATACATTTCGATTTTCGATAGCAATAAAATCTAAAATTTGAAAGTGATATATATAAATATATATTCACATTTAAGGTAGCAGCGCATCCATATGGGAATCTGTATTTTATTCGATTTAATGCGGGGTATCTCCTAGTTGAGCTTTCTCGACTGAAGGATTTTTAGTTTTATTTCAATTTGTTTTTTTGGAATTTGTTGTTTCGCGTGTGTCAAAGTTGCATGCAATATGCAAATGCTGCTGTTGCTGGTGATGTTGCCGCTGTTGCTTTGTCATCTGTTAACAATAAATGCGTCCGCGAGCTGCTAGTGAAGCCGGTGTCCAGAAGCCGGCAGCCGGCAGCCAGCAGCCGCCAGTGTAGCAGTGGCAACGAGTTAAAAAAAGAGACGAGAGGAGACGAGGAGACGAGAGGAGACGCGCGTGGCACATGTCAAAAGCGAAGGGAAATTGTTAAACAAACAGCAAACAGACGCAGACGCAGCGTGAAAATAAATTGAACAGCTCAGCGAAGCGAAGCGTCACTGACCTACGCGCACACGTAAGCGACAACAGCAACAACACCAGCAACAGCAACAACACCAGCAACAACAGCAACAGCAACAGCAACAACAACAAAACATCAACAGAAATAGTCAAAAGCAAAATGCTGCCCCCGCAGCGTGAATTTTCAAATTTCCCAGTCGGCAACATTTTGTTAGTCGGCTGGCGATGTTGCTGCAACAAGCGGTGGCACGAAGTGGCGCGCTGTTTGTTCGTGCTGCCTGCCTCGTGCCTCGTGTGGATGCTGCGCTTGTTCGCTTGTTCGGCCTGCTGACATCTTCGTCGTTACGCCGGCCGAGTGGCCTCCGTCTGAATTCTTCAGTGGCAGCTGCCGCTTCAGTCTTTGCGCGTTTTTCAGCTGCTGCGGTCCAGCCTCAGTCGGCACATCGTGTTGCAAGTGCGTCAGTCACCGCGTATCCAAGTATTTTGCGTAATATTTCGCAGCGTGTGTGCGGCATTTGAGTTGTATTGAAGCGACTGCTTTTAATAATCAGTGGCACACATTGTCCATGTTTAGTTTTCAATATTTCCATCATTTTTTTTGCAATTAATTTGTTTGTTTTTTTTTTTTTTTTTTTGTCAACGGGTAATTGAATTTTTGTTGTGTGCTGTTTCTTGCAACGCGTGTGGCAAGGTTCGAAGCGCGCTTTTTAGCGCACATGGTGTTGGTGTGTGTCGCCAAATGAGTGAACTTAAATCCTAAACAACAACAACAACAACAATTGTATACAAAGACACTCACATTGGTGTGCAACATTTGCGATTGTGCCACAGAACATTTTGTGCCGGTAAGTTTCTGCCACCTTTGATAGGATATCAAAATCATAGAAATTATATTGATTAAATTAAGTGACCAAATTGAATTGATTTAATGAACTGTCTCAGCTTCAAATAATTTGCTATATTAGGCAGGTATTTATATAAATGGAGAGTTGCCTCCCAGTGGCAAGTTCAAGTTGCATGATCAATTAGTTAAATTGTACACTTAAATTTGTGATTGTAATCGGGAAAAGCAAATTTAAATTATAAATTGTAAATCGTAGATTGAAGTAATTATTAATATAATTATTAAGATTTAAGTTCTTGAAATTTATATTATTACACTAATTGTTGTTTATTTATTTACTTTTTTTTAAACTTTCATTTTAATAATTGCTTAAATAAACAATTAACTTTCAGTTGTTTAGCAAAACTTAAATATTTTTACTTTTAATTCTTTTTTTATTTTGTAAATTATATTAAATAGAAGTAAAACAGAAATTGTGAAATGGTGATAAAGTAAGAGAGAATTTGAGTAAATAAAAAAGTTTATAAATTAACAATTATTTTTTTAATTTTTAATTTTTAAATGAGTCCATTTTAAAGATTTATATGAAAACGGAAAGTGCAATTTGCTAAAATGAATCATTTCGTGTGCGGCAAATCCCAGCTCAGAATTAAGCGGTTATTTATTGATGCAACCCACACACACACACACACACACTCAACGCTTATGCCTGAAAGGGGGGCACTGCATGGATTTCGCTTGCAACACTCAGTGGCGAGGCTGGCCTTCAGATTCAGTTGCCTCAAGTAGGTACACAGTTATGTACCAACGGGCTAAATAAATAAGCACTCAAGCTAAAAACTTGGCTCAAAAGATGACTCCAAATAAATACATAAGCACACACACACCGACACACACCGACACACACACACACACGCACACATACATAGAAATGGAAATGCTGAAAGTGCAGCTGAAGCAGCCAGCAGCACATCAAAAGCCAGCGGAAATGGACAGTAAATTAATGTTTACAATTTTTCTGTTGCGCCCCGCCTCAGCCGGGTAGACTTTTATTCTGCCACTTTTTGTGCCACCGCGGGGCATAACAATTTTGTTGTGTTGTGTGTGACGCCTTGAGGGGAACGCTGTGTACATATATACATTCTTGATCAGTATCACTCTACTTTAACAGATGTACTTTTATTTTTTTTTTCGTTTATTAAAATTTACAGACTAATCACATAATCATAAATTATTCTGCAAATAAATAAATTAAAATGAATAAATAAATGAAGTTAAGAGCAGCACTCCAATTGGCAAGGGTATGTGATCATCGGTGTTGCACAACAAAAATGTGTGTTTCCTGTTTGTTTTTCTTTTTCCTTCGGCGTGGGCACATCAATTTTGCGGAAATTGTGCAGCGGCTGGTGGAATAATGGCCGAGGCGCCTCAGCTGCGGGTGGGCCAATGGGGAACGTGGCCAAATCAGGGCTTAGAATGATGCACAAGAAGTGAATATATGAATAATGTGGCAAGTACGCTGATTTTGCTGCTGCTACTGCTGCTGCTGCTGCTGCTGCTTCTGTTTCTCTGATAAACTTATTTAATTTTATGCCATGTGAATGTTTTTTTTTTCCTGTTCTCATTTTGCATGCAATTTTTATTTATGAACAACAACAAAAAAAAAACATGCAAACAAAGTTGTCGTCGTATTAAGCCGACTAAATCATACCCTTTGCGATTAGTTTAAAATAAATTGAAGCAGGTGAAAAGAGACGAACCGCATTTTGAGCAGAGTTGTGACGATCAGTATGACATATTTATAAGCAAACTCTGTGCAACAACATACAAAGGGTAATAAAAATTGCACTTGAATGCAGCAGCAGCAGCAGTGGCAGCAGCAGCAGTGGCAGCCGTGGCTGCAGCAGCAGCAGCGGCAGCAGCGGCAGCAGCAGTGGCAGTAGTGGGAGCAGTGGCAGCGGCAGCAGCAGCAGTGGCAGCAGCAGTGGCAGCAGCAGCAGTGGCAGCAGCAGCAGCAGCAGTGGCAGCAGCAGCATTCGAGAGACAAGTAGTATAATTACTGCATAAAGTACTTGTAACGAGGCACTGATGCAGATGCAGATGCAAATTCTGATGCTGATGCTGATGCTGCTGCCAACTGGCAATGGGCTGTTCCCCATTCTGTTTCCACATCTACCTCCAGCTGCCGTAACTGAGGGTCACTATAACCCTCTCTCTCCCTCTCTCTATCTCCCTCTCTCTCTCTCTCTCGCTTGCCAGTGCCGTGTGCCAAGCCCAAGTGCTGCGCTAATTTCAGGCAATTATTTGTGCCACCCGCTGCACAGTGGAGTCTGCAGAGACACAGAGAAAGGGCCAGAGATAAAGCGAAAAAATAAATATATATATATATATATATATATATTCATATATATATAGAGCTATATTAAATTGTACAAATTATGGTGCATATTTATGCATTTGTTGCATTTATTTGCATAAGCTTCCGGTTTGAAGTCAGCAAATAAGAATTTATTTGTGAATGACTTGTCATGAATTTGTTAGCCGTAATCCAGTGATAAATTTCTTATCTTATTCCAGTTATAAATATATATTCGATTTCCCCGATTTTCCTGATCTGTTGAAATTTAGAAGTAGCTAAAAGATACTAACTGCTTAGCCATGTCACAAGAAAAATCTGAAATACTCTTGCCATCTGAGCCGGGCTTAAGTTATTTTCAATTATTTGCACAGAATGTCAATATTCAAAACACTGACACTTTTCCGATACTTGGCGTCAAACTGCACCTGCCGCTGGAAAAGCTAACTCACTCTGCTATAAAGTTAATTTGCGATAGGTTGCACAAAGATGAGTTCAACTGCCCCAAAAAAAAAAGAAAAAAAAAAAATAATTTGGCTTTGCCGAAAAATATATTCTTAAGTTTTTTAAGCTTTTTTTGTCAGCTTTCACTCAGAATTGGAGGTGTTCGGTTCAGTCCTGATTCAGGTTGATGCTGCAATCATAAACTGGTCCCATTGAATTCTTAACTTGTGCAAAGAAACTGAAACGTTCTTCAGCATTTTTGAATTCTCCCGGGGAATTGAATCCTATTCACTTTTCTACGTTATCAATGAATTTTCAATTCAAAATGAGTGCAGTTGCAATGATTACTTTTATTCATACACTAATCTTTTAAAAATGAGCAACCTAACTAGAAAATTAGCCATTCTATCTATTTCTCTCTCTCTTTCTCCCTCTTTCTCTCTGTCTCTCTCGCTGTCTGTCCTGTTTGCTCCACACCCGCTGCAGCGATGCACTCCCTCTTGAGCACATTTATTCATATGAATTTGTGAGCTTGCTTGTGAGTGTGTGAGTGTATGTGTGTGTGTGTGTGTGTGTGTTTGTGTGTGTGTGTGTGTGTGTGTGTGTGAGTGTGTGTGTAAAGTTTTCGTCTATAGCTTAGCTTAGCATTCCTTCAGTCATTTGCAGTGTCCGTTGCCATTTAATGCACTTATTCATTATACAAAAAGCAAAATAGGCAAAGGATAAGGAATGTGTGTTTGTGTGTGTGTGTGTGTGCGAGGGAAAGAGAAAGAGAGAGAGAGAGAGAGAGAGAGGCTGGCGAAACAAGAGTAAAAATGAATAAAATAAAAAATGTAAACATACACAAGTGCAATGCAAATTAAAGCAGACAGCAAAGTGGCTGCTCCTGCACGAGGGGCCAGGACAAGTGGCACGAGGGGTTGGCAGGATTGTGGGGGGGGGGGGGGGAGTTGTATGGGGCTGGTAACAGATGACTAGCAGCGGGCAAATGTTGCAAATGTCGACTGATGCTGCGGCAGTTAGACGGTAACAATGGTCAAAGGGTAAGGGGGGTAGAGGTGGGCCTGGGGGTGGGAGTGGGTGTGGGGGTGGCGGCTGTGGTTTTGGGGGCAGACGGGGGAGTTTGAGGTGGTACAGTTGCAAGTCCTTGCAAACGCGAAGAGGCAATTCATTAGCTTTAATTTAGGTAAATGTCCTTGGTGCTTGTGGCGTTGCCTCTCGTGGCGAACGTTGCAAATGCAACTAAAATGTTGCGGTTACCGCTGTTTTCATTTGCTTACCACATTTGCCTATGTGTGTGTGTATTTGTGTGTGTGTGTGTGTGTGTGTGAGTGTTTGTGCTCGTTATGTTTCTCTGGCAGCACACTTAATATTTAAAGCCATCACAAGTCGGGCAAGTGGCACACTTGCTGCAACTCTGCCGCAACTCTGCTGCTTGCCTCATATTACTTAATTAACAAATCGAATCGCATTTTGAGAGACTCAAGTCGCTAAATGAATTTTAAATAAATATCAAAATTTTTCACGTTCAGATGCAGCTTTCAATATTCCTTACCAAAGATGCTATCATCTTTATCAATCTTTATTAAAGATGCTATCAAGCAAAAAATCCAGTTTCCTTTCATTAAATACCTTAGTCTACATACATATATATATATATGTGTGTGTGTGTGTGCAACTAATGATTGAGCCTGTTGTTGTATGCTCGGGTCAACGTCAATATACGATTTAAGTTTTCTCTTCGCCAATTTCCATCTAAATTTGTGAAATGAAAATGAGCAGCAATAAAATCATTAAGCCAAGCATCGTTTAAGCTGATTTGTGTTATTAGCTTCTATATTTATTCAGTTCATAATTAGCCAAAACTGAAATGCGTTAGCAATGTTGCCAGCCGCATTCAATAGCCAATATGCCCCGTGCAAGTGTCACTCATTTTTATGAGTGTGATCAGTGACTGGCTGCCCCATAATAACTAATAGGCAGCGCTCAATTACCCTAACAACGTCATGAGGCACCGAAATCCGCTTAAATTTCAATTGCAGCTTTGCATTTCCAGTCGGATGCAGTTGCCACCAGCGTCGTGTCCTGTGTCCTACGCAGGTTGAGCAGCAGCCGCAGCAACGGCAGTGCCAGGCACTAAGCATGCCACCAAGCAAAAGCACAGCAAGAACGGCAACAGCAACAGCAACAGTGGTTGCAGCAGCAACAGCAGCAGCAGCAGTTGAAACGTCTGCCTAATTAGATAATGTCAGCAGCAGCATGCAGCATGCAGCATGCAACGCGTCATTTCCAGGACAGGGTCGGACCATGGACTCTGGTTTGGGTCGCGTCGGATGCATGGATGCACGTTGGCATCAGCCTTTGCACTCAGCAACAGCAACAACAACAACAACAACAACAACAACAACAACAACAACAGCAACACACCCATAAGTATATACAGAGAGACGTGTGCATATTCTTGACCCCAATTAAATTTAAATCATTTGAGCGCTTCCAAAGTAAAACTAATTGCTTTTGCCAGCCTGCTCTGCTCCTCTTCCACTTTGGCCATCTTGAGTGCAGACCCGTTTCTGGCAAAGCCAACTTCACCATTGTCTCGAGTAGCCCATTCATATTAACTGTGTGTTGTTGTTGTTGTTGCTGTTGTTGCTGTTGCAGCTGTTGTTGTTGCTGTTGTTGTTGTTGTGCTTGTTTTTCTTGCTAAATTTGTCATAGCAATTCTCAATTGACATTCGTTCGTTTAAATCTTGCAAATGTTAAGTGCCCCCAACTCGAGCCTTTTTTGTGTGCCACGGTTTAACAGAGATAAAGTTGCTGAAGTTGCCTCTTGTTTTAATTCAATTTGTCAGGCCGCAAATTTAATAGACACTTAAATGCCTCAACGTCTGCATCCGCCCCGCACCACATTTCGTTTTTTGTGCCACATATTTACATAGAGGTATGTCTGTCCATTTGCGACCCTCAGTCTGCATATTAATGTGTCTCTGGACGCACATTAATGCATTGGATAATGGACAGCGCACACACACACACACACAGTGGAGCACATTGCTGTACGTGCCTGGTCATGTCATGCAATCATTTTAGCTCCAATGACCCCAAAATTTTCGAGCTGCGACAGACATTTTCAATGTCGCCTGGTCGCTCTCAGTTTCTCTAACTGTATTCATTCATTATGCCATGCTCTGGCCTCGGGCTCCGGGCTCCGGGCTGAGGGCTCCTCTCCTCCGGGGCTTCTCCTTTCAGCGGAAGTCAAATTGCTTATGCATTTTATTCTTTAATCAGATTTCAGCTGCAGTTGAACGCCACATTTTGTGATGCCAGCAGAGTTGTGGGTAATCAGTTCACTCAGCTCCACAAGCTCGGCAGCTCAACGGCTCAACAGGTGCTGTCCACCCGCCGCCATTCAGGTGTCCCTTCGTGCCCCTTCAACACAACGTTGCATCAATGGACACCAATGTCAGCCAGGAGCGCTAATTATACAGTTCAGCGTATTGTTGTCAACTTTTTGTTCTTAGCTGCTTCGGTTTATTGGCCATTCTGCTTGACGGTAATTACCATCCACAGACTTTGGTGCCAAAGTGCTTCCCTCCAAAGGTACGAAATATCAATTCTGAAACTGAAATAAACTTGAATATTGCTTTTGAAATGCATTGAAAATCAAATCCATTAAAAGAAACGGACAGCAATTGAAAAGTAGAGAGAAAAATATACGAAAACAAAGAGACAGAGAGAGAGAGAGAGAAAAATAGAGGAAAGCATTTAAAATGAAAATGAAGTGAGTGAATTAAGTCTTCACACAGAACAGGATAAATACGAAAAGGACTTTTGTAATTATTTTGTAAGAAAAAAAAAAATGCAGGAAAATAATTATAAAATGTTCTAGAGTTTCCTCGGCTTACTGCAAAAAGTCTAGTGATTTTCCATAAAAACAATTTCTGAATTTCATTGAATATAATTACAAGAAATCCATTAATGGATATGTTTTGTAATCCTTCTCTCGCCTCAGATTTGATTGTTCTTTTTTGTTTACTGTGTAATTGGGGCATTTTCGCTGCAGGCATTTAATTATAATTATTGTTGAAGTTTCCTGCAAGTGATAACTACTTAAAATATAATGATTTGCTGAGGCAACTGGCTGCTTGTCTTCTGCCAACAAATTAGCCAAATAGTTAATTATAAATTCCTTTTGTGGCATAAACGCTGTGAGGCTTGCAACAAAGGTTACCTTCAAAATGTCTTTAATAAATTTATTGTGTATGGCAATTAGTAAGTTGTGTGATGTGTGTGTGTGAATGTGTATGTGCTGGTAGATGTGTGTGTGTGTGTGTATGTGTGTGTGTGTGTGTGTTTCTGTGTGTGTGACGGAGACCCAACAGTTTACAATGCCCGAGACATATTCAGAGATCCCAACTCATGTGTTGCGCCTAAAACAGGGCAAACATTTGTTGCCTGATTACTTTTAAATTATTTTGTGGCATCATTTCTGTGGCTCTGCGCCAGGAACAACAACAACAACAACAACAACAAGAGCAAACAGCATGCCTAAAGAGCCCGCCAGCTGAAACTGTAGCTGAATCTGAATCTGAGGCTGAGGCTGAATCTGAGGCTGAGGCTGGTGTGCATAATAATAAATAAAAGAGCGCTGCTGGCGGAGAAGGGGTGGGCCAAAAGGGATGCCAGGATGACAGAGCTGCTGGAGGGGCATAGAAAAAGCTTTGCGGGCTTTTGTTCAAAATGGCAACACTCACTCACACACATACACACACACACACACACAGTCACACACAGTCACACACATGTGCAGTGGGGTAAACAGGAAAACAGGACACGTTGCGGTTGCCTGACTAAGGAGCCCAAGCAGATGCCATATGGATATAGATGCCCTTTAAGGCGCCGCACATTATGATATGCTTAAACAGCACAAAACTGTTTAATTATTTATGGATGATTCCCTTCAGTCAAGGGGGCAAGGAGGCGAGGAGGTTGACAGGCAGGACAACAAGGACCCATTTTGTAGGCAATCAACGAAGCATGTGTCCTTGATGGAAAGTCGTGCCATGTGTTGCGTGGAAAATCTTGTGTGTAATCGAGCAACGGCAACAAATCACAGTGGATCAAGAGATCAGCGTTTCACTCCAATTCCATTATTATCGGAATATAATGTGATAATTATCGCTGGCAGATCAAAGGCACAGATCGTAGAGTATTTGATATTCCTATGTTCGGCATTATCTTTGGCCAGCAGCCACTCAACGAAACTTAATCAAAATTAAAGATTCTCACAACCTTTTGGGCCCTTGGGCAGTTTCTCATCATAGTTGAAAAGCATAAAACGCATCTCATGCAACCTTTGCCAACAGACCTGTGGCCCTCAATCTTGGTCCTGTTGTTCCTAGATATACTTACATACATGTTGTACCCAAAATATGTTTTGCCACGTGTGTCCGTGTGTGTGCGTGTGTGTGTGTGTGTTGTGTGTGTGCGTGTGTTGTGTTATGTGCAAATTAATCAACTCTTTTGTGGTGCTTGGGATAATATAATAAAACAAAACACAAAGCCAAGTGACAACCGGAAACCTTAAAAAACAACACAAAATAAAAACAATTTTTTTCATTTGCACAAAAAAGGCAAAGGGACACACACACTACACACACACACTCGCACACACACACATAGACAAACACATAAAAGAGAAACATTGTACATCAAATCATTATCAGCCCTCCCTTCGCCACTCTGCACCCTTTGCCACAGCGCCTCCTGGAGCCGGGCAGGCGGTTCAACTTGGCCCAGTCGTACAACTTGGCCCAGTCGTACAACTTGGCCCAGTCCTACAATTTGGCCCAGTCGTAATGCCGTCTAATTTTAAAATGTGTAATCTGCAGATTGCATACTCAAATATTTAAAAACTCTGAATAGGTAAGTCTGACTTGGTTAATGTCATTTTTTTCCCTTTTTTTTTAATTTTAATTAATTTTAATGCCACACATTTAGAATTCTCTGCAATGCATAGTTTTTCCTATTTAGCTAACTGTAAATGTAATTTCCTATTTTCTCAACATAATTTCTTGGTCAAGACTTCAGTTGAACTTTGTAATTATAATTTTAGTATTTAAATACAACTCTAATCGTTTGGGCCCAGTCTTCATTGCCAATAAACAGACTGGTTAAACATATAAAGCTTAAATTGAATTGCAAGCTTGCAACAATTAAAGGCTTTTCGATGTCGGATTTCAGATTTCAGGATCAGTAATTGATTCCGAGGAAAACAATAGCACAATAATTATAGAGTTGTGGTACTTTGGTATTAAGGTATTCTAGGGCACTCTCAATGCACTACCAAATGCAATGCATATTGCAATCTGTCCAACTTCTGGCATATATTTGAGACCACATCTCAGGATCATACCCCTTGGGCGGAGCAGCAATCAACCTTTCCAATTGATTTCTATACACATCGAGACACATTATATCTTTGAGACCATCGGCTTCTGTTTCCTGCTGATGCCGGGCAAACTTCTGAATTTGATGGCTGTTGGCTCCTTACTTCAATCATTTCATTCTGAATATGCGAGAGGAGTCAATTTTAGTCAAGTTTCTACTTTGGATTTCTGATGCTAAAATTTGTATTTTAGTTCATTTTAATTCAAATACTTTATTCTCTATTATTTATTATAAAGAGTGGTTTGCTTACTTTAGTTAAATAAAAAAAAAAAAATTAATTTAAATTCATTCGTAGGAATTTGAGTTAAAATCGTGCTCAAATATTTCACACATCTCCAACACCAAGTTGAAATTAAATTAACTCGAAGCTTTATTTAGATTCCAAACGCTTCTTGTTTGCCTACCATCATTCCAAATTGGCATCTGCTACTTTAAATGCGAAATTTCAAATATTTGTACACGCACTCACACTCACACACACACACACACACTCACATACACACACACACACTCACATACACACTCACAGACCTACAGGCCTATTACGTTGGCCAACGACCCTGGGGGCTTGACGTAAATATGGCTAGTTGTAAATAATTAGAAGATAACGGCTTAAAAGCAAACAATGCAACAATGCAAGCCAAAAACTAAATAAATAAATAAATAACATGTCTATTATTGGTTATCAAACTGCAGCAAATGGCTAAAACAATTAGATGTGGTTGCACCACCCCCACCCCCCTGGCGTAGAGTGGGTGTGGGTGGCTCGAGGCTGATATGATAATTTTGTCAATGTTGCTAATCAACGTTAGCAACTTAAACCAACCGAAAAAGTATGCAATATGTTGTGTGCACACCACGTGTGTGTGCGAGTGTGTGTGTGTGTATTTGTTGGTGGTTTGCTGCAGCGATTTGTGGTAAAATTATGTTTGAAACACATGTATGCGAAATAGCAACAAGCAAAACAATCGCTTAGCGATAAATAGGCAGCGCCGGAATCTCCGCTTATAAATATATAAATAAATAAATACATACATATCTACATAGAATGTACCTAAGTATGTATGTGTGTACATATGTGAAAGTGGTTCTATGCATACATTTTTCATTGCATAAAACACACACGATAATGCCATATAATTGACAGGCGATTTATGCGACATTTGCTAATGCAACAACAATAACCACAACAGCAACAACAACAACAATAAAAGCAACAACAACAACAACAACAAGAGCAACGACAACAGCTATAACAAATTTGCTGCATTTGTATTCAATCTCATTGTTTATTTGACCATCCCTCTGAAATAGCTGTAAACTGTCAGTTTGGATCAACTAATTATTTGCATATCTGAGAGAACGTCAAAGAACGTTAAACAAAAAAAAAAAAATAAAAAATTGTTTGCGGCTTTCTGCAACTAATTAAACAGCGAACTTGTTTTAATAATGACAATATATAGTAATAATAACTTATATGTGAATATTAATTTACACTTGCAACTCGATTAATTTAGACTTGCAACTAGATTAATTTAGACTTGCAATTCGATTAATTTACACTTGCAACTCGATTAATTTACACTTGCAATTCGATTAATTTACACTTGCAATTCGATTAATTTACACTTGCAATTCGATTAATTTAGACTTGCAATTCGATTAATTTACACTTGCAATTCGATTAATTTACATTTGCAACTCGATTAATTTACACTTGCAATTCGATTAATTTACACTTGCGACACTTCTTGCAAAGTTTTCTATCTCTCCTGACACCTCAGAACTAAGAACCTTATTTTGAAGAGAACAAAATGACTAATTGACATTCTGTCCATGGCTAACACTCAAGTTTAATAAGAATTTAAATATAAATTCCATTTTCCGTTGTGTTTCAATTTAATTTGTAAAACATTAGTTCATT
Organism: Drosophila kambysellisi; assembly: GCA_035042185.1. Taxonomy (NCBI): domain Eukaryota; kingdom Metazoa; phylum Arthropoda; class Insecta; order Diptera; family Drosophilidae; genus Drosophila; species Drosophila kambysellisi. Next base: position 487,304 of record JAWNLS010001080.1, read on the forward strand.
TTGGCCACATATTAGTTTCAATTATTAGCAAACCGCAAAAATATTTGGCATTCAATTCTCGGCACAGCTAAAAGTTAATTGAAATAATTATTCAAAGCGTTTTCGACTACATTCGCAATTAGGTAACATGGCAACAATGAAGCGAGTCAATATACATTTTCCATCTTACCTTAAAATGCAATTTGGCTAAGAAATACAAATAATTTGTTTGCAGACTGCTGCCGAGTAGTGTAAGTAAAAAGCTTTTGCTAAAAAAAAATAAAAAGAAAAATAAGGATTACTTGATTATTTAAATGATGGATGCTGTGCAGCAAAATGTACACTCAGCGAATTAAATTGAATTAACCGAATTAAGCAGCAACGAACTTAAAATAATCAAATTTAAAATGCATTCTTTGCTCGAAAAGCAGTTAAAATGGGTTATTTTGTGAAGAACAAGTTTAGATGAGTTCCTTCTTGGCTGACTACGTTTTGGGTTCATTGAACCAACTCGACTTGCTGCACATTGGTTGCTTGAATGGGCCTAAAACGAAACGGATTCAGAGACAGACTGACAGAGAGAGAGAGAGAATGAAGGAGAGAGAGAGAGATGCTGCATTATTTATTTGGTTGCAAGTACTTTCTTAGATTATTTTCGAACCAAATTTGCTGTAGAAATTAACTAAGTGCAGATGAGTTTGCACTTGGTTGCAAGTTGTTTGCACTACAAAGCCAATGCATCAGAATGATTAAATGAATGAAAAGCGTATGCTGCACCCAAAGTCACACTGCCACACATGCCACGCCCCCTCCCCCATCCCCCGTCAGAGTTTGCTTATCGATGCCTATGTATCGATGCAAACATTTCCGGTACAAAACGATAAAATGTCACGTTGATGTTGCAATGTTGCTGACGCTGACGCTGCTGCTGCTGCTGCTGCTGCTGACGTTGCTGCTGCTGCTGCTGACGCTGACGCTGACGTCCGATGCTTGACTTGTGACGTCTGACGTCAATGTGGAAATGGCGAGGTGAAGCAACATGAATGGCGTGGGGAGATTTTCTAAGCGTCGTGTCGTGTCGTTGCCCCAGGTTAGCAAATATGTGTGTTAGCTGACAGGCAGATGCCATTCCCTGCCACGGCGATGCAGTGTTGTGTGTCGCAGTTGCAGCTTCGACTGTTTGCCTCGTTTGAGTTGTAGCTTTCATGCATTGACTATGTGGAAAATACCTTGCATAATTATGCTACCAAACCGAAAATGAACAGCATCTCGACAAGCGCACACTAAAGAGGAAGCCAGTCTGTCTGCCAGTCCCCCAGTCTCCCGGTCTGTCAGTCTACCAGTCTGTCAGTCTGTCAGTCAGACAGTCAAATAGTTTAGCAGCCAGGAAGCTCGTTTCGTTGTGGTATAATGGCTTCAAGTATGTGGCCATAACAAGTGCTTTCAACAACCATTTTCCAATAAGTTTGTCGCCATACTGCTCAGCCTTTCGCCACCTCTCCCTCTCTCTCTCTCTCTGTCTTTGTCTCTCTCTCTCTCTCTTTGCTCGAGTTGAGCCTGTAGGCCCTCATAAGTATGCTAAGTTTTTTGCGCCTCAACGGCGCCTAGGCAAATGACAGAGTGTAAATCTAAGTGGCTCAAATGTGTCGACTATTAGCCTCGTTGGCCTGCTCCACTCCCCACTCCCCACTCACCAGCCTCCGCTCACCAGTCTCCACTCACCAGTGCGCTTTTCTCTATCGCTGTGCCTGTCGATATCAATACGGAAGCGATTTTAAAAGCGCTGCACGCTCTCTCGCAGCTCTCGACTTTGTTGCCATTTTCTTGTTGCTCAGTCTCTGTCTCTGTCTCTTTCTCTCACTGTCGCTATCCCTTCTCTTGATTGATTTATTTGTTTGCGCCGCTGCCTTTGCACTTAATGCTGCCGCTGCCGCTGCCGTTGCCGCTGCCGTTGCAGCTGCAGCTGTCGCTGCCACTTTTCAATGCATTTTCATTTATTATGCAAATTGAAGTTTCCAAGCCTCGAGCGGAATATATAAAGAAAAAATATTTGCACAAGTAGCTGGCGTTATTCTACCCCCAAAGTGCCGCTGCCCCCGCTGCCCCACCATTTGAGCAAGCTAATTTGACATTGAAATTATGTGTAGAGTATATTTTATGCAACTCGCAAAACAACAAGCCAGGAAAAAAAAGGGGGGAAAAAAAAGGGAAACAACATTTGCAACGTGGCGTTGCACTCTGGACGGCTGTCAATGAGCAAGCCCGCCAAATAAGATGAATTGAGTGGTAAGTTGGCCAGTTGCAACGCGGTGGCAGCCTGGGACTAAAATGAAAAACTATCTGGTGCGAGTGTCAATTGGTCAACTGGGCCTCAACCCAATGCCAATTGTAGTCAGCACATTGAGAAATGATTCGATCTGCTGTCTGCCATCAGTATATATATATATATATATAAATATATATGGGTACACTGCAATCATAGGTACAGATATTATCAAATTGTGATTTCATGTTGCATTTGTTGTCCATTCATTTATGTTTGCTTTGAAATTTGTTTATTCATTATTTTCGATTTAAAGTCGATTTTCATTTTACGCTCGTTTCTGTTCGCTGCGAATCATTGGCAGATGTGCCACCTAATATCGACATTATGTCACAGCACTTTGATTTATGGCTCAGCAATCTCTCACACAAAAAAACAAGCACTCACACACACACACACACACATAGAGAGATATATAGCCACACACACACACACACACACGCTGACACAAACAACCACCCACTCGGCAGGTGAGAGTGGCCCACATTAATGGGCATTATTATGAAAAATTAAATGTTCACTGATTGCCGGGCAGAAGGACGCAGGACACAGGACGCAGGACGTTCTCTGGTCACGTGACTGGCCATGGTTATGATCGGATCGGCTATCAGCTTAATGGCTCGAATCAATAAGTTTGTGGCCCCTTCGGAGCGTGACCGCTTTCGTCTTGGCCCCACATAAATAGCTTGCTTCACATTTGCACAACAACAAATTGAATCATTTCTTTATTTGTGTTGCAGTGTGGCCATAATTTTCGCTTGCACTATGCTGCCGCATCTTGCAGCAGCATCTTGCATCGTGCCACACATCGTTCTCGTCTGGTGTTGCCACCAAAAATAGCCTAATGCATGCAGTCGCAGTCACATAAATAGGCTGACGCAAAAGTTGTCCAGACAGGGACAGACCCCCAACCAGCAGTTGGAGTCTTCATCATTAGATGCGCGCACATTTTCCATTTTCCCATTTTCCATTTGATATTTGGCATTCGTTTTCCACTTTCATTCAGCATCGGCTAACATTTACCAGCTGCCACCTAACCATCTAACCATCTAGCCATCTAACCATTTACCAGCTACCATTTCAATTTGCCATTTTTAGCAAACAGCAAATGGCGCGTGGGTGACACGCTGGCTGGGATGAGGGGTGAGTTGTGGAGTTGGCAGGGGGTTGAAGGGGGGTTGGGTGGAAGAGATCGTTGCGCTGTCTGCAATTCAAATTGAGAAAACGCTTCTATGCTCCAATGACACTGTCTGAGTTGCTGTCTGAGGCACGTTTGTGTTTAAAATTGGGAATAGTGTGATTAATCTTGATTAGAAGCTTCAGCAAAATGGAGATTATTCCTAATTTGTTTGAATTTACACTTAACTGACAGATGACAATTGAATCTTGACTTTATCATAAATACATATTTGAATCCATGTCCATTTTCAGCTGGTGCCATTGAGGGAGGCGCTGTGTAAATGTTTAAATCCAATCTGCATAGCTTCGTTAGTGCAACATATGTCTTGGCAAGCTTTAAGGTTTCGCAATCAACTCAGGCAAATAACTATTGATGCTGGGCATACACATACACATACATACATATATATACATATATATATATAAATATATTTGCTTATGTATGTTTTAGAGTCAGAAGTTTGCTTGCTGCAAAATCGAATAAGGGGCAATCCATTCGCTTGAGATAATCGAATGGCGCACATCTGTGGGCTTATTGCCCGCTGGCATTGTTTACAGTCATCTGAATTGTAAACGAGCCAAGTTAACTTCCATTGCAAAGTTTGACGGGACCAAGAAGGAAATGATTCCGCTGGAAAGTCCAACAGCGAAATGTTCTTCAGCAAAGATTGAATAATCGAGGCAAAGAGATGAAAATGTTCAAGATTTTGTCAAAAAAAAAATAAACTTCAATTACTTTTGATGCGAAATATTTGTTAACCTTAGCCAGCATTATTCTGGCTGCATGTGAACTCTTGGTTCATTTTTTAAGGCCTTCCACTAAAAAAACACGAACCTAACCCAAAGTCTTTTTTGTTGGTTGGTTTGTTTATTTTTGTTGCTCTTCGCAGACACTAAATGCAAATCTCGAAATTACATGTGTATTTATTTGAGAACATAAGCGTACCAGAAGCACATCCCGAAAAGAAGAAGAAGAAAAAAGAAGAAGAAAAAAGAAGAAGAAAAAAAGAAGAAGAAAAAAAGTAACAGAAGCTAGAAGCCAAAACTCGTGCCACACAGCAGACGACATCGCTGACGTTTTGGAATGTAATTTTAGCTTGGGGGAAACTGGCAAAACAGGCAAAGTTTTATAGAGGAGGCAAAAACAAGCCAGCTCTTTAAGTTCAGCTGATGGACTTTAAAATACCTCTTAAATTAAAAAATATATATATTGACAGTATTTTTTTTTTATTTTTTTATTTTTTATGATTTGCTTTAAATATTGTAATTTTTATTTTAATAAGCCAAAAACAAGTCAGCTATTTAAGTTCAGCTGATGGACTTTAAAATACCTCTTAAATAAAAAATAAATAACTATTGACAGTATTTTTTTTTATATTTTTTTTTTTTTATGCTTTGCTTTAAAAATTGTCATTTTTATTTTAATTGGGCAAAAACAAGCCAGCTATTTATATTCAGCTGATGGACTTTAAAATACCTCTTAAATAAAAAATAAATAACTATTGACAGTATTTTTTTTGGATTTTTTTATTTGTTATGATTTGCTTTAAATATTGTCATTTTTATTTTAATTGGGCAAAAACAAGTCAGTTATTTATGTTCAACTGATGGACTTTAAAATACCTCTTACTTGCAATAATGCTCGTGTGTAATTTAAAAAAATATATATATTGATATTTTTATTTTTTGTTTTTTTTTTTATTTTTTATAATTTGCTTTAAATATTGTAATTTTTATTTTAATTGATGACCACTTCGTTTCGTACAAAACTTTTTCAAATTATAACTTTTTTTTAACTACCTTCAAGCCATTAAAAGTAGTTGAGTGAATGGCAATCTATCCTAGGATATGTAAATCCTGGAGTACAATTCCAATTTTTTGTCAAGGATACAAATTTTGTCAAGGACACTTGTTAGTTATGAAGTTAACTTTGATGCTGAATCTGCAAATGTTTTTTCGCTTAAAACTAAATAGTTAACAAAAAAAAAAACTAGCTCATATGCCATGTGCTCTCTCGACTTAGGGTATATACATACATACATACATACATACATATGTACATATATATATATATATATATATATATACGCTTTTTATAACCAGTGAGAAAAATGCAACAGTTTAAAGAGACAAAAACAAATGTCAAAACAGCGCCCACAAAGCGTATATGTATATGTAATTGTATATGTGTGTGTGTGTGTGTGTGTGGTGTGCGCAAGTGTGTGCAGCATTCATTCCATATGCATGACGAGTGCGCAGAGCATATCACTGGAATTCTAATTTGCAAGCGAAATTGAACGGAAATGGCAATTTTCAAAGTGAAATGGCTGCGACTGCGACGAAAAGTTGCGACAGCTGCAAATGTTGTGGGCCAAAAAGTGACACATCGAGTCGCTGGCTGGCTGGCTGGCTGGCTGGATGTGTCCTCCCCTCCCCCTCCCCACCCCAAAGATGTGTACGCAGCTAATGCTCGAAAGCTACTCGACACTACTCACTAATGATGGCCAGTCACATTCCGTGTGGGAGCCATTCAATGAACAAGTAGCAGCCGAATGCTCCGCACGCCTTGTCACGGCAAATGTGGCTGCCACTAACTAAGTAACTTCAAGTAGCCATCAGGCATTTTTACAACTCATTTAACAAGGCATTGCCCTTAAAAAAATAAATAAATAAATAAAAAACAACATTAACCACAAGCACAACGATGATGACGACAATGAGCCAAATGCTGGCGGCAGGAGTAAAAGCAACAACAGCAGCAGCAGCAGCAGTGGCAGTGGCAGCAGCAGCTTGTGGCTTGCTTTAAACTCATACCCCACACCCACACACACACACACACACACACACACACCCACAGACACTTTGCATATTCGACTTCATTAAGCGCGCTTACCACAGAAAACGCTGTTGTTTTTGTAGCTGTTGTTTTTTTTATTTTTTATATTTTTTTTATTTTTTTTTATTTTATTTTCTGTTTCTGGCTGGCTCATCTCTTTTGCCACTTCATCGTGCTGGTCAGTGAAGCAGCTTTCTTGCAATTTATCACGCAAGGGTCGAGGCAGCTAGTGGCTGCCTCGCTGCCACCTTACCTCATGCCCCATACACCATCGTCACACCCAAGTCGACCGCATGCCTAGCTGCCAAAGTCACCAGGCTGAGGGTCAACGTCGACGTCGCTGCTGTTGCTGCTGCTGCTGCTGCTGCTGCCGCTGCTGCTGCGTTTAATCTGCGTCTTGTTGGCAACAGATTGAAATTTATTACGCATAAATCTAGGCATTCATTTGCACCTGACCGGGCTGCCAGGCAGGGGCAGCCTTAAACGCGTCGCTATGCAAACTATTTGTGGAAGCAACAGCTTAGCGAGTCTATAGCTGGGATGCTTGGGTGGTTCGATGGTTCGGTGGTTAGGTGGTTAGGTGGCAACTGGTAGCTGCTGCTGGCGCGTGCAGCTACGCACAGGTGACAATCGCGGGCGACCGCCAACGAGCGCCAGGTGGCAAGTGGAACGTGCCGCAATGCGCGTGATTGAGTGCTTGAGTGAAGGGGGAGGGGGTTGGCTGGGGTTAGCTGGGGTTGCTGTGTTGTAGATTGTTGTCTCATTGGCACAAATAGATTTTCATCTAATTTGGCAGTAGCTCAGTTTTGGCAGCCTCTGAAATTCGAGGCGGCAGACGTGCAACAACTACCTAAACGAGCATCGATGATGATGCCACATGAGCCAAATGGGATTGAAATTCAAATTTTTTTGAAATGCTCCAAGCTCCAGTTTGAGAAGCATCGTTTGACAATCGCCTTTGAGTGACCCACTGCCAGTGGCACGACTCGTATTCGCATTCTTATTCGTATTCGTATTCGTATTCGTATTCGTATTCACACTCATTCATGAGTGTTGCGAAGACAACATCAATAAACGGAATGAACAACACTGGATCTAAATATTAGCAGCAGAAATCAGGCAATCACTTCAATTTCTTATGTGAGTCCATAAAATGCAAATATCTTCAATTGAGTGCTTACTAAATTTCAATGGGTTTTTGTCTGCTTTGGGTCTCTGTTTAAATGAATTTTGTCTGTGTACTTTTGATATTTTAGCTGCTGGGGTCTTTACTTACCAGACTCACTGTTTTCACAGCTAAATCATCAATTTGCTTGGTTTGGTTTACCATTTAAGGAATCGCCTTCGACTCGTTACCAACTAAGCTCATTGGTTGGCTAAAGATTATCATGATTTATTCCAGGGTATGTAATCGTCGGCATGCCCAAGTTTGTTGTTGTTTTTTTTTTTTAAATATTTTTCTTTTTTTCATTTCTTTGAAGCTGTTCCTGGCTTGCGTGTCGTCTATTTGCGAGGACTATTTGCAGTGCCTTTATAGTTTTTACGTCTGTTCTTTGCCATTTTCATACTGTTTGACTTTTACATGCTCTTTGGCTCAGTTTTTCGTTTTTTATTTTTATTTTTTATTTTTGTTGCCATTTGCTTGTGTTTGTTGGACTTCGTTTGCATATTCCAAAAAGTTCATGAGACTGAAGAGACTGAACTTAGAAATGACACTAATACGATTCTGTAACATGCCTGGCCAAAGAGCTGTCAGTCAAAGCAACACTCACACACACACTCTCACACACACACACACACAAACACACACACACACTTACACACACACACATTTAAGTGTTTGTGTGTGTTGAGCTTTAATAGGCATCGCAATGTTTGCAAAAAATGCTGTATTTTTTAGGATTGGTCACACTGTAAGCAGCCAACAAAATCAAACAAAATGGCGACTGTAATTCCAGGACGATTAGGAAATGATTTTCCAGCTAAATGAAGAATTCATGTTCCTTGCAATTAAACACACTAAGCACAACTTAACGATTCTATAAACAATTTAACAAAGATTTTGGTATTTTTCAAAAATTGTCAAAATTTCAATTACTTTATTATTACTTGAAAATTTGAAAGATTAGTAAATGTCAAGTTTCGTGGCGTGCAGCTACTATTTATTGCTACATTTAAATTATATATTTGTTGCAAGGTGTTGCAAGAGTCGGTTAGGGTATTTCAGATTGGCATATCTGAAATTCAGTTTTCCCTTGTTTCTTTCGTGTGTTCCCTAATGGTGTGCTCAAGTATGCTGTGACTACTGCTGCGTGATGTGTGTGTGTGTGTGTGTGTGTGTGTGCGTGTGTGTGTGTGTGTGTGTTTGTGTGTGTTTGTGGATGCTGCTCCGTTGTTGTGTGACCTTCGTTACGTGTTTGGCAAGTTCATATTTAGCGCGCAAAGTTAACTCGCAGCAGAGGCTGCCAAATAAACACTGTGTTTGTTGAAGTAGTTGCAAGTGACGCTGAGTGCCTGTAAACTGCCCCCGACCCACCTTTTGCAACAAACACTCTGTGTGTTTGTGTGTGTGTGTAAGTGAAGTGTGTATGCGTGTCTGTGGCACACGCGCCCCATTATATGCTTTATATTCTTTATTATATGGCAACACAAAAAACGCAAGCTTGAGCATGTGTAAGCAACTCTGTGTGTGTGTGTGTGTGAGTGTGTGTGTGTGAGTGTGTGAGTGAATGTTTGTGGCAGTGTTTGACAAAACTTATTGTTAGCGGGCAAGCATCAGCGAAATCACACACACATACACACGCACAACACACGCACACCACACGGAGGCGCCTCTTCGTTTTCCTTGTTTCATACTTAATTGGCCACATTGCGAATTTCTTAATTTTTCATGCATGCTAATGTTGCATATTTTGAGAGCTATTGCCACATACATAATATATATATACTGTGGCACATTTCAGCACAGTCTGCTTGTCTTTGCCGAATGTCATGAATTGTAAATGATTTTAATTTTGCACTAAATCAAGTGGATTACAACAGGGATCAAGTGGTTTCATCGATAAATGAGACACCTTATTCCAGCCAGGTGCTTGGATGCGAATAGACCGTTGCATTGGTGGCATGCTGAAGAGGAACCCGAAATTTATTAGTCATCTTTTATTAGTCTTCGACTTCATCACGGCAAACATCTGCAGAAATTACCTTAAGGAACGGACAATCGGGGTGCAACTTATGTTCCTTATTGCAGGTCAGCTCGAAGCGATCTTTGAGGCCAGTTGGGGACAAGGGAAGATGAAAATTCTACATATATGAACACTATAAATATAAAAACAAGAGAGAACGTTGCAGTCGGACGTAACCGACAGCAAAATATTTTGATACCACAATTTGTGTGCAGCCAAGAAATACTGTCCAAGTTTTTATCAATCTCTTACGGGAGTTACCAGTAAAATCCTATCAAAATTTGGTGACTCAAGCATACAAATTATGACAGATTTTCTAAGGCCGAAGTCGGTATATATAATTACAGTTTGTCCTCTAGATCAATCGTATACTTAAAGTTGAAAACGTGATTTTGGGTCGGAGCATAAGTCAAAATTATAGTCTGAAAATCGGCATATCGGTCAGATTTCAGATTTATTAAGGGTGTTACTAGCAATATACCTTTCAAATTTGATGACTTAAGCTTTCTAATTGCGTGCCTTTGAAGGACATCGCGAACAACCTACCAACCAAAATTATTGACTGTGTCCATCAAATTGTGGGAGATATGTGGCTTTATCGATTTGCGTAAATCGATTTCATCGATTTCCTAGCTCGCTAGTGGACGTAGGACTCCAACCTTGACACTTTAACTTTTGAGGGTACTTTCAAGTATATGTTCCAAGTTTCAAGACCTTCGGTATCATAGTATAATAAATTAAAGATAATTATGATGCGTGACCAAAATCTCAGTGCTGCATCCGTTTCAAACTGTTTTCCCACAACACTTTTTGTTTGCTTTCCCATTTCCATTTCAAGATGTTGCCAAATAAAATAAAATAAATAAATATCATAAAATATGAATCAATATCAAATCGCAGCAGTGCAGTAAAACGCATTGTTTTTCGTGCTCGATTAAGGAATTTGTATTTGGCCCAATTTGACAACGTCGATTGGTTTGTCTGCTCAAGTGGCAATTGGCATGGTTTTGGCCAGAAAACAACAACCAACTCAGCTGTCAGATATCAAATGTCAGCTCGACACTCGCCACTCGTCACTCGCCACTCGTCACTCGTCATTCGTCACTCGTCACTTTCATTATGAATGACCTTCACCCGTGACGGCTGTCAGATGCCACCTGACCCTTGCCAGGCAGCACCTTTCGAGCCGTTTCTAATCAAATTCAATAAACTTGCATCGCAATTGCGCATAAACTTAAAATGGAAATGGTTGCATTGAAGATGTTGCATAAATGCATCGGCAAACAAACAAACTCATGCATATGCAACGCGGCATTTGACTCTCTATATCCCTATGTATCCAATGTCACACACAATTGCATGTGTGCATAAATCTGTATATATATATATATATATATATATAAATATATATATATATATATGTATATATATAAATATATATATATATTTATGTTGTATATAAAGTAGCTCAACATTGGCAAACGCGGTTAATTCGACTTTTACTAAAAGCAGCGAGCTGCGAAGCGATTAAGAGTTGGTGTCGTTGTGTGTGTGGTATGTGTGTGTTTGGGGTGTGTGTTGGGTGTGTGTGTGTGGGGCATAAGATTTGTATGAAGCTCATAAATATACAGCAACAAGACAACATTGCACTGTGATGCGTGTTAGTGCTCGAGTTTGATCAAACAGTATGGCGGGCGCATAACCAAATACACACACACACACGCACACTCACACACACACACACATACACACACACATAACACTCACATGCAAGCACTCACACATGCATATGGATGAGCACATATGCAAGTCAATGTTGTTGTCATATGGAAGTGAAAGTGAAACGCCCATCAATGGATGTGCATAACCCGGGGTGGGTTGGGTTGGGTTGGGCTGTTATGTTGGTTGGGTTGGGTGGGTTTTCGTGAGGGTTGCAACTCTGGCAATGCAGTTGTCGTTGGCAAACAAACAAGAATTGCGGCCCACGAAGCAGCTTTTGATTTGCATAATCTCGGCTTAGTGCAGATGCTGTTGTTGTTGCTGTTGTTGCTGCTGTTGTTGCTGCTGTTGTTGGTGTTGCTGTTGTTGCTGTTGCTGCTGTTGTTGTTGTAATGTTGTTTTTGGCCAATGCAAGCCAAAGGAATGGAAAAACACTAAAACACACAAAAGAGTCAAGCAAGTCGAGGCAATACAATTGAATTTGGCTTCCTTGCGGCCTGCGAGCTGCTTGTGTCGAACTGCGAACAAAGCGCATGTGACTCCCAAAATGCTAAGCCAGGACTTACAAGCAGCGACAGCAGGCTGATGGATGTACACAAAGAGAGAGAGAGAGAGAGAGTAACAGAGAGAGAGAGAGAGAGAGAGAGAGACAGAGAGAGAGCATCAACATTTGCACGCATCAGTCTCAACAATATGTCGCAAGCATTTCTTTTTTGTGCAACATCCAAAATTGTTTAAAAAGCAAAACAGCTAAGCTAAAAAACAACAACAGAAAAACAAAAAAAATAAACAAAAAAAAGAAAAACAAATCGATGCGAAACTCTGCTAATTTTTCAGTGAATTTTGTCTCGTCTCAAAGTTAAGTTAAGATAAGTAAGCTGAATGAGTTTGGCTTAAGTCGCTAATAATTCTATAGTTGCATATTCAATTTCAGCAGCAGTTGCACTCAAAGTCCCAAAGTCTTTAAATGGGGCAAGCACTCGTTTCACTGACTTTTGTCTTGTTTGCCCCATTATTTTTGTTTATTTCGTCACACCCTGTGCCACAAACGCATCGGGGCGTATTAGTTTACTTATTTATTTATTTACCAAAAATATAAAAATTAAAAATGTAATTTAATTAAATTTAAAATAAAATTAAAATTATATATAAATTAAAAATAAAAAAATAATATTATTAAAATTTTAATTTATCTTGGATAATGTTATTAACAACATTATTATCTTATCTGCTTATATAGTATACACGCAAAATAAGCAAAAATACAAAAATAAAAAATTGCATTAAATTAAATTTAAAATAAAATTAAAATTATAAATAAATTAAAAAACAATAAAATAATATTATTAAAATTTGTATTTATAGGTATAATGTAATTAACAACATTATTATCTTATCAGCTTATATAGTATACACCCAAAATAAATAAAAATACAAAAATAGAAAATTGCATTAAATTAAATTTAAAATAAAATTAAAATTATATATAAATTAAAAATAAAACAACAATATTATTAAAATTTGTATGTAATTAACAACATTATTATCTTATCTGCTTATATAGTATATATGCAAAATAAGCAAAAATACAAAAATAAAAAATTGCATTAAATTAAATTTAAAATAAAATTAAAATTATAAATAAATTACAAAATTAACAACATTAATATTTCATCTGCAGCATTTGATGGGTGCATGCCCCATGGTTGCTGTGGCTTTATCTGGAGTATACGCTGCAATTGTATTTACTTGTCGGCAATTTGCCACCCAATGGGTTAGCTGCTGCATGTTGTCCCCTTTTGTTTTCAGTGTACTCTCGCAAAGCATATTGCTGCTCATTATCTCACAGGGATTAACATGTTATCCGTGGCACGCACGGGCGCTTACTCTGTGGCTGCCTCTGCTCATTATTATTGTTGCTGCTGCTGTTGTTGCTGCTGTTGTTGCTGCTGTTGCTGCTGCTGTTGTTGCTGCTGCTGTTGTTGTTGTTGTTGCTGCTGTTGTTGCTGCTGTTGTTGTTGTTGCTGCTGTTGTTGTTGATTTTTGCATGTCGTTTGCTTTGCCTTTGCTGAGCACTCGACTTTCTTGTTACGTACTTTTGGCAACCGAACGTTGTTCAAGATGCTGTTGGTCCGCAGGGACTGGTGGTGTGGGGTTGACTGGTTGCTTTTGGGCCAGATTTGTAAGAAGAATTATTAGCATTATTATTATTATTAATGCAGCGTGGAGCGTTGGCTGCCAGCTCGGCTGCGTTTCACGGCATGCAAATTGCAAAATGCGCGTCGCCTTGTTTTTTTTGCGGTAATGCTGTTACAAGGGGTTGGCTTTACCGTTACCGTTACAGCGTCATACGCTCATGCCTTTATACCTTTCGGGTCGTGTCGCTCATACGCAGCGTTGCACCCGCAAAGTGCCAAACAGCCGGCAACAATAAAAAGAGAGCCTGGCGCAAAATGGGGCATATTAAACCAAACTTCGCACACAGGTAAAGCTAACGGTTCCATGGCGTTAGATCTAACGAATGCCACCCCGAACCACCCACGGCATTTTTTTTTAACCCACCCACAGACTGCTGCATGGTCTTGTGTCTGTTTTTTTCTCTCTCTGTATTTCAACTACAGCTCCTTGCTTTTTCTTCTTTTTGTTTTTTTATGTGTCTGTGTCTGTGTCTTTTCTGGCCATTTTTATACCCTTCTGGAGAGCATTCTGATATTGTTGTTAAGTTTGATTTTATATCGAATCACATTTATTAATAAATAATAGCCATAAATGATAGTTTTTGAATCGAAACAATCGGTGCATTTTCAAATTGATTATGTTGTCTAGATGTGATCGAATGGACTCTCGTTCTGGTGTCTGCAAGGGTATGCAATTTATTCTGCAGTTGTTTTTGGATTTTTTAGTAATTTTTTTATTTCTTATTTTTTATTTTGTTTTTTTTTTTTTTAGTAATTTTGTTGCTACGGGTTAAGCGGCCCTTGGCTTTTGGCTCAATGTATTTACCAGTGCACCGCGCCCCGCTCACCAGGGGCTCTTTGTTTTTGACTTGGTTGCCCTGGAACAAAGAACGTGGCTGATACAATTGCAGTGCAAGAACAAAATAACAAAACACAGAAACAACAACGATATTAATAACAACAGAAAAAAACGGACAGTGCTAAGCCGGAAGGGTGGGTGGTGGTGCGGGGTGGTGGCAAGGTGGGTGGACTGGGTGGGTGGACTGGGCGGGAGGGACTGTCAAGACCGGCAGAGTGAAAAAAACACAAAGCCTTGTGGATTGATTGAATTTCGAATTTTTAAGCATTTCGTCGTTGTCTGAAATTTCGTTAACCAAATTGCAGAAGCCGAGTGCAAAGACCCGAAAAATGCACAAAAAAAAAAAAAAAAAATAGCAACAGCAAATTTTGTAAATAAAAATAAAACTTAAATGAAAAGATAATAAATAGAAGAAAAAAAAAAACAAGAATAAACGAGAATCTTAGCTACACTGGAAAACAAATTATATTCCTTTGCGTGAAGTAGATGGCCTGAGGTAAGGGACTGAATGAAAGGATGGCCAAAAGCGACAAGTGCAACTTGAGGTATTTATGCATTTATGGCTCCCATGTGAGGTGTGTGTGAGAGGGAAGAAAGTCAGAGCTGGAAACTCCATTTAGCCGAGAGGCAAACGGAGCTTAAACGCTGCAGTTGACCGTAGTTGGCTATCAGTTTACAAGAAGATTGTTAGGAAAGCCAACGAATGCAAGCAATGACAAAGTGCTCAGAGAGAGAGACACACACAATACGCATAAAAAGGCAAATGTTGCAAGAGTGTTGAGAGGACGACTTGTGCATATTGAATTACGCGACAAGTGGAAGCGAGTTTGAGGCATTTTGAAACAGTTTATGCCTCAGTAGCTTGCAACTTGGCAACACTGGTTGACTCTTCTCAGCTGTTGCATGTGTACGCGTCAGCTTGTCTGTCGGGGCTTTTAGTGTGAGTGCGCACTGAATGCAACTAAGTAAGTGTATGAAAGTCATTATTTTGTTATAACAATGGTAACGTTTCAAACCATGCCCACAAGGAAACACCACCACAAGAAAACCACCCGGCCCCCGCACCACCAATGAGTCCAGCAGCTTGCTTTTGACTGCAGCAAACACTTTGCACAATCAATAAACACACTCACACACACACACACATGCACATAAACACACACACACACACATGCATGGGGCAATGCTGTGAAAATGAGTGAAAGAAAATGAGTTAATGGAAATTCTTAGCAACTATTGTGATTTGACAGCTGCGTGTAGACTTGAGCACAAAAGACCGCCACCCGAGCCTTCACCAGCTGTTAAAGTGTTGAGCAACTGCACAAAGATGGCAAACCCAAAACTCACAGTTTAAAGAAAATTGCTAAAGGAAACCCTCTAAAAGCAACGAGCCAACCCCAAGCCAAAGTGGTGGCCAGGATATGGGCTGAGGAGCAGTTGCTGCCCTTAGTTTCCAAACTGCCATCTTCCAGCTAGTCGAGGCTGTGTATTTGCTTTTGTCTGCTTTTTAAAAAAGAGCAGCAAAGCAAAAAGAAAAAAAAAAAAAAATACCGAAGGATAAAAATGAAAATACAACTTAAATTTTACTTCAAACACAAGAAAGCACAGCTAACCTAGGCACTGCTGGCCGAAGGATATATACCCTTGCAAATATCCTTGTAAATTAAAAGAAAATATGCGGATTGTTCACATGTTGGCCAGATGATGATGTATATGGCAGAAGAGCCTAGTTCTCATGGAGAATACGGCTAAATTAACTACCTCTGAAGAGTATTTGTGTGTTCCATACAACCAAGCTTAATCCAAGCAAAACTATGGTAACAAGTGGCAAAGGAAGTGCCAGGATGCGTCACTGGAGAGCACGAAGGGAAGGCACGCACAGATTTAAGGGCACAAACTGGGCCCTTTGCCAGCTCCCGCGTTCCTCTTTAACACAATATGCGTGTGTATTTTTGGTTGGTTTAATAAAAACGCTGGAAATATTGCGATAACTCCCAATGCACAGACTCATCATTATCCGTTTCTATTTGGCCACAGAGTGAGGCAGATACTTAAATAGAAGGAGCTGTTCGATAGAATGTGAGGCTGAGCTGGATTGGACTCGACAGTGTGTGTGTGTGTGTGTGTGTGTGTGTGTGTTGGTGTGTGTTTGTGTGTGTGTGTGTGTGTGTTGGTGTTGGTGTTGGAGTTGGAGTCGGTTTTCGATTGTGCCCCATGGCAACAGCAGTTGCCACCTTTGGCTACCAGACCCCATTATTCATTCCATCATTCACTGCTTTATTCATTCATGTCCTACAATAAAACCAAATAAAATTCATACTACACGCTACAGTGGAATCGATTATATCCTGTCCCGACTAGGATATACTCCTTGTCTAGATAAGCAACTAATATTAATATGTTTAGCTTTAATATAATTTAATATAATTCTAATTGAAACCCAAATAATAGTATATTATAAATTTAAAAAGTTGTTTGTCAGAATACTAAATTTAATCGCTCTCACTTGTCATACACTAATTGAGTTTAGTAAATACAGATTTGGGTTAAGCTTTGTTGATTTTAATCTTGTTGCCGATTACAGAAAGAGGAACTTGGTATTTTATTCCAAGGTATTTTAAATATAGAATTCCGACTATTAATTAACCTAATCCACCAAACTGAGCCACAATTTCCATGCAACACGCTAATTTTGGCTTCTTCTATAAGTTGTACTCTCAGTTTTTTGATAGTCAGTGTTTTCGTTCCCCGCTGAATGTCTCCCTCCGCCGTCCGTTAAAAATAATAAGTTTTTGGCCACCCAAACGTTGCCAACATCATCTCATCATGGCTCGGGTCTCGAAAGGCTTTGGCCCAATTGATTAATGATCGATGTCGTCGCTGGCGGTGCCATAAATACGCTCAGCAAAAACTATGAGAAAGTGTAGTTAGTTTTCCAAATCTGCCGTGCCGAATTGAGCTCTATTCAGTTTTCTATTCTGCTCAGTTTTTTTGTTTTTCTTTGCTTTTCTTTCTGTACTGTTCCATTGCAATTTTCTCGACATCTTGTCGCCCCACTCAATTAAGCGGGCGCGATATAAATTTATATAAATTATCGGTATTATCTGCGGCGCGTTATTAAAATCTAACGCTGACATCTCTCTCACTCTCACTCGCTCTCTCTCACTCTTTCTCTCTCTGTGTGTGTCACTGGTAGTTATTATACTGTCTCCCTCTCTCTGTTCCTTTTGTGAACCAGTGAAGTCCCTCTTCAGCGCGTTTCGTTTTCATTCTGATTCTCATTCTTGTCAACACCATCTTTCCGTAGTGGGCTTTTGCTTTTAAACGAGAAATTATGGTGGCATTGTTATTGTTATTGGTGTTGTTCTTGTCGTTGCGCGCGATGCCATCAAAAGGCGCTGAGTTTGGAGTGTTGGAGTGCTGTTGGGACGGAGGACGCGGGGTGACGTGCAGTGGAGGAACGGGAGAGAGGCAAAGCAAAAATCGCGTCTTTTATGACTTCCGTTTGGGCTAAAATGGCGCACTGGGGCCAGACGGGGTCCCAGCGGCGACTGCAGCTCAACATTTTGACTCCATGCTCGAGTGCGTTGCTCGCCATTGTTCCTTTTGCCCCCAACCCCCAACCCTCCCATTCCAACCAGTTGCCTCATTCTGCTTGGGTTAGAGCGCAGCAGAGTGCAGCGAGGAACAGCCATCGTTGAGTTTTGTTTGGCAAAATAAAACTAACAAACAAAATTGTAATGAAAAGCACAATAAACTGTCAGTTTAAATATGAAAGACTTTCCCTCCATCTCTCTCCCTCTCCCTCTCTCTCTATTACTCTCCCTCTCTTTGTTCTTTCTGTCTGGACTCAGTCTTGGTCTCAGTCCTAGCTCTATCCCAAGTGTACGCCCCCAACTTCAGGCCATGCCCACAACTGCAACTGCAACTGCAACTGCGATGACTGCGCCACTTCATTGTCGTGCCACGGACATCTTTAAGCAGCAGCGTCAAGTGGTGTTCAGTGAAAGAGCAGCAGCTGCCATCTGCTGGCGATGTACTCCACCGGGCCACCGGGCCACCAGGCCCACGCTGCGTATACCGAATGCTCTGTGGCACTCTTCTGTGTCTGCGTCAGTGTCTGTGCTGAACTATCTGTGTTTCCATGTGTATTTCTATGTGTCTGTGATCCTGTCGGCACTTAGCGCCACGTCACTCCCAGCAGGAACAGAAGGGCGACTCTCTCAGCGTCATTTCGAAAATATTCAGCTTTGTACCCTGTACTTGTCGAATGCATCCACAATTGTTCATATGTACAGTGGCTCGAAGCGAGATTCGAGCAGTGCCTAGCAAAAAATTTAAAGTGCTATAAAGGCACCCAGGTGTCCATAATGTAACTGCTCGAAAGCTGCTTCGACCATAAAAAGAGGTACTTTTTTGCATAACCCTACCTAGCAGGTGGAAAAACCACAGTTTATTAGGGTCATATATTAATTTTTGTGGTTAATAAATGTACCTGTCATGGGTCTTTGGAATTTTTGAAAAATATTGAATAATGAGTTTATGGCAGGCAATTCAATTTTTTGCTAGGCACTGCTCGAATCTCGCTTCGAGCCACTGTATATAGATGATGCATGATGACAAACTGACTGGAGCAAGCAATTAGAGCTCCAGAGCAGGAAATGAAATTAAATCAATATAATTATTCTATTGTATTCAATCTTATCATTTAATCACATAAGGTTCTTATTCATCTTTTTCGACAAAATGCATGTGCAAACTTCCCAAAAGCTGATAAGCTATTATCAAACTGATCGGCTATATGAAATCATATCTAATAATAATAATTATGATTATTAATATTATTGAATTTAAATTTTTTGTTGTGTCAGCTGAATGCATTTGTCGACAAATATATGATAAGATAAGATTTTAAATATAAGATAAGATAAGAATCATTGCTACAAATGGCAAATGGTTTGTAAGCAAATTTCATTTCATTTTTGATCTCCAAGCGTATCACACCACCAATATACCAATATACCAATATGCCGACCGTAAGTAGAAAGGCAAAAAAAGTCGATCAACTAGGATATCGATCACTATACTAACTTCACTCGATTCCTTTTCGTTGCAGTCTGCGGAAACGGTTAGGGAAATGCTTGAGGACATGGTTGGGTTGCCTCATAGACTCAGCATAACCCTCGTAGAGGAGTTTTTGGAGTTCTGCGCCAGCTGCTCGGCTGTCATACCGATCATGGATCCAGTAGTACTAAGAATAAATTTCGAAGTCTTCTGGCGCATAAAATATGGAGTAGAATTGGTATTACAAAATTAAATTACAAATTAACAGCTGCTGTGATTTTTGTTTCGTTCCCACGATAATGGTTTAATAATAGATAGTGAAATGTTTCAACAACAAAAAGTAAATAAATAAATAAAAGCTCAACATATGTCAATAACATAAGCGGTAAGCTTATCAGCTGATCAGCTGGTGCTGCTTATGATGCGTAAGGAAGCTTTCTAACGCAAATTTTCGCACTGAGCTTTCTAACGGAAACGTGAGCCTTTGAGCTTTCAAGTCTGCTGCGCTTGCGCTTTCAGAATGCACGTTATTCTTCTGCATGCTGCGGTCGATGCCAGAAGCACTATGAAAGGTTTGTGCCAAACATTGTTTTCACCCACGGGAACAATTTTCACGCTGGCAAAACAATTTTCAATCCAAAGAGATCCGAAGCTGGTGAACAGTTTTAAGCGCGATATCATTTGGAAAATCATCCGCCCCAGGTGGATTTAGTGAAAATTGCAACCCATTACCGAAATTTAGGCAGTGCAGTGTGTCAAGTGTTAGTGGTGGTGCAAGGTGTGTGTGTTTGTTGTGCGTGTGTGTGTGTGCTGAATTAAAATAAATAATTAAATAAAAAGGCAAAGTGCAGTGGGCTGAAGCAGTTTTGGTGTATCGAGAAGGCATTGCAAGAAAAAAAAAATAAATATATATATATAAAAAGGTGCATAGTTTAAAAGCTGTAATGTAATAGTTATTAAAAATGAATTTTAATCTTAAGTCATATTAAATTCGATACTTATAAATTTGTATCAACTTTTCTAGTTGAGCGCTTTTTTACCAATTGTTGCATCTTTAATTTTGATTATCATCGCCTACATATAATCTATGTCGACAGGTCTGCCGACATCGATGGATCATTAATGATATTACAGTAGTGAGTACGGCATAGCCAGATGTGTTGGGATCATGAAATTTATTATTATTATTAGGTTGGGGGTGTGTGCACTGCGACCTGATAGATCTATTGTGACCCCTTTTGGGCTTAAAGCTCCTCCATCAACCCAAGCTCCTGCACAAATGCTAGAATCTTTATTGGGTTGAGGGCTACTATGTCCTTGTTTATCATGACATGCATCCCTAGGATGTTACACCTTTTTACTTGCTAAGGCGACACACTCTGTTAGGATGTGCCTTGAGGATTCCTCCTCACATTCACAGAACCTGCAGAGTCCGCTACTAATTATACCTAGCTTGGCTAGGTGACTTCTTAGTCCACAGTGTGAGTATTCTAAGATTATTCATGCGGATCATGAGATGCAATAATCATAAATAGAGCGCCCTAGAAATTTTATTTTTGCATTTAAAGTGCACACATACTTTTAAATTTATAAGTAAAATAAAATAAAATAATAGTGAAATCCAATCGCTATGAATTGAATTTTCAATTAAGTTATAAAAGAGATCAATATGAATTAATTTGTTCTTATTAAAGGCACCTTAGGTTTACAGCACCACAGGCTTCTCTAAAAGTATGGTTGGTTCCTACAACATCTCAGTTCACCAACTGTCAGTCAGTGTCCATTTTGTATGTCTCATTTCCCGATTCTTGTCCTGTCTGTCTACGATTATTATTATGAATAATAAATAATTGGCAATCACCAAATGTGCTCAATGTTGCAGCTGATGTGCAGAACTTGTTGCCAACATTTCAAGCTTTCATTACTTTGATGTGGACTTTGTGTTATTCATTGGATTTGGTTTTTGGTTGAAGCGACTCATGAATGCATTCATAGTAAGTACATTTAATAGGCAACTCCTTAGTTGACAAACAACTTTGGCCATTGGCAACTTTGCGCAGTGACCACCATCCGGACTGCCAGTGTCCGGATCGGAGTGTGCAATAAAAATAAGTTAAAATGCTGTAAAATAACAATAACCGTAATAATAATAGTAATAACAACCACGCTGGATGTGCCCCGCCTGCTGCGGCTTTGGCCTCGTTCAGCTTTGGCTGTCGCCTGTAGGCGGCGCAATGTTGCCCCAGCGACGCGTTGCCTCGAAATAATTAAATGGCAGAGACACTGGCAACAACAGCAGCAGCAGCAGCAGCAGCTTCTATACAATTCTTGCCACACACACAAAAAAAAAAAAAAAAAACAAAACTAAACATGAAACTTAAAAGTAATGAGACAAACAACCAGCGACAGCAACTCTGCAATGTGTTTGTGCAACAGGAAATGCGGCACTGTTATGTGACGACTTTTTGCCACACTACTGTTATACAATTGGTGCAAATGGCTGGCCACAATTTATGGCAGATTGAATATGATTTTAATGAGTTTTAATTTTAACTTGTGAAATGTAAATCCAAACAGATTTCAGACACTAAAATCCCCCTAACTAATTTAATTATTGCAAAAAAAAAAATAAGAAAATAAAAAATGTTTAATCTTTTAAATATATATAAAATATATGCGAGATTTAAGGGAACCAGTTTAACAGATAGAAGATGTCCTGGTCAACACACATCCTCAATTTCTCCATCCTGGAAAGTGAATATTTGTTCAATTAGCAACAACGTTTCGCAAGGCTTTATTCATAAACATGTCAAGTTTGTTGCCGGCGTTTCGTTGTTTTTGTTGTTGTTGTTGTTGCTGTTTTTGTTGTTTTTGTGGTTTTAAGTGAGTACATAAATAAAACTGTGTTTTCGGGCTTTTAGATGTGTTGGCCTGGCCAACGACAAAGTTGCCTGAATAAACGACAAAATACATTGGCAAAGAGTTCAAAATGG
Source organism: Drosophila kambysellisi (assembly GCA_035042185.1). Classification (NCBI taxonomy): domain Eukaryota; kingdom Metazoa; phylum Arthropoda; class Insecta; order Diptera; family Drosophilidae; genus Drosophila; species Drosophila kambysellisi. The sequence continues at coordinate 509,618 of JAWNLS010001080.1, forward strand.
TGTATGTCTATGTGTGGGTGTGTGAGTGTGTGTATGTGTGTGAAAGCCATAAATCTCAACGCCTCAGTCTCGGCTCATTTGCAGCAGTAAATGTTTGAAAACCAAGAGCAATTAAAAATGGCAATTGCCGAAGCACATAAAAATTCAGCTGCCACTCGCCGAAAAACTCTCGCTGCTTTCTTATGGCGTTCCCATAAGAAATTGGTTCTTTGGCGACACACACACACACACAACCACACACACACACACACACACACAGACACACAGATACACACACACACACACAGCTCATAAGCTTCAGCTTGAAGCATTTTTGCAACTCTGTTGCCCAGTTTGGTTGTCGTAAAACAAGATAGAAGTGGACATAATATCAAGATGCAGGACATCGTTAAAATTCCAACTGTCAAGGATGAGAATGAGAATGAGAATGAGTAACTGCACACAGTGTATCCTTAGCTGTGTTTAATGTTCTGTTAATTTTTATATCTAAGCTCTTAAGCATTGCCCACATAACACATAAGATGCCACTCACGATTTCATTCACTCATACTTGTTGCAGCTGCAACTCTTGACATGTTTAATTAAGTTTGTGTGTTTTTACCAGTGAAGCCATCCACAAAAAACACATACATATATTTTGTTATTGAATGAGTGCAACATTATTTCCTATTTCACATTTGATACCAATATAAATGTCAAACAAATCAAAACAATTTACAATTATCCTTGTCATAAATGTTGCGTATACGCAATATTTGTCTGCTCCTGCAAAGTCCTTGCTCCGAGTTGAATATGTATATTTTGAAATAAATATTTAAATTGCAATTATTTCATTTCAAGTAGCTGTTCTAAAACAGAGCAGGAGAAATCAGTTAAATCGGACAAGTGCTAACCACAGCGATTAAAATTCAATACAACAATTCGGTCAATTTATGGAGCAACATAACTTAGGGACTCCATTAAAAGTGGGGATGCGGCGAGGACCAATCAGGAGGATTGGTCTGGTCGCTTCTGGTTGCTGTTTGCCTCTCGCTGGCAACTGGGCCGTTTCACATAGTGGAACATTTCGCTTGTTTTTGTTGCAAAAATCAAATCTCCCAATGTTGCACAAATATTTTCATCATTTTTAATTGCATATATAAGGAATACTCGCTAAGCCTTAACACGACTGCCAAAAAAAAAAAAAAATAGTGTTTTTAAAATACTATTTTTGGGCTTTGCTGTTTTACATAAAAAAAAATTGAATAGTGAATTTTTTTATGAATATTGTTTTTTGTTTTTCTGTTTGCACAAATGTTGCGAATTTTGCTGCAAACTGATTAAAAGAAAAGCGCACCCAAATTATTTATGTAATTCGAATATTGCACAATCCACGAAAATTCTTTTCACAGATGCATTTATTTATTTCATAAAACGCCACGGGCAACATTTTCAATTTTTTCCGCGCTTTTCCTGCTAGGGGCCTACTGTGCGTCGATGGGTGGGAGGGGCTGGGGGTGTTGGCTGCCCTATGCCGATGAGTGTTATAAAACCAAATGATTCTATTAAAACGAGATTTGTGCCATTCATGCGTAAATCAATCTGCTTTCATGTTCTTTGCTGTCCTTGTTAACGTTGTTCGTTCAACGCGAGCTGGTGGCAGGAGTGAGTTGGACCGAACTGGTCGAACGCCAGGCCCTAAATCATAAATTATTTGGCCCACCTTGTTGCCAACAAAATTTGTTGAAGGCAACAATAAAATATTCATTGCTTGTTTATTGAATGTAATTTAACAACCGTTAACCCGTTCAGAGCGTTCCAGCAACCCCAATCACAGTATAAAAAGGCAACCACCAAGTACCACCAAGGACCACACCACCACCACCACTGCCCCACTGCCCCGCTCCCAACCCAACCATCCACATAATGGCAGCCAGCGTCCAGGGCGTATGCTAGCTCCCACTCTCTGCCACCAAAGGGATCTATTACGTGGTATTTAATCAGATTTTTTACGAGCGACCGACAATAAAAATGTAAATAGACACAAAAGGATTGCCATTGCCGAATTTATTTTTTTTCCTGTTTTTGTTGTTTGTTTTTGTTGTTTGTTTTTTTTTGTTTTTGAATTTGTGTTTTGTGTTTTTGTATTCCAATTTTTTGTTTTTGTTTTTTTATTTTTATTATATTGTTTGGCACAGCAGACAACACAGACCCAAGTCCAAGTTCAAGTCGCAGTCGAAGTCGAAGTCGTTGTCGTTGCCGTTGTCCTTGGCCAGGACACAGAGGCATGGCCAGCTGGCCAGTGTAGTTTTCTGGTACGTTTAACGCCGTTACCCTTAAGCGCTTCATTTTCCGCTGGATCCGGTTTTATGGCATATGCCATCGATGCTCATAAAAAATATTGTTTTATGAATGCCAAAGTGCCAGACGAAGTGAGTCTCTTTGGCGTCCAGCGTGGAGTGAAAAGCGTTTAAGTGAATACATATATATATATGTACATATATGTATGTATGTATATTCATCGATAAGCGCAATCAGACCGAATTTTATTTATTTATGTGACTCAAAGCTATACCAATTATGCGCGAATTCCATTATGCAACCAAAGTTGGCAAGAGTCGCAGCCAGCCACAAACAGCTGCCCATTTGTCTTGTCGCTTGAGGAGGCTGCCATGCCCCATGCCCCATGCCACCGGCCCAACCGTCTCTAACGTCTTGTGGTTGACAATTTGGAAGCTGTCACTTGCCGGGCTGTCAGGTGAGCTGGCAGCCAGTTGACAAATAATTCAATTCAGCATCGCCCAATAAAAACAGGATTATTAATGCTCTCGTCGAAACCTAAATATCCTTGCGCCGTAGAAAACAAATATTGGGCAAATCTTAAGTTAAAATCCTTTGAAAGCAAAGGCCCATCCACCTGACTGCTCAATTAAATAATGTATTACAACTGAATAATGAATATTGAATATTGTAGTTGGTATGCCCAATACTATATATACATACATATACATATATACAGTCAGGATCTGCTTGAGGCAACATGCACCTTTCAGTTTGCCTGCTGTCAAATATAATTAATTAATTTCAACGAAAGTTTGTTGCAAACTTTTCTAATAGCCAGTTTAATAAATATTGACGCAATTAAACAATTGCCGATTTCCATCACAATTCCTGAAAAAAACAAACAATTTACAAATATTATTTCCTCTCTTAATTAAAGTTGTTTACTTTGCACTTTTAGCCATGGGTAGCAAATAAGTTAATAATATCGATTATTTAGAATAAGATTTAAAAAAAAAAATCATTTTTGTAAAATCTTAAAATTAAAATCATAATCCACAGTCGGGGTTGCTTTTGAATTGCTATGTTTACTGTTAACTTTAAGTTAACTTTACAAAATAATCAGAAATTTAACGGGATTTGAGTGAATAAATTAATTAATCGTCTGCAGGAAATTCAATTTTATAAAAAACCTTCTTTTTCAGATTCGCAGTTTCCAAAAAACTATTTTCTCGTTGAGTTTTTTATTTACTCAGATTATTTTTTGCTCTTATCCCAGTGGGTGTTTGAAATGAAATTATAATAATTTTTTTAATTGTAAAATACGTATAATTAATTAAATTAATCGGAATCACACGTCTTGCTGCGTCGTGCACGTTCGTGTCACGTGGCACGAGCAACTGCAACATATGTGTGTGTGTGCTGGTGCAACCCTTCCAAATACAAACAAGGCATTAAGCGCTGTGACTAACTGTACACACATTCCGATTAGCCGGGCGTCCGTGCTGCTGCCACAATCACGTGTCTTCTCTCCCACTCCATTTGTCTCCCTCTCTCTCTCTATCTCTCTCGCTCTAGCTATCACTGTGTGTGCATCTGGTTGTGTGTGCCCCAAAAATAAAGCACAAAATAATACATTATATAAATATAACTGAAATATTTCGTGTGCTAAATTTTATTTTTTCGTTTTTGTTTTTTTTTGTTTTTTCGTGCTGTTGCCTTGTTTTCACTTTGATTGCTACGTGTTGCCCGCACTTTGAACACCCGCCCTACATACCAGACGCCCCTCCCCCCGCCCTTACCATGCCCCACCCCAGCTACCCCAGCCAACCCAGCACACCGTGCCTGTCCGGACTAGCAACAGTAACAGCATCACATGCAGGCAAATTGGATTTTCATGCATACTTGGTCACACGCGCGTTCCAGCGCTCCCTAAAAAGCCAGCTATCGAAACATGGCCAAAACGGGTGTGTGCCGGGCTGAGAGAACAAAGCCCTGTTACACAAAGCCACCACAGCAGCAGCAGAGCAGCAGCAGCGCCAGCAGCAGCAGCAATGCCAGCAATGGCAGCTAACAGCCGCACAATCTAGAGCCACGCCCCCTTTGGCCAAAGTCAACGCCAACTCTTCTCGCCTTGTGCTAAACGTTGTTATCTGCCCTATTCCCTATCGTTCCCATGTCCGTCTGCCTTCCTCCGTCCGACGTCCTCCATCCTCCGTCCGCTTTCCTCGGTCCGCCTTCCTCCATCCTCCGTCCTGCATCTTCCGTCCTCCATCCTCCGTCTACTGCCATGTTGTTTCGTTCGTTTTGTCTGTCGTCTGTCCGTCTGTCGTCTGTCCGTCTGTCGTTTGTCGTCTGTCGCCCATCGCTTTGCCTTGTGTCTTATTTTCTCGTTCTGTGCTCGTTTGTGCGTTCGATTCCTTTCCAGTTGCTATTGTTGTTGTTGTTGTTGCTGTTGTTGTTGTTGTTGTTGTTGTTGTTGTCGTTGTTCCCGCCTTGGCATAAATTTATTATAAAATAATTTGCATAATTCGTTATTACTCAGCATAAACAAAGTGAAATTAAGACGATTTCTTTTATGCCCCATCTTTGTTAATGCCATTGTCCTTGGCTCTGTATTTGGCGTTGTCTCCATCACAGTCTCCCCCTCCCCCCCTCCATCTAAGTCTGTGTCGTCTTCTTTATATCTTTGTATCTGCTTATTTTGTCAATGTCATTTGCCTAAGCACGCCAGTCAAAGACTCACTCAACTCAACTCAACTGAACTCAACTCAGCTCAGCTCAGCTCCGACCAACTCTCAGCCCTGGCAGTCATTTCGATTGCCATGTGGGTCTTGTGGGGCACTGGAGAGCATTCCATTTCGGCGGAGAGCAGAGGTTCACTGGTTCACTCAGGTGTGCACATCTGTGCCCATTTGGATTCTTAAGTATATTCGATTTTCTAGTCATGTCCTGTCCGTGTCCGTACCCCCCTCCCTCACTCTCACTCTCTCTCTCTCTTATAGCTGCTTCAATGGACAGCCTAAGCTATTTGCTTGAGCTTACTTAATATTTATGATCAACCCTACAGTAAATCTATTTACAACATTTCCAACAAAAATACAAAAATACAAAAAAAAAAACAAAAAACAAAAAAACAAAAAACAAGCAAACAAACAAAGACTTGAAAACCAGGCGATGGCGCCCCAGCTCCAAATTCGATAAGCAGCTAAATTGGAAACTGTTGCATTTTGTATGAATAGCGTTGAATTTGTTGCTACAACAATTTGATTATGTAGCACGGATTAATTATGGATTAATTACATCTTACATCTTACATCTTACATCTTACAGATGTGCTCCTTTTCCAATCGTTGAACCAAATGTTGAACTGAAATGTTGTCACCCAATTAACGTTGCTCTGCGATTGACAGGCATTTGACCTAGTCTAGCGTACGATTTACACGCATTTACACACACGCACACACACACCCACGCACACACACCCTCACACACTTACAGACACTTACAGACAGACAGATAAACGGACGGACTGACTGACTCTCTGGTGGCAACGATTTGTAGCTTTTGAACTGAAGTTGACTTTACTTTTTAATATGATTGGGTTGTCTAAGCAAATAACGTAGGTAGCTAACGTGTATAAACAAATGTCAGAACTTACAGCTGCTAGGCAAGTAAACACACAGACGATGCACACACACACACACACACACACACACACACACACACACACACGATACACACACATACACACACGGAGAGGGAACTTGTATGTATCAGTTGCTGTTTCTGTGCATCTCTACCAAGTAAACTTTTATTATGTCCGTAAGTAAATGTTTTGCCCGTTAACTTGTACAAATAAGGCATACACACACACACACATACATACACACACACACAGACAGACACACACACACACATAGACACAAAGTAGACGCTGACCATCATCTAAAGTGCGAGGGCGTCGTTGCTCTGAATGCTCTTACCTTGGCCATATTCTTAGTAGCTATCTGTACAGGATGCAGGAGCAGGAGCGGGAGCAAGAACAGGTGCAGGAGCAGGAGCAGGAGCAGTCTTACATATCATCTCATTTATTATCTGATGCTTACCTTTGCACTCGAGTGTTAAAAATAACCCAAAATAAGTCGCAAGTTCGATTTGCTTTAAGTATTCAATGGGAAACAAGTAAGATGCTGTAGTCGAGTTGGCTCGACTACGATGTACCCTTAACCCAGTTATTAAATATATTCTAGTTTTATTGGAAAATTTCCCTTTAAGATGATTTTTTATTATGTATAAATTAGAAGCCTCTGCCTCTTAAATTGAGGAATTTAATGCTATCGAAATGTATCGATAATTCAGAAACTGAGGCAGTTATCGATAAAGTAAAGCAAACATTTGCATTAAACCATTATACCCTTTTTACCCATTTTAATGGGTTAAGGGTATAAAAACAAGCAAATCAATCGAAACAGATTTCAAGTATTTTGTTATTGGCCTAAGCGTTTTAGGTCGAGGCCCAAACAATTGAAAGTTGGCTACAAATTAAGTTTAATTGCAGTCAAAACTAAATTTGATTTATGCCTCAAACAAGTCTGCTTACTTTAATTTATTCAAATTGAAGTCCTGCAATTTTGACTTTGTTTTTTATTTTTTTCTTCACTCACTCAAGTTGTATTTATTGAAATCATTCGTATATTGTTTTTTTTTTTTTGCAGCCCTGGAATACTTTCTGCCCTGGTTACTGAATTGTTGTACACTTACTTATAATTGTAAAATGCTGCATTCATCTCATATTTCATATTTCATATTTCATATTTTTGTAACTCGTGTTTCGCTGTTGTCTTCTGAGCGCTTCTGCCTTATTTAATTACACATAATTCTCTCTCCGCTGCTGGTGTATATTTCTGTGTGTTTTAGTGTGTGTGTGTATGTGTGTGTGTGTGTGTGTTGCATATGAAAATATGCCAACAATGTTGCATACTAACTTGGACCGACATGAGCAGCTCGCTTGACTCTGTGGACACGGCTTCAGCTCGCTGCCTGCCACTGTTTTGAGGGTGTGGGCGCGGCAGAGCGAACAAAATTAGCCAACAGACACATACATCTATATGTATATATATTTATATATATATATATGTATATATATGTATATATGTATATGTATATAATGTATACATGCTTGAGTGCGCTCATTAGGCGCAGTGTTGTTACTTTCATGGTGCTTGGCTTGTTCTGACTTTGGCACTCGTCGCCATCCCCCCGTTTTCGACTTACACTTTCCACTCAAAAATGCTCATATTTAGGCACATTCACACACCGTGTGTTCGAGTGTGTGTGTGTCTGTGTGTGTGTGTGTGTGTGTGTGTGTGTGTGTGTGCGTGTGTACGTGTATTTTTGGCCGCCTTATGTTGTCGGCTGTCTCTTATTTTTCGGCTGCTTTCATTTTTGTTTCAAGCACGCAATGTTTTTGCATACTTTTGCGCACTGCCTAAATTTTCATCGCTATGTCTCTGTCTTTATTAAAAGTTGTGAAAAGTTTCCACCCACTCACATACACACACACACACACACACACACTCAGAGAGAGCTAACCGTTAATGTTCTTGCTCGTTTTCGCTTAATATTGCCTAGGGTATTATGATTTAGTCACCGAATGTGTCACACATGTCAGAGAACATTATTTATATATACACACACATAAAAAAATATACATATATATATATATATATATATATATATATGCTTGATCGGATCAATAAGGTCACGACTTATTAACAAATATAAAGCTCTATCGATTAGTGCTTTTCTTTTATGACTAAGCTACGATATCTGGCAAATCTAATATACCTATCTTATATGAAGCATCATTTGTACCCTCATTCGAGGAGAGAGAATAGGCAACATTTATCGCACAGAGATCTCTCTCTCTCTCTCTCGCTTTAAGGGTGCATGCCACGTATTCAGGCTTGGGCCGCCTTAAAGATATTTTTCTTTATTTTCCGTTTCGTTTGTATATTTAAATTTCAAAGTCGTTGCGTGCATTGTTTGCCTTGCGTTCGCCTCGTTGCTGCCTCTCCTTAACTGTGCCCCGCCAGGCGCCTGCCCCCCCCCCCCCACTCTTCCCTCTTGGCGTGGCGAGTGCGTATTGCTTGCTTGCCCGCCGGCAAAACACAAGCTGTGTGCGGGCTGCGCTGCCATTCCAATTTTGGTGCTTGCCCCTGGCTGCTGTCCTTGCACCATTCCAGCCCAGTCATGGGTCCGGGCAGCAGTTGACCCTCAGTCTTGTCTTTCAACTTGACTTTCGGCAAGTGGAACTAGCAGGCCTTCAATTGCACCAGCACCAGCAGCAGCTGCACCAGCGGCAGTGGCAGCGGCAGAGACGGTTGCTGCACCTTCACAGTTGCTGCCACCGAATTGCATTTTGTATTCATGGCAACATGTGCTCCTCACATTCGGCAAGGACATTTATAATGGTGGCTCTTGGTCTGCCTTTTTTATGGTTTCATCTGTGCTGTGTATGCATACACACACACACACACACACACACACAGACAGAAATACACACATACACCATGTACCAGTCTTGTACTTTTGATTTTTCTTTTGTGACGTTTGTGGAAATGTTGCGGTGCGCTCTTGTCTTTGATTTTCCTTTCTGTTTGTCCGCCCCGCCGCTGGCTATAAACTGTGCCACATAACGAGCAGAAGCTAAACCTACACAGTCAGAAGAGGGGGGGGAGGGGGTGGTGTAGTGGAGCAGGCTCCTCTTATACAGAGCACCTTTGTTTTGGTTTTCTCTTTTTTATTTTAACCTTTTTTACATTTTAGCCCAAAGGCAGTTGGCTTTGCTTTAATGAGCGCAATTTTATTAGCTGCTTGAACATTATTCTTTGGCTTTTGCCTTGCCCCATCTCGTTGCGAGCCGCTAAAATGCATCCCGTACATTTTTCGGTTTGCCTCAAACGAATTTTCGACTTTTTTAAAAGAATTTATTTTTATTTTTTTGTTTGCATATTTGTTTAGCACAATAAAGTTGTCCGAGCCAATTTGCAAATATAATTCTTACCAATTTAAATAACCAAATTCATATGACTATTTGTTGGAGTTTAGTTTCGACTCCCAATCCAAAATATTGGTTTAATTTTGTGAAAACATCAGTTCCGATTTATCGATAACAATATATTATCGATAAAAACATATTTTATGTGAACGGCTAGTCACGCCCAACCCACACCCGTGTTGATGCCAATCTGGCCAAGTGCCGCGAATTGGCTAATTTTAATTTAATTTCACGAAAACAGTTAGAGAGAAATTAAGGAAGAGATGTGCAAATCTCTGACGCGGTACTTGGAATAATGCATATATGTGTGTGTTTATTAGTTTTTGCAGCTTGTGGAGCTCTTCCGTCGCCGCAGAGGTTGCCTCCGATAGACATCGCTTTGGGACGGTGATTACACTGAACACAGGAGTTGAGAACTTTCAAGGACGTCGCATTAAAGTGCTGCAAGCAGTTTGCTTTGCTGCCTACTTTTGGGGCACATTATGTTTTAAGCGTTCATTTTTTTTTGCTGCCACAACCCCCCTCCTCCTCCACCTGCTCCTCCTCCTCCTCCTCCTACTAGTCATCGTGTCTGTCTATCTGTGCGAAAATCGTTTGTGCTGTGTTGGCATAACATTAACCCCGCTCCTCTCCTCTCCTCTCCACCCCATCGCCCAGCCACCCATTTGTGAGTGCTCGGCAGAATTAGTGTAAATTGCGAAAGTTGGCTTCATTTTTTTTTATTTTCCTCCTCTTTTTTTTTTATTTTTTTTTTGGTGTGCCTTCCACTTTTGCCAGACATTTTCTTTACGCTGCTTAGTTTGAGGTTTTGTGGCAGCCATTCGCTCACTCATCATTAACATCATGGTCATGGGGCTGATGCGCTCATAACTTGCTTTTGGGTTAGTCCCATACAATAGTGGTTGTGCGTGTGGTGCGGGTGGATTGGGGAGTGGGGAGGGGGGGATGTGGTGTGGTCTTTGACAAGCATTCTAATTTGTTTTTAATTTTCAGTTCTGCTGCTTCGTCTTTTGTGCTTGTCGCAGGTATTAACTGTTTCCAGCACCTTTTTGCACCTGCCTTGTGAAACTTTTTTTGTTGTCATAGTCGAGTGCTTGCCCCTCCCTCTCTGTCTCACTCTCTCACTCACTCTCTCTCTGTCTCTGTCTCTCTCTGTCTGTGTCCATCTCGCTCTGCGCCATATTAATGAGCTCGTCTTTAACACGCTTTTGAATTAGTTGGCAGCCACGTTGTCGTTTTCACCTTGCGCAACTTTCTTGATTTTGCCTCGATGCGTTGCTGCTTTTGCCGCTGATAAAAACTTTCAGTGGCCCATTTCAGAATGTTGCCACCACTGCCGCAACCTCGTTGCCATTCTCCACCCTCCCCCCCCCCCCCTCTCAAATCCCCTTCACCGATATCACCCATTTGCCGCCCGACCAGACACTTGCGGTTTAGTCTTGGCCCGTTGAAGCCGCCATTTTAATTTGTCCCAAGTTTTAGCGCCGCCATTTGCCATTCGCCACGTGTTTTAGTTGTTGTTGTTGTTGCTGTTGTTGTTGCTGTTGTTGTTGTGTGTTTGGCTATTGCCAGCCATTTTCCACTTCGAGTTAAAGAACTTATTCCGAGTTGGTTGCTGCTGCTGCTGTTGCTGCTGAGTTGCTTGCTTTTAGCTAATTTTGCGCCTAATTTCCGTTATAATTTGCTGCGTTTTATTCAAAACCTTTTCGGCTTCATTTCGCCTGTTGGCCACGTCCTGTGGCCGCAGAGTGCCTTTAATTTTACTTCTGGCTGTTTCTGCTTTCTGCACGCACCGCCGACATTCGCATCATAACAATTAGGTAACACTGCCACGCCCCACATGCCCTGCCCCGCCCTGCCCCCCGACTGCCCCACGATTGAAGCTCGTTTGCCAATTTGAGCTCGTTTCATCCTTTCCAGCTTTGAAATGCTGCTGGCGGCTGGTTGCTGTTAGCCTAACTAGTCAATTGCCCTAACCAGCGCTTTCCCCTTTGTTGTTGTCCTTGTTCTTCTTCTTGTTCTTCGTCAAATGCTGACGTCGGCACTCACACACACACACACACACACACACACACACACACACACACACACACACACAATGACATAGGAGCACCTACACAATTGTGTGTTTGCGTAAAAATTTCATACGCCAGCAGAAATTCATTCGCGCGTGCTTCTCTTTGGTCCGAATTTCGAGAGTCTTAATGTTTACAGCTTCAACACACAGATACACACACACACAGATACACACACACACACACACACACAGACACATAGACAGCCCACACATTCCATATTCCACATATTCGGAATGCTCAGTCCCAGACAGCCTTTGACAAATTGACACATGTTTGTTTGTTTGTGTATGTGTGTGTGTGAGTGTGAGTGTGTGTGTGTGAGTGTGTGAATGTTTTGGGTTTGTGTATGATTTATAAATCAGCTGATACCTTCTGGCTGCCCAATTGGTCATTGAGGCGCCAACACACGGCTGCCAGTCGCTTTCATTTGCGGCCAACATGCCACACGCGTGAATGTTGCACACAAATTGTCACAGCAAATCGCACAACTTCTTCAGCCAAAGGCAACGCCAAACCCCACCCCGCCCCACCCCGCACTCTGCTGTTCAAATATTTGCAAATTTGCAATCGCTTTAGGGATAAGCAATTGCAATTGCAACATTTGTTCAGTCATTAAGAAAAGGCGACGAAAACAAATATTAATTAAATGTTCTTCATTTTAAGGCTCACCTTAAAAAAAAACGTTAACAACTTTGTCTTAAACTTACTAACACATCGTGAATTGTCAGTTTTTTATTTTACCATTAAATATGCCATTTCAAATGGTTAAACAGCCACTCCCCCTCCGCCGTCTTGCCACACCGCTGAATAAGCTGCGGTGGCTGCTGCATGCCGCCCATCTGCCCCCATGTCGGCATTCAAGCCATGTCCATAAAGATATGTGGCTCCATTCAGTGAGAAAATTAATTACACGCACAAAGGATTTCAATTTCCCTATGAGATTCCCATGTTAGTGCCACATTACCACTGGCACTGTGCAACCAAATCAATCAACCATAATTTGAATATGATCCGATTAGATTTCATAGATTTAACAGTTACTCACTTGCATAATTGCACTTAATTTTTGAATGAGAATTAAATGTTTTTGAAAAATTATGAATTTTCCTATACCCAAAACCCTGGAAGACCTCGCATCTGAATGTGAACAAACAGAGGATTTAATCTAAGAAATTGTCAGGAGAGAAAACTATTCGTTTGTTAATAGAAAAGAATTATTAGGATTTGTCCAATTTAAGCAGGCAACAACATTTGCAGAATCAAAACAAGTAAGAACGCTGTAGTCGAGTGAGCTCGACTACCATATACCCTGAACCAAGCTTTAAATGCATTATAGGTTTATCGTTTTTGGGGGCTGGAGTGGGCGTGGCCCGATCATAGTAATATACCTTCTAAGTTTGGTAACTGTAGCTCTTAAATTGCGGGAGATACAGGCATTTATCGATTTTTGTGGGCGGGAGTGGGCGTGGTCCAAAATTTTTTTTCCACATTTATGAAGGGTGTTAATAGCAATATACCTTTAAAATTTGGTGACTTAAGTTTTCAAATTGCGTGAGATATATGGGTTTATCGATTTACACCAACAGGTGTATCGGTTTAGGTAGGTGGAGTGGACGTGACCATCCAATTTTACCAGTAATATACCTGCAAATTTTTGCGACTCTAGCTTGCAAGTTACGGCAGATATGCGCATTTTAAATTTCTAGGGACGAAGTTCCTGAGAGCGGCGGATGTGGGCGCGGTCCAAAAATTGGTACGCCAATCTTTGGAGGAGCTTACCAGCAAATTACCTTCCAAGTTTGGTTACTCTATCTTTAAAATTTTGGAAGATATACGGAGTTATCGATTTAAAATCGGAATGGTCGATTATAGGCGCAGGTGTGGGCGTGGCACCACAAATTTGTTATCGGTTCTTAAAGGCGACTACCAGTAATATACCTACCAAATTTGACGTTCCCTACTCAAAAACTGCGGAAGATATAGCCATTTGAAAATTTATAGGGGCGTCGGAGATGGGCGTGGCACATGCCGATCTTTCAAGGACCTCGCCTACAACCTACCAACCAAAATTGGTGATTGTATTTATTAAATTGTAAGAGATATGGGGATTTATCGATTTGCTAAAATCGAATTTATCGATTTTCTAGCTCCCTAGTGGACGTAGGTCCAAACCCAAGACACTTTAACTTTTGAGGGTACTTTCCAGTATACGTTCCAAGTTTTAAGTCTCCATCTCTAAGGGTGTCGGAGGAACGCGCGTTCATACAGACGGACAGACGGACAGACAGCATGACGGACATTGCACAAAACCAATATACTATTATACCTTTTTGGTATAATAGTATAAAAAGATAGGAGAAGATGTAAACTTGTCAAAACTGACGGATTGCAGAAAAACAAAGGTCGGGAAAATGCTGTCGCTTTGAATGTTGAAAGATGAAAAACAAAAATAGCACAAGAGATGTGAAAACTCCAAGAAGGACACTTAATTTGCATAGTGACATGTTGAGCTGATTGATGCAACAGAAACTTATCTGACAATGGATCACCCGAGAGGCGAGTGGAACAGAAGACACCTCTCTGGAGCAGTCTCATACAGTCCAAACAGTTTCTTAAATAAATAGGGATGAGTTAAGGACTGTTAATGCAAAAATGCTGATGCAGCGACACGTGCGAAAACCTGCGGAAACCATTCCAGAAGAGGACCATCGTTGGGAAGGTCACCCCGGTATTCAACCTGTTCAACCTGAACTTGGGTCGCTTTTATGCATTAAAGCCATTTAAGGATTGCTTAATTTATTTGTAAAACATATAGCTATAATATAGTATATATATATTGTATATATATATTTATAGATACGTTTCGTTCATAACCCATGTTTGCTAATCTGTATGAGTTTCTTACTGCCAATCCTCTGAGCAGTTGTCCATTTCATTTAATATTTGATTTGATATTTTCCCAGGAAAGTGCATACCAAATATCCTGAAAAACAAGCAAATTTTCATTTTATGATTATTTTTGTTTTGGTTCGTTTCACATTGTGTGCGGATTGACGTGCTTCTGTGTGTGTGTGTTTGTGTGTGTGTGTGTGTGGTTGTTAGCCATTTAAACTGACTGACAATTAAATTTTTAATTGAAAAGTATTTAATAGCCAATATATTGCTCTCAGCATGTGAATTTGATTTGGGATTAGGCTGAAGCTTACGCTTCGGAGAAGGAGTTCGAGGTGGAGGAGGGGTGTTGGTGGAGGAGGAGGAGGAGGAGTCTATACCCATGGACTGTGTGTTGATAGTTTCTTAACTGTCAGCTGCCATCTTTTGTAAATATTTGCGACCTTTGCCGCTGCTTTGTTGTCAGTTTTTGGAGCAATGTTTTGCTTCCATTTTGTCGACATATCAAAACTCCAACTGCAAATGATATTTCGAAAGGGACTCACGATGTAAATGGGATTGAGACAGAGACAGAGATAGAGATGGAGATAGAGATGGAGATGGAGAGAGAGAGAGATAGAGGCAGAGATTGGGACTAATGTTGCCTGATTCGTCGCAGAAACTAATCAGAAGATGTGCGGCTGTTGTTGTTGTTGTTGTTGTTAATATTGCTGTTGTTGGTTGCTCTTGTCATTCACATCGACACAGACACAGACACAGTCACAGACACAACCAGTTTGTCCAAGTATTGGTGTGCATATGTAATTTGCTTTGTTATTGTTGTCTCGCCCATTGCACGCTATTTTCCCATTTTGATTTTGGTTTACAGTTTGATTTTCTTCTTCTTCTTTTTCTTTTTCTTTTTCTTGCCTTTGCAATTCAATTTGTTTCGCTTTGCTTTGGTTTCTGGCACCCCTTTTTTTTTTTGTGTCGGGCAGCAAATGCAAAATATTGACTGACATTGATTATACGCATATATATATATATATATATATATAGATATATATGTGTGTGTGTGTAAATGAATATATGAATATGTGATATATAACTATTTGAATGTGCTCGTCCAAAGGGGCTTACAGCCCCTAAGTTTTGTCAGCAGACGCAGTTTTTCTATTATGCTCTGTTATGGCATGTTCCGTCTGTCTCCCACTCTGCCTCTGTCTGTCTGTCTGGCTGGCTGGCTGTCTGTCTGTCCGTCTGCCAGCTGAGAATTGTTATGTTCGTTGTATTTTTGGGTGCCCACATGTAGACGGCACAAGCAGAGCATCCCAATCCATGTCCCCTCCTTCCCCCTTGACTCAAACTCTGTTCCTACGTTTGTCTGTCGACTGTTGCTGCGACTGTGGCTCTGACTGTGGCACTGACTGTGGCTGTGGCTGTGGCATGCTGCTCGTATTCTGTCCGGTTAAGTTTAACAGTCAGCCAGGGACTTTGTTGTTGAAATTTTGATTTTTGTTGATTTGGCTTAGTGGCTGCCACTCGCATCACATCACAGCACATCACAATGGCTGACTGCCTCTCTCTATCTCTGTCCCTCTGTCTGTCTGCCTCTATCTCTCTGTATATATATACATATAGTGTGTGTATGTGTGTGTGTGTGTGTGTGTGTGTGTGTGTGTGTGTGTGGCTTGTGGCGCCAGCAGTGAAAGGACATGGCGTGCATAAGTCCTCCCCTGCTTCTTGTGGCCTTCAGCTGGCCACTGGCTAGCAAATTTTCTAAAAGCAACTAAACTGCTGATGAAATGGATTGTCATGTGCGTTTCAATTTCCGTCAATGACATTTCACACACAACACACACACGACACACACACACACACACACACACACACACACACACACACACACTCATATAAATATAAAAAGTTTGCTTAAAGTTTCACCATGTCTTGAGTGTGGGAATGTGAGTGCATGTGTGAGTGTATGTATATATATATGTGTGTGCGTGTGTGTGTGTGTGTGTGTGTGTGGCCATTAAGTGCCATTGCATGGGCGCTAGAGCGTGCCATATATATATATATATGTGTGTGTGTGTTGCCGGGGGGAGGGATTGCGTTTGCCTGCCACACAGTACGTGGGGCATGTGGGCGTGGCAAGACCGCCCTTGTGCCGCTATGTGTCGTTTTGTGCTCCTCTATTGAAAAGGATAATAAACTTTTGTTCAGCCAGCGGGGCCAAGTAATTGTGTGTGTGCGTGTGTGTGTGTGTGTGTGTGAGTGTTTACTGAGCATTTTGGGGCTGAATGAATCAAATGACAGCAATTGAATATATCCATGACTTTTGAATATGACCGCTAAACGAAAGTAGGTATCAAATTAATGGACTTGATGGAATTGCACATTTTGTCATTTATTTTATGAAGAATCCAAGCAACTCACAACTTTAGCACACAAATAAATGTAAGCTTGAAGAAGACTGGATTTGGAATGCATTCCAGACGCATTAATTGCAGCAGTTGAAAGCTTAACTCACTGTTTATACAATTTTATATTAAATGTCTGGCACTATTAAAAGTTGTAAGCCTTTGGGCTAACCGGATTGAAAGCGTTAAGAATGTCTGGGAAAACAAAATGAGGAATTGCCGCAAAATATTGCAGCAAGTAGCAAGTATTTGTACACGACTAGAACTGTTCAACAGATTCTAAGAAACATGGCTGGGGGCATGTTTCGTCCCGGTTCTGTGCGCCATCGATTGCTGGATACAACTTTGACTGTACTTTTGAAGTCAGCAGGCGAACATGACAAGCTATCAAGAGACAGAGACAGACAGCGAGAGAGAGAGCGTGAGAGAGAGTGAGAGTGAGAAACACAGTGTGTAGCAATGTTTAATTAATTTGCTTATGAAAGTAACAAACAGTCAACGACTCCGTCCGCGTCCAAGTTGGACTCAATGTTGATGATGACCTTAAGTCGAGCGGCTAAAAACTTCAGCAGCATCAAGAACAACTTGAAATTGAATAGCTTCATTTCTGGGGTTACGACAGATTCCGATTTGGCAAATGTCTCTCGTTCCCACTCATTCCCACTCTTTCCCACTCTTTCCCACTCTCTCTCTCTCTCTCACTCTGCTTCCATAGCTGTCTGACTGACTAACGGCAGTTTCAGTTTCAGTTTCAGTTTCAACAACACAAAATTGTTCACTTGCACAGAAAAAAAATAAATAAAAATGAATAAAATAAATAAAAAAAAAAAAATAACAGTAAAGAAAACAAAGCAACAACAAAAATGAACAGCAACAGCGGCCAAATGAAAGCAAAAGGAATCAAACTGCATACCGTTAGGCGGCGTCGGCGTTGGCGTTGGCGTCGACGTTGGCAGCAGGGTAGGCAGCGGGCGGGCGGGCGGTCGGTAATCAAAGGCAACTTTGCCACACATTCGCCATTGAGTTGCTGGCAGTTTGTGTTCCGTTAGACAAGCGCGCAAAAGTAAAGTTTTTGCTTTGCAAACAACAACCAATAAAACTTTAAGCAATCTTCCACAGCTTGAGCGTGAAGGAGCGGATGTCCTCGCCTCATTCGGCACACCCACCCAGCAGCATCCTCTACACCCAACACACACACACACAAACACACACTCCCTCCGATCAGCCAAATCTCCCCGAAGCCCGTCAACAGTGTCTTGTGAGCGTCTCGTCTCGTCTCGTCTCGTTTCGTCGTTAGTTAGTTTCAGGGCATCATCACAGCCAAAGGATAACAACTTTTTGGGCGCAAATTCCTTGCATACGTTTCGCGGCAGTCCTTTCGCTTCTATTTTTTTTTTTTAGTTTTTCTTTTTCTTTTTCTTTTCGTTTTCGTTTTTGTCTTTATTTTTATTTTGGCCATTTGCTTTTTTTCGCCACATTTTTTTTTCCGAATTTGTTTTGGACTTGTTTTAATTTATTTGCATTGCGCTTTTTTCCATCGCCAAAGCCAACAACGCCAACGTTGCCGGCCTCAGCTCATCGCCCGCATCCTTTGAGCCAGTATGGGTCCATGTGAGTGCATGTGAATGGCAGTGTGCAGCCAGTCGAGAAGGCATCGGGAAGGAAGTTGTAGTAGCGGCGTTTTCCGGTTTCCGTTTTCCCTTTTTTTTTTTTTGCTCTCTACATACTCTTGCAGAGGGTATTCGGGTCTAGCCGTGAATTGGGCACCACACTGAGGCAGATGTCTCCCGATCCCTGTATTTTATTGATCTGTCATTGTTTCAACGGTAACTGGGCTCTCAGCTCCAATGGAAATAACCAGGCGATAGATGATTGTACTGAAGAAAAACACTTTCGTTTTCCTCGACATCTTCACCAAACTCCCTGGTTATCCTTGTAAGAATATTGCTTGCATTGTGGGACCAGTTTATCATTAAGTTTCCATGGGGTTCATCAGAGTTTTTTTTTCTGTTGTTTTGTTATAATTCGTAACGAGTTGTTAATGGGAGCCAGTGGACCCAGTTCTGAAGTGGCTAAGATTGCATCAGTGGATGTTTTCCATTTGGAATAGGCAGCAGTCGGTGTCGGCACAGCATTGCCAATCTGCATGCCAAGGCAGTTGCCAGCTCATTGGCCGCCCCGCCCCCCCCCGCTCCGCCCTGGTTGCCACAAGTTCTTCGATGGAGGCAACAACACCGACGACGACTGCAAAAACATGCAAAATGCAAACAAATATGGCAACCAACAAAAAACACATCAAATTTGTTTTTGTTTGCCGTGCAACGTGTTTTAAAATTTATTTTTAAGTTTTGTTACAAGTTGCGAAAATGTTTGCCGCCGCATCTGTGTGTGTGTGAGTGTGTGTGTGTGAGTATGTGTGTGTGTGTGTGTGTTTGTCGACGGATGTGTGTGTTTGTGTGTGCACAATTTGGGTTCTTGCAGCTGCAGTGCTTTCAGCTGTGCAGTAAGTGCTCTTTAGCATTTACCATACCACTTACACACACACACACACATACACACACACACACACACACAGATGGAGAAAGCGGATCTTGGGGCCAAAAATGCTGCAATAAATATGAATGGATTCATATGCCGCAGCAGGTTTTTATCAGCTGCCACTCGATTTGCAATATTTGTTTTAAACACTTAGATGTATTTTCTTTTATCTATTTTAGTGTGTGCCTTAAAGTTGGAATCGATAAATATCGATAAATCGATAAATTCAAATATAAGTATAAATATATTAAATTATAAGTTAAGTTCATCAAGTTGTTTTCATTCAAATTGATTTTGAGAACACGCTTCTTGGCGCCTTGCAACGTGCTGCAATTAATATGAATGTATTCAAATGCTTTACTTGATTTTCAAAATTTAAATTAGCAACATTATAAATGATTCAATGTATTAAAATTTATAAAATTAAATTTGTAACATAAATTTCGACTTTAATAATTTTAGTATCGAGTAGTTTTTATTTAAATGTTTCTCGACAATGGATTCAAATATTTTGCCAAACTCAATTTAAGCACATACGGGAAGTGCATTGAGCACACACAGTCTGTAATCTTAGTGGGTCAGCAGCCAGAGAGCTTGTGCATCCACTAATGGTGCAACCCGATCCCAGTCCGTGGCAAACCAAACATTTTAGCCAGCAGTCGGTCGCTTTAACCTCGACGGTGCTCACCTGAACTTACCTCACAGTAAATTGCTTCGACACAAAATATGAAAACGCATTATTTTGTTTGGTATAACAACCTTTTCCACCAATCCCTCCCTCCACCACACACACACACACACACACACACACACACACACACACACACACACACACACACATATAGACTCTTTTCCTCTGAGATGTGTTAGTGGGAAAAAGTTGTGGTCTGCATCTTTGTGCTTTTTTAGTTGGTTGCTTCTTTTATATTGTTTGAACTCTATTTTTATTTTTATTGGCCCAAACGACGACACAACTTTCTGGAGCGGCACTTGAGCAACGCGCCAACACAAATACACACATACAGAAAGATAGAGAGAGAGAGAGAGAGAGAGAGAGAGAGAGAGAGGGAGAGGGAGACACACAAAGATAGAAACACATACACATATGCAATTGCCATAAAGGAAAAGTTGTATTACATTTATGACACTTTTGAATATATATTTTTATATATATTTTTGTTGGCCTCGCATATTTTTCGTGTGCTCCGCTTTTTACCCCTCAGCACGTTTGCTGTTTTATTTAACTCGCCATTACGTTTTTACAACCCTTTTTGCAGCCAGTGTTGACAAAGCGGAAAAAGCAAACAAAGCGATGACTGCAAACAACACGACAGTAAGCAGCTCCAGTCATGGGGTTAAAGGGTTTGTGGATGGGGGTGGAGACTTTACTGTGGCTAGGCCTGGGGCAGGGGCCTGGGGCAGGAGCAGGCGCCTGGGGCACGGGGCAGGGGGCCAGGGGGGAGTAGGCAAACATTTTAGTTGGCGACATTTCATCAAAATGGGCAATGAGTCAATCCCAGCAGAAGCAGCAATCCACACTAAGGAGGACACGCACTTAATCAAAGCACACTTTATGGCAACGTCGCCGATTTGTTGTCCTTGTGGAAAAAATGAAAAAGCTCTCTACGATTTTTCCATGCTGCCGCAGAATAAATAAGCCGAGCCCCAACAATAAAGCAAATGCAAGTAAGTAAACAAATGACGAATAGACAAATAGAATCTTTGGGTCGCATATGCTGTCATCATTCTGGAACGGTGGCGAACATGGAGGAGGAGGAGGAGGAGGAGACTGAGACGGAGAATCTAACTGAGGCTGGCCTGAGTTGGGGTGGAGTTGAGTCAGTTAATGCATTAATGGAGCTTGTTACTTACACAGTAAAACTATCATATAAGGAACCACATAAGATGAATGTACAACAAATTTAATAAGTATTCCCTGTAATATCGTATACAGATCGCAAATATTTCAAATTATGGTAATCTCGACCCGATGAGAACTGGATTGCTCCCAGTATGGCACTCTCAAACCCTGTACTTAGTTGGCATTTCCCTTATTAAATATTAAACAACTTGAGTAGGCGGAACATAACATAAAAAACTACCTCACAACGAACTACCAGAAATTCAAAAATCTCCCTGAAGCACTCTCATACAATCCAGACAGGCTTTCTAAACAGATCTCGAGGCATGCATCACACAATAATCCTACATTTGTTAAATTTACACCTAGTCCTAGTGTTGGGTGCTGATTAATCAGGAAATATCTGTTTATCTTGCCAATCACTAAACTAAGCTGACCAACTGACAAAATGCGGACAACTAAGGCTCGATGTAGGCAAATTGTAGTCCATTTGATGGGGTAATCGATTGAATGTAATCGAAATAATTGCGCAAATACCGACAACTAATTGGACACATTTAGATGGACACAACTCGTCTGTTGTTATTTTTCTATGGTGCGGCCCTCTGCGAATTCTACTAATGCCATAGACAAATTAAAATGGATGGGATGCCTGTCATGAAGTTGCGTCATGGGGTATATGTGTTTATGATCAGCATCAACAGTCAAACATCTGAGCTTGAGACTTTGAATTTATATCCCAAAAACAGATCGGGTTCAATTAGTTTTCCCGATGGATCGATCGATTAATGAGGGGATAATTTCCGCAAAACCGCAGCTGGAAGGAAAGGTTTGATTTCCACATTCGACTCAGTGATAACCTAATAATCGAACTGGACGCAGGACATCAGCTAGCCGGGCATGCTTGGCGTGCACACAACTACTTGTTTCTATTGTGGCATGTAATTGATAGCAGGCACGTAGCGCCACGCGATAGTCGCAACCGGTGCGTCGATGTGTGTCTGTGTATGTGTCTGTGTTTCATCAGTGGCAAATCAAAAGACTTCATTCAAATGTTTGCCATGCAAACGATAGCGAAACGAAGCAGCAACTCATCAAATTCGCGTGTGTGTGTGTGTGTGTGTGTGTTTTGTTGTTGTTGTTGTGATAACGATGCTAGCCTCGACTTGTGGCATGTCCTTGCTGTTGCCACTCATTTTGCTGTGCTGATGTTTCGTTCATTTGTGCAATCTATTTAACTTGATTTGCTGCAATTTATTTCAAGTGTTGTCGTTTACTTAAATACTTAACACACAAGCGCGCACACACACACACACACACACACACACACACACACAAACACACATATACATAAATACTTTGAGAGCCCGTGTGGAGTGCAACGTAAGCAAAATATACTTAAACGAGCTGCATAATTGTGCGCTACTTATAACTTCTAGCCAAAGCGCCCACATTCCAAAAGAGCCTCAAATAGTCGCACACTCGTATTCGTACTCACACTCGCACTCACATTCGCACTCACATTCGCACTTGCACTCACACTTGAACACATTTACTCATTGGCGCAATGCAATTAACCCTTTGACTCAATGGACGCCATCAAGTTGCTCGCATAAATATGAAGTCATGCGTGCAACACATGGCTAAGCTGTCAAAAGAAGAGGCAGGTGGCATTCTGGAGTCGCGTTCATTTCTGCCCCTTCTGCCAACAGAACATTCTTTTTGAATAGAATGTCCTTCTGGCAGCAGCGACACATTATTGGCTTATAGGCGTGGATTTAAGCCAACTCTTTACATTCAAAACAAACATCGCCCCGTATTTAACATAATTTCTTCAAATTTGAATAGATATAGAAAATATATATATTTTTGAATAGAGGAAAATGTCTGAGCAAATGAAATGTAAGCACTTATTTTGGAAAAATCAGGAATGAAATATATTCTTTCCTCTGCTCTGCTAGATTTTAGCTGATGTTTGCTTTAAAGGTCCAATTTCTCAAAGGATCTTGAGTTGGTAATAAAATAAGTTGTGAAATTTTACATTACTAATGTGTAGATATAGGTTACTTAGTAACGGGAATAATAAAAAGCTTTCCTTGTCATACTTTGAAAATAATCAGAGTTGCAACTTTACTGTATTAACTGTATGTGTATTTAGCCATCCCTCCAAGATCTGGCACAACACTAGCTGACATACGTAAGCTAGTAGATATCTTTTCTATCTACTATTTAATCAATAGAGTATATATTTGTGTGTGTGCATATACATATATACATATATACATATATATATATAGTAGACTCTTCAGTGAGCATTACTGTGTGCAGCTAATAGAGCTCATTTATTATATTGACAGCCCGCTTTTTGGCCACGTTTTTTGACTAGCTTCCTTTTGGGGCAGGAAGCTGTTCGTTCGGTTGGCGGCTAAAGTGTGTAAATTAGTTGATTTTCATGTTGTTTGATTTGCGAGTGAAAAATGAAGTGCGTTTAGTTACCAAATTGCCAAATTTATGATGGCCAATTCGAGCAGCACGACGAGTAGATGAGGGAGCTGGCAGCAGGGAGCAACGAGCAGGGAGCAGGGAGCAGGGAGCAACCTCAAGCCAACGCGGAGCCTTAATTAAATTGATGGCTCAATCTGTTTGTGTGTGTGTGTGTGTGTGTGTGTGTGTGTGTGTGTGAAAATCAATAAGGATACGCACAGCACAAGCAATTTGCATGCCGGCATCTCAACTGAGCGAGGGGCGACAACTGAGTTATTTGCAACAACAGCGTTCGAGTCGCGTTGCGGGTTGTGGGTTGCGGGGTGCGGGGTGCGGGGGAGTGTGGCAAGGCGTATTTTTAAAATGTCGCAATAAAGCAAATGCTGTTTATTTCACCATAATTAATTCAGTTTAATTTTTTTTTTTCTTGCAGCCACGTGCAACCGGCGACTGCAACGGAGCTATTGGTACTGAACCCTTAATTGATAATATTGGATGCATCGCACTGCGAACTGAAATCCATTAGTGAGTATAAATTAAGCCTTGTATGAGTCATTATGAAAACATTCAAATAAAAAACAAAAATACATCCAGCGAAACGTCAACGAACGACACGTCGTCGATATTCAGAGCAAATCAGGGCCAGGTTAAGTTGAGGTTGGGAGGTTGTTGGGATTTGCGCCTGAAACAAGGATGCCAATTGGATAAGGTAAAAGCTGATTACACAACACGCGATTGCTGATATAATTTCACATTCTCTCTCTCTCTCTCTCTCTCTCTTACTCACTCTCTCTTTCACTTTCTGCTTGTGTGTGTAAGTTTTAATTGAAGCTTTTACATTTGGCTTTGCGGCAAGGATAATAATTAATAAATGAAGGCACCAGATCCCATTGGACACAGCACCGAACAGCAAAAAGCGATGTATCTATGTGTGTGTGTGTGTGTGTGTTTGTCAGTTGGTCGAAGCCGTTTCCGACCACGTTAACATACAACATTCAACATGCTATGTCTGCAACTCTTGCCAAAATATGTGGCCTAACCGCAAAAGCACAATATGAATGGACGCTTGTCCAGAGCACAACAACAACAACAACAATGGGATTCTCACTTGGATATCTTTGTCTCCGGCAGCCCTTTTTATACTATTATACCAAAATGGTAAAATAGTATATTGGTTTTGTGCAATGTCCGTCATGCTGTCTGTCCGTCTGTCCGTCTGTATGAACGCGCGTTCCTTCGACACCCTTAGAGATGGAGACTTGAAATTTGGAACGTATACTGGAAAGTACCCTCAAAAGTTAAAGTGTCTTGGGTTTGGACCTACGTCCACTAGGGAGCTAGAAAATCGATAAATTCGATTTTAGCAAATCGATAAGTCCCCATATCTCTTACAATTTAATGAATACAGTCACCAATTTTGGTTGGTAGGTTGTTGGCGAGGTCCTTGAAAGATTGGCATGTGCCACGCCGCCATCACCCCCGCCCCTAAAATTTTCAAATGGCTATATCTTCCTCAGTTTTTGAGTTGGGAACGTCAAATTTGGTAGTTATATTACAACTTCGTCCCTAGAAATTTAAAATGCGCATATCTGCCGTAATTTGCAAGCTAGAGTCGCAAAATTTTGCAAGTATGATGCAGGTAACTCCCCCAACGATCGATAAAAAAATTGGATGGCCACGCCCACTCCACCTACCTAAACCGATACACCTGTTGGTGTAAATCGATAACCCCATATATCTCACGCAATTTGAAAACTTAAGTCACCAAATTTTAAAGGTATATTGCTATTAACACCCTTCATAAATGTGGAAAAAAAATTTTGGACCACGCCCACTCCCGTCCACATAAAACGATAAATGCCTGTATCTTCCGCAATTTAAGGGCTACAGTTACCAAACTTAGAAGGTATATTACTAAGATCGAACTCCAACATTTTTTGGGCCACGCCCAAAACCGATAAACGCCCATATCCCTCGCAATTCAGGTATTTCTTAACTATACACAAATTAAGGTATAATAGTATTGTGCTGTCGGTTACGTCCGACTGCAACGTTCTATCTTGTTATAATTGCGGATTGTTAGCTGTCCGTCCGTCAAACACTTTGTAAACCGAATAAACCGAATAAACCGCAAACAAATTCAATTCTCTGGGACGACTTACAAAATTTGCGTCGAATGATCTGCAATTGGGGGCCGGGTTTCCAACGAACACAACAATGGAAAGCCGTATAATTTTCTCTTTTTTTTTGCGGTATTTGAATGTATGTATAGGCCACACCACCCGCACCACCCGCACCACCCGCACCACCCACGCTGTGTAATATTATAATTTACGACTTTTTGACAAATTATCGGCATCGCTTGTCCAAATAAAACGCAAAACATAAATTTTGAAAAGGCAATAAGCGCAAATTTCAATAAATTAATCATAGCAAGACGTCGGACGTGGCATTTTTGGGCTGATGTGGCACAATAAGCGGTTTATTCGGCATTCGTTTTTTTGTATACCCTGCAACCATTAGCAATTGCCACACAGAGTTGATAGGCTAACAAAAAGACAACAAACACTTATTTTTTGCCCGGCAACATTTAAACATGTTGCCAACAATCAACCAATTTCTTGGACTTGGCTACAGGGCATCTGCAATTCGAGCTCAGTCAGCTGGAGCCCTCGTACTTATGGGGGCATGCAGCAACAGGCACCCACGTCACCACCCCTACCCCCATTCCCCCTTTCCACATGCTGAACACAACACGACACACAGTTTAAAATGTTGTACAATCAAATGCTTACGCACCGAGTGACGGGTGGTGGGGGAAGGTGGGTGGGTGTTGAGTGGGGAGCGGGTGGGTGGTGTGGTGGTGGTGTGAGAAGCGGATGCTTAGTTTTGCTGAGCCTTGTCGAGTCATGTAGCAACAGCTGTTGTAGGCCATGTTTTAATCCTTGTCCGCAGTGGGTGTCGCCTGTGGGGCAAAGTGTCCAACCACAAATTGGCTTTAAAGTGCAACCAGCATATGGTAAAAGCAGCGCTTCTGGTCAGAAACCTATTACCATTTATTGTGAACGCAAATTTTGTAATGTTATTTGTTTTTGAAGCCATACAAATCTATCTTTTGCATTTATTTTACGTTCTCCAAATACTGTGAAACTTTCAATTCATATCTTTTTTTCTTTGATGGAAATTCATTTTAATTATAGATTACAAGAAGAGTTTTGAAAACATCTAAATAATATTGATCAAATTATTGTTAAGATTATTAAAAAGAAGAAATGAAAAAATAAATATTTTTAATGTTGCTCCACTGTTGCAAATGATCCCATACTTCCCATCAGTGGAAACTGAAGCGGAAATTGTGCAATTAAATTTGTTAGAGGCGTATACTTAATGGCAAATCGCCTTCGGTCCTTCCAATTCCCGGAAGCAGCTCGCACTCGGAACAATGAGAAAGGGGAACTTTGCTGGCAATAAATTGATGAGTCCCCATCAGTTTCATTTGACTTTAAGGCAATTGCTCACAGCCATTTTGATTCCCCCCCGACGACAGTTCTACAATTTATAATTTGCCGCAAAGGGTGCAACATTAGCGGAAAAGTACCCGAGTCTAGGCGATATGAACATGTTTATGCATGCATATGCTTGATCAAGCATGTACCTCTGTCTGCCTCAATTTGAACTTGCTGCAAATTTTTCAATGCATTCAAATTGGACCCATGACACAATGGATACCCTAAGAACAAAGGGGAAATTTCGAAAATTATATTTAGGTGTGGCCAGTTGTACATCAATATGCAAAGCTATGTAATTTGCGGCATTTATAAAATTGGCTAAGTTTCTCATGCCCCGAGAACCCATTGAAAATTGGTAAATTTCGCATTGTTTTTACTCGTCTTACTTAATTTTTGTATATTTTTACTAATGTTACATGTGGTTTTTTGTGAGCTGTTCTTTTGAAAACATGCAGTTTTATCAAGTCGTGCAACTCCGGCCACAAGCCATGGCAACTAATCGTGGCGATAGCAACTAAGCAGAAATTCTTTGGCAACGCTCAAAACTTTGAAATTAAATTTTTATGCTAGTCCATTCGCGTTGTCCATTTACCATTTACCATTTACCACTTGCCACTTGCCACTTGCCCAGTTACCGGTTTCCGTTTTGGCAACACAACACAAATTGAAGTTAGCAGCCAGACACCAAGAACAAAACCAAAACACAATCATCAGTCCGCTAGGTAGAAGCAAAAAAAAAAAAAAAGAAAAAAACTAACAAATATACAAAATAAAGTAATTGCTGTTTGGGCAAACCTCATTTCTTGGCGTCGCCATCGCCATCGCCATCGCCATCATTCCCAGTATCTGCGGCAAAAGTTTAACAAAAACTGCGCCATATATTATGTCAGAGGCGTCAGATAAGCGGCCAGACGCCTTCCATATAGCAAATACCCCAAATCTCGACTCGACTCAACTCGAGTCGACTCGACTCGAGTCGAGCAGCCAGCAAAAAGCGCAGGCAAATGTAAATCTGTTGCAAAATTGGTTTCTTCTTCAAAATGGGACGATTACAAGTTGATGAGCCGCCTGACATCGGCAACCAAAAGTGGCTTATAAAATAGAAATACAACGAGAACCAGGTCTGAATAGATTTAGCCAGTCCGATATTTGAATACTCTCTGCTGACCACACATTTGAGTATTTTGTCGGTGACTTGAAATAAATATTGTTGCATTCGAGGATAAACCAAGTTTAAAGTGCATATTTGGTAAATTCTAAAAGTTAACTATTTCAAATGATGAGCAACTCAGTCGAGACAGTAATTGGATGATTTGCGTACAAGTCAGGCCAACTAAAGTGGCCAAGATGCAGTTGAATATTGAATCGTGGCCAAGGCGACTGTTGCTGGTGGCTAACTTTGTGTGCTTTTAAATTGCTGGCAAATTGTGGTGCTGAGAAAACTTGAAGTGACTGCTGAAAACTGTAAATGCCAGACTCGAGAGCAGCTGGCAATTAATATAGATGGTTAATTAACCACAGCAACAATGAATGCTCTCCAATTGCATGTCGAAAGGGTGGTCAGCGTTAAAGAGCTCCTTTGCAGGACTCTTCAATTGGATTGTGCATTGAAATGTGCAGAAAGTACATTTTAATTGGGAAAGCTGAGCGGGTTCAATTACATACGGTTGGTACAGATGAAAATTCTTAACAAAATTTAAAATGAACACAAGTGAAATGTGCAACAAACTCTACGTTGATGATGACGACGACGACGACGACGAAGATATGAAAGCATTCATTACTCATTTCCCAAAGTAGGACAAAAGTAACAAGGCAAATGAGGAAGAGAGGAGAGAAAAAAGAAAAAACATCAGAGTTAGCAAAGGACCAGGAACAGCATCAAGTAATGGAATAGACCTAGACAAAAGTGGTTGGCTTATGCAACAAAGTGTGCGCAACACTCCTCGTGTCTCGAGCACTCCACTCTTGCCCCAACTCTCGGCACACTCGACTCTTCTGGCTCTGCTCCCAGTTGCCTGCTCTTTTAGAGCGCTGCTCAGTTCAAAACAATTAAAACCCTTAAATGTCCCCACATGACAAAGTGTGAACTTAATTTCATTTTTGTAATTTACAAATGCAACAACAACATGGAAATGGCAGTAATGACAGCGACAGCCACAAGCAAAACAACAACCACAACTGCTGCCTGGTTGGTGGCAAGACGCAAGAGGCAAGAGGCAACACAAGGAAAAAAGGAGAAAATTAAAAGAAAGGTTGATAATGGGCCAGTCAAGAAGTACCCAGCGAGAGAGAGAGAGAGAGAGAGAGAGAGGGAGAGGGAGAGAGAAAGGGAGATATTGAGACAACTAAACACAAATGAAAATGATTTTGTAATGCCACAACATTTACGCAGCAGCCCCAGCAACTGAAGAGAGTGGCTCGTGTTGAACGTACATTCGCAGTGGCATGCAACCAGCAACCAGCAACCAGCCAACTAGTTGCCGGACCAATTCACAATAACGAGCAAAATGAAGAACTAAATTTTTATGCATGTGCAACACTCAATTTGTGTGTGTGTGTGCAGTGTGTGTTTGTGTGTGTGTGTGTGCGTGTCAGTTTATGTGAATGTGTGTGGGTGCGAGTGCGCAAGGCATTTTTCAAAAGCTTAATTTCCACAAAGAAGTGGCAAGCACTTGGCATAAGTAACAAGATGTAAACAAAAAAAAATACTTGCTAAAAAGTTGCTAAAATAAAATTAATTATACATTTGAAAGTTTGCAATACTCCAAAATTATATTCTGAATTTTTCATTATGAATATTTACGATTTTTGGGCATTCATATATACTCATAATATTTGCATTTTCCAGTTTATTTATTCCCATAGTTTGATTATTTTTCAGTATTTTTACTGAATCAAATAAAATTATTTAAATTAATAAAAATGTGCGAATATTTGTTCTATAATTTTTTATGCATTACTGCAACTTTAAAGATCTGTTTGGATTTGCCCAAAGCTATTTAGTGACTGGTGGCAGATTAATGTCATGTTGCCCAAAAAAGTATGCTATGAATATTTATTTTTATTTTTTTCTAAAATATTAAATAAATTGAAAGCATATATTAATTTTTTAAATTTTTGTTGCTCATTATTTTTGAAGTGAACAAAACATAGCTTCATATTCAATTATCTGCATCTCAAACGAGGTATGTATGTTTGCGTATTCATTGCCAAAATAGTGCACTTGAGACTTTCATTAGCGACTGAGCATTGAAAATGACTGTGCAGCAAACAACTACTGCAACAACAGCAGCGGCAGCAGCAGTGGCAGCAACAACACCAGTTAGAGCAACAACAGCTTGCTACAAATTACCAAAACACTCGACTTCCGCTTAACAATACGCAAAGCATTTCAGTTGCTCTTACAGTTGCCCTTAGAGTGAAAGAAAGAGATATGGAGAGAGAGAAAGAGAGACAGAGAGAGAGAGAGAGAGAGACAAAGTCTCTGAGCGTTTCTCTGTGTGTCTTGCAGCGCATACAAATTTGCAAGGAAATGCGAAGCGGTTGGTTGCGGCTGCGTGCGGCGACGCGGGGCGTAGTGGGGCGGTGCCTGGTGGGACGGGACGGAACGGGGCGGGGCGGGGCAGTGTCAGTGGTGACTTGTATTTTGTGTGCTGTTTTCACGTAACCTTGCATTACGCATATGCCACGTTTGCCGCGACGGCTGCTGCGGCTTTGCGTGCACAAATTAAGTTAGTGCTGCACTTAGATGACTCCGAATCCGACTCCGACTCCAACTCCAACTCCATCAGCAACTTCAACTCCAACTCAGACAGTAACTACGACTACGACGACGACGACTTCAACTCCATTTGGCTGCTGTCTTTCCGACTAGCATTCAGAATTTGCCTGAGGTTGCACACTTGGCTGCCAAGTGGCACATTTAGAGGCATCCGCAAGCTACCAACCCTGGTCTGGTTGTCTGCCTGCAAATGTGTGTGTGCCGCTTCCACAGGATGTTCATGAAACATTCATTAAGGACATTGTGTATTTCCGCTTTTAGTTTTTATCATGCGTCGTGCAACATTGCGCAAAACAGCAGTCGCGAGGCGTTGCAAAAACCGCTACCTGCAAAAGAACCGTTTATAGCAATTGCCACATTCACGATGTGTCTGTCTGCGTGTGTGTCTTTCTGTGTGTGTGTGTGAGTGTGTTGATTGTAAAAAGTGCCCTCCAACAGTGCGGTCAGCGTGATCAGCAGGACAACAACTGGTTAAACTGATGCCACTTTTTGTGTGGACAAAGTACGTTTTGTCTTTGCTCGCAAAGCTGCTCGTTAAAAACTCATCCGACCTTTCGTTTTTTTTTTGTTGGGGTCACTGATCCAAGAAGTTTACCACAAGCGTTAACAATGCAAACGCGTTGCATTCAAATGCTGCAAATTGAGCTGCACTCCAAATGAATGAAATTGAAGAGAGTCGCTCGGAAATGATTGCTCGATGGGATTAGTCTAAGTCTAAGTCTGGAAGCGAATGGTCCTTTGACTAAGGGTGAGTCAAGCAAGGACTCAAGGGCGATGAAAGGGTCTTTTAATAAATAAAAAAATCTAAGATCACATTTCAGAAAATTGAATAACTAAGTAGCGAGCATTTTAAATACATATTTCTTTTGGAAAATAAATATAAAAAAATAACTCTGTGTCATTTGGAATGTGCACAGTTGGAAATTATTTTAATAATTACTTAGCGGTACTATAAATATATGTATATTTATATATGTGCTTACTTACTTACTAAGGCAGTTGAGAACTCAGATTTTTATTTGTACCCGCAACTATATAAATAAATATTTTTTATAGTTTTTATCTTGGCAAATATGTAATAATAGTAACAAGTATAGAAATCAAAAGAAAATAACCACTAAAACTTCAAAGTTACAAATTGCTAAATAATAAACATTTAAATGGCACTCTGAGTGCGAAACATTAGGTTGATGTCCAATTGTGGCAAACTTTTGTTGTTTATCCTAATGTGCTGCGAAGAACTTGAAACTCTTTATTTCTTTTGCCATCGTTTGCCATTCATTATCTCCTTTTTAACAGCAGTCATTTTTGTGAACTGCAGTCAGCCCAAAATGTGCACTTTCCATGAGTGTTTTCCTCTTGGTCCTGTCTTGGCTGTTGCAATTGCTGTTGCCATTGTCGTGTTGCTGTGTCGGGAAAAGTTTCAACTTCTTATCGAAGTCACGCAGCAGGCGGGCTTATAATGAAGTCCGAGTTGCAGGCCAGGCAAATAATTAGGGCTCACATTTGGCCAGCTCAAGATGGCAAACTTTTAAACCTCACCATGCATCGGTGTCCTTCAATTTTCAATAAGCAAACTTTTAACCAACAAAAGCAAAACGAAAACCAAAAAACCAATAACGCTAGGCAAACATCTAAAATGGCAAAGGGATATCGAATTGGAGGGATCTAGTTGGGGCTAAGAACAGATACCCTATGTGTAATATACTATACAGATAATAGACAGTTGTTTGTCAATAATAACAATTATTATATTCATTTTACCATATACAAATATATATGAATATAATTTAAGCTTTTCAAACTTTTACAAAATAATTCACTCGATTTTTCTATTATCCCATTTGACCTCTTAAATGGCTGCAGGGTGCACAAAGTGAAAAAAGTAGATCAAAAATTTGAGATTATCCAACTACTTTCACTCACACACACACACACTCTCTCTCACACACTCTCACACACACACTCACACACACACTCACACACACACATATGGACCTGTACAAAAGTACAAAGTAAAGTTTGTCCTTTATGTTTAAGCAGGCAGCAAGGACAAAAATAACGCTTTGCTGTTTGCTGTTGTGTTGAATTGTTGTTGCTGACAGCCGTTGCCAGAGTTGCCAAGTATTAGGCCAAAGTGTCACAACAGTAACAACATCAGCAACAACAACAAATACAAATATCAGCTTCCATTTCTTCATAACCCAATAGCCGCAAGTCCATTTGCTCAATTATAAATAACATTTTTAACTATATCAAAAAGTTGGTACAAATATTAAAAAATTAAAAAAATTAAATTAACCAAAATAAACGAACACTTTTTTTTTATTTGTAATAAAAATCAATTCTCTGATTGCTTAATTTATATTTTACTCTAAGAAAACATGATAAATAAACAAAAATTATTTTCCGAGGAAAATTTAATATTCGCTGAAAAGCTATCTTAGCAGAACAGGTCTCCTGCATTGCCACTTAATTTGAATACCTTTAAGAAACACAGCTCTAACTTCAGCAACATCAACTGGAAGCATAACCAGAAGAGAAAGAAGAGGAAGAAGAGGAAGAAGAGGAAAGAGGAAGAGCAGCCACATCTCAAATAATTTAATTGTTCAAATACTTTTGCCGCCTTTTGTCGTGCACTTATTTATTATTTGGCTAATTCGCGCGTTGCCAAAGTGGCTTTCAAACAATAACAATAAAAAACTAAAGACTGACAAGAGAACAAAACACAAAAAAAAGCACAAGACGACAAAGAGAGAGGAAGAGAGAGGAAGAGAGAGAGAGAGAGAGACAGAGAGAGAGAGGGAGAGGGAGACAAAAAGCGAGACTAAACTTTCGCTGGCGGAGTCTCCTTTTGCTCGACTCTCCAATTCTATTTCACGTTTGCACAAACTTTAAACAATGCACACAATGCGATGGGTATATGTATGTGGAGAGAGTGGTGGTGGGTGGTGCTGTTGGTGGTGCTGTTGCTGGTGGAGTGGGTGACTTTGGCAGCGCCTAGAAAAGTTTTGAAGCAGCTTCCACTTGCAGTTGCAAAACAAGTAGCAGCCAGCCAGCCAGCCAGCCAGCCAGCCAGCCAGCCTGCCACCACTGCCGCCAACTTGCAACTAATTTGTCTTTGCTCCTCCATTTTGGGGCGTGGCATGAATGGGGCTGCAACTTTTGAGTTGCCCACTGCCAACAACAACCACAACTAAGCGCGCAGCTCCAGTTTCAGTTGCAACTTGGACAGTAGTGCCTGCCCCACCCCACCCCTTCCCATCCGACCCGTTCTCAAAGCGAGCATTCTGTGTGCAGCTCTGAGGCTCGTGTGTCACTTTGGCTTTTGTTTACAGCTGATTGTATTTAGCTTTTGTTTGGCCATTGCGAAAGTTGTCTCGTCGTTGTTGTGGTCTAATGAATTGAAAGTTAAGCCTTGCCAAGCCAGCCAGCACACCACACTCCCCCCCCCCCCCCCACACTTGCCACACTTCACACACTTCCTTAAATGGCCGCAACGACTTGATGCCACTATTCATGTCATCAATTTAGTCTGGTTATTGCATTAATGGGTGCATGACCCTAGAAATACACAAGTGGGATGGTCCCCAACCCCATCCACCACCACCACCACCACCACCCCCTCCAACACCCACCACATTCATCCGCGCAATCGAATGCGAATGCAACTAAATAAAATAAAACTGTATTTTTAAGTTTAGAAAATTCAGTTTGCCTCTCGTGAATTCAATTTGCAGACAGCATCTGTCTTATCAAATTTTGTCGCTGCTTTTCTTGGCAATTTTCAATTTCCACCCGGCTGCGAAATGAGGCATCCTCATCTCATCATCTTTAATCTGCTTCGCACTTCAGTTGGTCACTTGTGACTTAAAAGAAAGATTGACGCTAATAAATATTAAAATAGACAAATTTAAATTAAGAAAATATTTTAGATGAAAATATATCAATTTAGTTTTCAACTACAATAATTTCAACTATATTCAATTGTATGCAATCAATTGCAGTAATAATTATTTAAAAAAAATCAATTAAAATAATCAGAAATAAATAAATAAGCTTTTCTAACGAAAACCCGTTGAATGCAGCATTTTCGATTTTCAACTAAATTCAATGAAAATTTACTGGAAAGGTGAAAACTCTGTGCAATTATTTTTAAGAATTGTTTAACAACAGTAAATCTTGGAATTATTTTGGAAAATGATTTAAAAGCAGTTTGAAATACATATACATATATATATTGCTGATAAAATATATTTTTAGAATCGAACTCAGTGATGCGAGTTGTCCTTGCCTCTTGGTCTCTGAGCCAGTGGCTAAGCTCGTTGGCAATTCGATTTTGTGGTTAAGCTTACTATAAATTACCCAATTTGCACCACTGGCTCCCCAATTAGCAAATGTGCTAATCGTATCGACTCGTATCTTTGAGCAGGCCACCAAAACCAGCCAACGACGAGCCAACGAGCCAACCATCAACCACAAAATCCCACAACCCCTTCCCTGTTTAGCGACATCAACAGTGTCCAAAACGGTACCGAGAGCTGGCTGGCGTGGAACGTATGCTCCCAATGAAAACCCGTAACCCGCCACTAGTCAACCATCTTCACCCGGCAACCGGCAACCGGCAGCCTCCTTCCCATGGCACTTAACATAAATTGAAACTGTGCCCAGCTACCGTCAACAGCAACATCATCATGAGTTTGGGCCCGAAGCTCATCGATAACTGGATTTGCAGAAAACAAATCGACAGCACACTTGAACACCCTACGCACCACAAACTCCTCCAGCTCGATTTAGGGGCGGAAGCTGCCTTGGGGGAGGGCGGAAAAGAGGGGAGGTGTGGGCTAACTTATGACGCCGGCGCGTGTGTTTTTCGGCAACTTCATTATCGATTCCTGATCCATTGGATTAGAGCAGACAATGGCAACAAGGCGCTGCCTGCCCCCTACCAACATTCCCCAGCTGCCACTTGGCCAACTTCCGTTGCGGCGCACAAATTTGTCCACAAATTAACACAAAGCGCAACAACAAAAACAACAACAACAACTATAGTCGCACTTGCACCACCTAAATTGTACTAGTTACCATTTGAGCCAGGCTCCTAGTTTCTGGTTCCTGACTCCTGACTCCAGGCTCCTGATTTCTGTGTTCAGTTGTAGCCAGGCTATTTTGTACGGAGTACGCACATTTACTAGTTACATTTATCGCCGGATTTCCACTGTCATGCCGAAATGTGGACACACACACACACACTCACACAGGAGGAGGAGGGTCGACTCGTTTTGTCTCGTATGTTGAATAGAAATAAATTTGCGACTTAAGTCCTTGCGCGCATTAATTCGGCCTAATGTCGTGTAGTCGCATCCGCAGACCCCTCACCCCCTCACCGCTCAACGACCCTAAACTGTTCTCGGACTAACATTTTATTTATTACCAACTAACACACATTCAGACACACACATACACTCACACACACAGAGAGAGAAAGAGGGGTCAGCGGGTCCTTTGTCGCTTAGGCGTTTTCCTCTGACCGCAGTCGGTGGCGTAAGCCAAACATTCAAACCTCTCTCACTGTATGTGTGTGTGTGTGTGTGAGTGAGTGTGTGCTGGTCAACAAAGCCGATTTATGCTTGCGTGCTTGTGTGTGTGCGTGTGTGTGTGCGTGTGTGTGTGTGTGTGTGTGTGTGCCGTGGGCCATTCGAATGTGTGGCGTGCGCGCGTTGTGGCTATTAAATTATTTGTAAACAATTTTTGATATCTGATTTTATGCACACCCACCCACACCCACCCACACACACACAGACACACACACTTACTTGCACAGATTTACTCTCACATATACCCGTTGGCTGTCCGAGACTAAGCGTGTGAGAATGAATGAGAGAGAGAGAAAGAGCGAGAGAGAGGGAGAGAGAGAGAGGTAATTCTGCTTGTTGTGCTGTCATAACTCGATTTGAACATTTTGCGAGTCGTTGCGCAAAACTGTTGGGCACAACTGCACACACAAACACACACACAAACACACACACACACAGACACACAAACACACACACAGACACACACACACCCGTATATGCATATTTTTATGGTAATTCAAAGTCGTTTTGGCCTGGACAAAGGCAAAAAGAGCAAGAGACGCAACAAAAACAACCGAGTTGGCATTTTTATATTGTTCTTATGGCCCAGCTAGGGGAAAGAGAAAGAGAGTGAGAGTGCGATAGAGAGAGAGAGAGATATAGAGAGGGAGAGAGGGGGCGAGAGGGTGTGCTTTTCCTGGAAATTGCTTGCCAAACGGCATAAGTAGATAATAGCTCATAGCTGAGCTCACACCCCAGTGTGAGAAATCGAGGAGCGGTTCATCTAAGAACTACCAAAATACTTTGGGGATAATCAAATGTTGTAGAAATCAAGCACACAACATAAATTAATATGTACATAAATATCAGTGTATGTCTTCAATATACTGACTGGTTTGCTAAATGGAAACCTATTTTCTTTGTCTAACCGATTATCATGAATAATGGATAGCTAAAGTACATGTTCTTTAAGGTTTGAATATTGACATCATCGATACTATTGGTCCAAAGATTAATGCTTGTCATGTTGGAATGAGTCTAAGCTTTCCTCAGCCAAATTTGAAGATTTTTTTGATTTGCCACTAGATTAAAATTGCATTTAAATGTTGGTAGTCGAGTAATTCATTAAACACTCAGCAAGTCCGATGCTTAATCCAACTTCAATTACCCAACTTGCAATTATTTCACAAACGCCAGCTAAATCCTCACACAACTAATTTCAATGAAATGTGGACAAAGCCCTTGGGCCTGCACAAGTGGGAGACTTTAACCAACCGCCGCTCGCGAGGAGCAGATCGAATATATGCGGGAAATTGGGGGGAAATGAGGGGGCAGAACGGATAGCGGCCCTTAATGCAGCTAAATATGTGTATAGCTGATATGCTAAATCTGCATATATTATGTGTGGGGAATGGGGGCAGTCACGTGGCAGCTGCCACGTAGAGCCCATAAGCCTGCCAATCGCATGTGCAATCAAATTTCAGAGAGCCAAATGAGCCACACGGCCTGACAGGTTGCAGCAGCCGCCGAATGGCAGCCACATCAGCTACATCAGATGCATCAGCACTGCAATCTCCTACCCTGCTCCTATTGGAGGCAATTGGTGCCAGGTCCATTCATGTGGCTATAGCACGGAATAGCATAATATTGACTAGGAAAACTATTAAACTGTCAATCGCGCGCTGCTGCAATACCAATTGCAACAGATATTGCAACAGATATAGCAACACTTTGCACTCTGCACTCTGCACTCTGCAACTTGCCACAACTTTCAGCTCAGTTCAGTTTAGCTCAATTTCCACTTAGCTGCACGCACTTCACTTGAGACTCTGATGCAACTGTGTGAAGTAAATATGAAAAGCGATATATGCGATGGGGCTTAAGATTAAAATAAGGAACATACCTTAAAGGAGTGGATCGAATACTTAATAATCCTCTCCAAAAGAGGGAGAGAGATGTTCTGAAAATATTTGCTTGAATATTTTGTAAGCCTCAAAGACGCATCTGGTGCACTTTTGTAAACCTCATAATTTTAGCTGGATACATTTCCTTTATTCCTAAATATGTTCATATTTGTATGAAAATATTCCTAATAATTTTCAATATTTCCATCACACATAAATTAAATTGAAAATAATTTAAATAGAACACATTCGACTAAGTAATTGGGGTAACTAAACATATTAACGAGACGTTTAATACATTAATCGTGCAACATTATCTCGCAGACCCACAGTGCCACATAGTCACCTCTGCGCGACATGCAACTTGCTAAAGGAAAACTAGCAAAAATCTATAGAGGGGGAGAGGGGAGCTGAGGGGAGTGGCAGCCACCGCAGGCGTTAACAGAAATACAAAAAACCGCGTCGAACCGAAACGAAAAATGTGTTGTGTACTCAAAAAAGTGATTGCTTCACTTCGACAGGGGGTTCCCGAGCCACGCCCAACGCTTAACTTGATGGTGCTCCCCGCTTGGCTGCTAATATTTGCTCGTCACTGCTTGCTTCTTGTTGTTGTTGGTTTTTGGGTGCAACCATTTCACATTTTTCCAATGGCGGTTCGGCAGCGTCACGTGCCCACTTAAACATCAGCATCATGATGGTATTCAGGCCAGTGAAGCGCAGCGATGTCCAAGCTCAATCTGAGCCAAGCCGGAGCCAAGGGCTTCAGTTGCAATGCAAAGCAGCTGGCGGTCGGGTATTTTGGGTGCAGACCGACATACATATATCACAGTCAGTTTAGAATCAATAAAATATAACTTTACGTGCTGATTTCTGGGTTGCGCCCGGGGCAAATAGCAGCGTCGTCTCACGGCGGCATCCAAATCCAGAGTTTAGCAGCTGCCAGCTGCGAAATGTATTCATAAACATCGCAGGCGACATGAGAGCTAAAATCCCGGAACCAACAACCGACTGCCACGCAGCACATGCATCCATCTATCTATCTGTAAATGTGTGTTCCTGTGTGTGTGTGCTCCTGTGTGTGTGCTCCTGTGTGTGTGTTCCTGTGTGTGTGTTTCTGTGTGTGTTGTGAGGCGTTTTGTATGTGCTTAGGGATTTCCGCTTGAATGCGAATTTGATATGCGCAATAAAATATTAAACAAGAAAGAAAACCTCACCGAAGAAAACATATCCATGCAGGAGGAAGTCTACCTGCTAAAATCAAAATCTCATTACTTAGAAAACATTGACAGATTGTGCCCATGGGAACTATATATATAATAATATAGTACTAGGCCACATCTTAGATAATACCTCTATAAGAGATAGTTGCTATAGCAGTTATATAATACATTTACTGCCTCCAGCAACAAACAGAAAAAAAACCACAAAAAAAAATAAAACATATTTTCGAAACTTTTATCAACATTTATGACAGAATTCTTAAACCATCTGCAAAGGCAGAGAATCGACAAAATTGTTTTTAAAGCCCGTAATTCAACTGACGACGCCTCCCAGACAGATCGGACCGACGAACACACAAACAGACAGACAGACAGTCAGACAGACAGACAGTCAGTCCGTCAGTCGGCAGTAAGACGTTCAAGCCAACACACACACACACACACACACACACACACTCACACACACAGACAGACATTTGTATGCTAACGGAGACTGACTGGGGGCCAAAAACAGAACCGAAACCCGCTTTTCCCGGCACATTTCGAGCACTTCAAACGCGCTTCGCATGCAAAATGAACTCTTTAAATGTGATTTAACACTTTTCGAATGTGTGTGTTATTTTTCCCATTGCTGTTGGTATTACAAATTTGACTTAAAGGGAAGAGGAGAAGGTGTCTTCAATCTGATTGATCAGCATCAATAGTTAAGGCTGACCATGCTTTCTATTAGGCCAGAATGCCAGGCTGGGATTTCACAAAATTGGGATCGGTCCCATCGATTTCCTTGAACTTAGTGTAGTTAATATCAAGTTTTTTCAATTAATCGAATATAAAAAGGATATATATAATTATTTTAATTAGTTTTAAAGTATATATTAGTTTAAAAATACAAAAACATATTATTTCGAACTGTACATAGAAGATATCAGCAGAGGTTCTAGACATAACTGGTCTTCCTTTCGAATGTTATATTTTATTAAAAGTGGTAAGAAACCTGGCCCTCTTGTTGAACATACGAAGGCAGTGCACCAATTCAGATGAGTGTCAAATAAGAAGTTGGGTTGTTGGTAAGTTGACGTGCCACATGACGTTGCACTAGTTGACATTTAAGTAGTTTTAATTTTTTCACTAGCCAACACTTTTTAAGTAGAGCGAATTGATTTTTGTGATGCGACCAAACCACCTCCACCCGCCACCCTTCACCCAACCTCCTTCACCCACCTCCCATCCTCATTTGGGAATCGATTTGCAGTCCATAAACTATGCTCTCTCTGAAAGAGGGAGAGAGAGGGAAACGAGGAGTAGGCGGGAATCGCTCAAAAGTTTGCACAAAATTTGCCGCAAATTTGCAACTTTTGCATAAAGTTTGACTGAAATTATAACGAAAACTGTTGAAAAGTGAAAAGCGCAAAGTACTTGGCCAAACTTGCCAGATTGTGTGACAAATGCGGCACAAACAAACACCTCGACAGCGACTCCCAGCAGCAGCCCAAGTGCGGAGACGCCTCTGTGAAAATATAGCTGCCTGATCTGCCATTCAGCGTTAATATATCAACCAAATGCAAGATGCACAGACGATTACCAAACTCCAAGCCCGGACAATACAAATGATTCCTTTTAACTAACTTCACACAATGCAAAGCCTTTAAAGAGATCGGTCTGCAGATAAAAGTCAGTTGCACCATCTCAAAACTGTAAATCGTAAGGGAGAAGGGAAGGGGGACCGCAACGATTAATACTGATTTCAATATTTAGAAATATATCTATTTTTTGTCATTAAATAAAAATGTAGTATTTCTTGAGATGTAGCACTTATCGTAAGAATTGTTAATTGACCCATTGTGGCAACCACTGAACTACTGTTTAACAAACAACTTTAATTACTTTAATAATACGCTGCCTGTGCTTGCAACAAGCACAATCTTAAATTACGTGTGTCCATTTCGATTTAAGAGCTGACTCCCAATGCCAGAGCTCATCCATATGCTAATTGGAGGCGCTCGTTGGCCAGACCCATGGGCAGAAAACGCTTAAAAAAATAAAATTATGTTTGGTCGCAGAAAGTGTGAAACTTTCTCTGAAAGCCCCAATTGCGCCCCAGCCCCAAGCATAAGCCCAGTACGAGGCCCAGGACCAGGCCCAGGACCAGGCCGAAGCCCTAACCAATACCCATAACCCTGCTCGGCTAAAGACCTAGCGCCTGTGATATGGCTAATGTCGTTGTTGTGGGCAAAATTCAATTTACTGCCTGAGTCCATAAACACACGCGCATAACAACCGCACCAGCAACAACAACAACAACAACAACAACCACAGCAACAACAACAACTACAGCAACAGCAACAACAGCAGCAACAACAAGAGGCAGGCGACAACCAAAATGGGGCCTCTGTGTTGGAGCGTGCGAGCTGCGTGTGTCGGCAGCTCTGTGAAGCATATAATCGACAATATATACACACACCCACACACACACACTCACACACACACACACACACACACACACACATATAGAGGGGCACGTACAAAGACACTCGCACGTTCAGCCCAGGCCACATTGCGTATACGCAACCAGCACAAAGCGACAGGCGAACGCGCAAACCGCTTAAAACCAACGAAAATTGCCAGCGACAACATCATAAACTCAATATGTATTCAATCCATTTGACTTTTTGCCCGCCATCGTTGATGTGCTTGCCACATGAGTGGGCATGGCAATGGCAACCAACAACCAGCAACCAGCAACCAGCAACCAGTAACCAGTATCCAGCAAACGACAAAACTTGCCCCGAAATACAATTTTTTTTTTTCTTCTTTTCTCGCATAGATTTTCAGACACTGATTGTGTTGTGTCTGACCGACAGATGTGTGTGTGTGTGTGTTTTCTATTGTGTATATATTAATACGGGTGTGTGCGTGTGTGTGTAAGTATGGGCTCATGTAAAGCGTTTGATATAGACATTGGCATGACCAATAACCGACGCGACTGTCAATAGATCAGCTAACCCGACAATCAAGGGATTGACTCACTGACTGACTGGGAGACTTGAATGCCTTATTAAGCATGCTGCATGGTGGCATGGTGGCATGGTGGCAGCTGTCATCTGATGCAGCTAATGCAGCCTGCTTTGCATTTTATGCAGACGTCGAACTTTGAACCTTTTAGTTGACTTTCGTTGCATTTGGAATAGGTGGTAAGTGAACGATGTGTCTTTATTTTTTTGTTTATTGTGCTGTTGTTGTTGCTGTTGATGTTGCATAAAAAGTGGCTGCCACTAATGACACCAAGCAATATGTGTATTATACAAGAGTTGGCTAATTGAAATAGTATCCATTAAGAACAACGATAACAATTATGTGGAGCAACCAATCCAAATATGCGAAACGCATTTAGGAGTGGGGAATTGGGGATTCTACGACAGGAAGTGGCTTATTGCTTTCGATTTTTAATTGACAGTTGTGTGACCTTTTTTAGAAAAATGTGTGGTTGTGTGTCACGTATGAGACATTTATGAAGGGTCTAGATTGACCCATGAGTCAGGTGGAGGATCACTCAGTAGCACAGAGGAGATTGTTTGCAACCTGTGACCTGTTGGTTTGAATAAAGCGAAAGATGGGTTAGAGCCTTGTAGTGGTGTACATACTTATATATATCCACATTACTATTAACAATGAATATTAATGAGATCCATTCGCACTGGTAACGTTTTTTGAGACGCGACTGTAGAGGCGATCAGCATGTCGGCAGGACCATAAGGACCATAGGTTTTGATGGGTCGGTAATTGACGCTTTAATTAATTCCTGTGCTTGGCACCGTGAGATTACGCCATCACGGCAGGTGCTCCCGTAAAACCCATTGACTTTAATGTCCTTTATAAGGGTATATAACCCAAACAGCCGACGCATTTTAAAATTTATTGAAATGAAAATGAAGCCAAAGCGAAAAAATCAACAAACCTAAAAACTGAGCAACTCGGCAGCCAACTGCATCAGCTGCATTATATATATATATATATATGTATAAACATATTTTTTTTGTATATATATTTCATGTGTGTGGGTGCTTTGTACATACATGTATATGTAAGCCTGTCAAATGGCAGTAGTGTGGAAATTTCATCATTGCATTTGGGTTTTGGTTTCGATCAGCATTTTGGCAGTTAAAGAATTTTTTTTAGTGCCGAGCGTTTTTGTTGAGCGATTTCGCTTGCCCTTATTGTGACACTTACAGTCATTGAAACTTCTCTCTACTGTCTCTCTTTGTCTCCCTCCACTACTCTATCTCTCTCTCTCTCTCTGTCGATTTTTTTTTCTCTTTGTTGCAATGTGCCTTCTGTCGTGGCTGAGTGCCTCTTTAGCGTGCCTCAAGTGGTCTGGGTGTGGATGTGAAGTGTGGAGTGTGGGGTGTGGAGTGTGGGGTGTGAGTTGGTGACAGGACCAAGCCAGTGGAAGCACACACATATATGTATGTATGTGAATTCGCCTCATCCACAGACAACGCGTCCATCGCTGAGTGACTGCTCAAATCTGACGGGCATCGTCCTCGTTCTCGTTCTCGACCTCGTTCTCGTCCTCGCACTCGTTTTCGATGTCATTTCCAATACTCATTGCCGGAGTTCTTTGCCATTGATTTGTGTCGCCTCTCAACGGTATGCCAGACCCAGTCCAGCCCATCCCAGCGCGAGACTCCATCCAGTGCCGGCAACAGACTCCAATAGCATCGACAGATATGGCCCCAAACCGCTTGGCACATTTCGCTTGATTGCCCATTTCGGGCAGCTGGAAA
This sequence comes from Drosophila kambysellisi, assembly GCA_035042185.1. Taxonomy (NCBI): domain Eukaryota; kingdom Metazoa; phylum Arthropoda; class Insecta; order Diptera; family Drosophilidae; genus Drosophila; species Drosophila kambysellisi. The sequence continues at coordinate 553,972 of JAWNLS010001080.1, forward strand.
CGTTTTGTGAGGCAAGTGCTACCCCTGCCAGCCTACAGGCAGAGCATTACACATGCTGGCAAACTAATGATATACACTGAGAAAAACAACACTTGCAACACAATGCTGGAGGCTGGAGTTTTAAGTTTTATCTATTTATAAATTAAAAACTATATTTAGGAAAATCTTAAGCAATGTTAATGCTATATACATATATGATATATAAGGTATCAATCAAGCCAGTATATGTATGTACAGTTTGTCCGGAATGTGTTTTTACATAGGGAAAAATTAATATTTTCTAAATTCTTTTGCAAAAAAATTAATGTTATTATTGACGTTTGATTATTTTTTCTTATTTTTCTACTATTAAATGGATATTTCTAAACTACTTAATATTAAAATTAATAATATTCATATATTTAATTTATTGTGAAATTTTAAAAACTAAAATTATCTACTTTTGTGGACTGTCCAGAAATTGTTTTGACTATGGAGATTTCGTATGGGTTTTTGTACATTTTAGCCACCAGATTGGGGAAAATTGCAAGGAAATCTAAAATTTTGGATCAGATCCAGTAGAGGATATCTTAAGGAACATAACAGTGTCAATGAATCACATATGTATAATGAATCACATATGAAATGATGAGCTCAATTGACAGACATATATATAATTAATATATAAATTATATGGAAATAATGTGTGCATAAAAAGCGTTATTAAAATGCACTTGTTTTTTACACTACACTTGTTAATATTTAGTTTAAATATGTACAAGATACTCATTGCGTTTTTCAAGTGTATAAGCGAGTTTACTTGCCTGCATGTATATATGTATGTATGTATACATTGTATACCAACAAACATATGTATGTATATAGCAGCAAATATTTTTAAAGTCAATATCGAAGGGAACGAGGCAATCAGGCGAAACTGCTTAAGCTCTGGCCACGCCCATGTTGCCGCAGCAACATGCCCCCGTTTTAGATTATCATTATCGGCAAAGAAGTCATCATCGTAGAGGGTCTTGGGGGTGGGTGGTTTGGTGGTTTGGTGGTGAGGCCTCAACTCGCATAAAACAGCGCATAAAGTTCGCTTCCTTCACGACTTTGGGCTCAACTTCAGTTTCAGCTTCAGTTTCAGTTTCAACTTTGCATCCACGCTAATAAAAACATTAACGTTCACCCTCGCACATATGACAGGTGATTGAGAGCGGGGGGAGGGGGAGGGGGTGCTGCAGCTTGAACTGTGGCAGTGGCAGTGGCTCTGCCTGTGGCTGTGGCTCGGAAAACACAAGTTTACTCATAAATAAATATTTCTTTGGCTAACATTTTAAGCAGACTGCGAACAATGCGGATGTTGCTGCTGGCGTCTTAAAGCAGGGCGGTGGCGGGGACAGGGGCCAGGGGCAGGGGCAGGGGCAGGGGCGGACCTCACCCCGGACACCGCGTGCCAATTTGTTAATAGTAGCAGTAGAAAACTTAGCAGTTGTAATTTGAAACTGTTTACACTCGCCCAAAGGGTGGGTGGTTGACTTGGGCAATCGCTTGTCCAATTGTGTAACTTTCGAGAATTCGCAAGATAACAAGCGGTAATGCCAAGCAAAAGTTTGTGCCCCGGCGCATGTAACAATGCCGTTCAAGTTTTCTGAGAGGCTATTCACTGATGCTGTGCCTCCACCTCCACCTCCACCTTCACCTCCAGAATCTCCACCAACAGATAGCTCCTGACCATGGCAAGTTGGTCGGGGCCATGGCTGATTGCCTGATTGACTTGCCAATGGCCCGCGACCCACTTAATTGTGCAGTGCTCGTAAAACTATTGGCCACACTTTCAGATGTGTCCGATACTATCAGACACTACAACAAATTGATGTATGTCGCCACGAGCTTAGCGTTTGTCCATGTTTACTCTGGGTTGCAAACAACTTGGCAACTTGGCAACGTGGCAGCGTGGCAGCGTGGCAACGTGGCAACTTGGCCAACTGCTGGCTCTGTAACTGTAAATAAATCAACAAATTAATCGCAAACAAGCACTTTAAAGTGTTGCCAGAACTTTTGCAAGCACAGGAGCTGAAATTAATGCATACATAATTAACGCAGCAAAAATAAATTGAGTTTAGCTGCTGTCGAGTTTTTGATGACTTTTCATTAACGATTTCACTCAACAGTATCTCTAAGGGTCTCCGACAGTTCGACGCTAATAAATTTCCAGCCATGCCTTCCTCATATGCCCTCCGCATCCGCATCCGCCTTTCTCCGACCCCCTTCTCTTCCTATTGGCTGCTATTTATTTATTTATGTTTTTTTTTATTTTTCATCACATGCTACGCCTGGCATGTTGCATGCCTCGGTGAGCAATAAGTTCGACAAACTCATTTCATTAAGCTCAGCGGTACATAAAAATCGAGCTAATGCGCTGCTCCTGCCTATATCCGCTGCCTCCCTCCCTTTCCTCCAACCAGGCCCTGTTGCAATTTTGTTGCTGCTGCTGCTGCTCGTTCTCCATTGCAGATGCCTCATCATTTATTGGAAAGCACTTTTTAAAGGATTGGCAGGAGCAGCAACATACGCGTCACACAAAATGCTGCAGGCAGCAGACGGAGCAGAATCTGTTTAGACTAAGTTTTACACTGATACTGAATCGGAGGCTTCAGTTGGAGCTGAGACCCTATCGGCGATCCAGGAGCATCACAAGGGCAGCCAACAGTGCCTGCTGGTATTTATTACCAGCTGGTAGCTTCAATGTTCGCTGCACTCTAAGGCCATAAATTTTTTTTTATTATTAGATTATATAAAATTTACCAACGACTTATCTGTGCCACGCCTGTCGCCAGCTCAGGCTGAAGCCCCATCTCCCGACTCAGATTGTCCTGTCTATTGAATTGGCGCAATCAGGCAAGGACAACATCTGCAACAGGATGTGCTGGCTGCATTTAATACAATTTACTGATTTCCCCAACCCAACCAAACGCTTGCAGCACAAACAGTATTAAATAGATACACAATTAAATAATAGACATAACTGAAAAGTCATTTTAAACATATGGCAAACATCTTCTATATTTCAACTATGAGAAACCCATTGAGTTGTTATTAGTTGTTTCAGTTTCGTCATCAATCGGTGAATAAATGAACAGAAAATTGAGATCATGTTATGTACTGATCCTGAGAAGTCTTAAATTATTTAAATAATTAATTATTTAAAAAATATGCTAAATGATAAAATGTGTAAAAAGTATTTAGTAATAATGGGACAATTCGAGTCATTGTAATTTTAGTCATGAATTTGTCTCCATCCTGAAAAGATCCCATTATCAGTAATGATCATCTATACGAATAAGCCCCAACAAGGGTTAAAAATGCATTTTTCTATAGACCAAAATGTGTCTAAATTGCTTAACATACAAAACATACAAAGAAACATTCAGGAAACGTTAACCTAAATGACAACTTTAAGATAAATAAATTTATCGAATCGTGCAACGATAACAGAGCTTAAAACTGCAATAACAAATCAATCTAAGTCCATTGATTGGAAATATAAATTAGGAATACCAGATATCGTCGACTTAGTCCTACTAACTGACAATACAAATGACTATATTCCCAATGACAACAAATAAGTGTTTCATAAACGAACAAACAGAAGAGAGACTTACAAAACTAACTACAATTTCAATCGAACCAAGTAACTCCGTAATACGAACTAGTTCATTCAATAAGCGAATTGCCATTTCTTAAATTTCGAAAAGCTGTTTCGAGTCGATGTATATAATTAATACTATTTGAATTGGAATGATTTGCTGGTGTCAATCGAGAACTAAGTGATTACATATTCATTCCATGTTTGAATTTAAATCAACTAAAATTAAAATTAAATTGAAAGCCGTACTTAATTAATCGCAAATTAAAACAGTTTTGTTGATTCAATTTATTTACTCGCGTCTGGAATATGTTATTGGGATTACCAATGTTATCGACACGGTTGCCATTTTACTGTTATCGCATGCAGTAGTCGCGTGTAAATACTGTAAATGACGATATCGGTTGTGTTTAATAAAATACAAAAATGCCATTAATCGTATTTCCCAAGTGGCAGCTACTGTCCTCCCTTTTCCCTTTTCCCTTCGCTCATTTGCACTTGTCATTAAACTGAACTGTGTCTGCGGATCGATCGACAACAGCACCTCCCCCCCCAACCCATCCTGCCACTGCCACAGCCACTGCACCACACGCCATTTCCAAAATGGAATTCCTATTTTTGCTTTGCTCGTCTTACTGTCGTTGTTGTGCTTTCTTTTCATGCCACACCCATTGGACACACGGGCCACCTGGGCGTTAGTCAGTGGCACACACAAGAAGAGCTGCTCCGGCAGCTCCAGTAAGCAGCTGTCGTTTTACTTACATCGGCAGCTGCAATGAAAATGCATTAAAATGCAGCTGCAATTGCTTTTGTAGTTGCCGCGACTGCCACGCCCACGCCCAAGCCAACGCCCACTCCCAGACCCCAACTGAATGCAAGACGAATGTGCAACGCAGTCGCTACGGCTGCTTCTGTGGCATTCATCAACGTTATCCTGTCTCGTTATCCCTGTGCCTTACATGCAATGCGAGCATCTCAACGGCAAATCCACTTAGCATTTTGCTCGCTCCCTTCTCCTCTGCACTCCACATATTATTGTTGTACACGATTCGCATTCCTTTTAGAAAAAAGAAAACACCCGAATGGAAATTATTTAATTGATTTCAATCAATTTTGTTTTCTGTTTAACATTCACAGGTTTTTCCAGACCATCGTTACTCAACTGAACTCAACTCTGCCGGGTAAGTGAAACACTTTTTGCAATTTCACGAATTTAATATTGCCTTACACTAGAATTGGATCGAATATATATATATATATATATACATAAACATAAGATATACATAGATTATTGCGTATGTCTAATATTGTGGTAAGGGTATTTGAACTTGTGCAAAGCACTTGAGCCTTCTGCATAGGAGCATCTTTAAGAACTGCCTGAAGGCCACCAATTTTACTTGGAACTTGTGTAAATCGAGACGAGGTTTTATTCATTAATTTAATGCGCATCATTTTTGCATTCGATTTTGGCATCAGATAGAATAAGTATATATATATATATATATATATGCGTGTGTGTGTGCTCTTTATGTAATCAAAAACCACCTCTGGTGCTGCCATGACAATCTGTAAGCAGTCGTAGCACTTGCCCCACATTCCCCACATATAAGCTTTCTACTTAATGGCAAAGACATTAGTTCTTCGACTCTTTCTCTCTCTCTCTCTCTTTCTTTTTGTATAGCTCTCTCTCTTTCTTAATGCGATGCGCTGTCGTTAAATGCGTTGGCCAAAGAAATTGGCACTAAATGTTATTGAAATTGTATACCGTATTTTCTGCGAATTGCCAGGTCTTGTCGACAGCCACTTATCAGCTTGGTGTTCCCTAATGTATGAGTGTGTGTGTTTGTGTGTGTGTGTGTGTGTGTGTGTGTGTGTGTGTGTGTGTGTGTGTGGAAGGCACTTCCATCATCATCAAGAGCAACAACTGGAGACCAACAGCTGAGATAGATGAGCGGCGTCTCTTTAATAATCACAAATTGATTTGTCGCCAATCGTCAAATCCGTCTGTCATTCAGAGCACAGCAGGAGGATCAGGTTAAGCAGCCGGAGGAGCAGCAGCAGGACATTAGCAATGCAACCATAAAGCAATCGGCTGACTGGGCAATGTGCCTTTTGTGATGGTGGGTGACATGGTTGTTCATTCTTTGGCTGTGCTTTTGACTTGTTGCCCGCAACTAATTCCTAATTATAATTTCAATTAAATATTTATTTTAATTAAAAAGCAGCTCCTCACATCCGTTTGGACAGCGCCAACCAGCCACACAGATCCCCAACAGCAATACACGTCCCACCATTCACCACTCACCATTCCGCATTCAGCATTCACCATTCACCAATCCTCATCCTTCGACATCCATAGTGAATTCAGTCAGCCCACTTAGTTTGCTTGCTTCATTAAATTTCATGAATCGCCCGCAGCATTCTCCCATATCCTGTGCATGTTGTTGATGGTTTTACACACACACACACATATATATATATATATATATATATTAGTGGGTTCTGGGGGGGGTTCTGGGAAGAGAGGAAAAGAGAACTCTGACTCTTTGTTGTCTGCTGGTTGGAACAGACTACGGGTATAACTCAGCAAAATTCGCGAGCCTCGTACCTCTTGCCCTGTAACCATATTATCCCTGTCTCTGTCCCTGTCTCTGTCCCTGTCCCTGTCCCTCTCCCTAGCCCAATGCCTGTCCCCGTCCATATGTCAGGCCTGTACTGGATGATATCTTGTCTGGCATATCGGTCCACGTTGCTGTTGTTTCAGTGAAAGCCACAAAAACCGTTTGCGCTTTTATTTATTTGCTATTGATTTCCACTGTCCCAGGACGCAATTTGTTTGCAATAAACTTCATAACAATAATTCATGTCCACACAAATAAATAATTCATGATTTCTCTCGATACGCTGCCCGCAGTCCGCTGCATCCACTGACCAGCAGCTGCCAGTTTTCCTCTCCTCTCCTCTTCTAGACTCGGCATCAGCCTCGAGCGCGGCTAATGCTTTACCCTTCACTACATATCCGGAGCGTATCTCGGACTCGATAGATAATTTCATTGCGCAACGTTTGCCAAGACAGCTGGTGAGGTGGGGGGAAGGGGGAAGGGGGCCGGTTAGGCATAGGTTTTTGGGCGTGGCTCTGGGCATGGGAATCGCCAGGACGCCCATAAAAGTCACTGACAGGCTAATAAATTCTGCACGCGCTGCGATAATAAAAACTAAACATTAAATAAAAAGGTGTTTCAGGCGATGTCAATTCCAATTCATGAGTGTAAAAGGCACTCACTCTGTGAACTATGAATGATTAAATACCCTGACAAGTGCGAACATAATAGTTATTGAGCCTAATTCGAGTAAATTCTGAATTCAGCTTGTTATTTTAATTAATTTTGAATAATCAAAACATAAACATTATATTTATAACATCAAAAAGCATCTGTTTTCTTTAAATCTAATTAATCTGGCGAGAGGGAAAATACTTTGCAAAACATTGGTATATGGAAAATAAAGCCATAAAAAATGCGATGCATCATTAAATACGAATAACATGTTTAATAAACAATAAATTATGTAAATCGCAAAACAATTGGAATATGTGCTTAAATATTTGTTCATCCAATGCTAATTTGCAGACATAAACATTACTTCTGAATGAATAATTAAGTAGACTTTTAATTCCATTGGTTATTTGTTCAACTGTCTGCTTTCATCAGTGCCTCTTTCGGTTATTACTCTCTTTTTCTTTGTTGTTGATCGGATCTGTTCGAAAATGTGAGTTACTCATTCAAGCATTTACCACAAAAAATGTCATTGACTTTATCCACTCAGGTGGCTGTTGCGTGCCCCAATTTAAAAAAAAAAGAGTTGCACGATTTTGCGAGTGTATTTTGCGCATAAGTAATCGAAAGCAAAAAACCATAATCGTAGTGGATGCCACGCAGCTCGTGACCCATTCCTATACCGACTTATGTATACATATGTACACATACACATACACATACATATACATATGTATATACATGGATGCCATTAGCATTTGCCACTGCCGTTATCACATCCATTACCCCTTTCTAGCGTCCGACCGACAAATATGTGATGGGGAAACAGAAAAAGAGACATAGAGAGAGATAGAGATAGAGAGAGATGTGTCCGACGCTATGCATGGGAAATTCAATTTCCCATTATCGTATAAATGAAAATTAATGAAATTTTTGCTTGCTTCAAGCTCACCCGCCCCCCGCTTCTGTAATAGCATCTTCTTCATGGCTGCCGAGTTAAACTATTTGTGCGCTGTTAGCTGATTGAATGCATAAAGTAAAATGGACACTGGTACGGCAGCTGTGTACAGTGGAACAGCTGGTACAGTGGGACAGCTGGCAAAGTGGGACAGCTGGCACAGTGGGACAGTGGGAGAGTGGAACAGTGGGGCAAGCGAGTAAACAAACAGTCTGTGTTTTGAATTCGCCAATGCTGCATTACTCATACGACACGTGTTGGGCTCTGATTTTTGATGTGCTGTCATAAAAATGACCAGGACCAGGACCACGACCAGGACCAGAACAACAGTCACTCAGTCAGTCCGTCCAGTAATTTGGACAACGTGCAAGCGGAGGGGAAATGAATGATTTGGACACTCATTCGTATTGATTTCGTATATATGGCTCATAAGTCAAACGAATTTCGTGTCAATAAGCACAGAAGGAGCGGACAGTCGGCCAGAATGAGCTGGTCAGTCAAGCAAATATAATAAAAATGAAAATAAAATAAAATATTTACACATACGAGGAGTGCAAACAAATCAATAAACACAAATAAAATATGGCACAGCACAGCGATGACAACGATAAGGACAACGACATCCAAATGGACGAGAGCCAATCGAGAAAATGAATTTACTATGTACAAAATGGTTAAGCACAAATATCTTGCAGTAACTGTAGCTGTTTCTGTGGCAGCATCAGCAGTAGCAGCAGCAGCAGTAGCAACAGTAATAACATTGACACAGCAGGCAAAGTTTCACACGCACAGTGAAACCAGTGAAGTTCTAATTAGATTACATTCCATGGTCAGCATCAGGTGGACCCTTCAAAGTTTCAACAATGCTCTTAATAAATAAATAATAAAATAATTATAGAATCGCAGTTGAAAAACGGAAAATAAATTACAGTTTTGGCATACCCTAATTTTCCGCACAAATCTAAAATAGTTTCTACGAACGTGGCACACTGTGCGGCGGAGTTGACAGTGTGCCGTCTGAGTGCTCTTCCCGGTAGTCATCAGACGTCAGCTCCTAACTGAACCTCCTTGGTGCTCGTTGCTCCTTACTGGACCTGACTCTGGATGCACCTCCTGCTGCTGCTTCTCCTGCTGTTGTTGTGGCTGTTGCTGGCTGCGGGAGCGTGACGCTTGTTTAACTGTTTACAGTAGCTGAACGTTGCCGTTGCCGTTGCCGTTGCTGTTGCTGGAGCTAAAGTTGATTGAGGAAATGCGCATCAAGCGCTCTGAGGCACTGCCAATAAACTATGAGCCTGTCTCCGACTGCCTACCTTGGGGCGCATCGATCTCAAGAGAGTGTGTGTGCGAAAGAGAGCGGCTGCAAGTGTATTTGTGAAGAGAGCTAGCGAAATCCTATAAATATGCCATTTGAAAGATAATGCAGCAATAACGAAGTGACGGCCAGGACGCTGTTGACCGTGGCAAGGGAACGTGGAAGGTCGTAGTTGGCAGGCAGGACGAGCAGGCAGGACGAGCACAAAGCTTGGCCAAAGATAAATAGGCAGCAGTAGGTAAACAAGATGAGCAAACAAACGACGACGACGAGGCTGTTGCCAAAGCCCAATTGCACTGCTCAGCACACGTCCTTGCGTGCCTGTGTCCTTCCACGCAGCGCCTGAAGTGGGAAGACAAACAGTGCAAACAGTCAGTGACAGCAGGGAACGGGTCGGGAGGCGGCGGGGCTGGGCAGAGGACAGCGCCAAAGGCTGCGAAACGCATTTGGAAACGCAATGAGTAACAGCCGTAAATATATACACACATGCACACATGCACACACGAATACTAAAACACAGAGAAACACACACACACACACATACACACACACATATACACACATATAGTCACATCAAAATGCCAACTGTCCGCTTGTGTGACTGAGCCTGTCAGCAGGACATGTGCATGAGACACAAGAAAATAGATAGATTTCGACGACGAGCTGGGATTTTTCGAATGGGAAAATTAGAAATGCAGCAGCAAGAATAACAACAAAAACATCAACTTGAATGAGCATCTATATATAACGAGAAGGGGGGTGGGGGGGAGGGCAGTTGCAGGGGGAGGGGCTGGAGCAAAGTAAACAACTGAAATAGTAAATAGTTGGCTCTGTTTAAAAGATGTAGCGTATTTTATATGAGCTTCGGCCAAAAGAACAGACTAAAACATATAACAGGCGAGAGCTGAAGACGCATGAGCTAACACACACACACACATACACACACACACACACACACATACACACACTCAGACACACACTCACAGAACTGTGTGCTTGCTAGATTAAATTTACTACATTTGAAATTGAATAACTAAAGCTCCCGAAGGATCATCTTCATTTTGTATTTATCCAGAATGAATGGTAAGAGACAGTTGAAATAACACACACAAGTACACACACAAGCAAATACACACACACACACACACTCACACACACACACACACAAGCACAAACAGACACCAACACATTCGTAAGGAGGCAATAGATTGATAATAGAAGAAGCCGTAGCAATAGCAAACAAAATATTGTAGAAATACGTCTGAAAGCCAGCAGCAGGACAAGCGGCAAGACCCAAGGACACTAAGACAGAGTCACCGACAGACAGACACACAGACTGACAGACTGACAGACTGACAGATAGACTATGCGCCATTGGACAGACACAAACATACGAAAACAATCAGTAATGTAATAGAAATGACGACGAACTGAAAGCACAGCAAGTGCAATAAAGATGGGGCCAGCGAGGGGGGGGATGAACTTGGGGCGGTGCCCACGTCGCTTTGGTGAGACCCGCCTTTGGGATGGGAGAGGATCGACTGAAAAAGAGCGAGCATTTAAGGGAGGCCGGACGTAAGCGGCAGTCAGCAGTTGCCACTACAGTTGCCAGCGGCATGCAGCAGGAAGCAGCTTGACAAACCGTTGAAATATATTGAAAGATATTTGTCTGTGCCACATGGATTAAGTAACTATTCCTCATATTAGATCTACCAGGAAAAAAAAAATATAATAGAAATGGGCACAAAGAGCACTCAACTGAGACCCAAAACTGACAGCGAACAAGTTTTGTAAAAGTAATAACTTTAAATAATCAAAGCACAGCTTGTAGATAAAAATTAAGCAAAAAATGTCCAAAATCAATTCACTTTATCTTTATCTTTAGATATTTATTTTTGCCAGACAAAAGAGTTGTTTTTTCGTTTGTCGTAATTGCAGATTAGGGCGTGGCATATTTAACGGCGCTCATTATGGTTAAAGGTTTAGTGATTTGACAAGCACCTGCCACAATGCGGCACTCAAATGGCTGCCACAGACAAAGCGAAAACAGCGGCAAGGATATGCATAAATGGCAAATGTTTACATCAGACTTATATATATATATATATATATATATATATATATATGTACATGTGTATGTATGTAAATTGTGTCTGTGTATTCGAAACATTTTGCATAATGCCAGTAAACGGCTGAAAGGGGTAGATGATGCTCTGCGTCTTGAGCATTGTGTATTGGGTATTGAGGATTGGGTATAAGAAACGCTGATGCGGATGCAGATCGGATCTGGGGCTTCTCCTCCCTTCTTTGAGTTGTCCGTCGCCTGTGTTATGAATAACCATAAAAGCATTTTGCCTTCTTATCACGCATCAAGCATCACGAATTCAATTGTATTTAATGCACACACACACACACACACACTTAAATGCACACACACACTCACACACACACACACACCAATAAATAGCAGTACAATCGATTGATAAGCACAAAAGAAAACAAAAATTTGTTTTCCTTTCAAAGTTCACCTCAGCAAGTGCGTGTGTGTGTGTTTTTTTATACCCTTGCTGGGTGTATTATAATTTGGTCGTAAAGTGTGTAGCACCTTCAGCAAATGTTTCCGATTCCCTCAGTTATATATGTACATATATATATATATATATATATATGTATGTTTGAGATCGAAATCAATGGTCGAGACAATATGTAAAAGTGCGACTGTCTGTTTGTATGCAAGCGTCGCTCTCAGTTTTAAGGCCATCTTGATTCTGATATACAGTGACTCAATGTTTATTTTGAACAGTGCATAGCAAACTTTTTAAAGTTTAAACAATGAAAAAAACGAAAAACGTTAAAATGCCAATTTGTTTCATATAAAATCACGTTTGTTAAAGAATCTTTTGTTTTTAATAAAATATGAATTAAAATAGTTTCTAGACACTGTTCAAAATAAACTGTGAGACACTGTATGCACTGACTGCCGGCTAATGTCGTGTCTGCAGCAAATGGGGTCTGCTGGGGTCTGTTATATTTGACTGTTGTTATTTTTTGTTCTTGTCACGGGGATGGGAATGTTTTAGAAAATACTGATAGGACGTAACATCCGCATGAGAGATTCACCAGCGAAGTCGAAGGATGCTTACCTTGGGCACCTTCCGCTATGCATTGCTGCCACTTTGGATGTCAAATATGAACTGAGCTATATATCTATATATATATCAGTTGCAGGACAAAAGAATCCCTATCTCGGTTTGCAGTCATCAAATTTGACAGATGGGTTATCGAAAGAGCACAGAAATTATTGATAAATGTCATCAGTCATTAACAACTTAGGCAAACGTGTAAGCAAAAATTCATAGGTAATGTTTTTAAATTAAATTTTTAGAGAATGATTGACATATTATATTTAAAGTAATTCAAATATTGCCTTGTTTTTCTTCAACTGTATTTGTGGCCAGCATTTTGCATTTGAATATTAGGCAAAATAAATATGAAATTCTAAGTTCCAAAAGCCCTTAATCAAATATTTCATTAAATAAACAATTTCCCAAGGAATGCATCCAATTGAATTGAAGCATTTCGTTGTTGTTGTTGACATTTCACTCAGATTTCAGATTTGTGCAAATATTTATTGTTGTAGCTGCAAATGTGGAACAATCTTTTAATGTTGTAAGAAGTTTGGCATAGAAACAAGTACGCCTCGAGATACAGGTAGATAGGTAGATAGGAAAAGGATGCTCGGGAAACCCGATTTAAACAGAAACTCTGCACTTGAAAGATGCAAATTCAAAGGGAATTTCCTTTCCGCTGAGTCACTTTTCATTGGTTGTCACCTTCAACTTTACCAATGTTGCTTCACTTTTTAACCAGTTTGTTGGGTAAACGCAACCAGAGTTGATTGTTCCCCCGATTCAGTTTAGCTTAGTTTAATTTAGTTTGACTGAGTTCAGTTTTGGTTGAAACTAGTTCAGTTTCCGCTACGGCACCGAACACGTGTTCGAGTGCAACTTGAACCAATTCAGTCAAATTCAAAGTCGGATGCGGATGCGGATGTGAATGCGAATGCGGGGATTCCCTTTTGGTTTGGTTACCTCACGGTCAAACGGATATTCGTCTCGTCTCTATCCGGACCCCCATTGCTCATGTCGGCGACCTACGTTAAGTGTCAAACGCATTTTACTTGGCAATTTCTTGGGTCGCTCCTCGTGGCCTCAATGCCGCCCCTATTGTGGCCTTGCACCTCCATCCCACCTCCCCCTTTTGCCCCAGCTGGGAGCGCTATGTCCTCATGTCTCATGCTCATGTCGTAGGCGTTGCCAACACTAATGAAATGATTCATTTCCGTTTTCCGTTCTGTTTGTGTATGAGTGTGTCTGTGTGTGTGTGTGTGTGTGTGTGGTGTGTGTGTGTGGTGTGTGTGTGTGTTATGTGTGTGTGCATCTGCGCCTCACCCACTTGACACTTTCTTTCCACTTTGGCTTTGGGTTTGGCTCCTTGCTACGGCTTTGCTTCGTTGGCTTTGACTTTGCCACGTTGATAAATTTGTGTAAATCCGTTTTAGCCAATTTCCACACACACACACACACACACCCACACACACAAACTCCCAAACACCGCCATACGTGCTAATGTCCTTGGGGAGAGACGTACACCTTTTTGCTGCCACAGCTTGCGGTTTTTTTGTTCTTTCTTTATGGGCTTCACCACTTGGGATTTTGCTTGCTGCTGTTTCTCTTTTTATGCCCTATATTTGTGCAAAACCCTGAGAGGGTATCTTAGCTATATCATGAATTGTGTAACGCATTGTTCGCATTTGTGAAGATCTTCCACATCGCCAGACTATAACATATAACTCCAATGGGAACAATCGATTTTTGTATTTAAATTTATACTAAAATCGATTGTGAACAAAAGTGTATCCAATCGTCGGCGTGCCACAAACACAACTTTCTTTTCATGTTTTCATGTTTTCATTTTCGTTTTGTATCAGCGCCCACTGCCAAGATAAACGATCAATGATAAGTTTTTACGATAATATTGTCGCTTTTCTTTAACTTTGGCTTTGGTTCACAGCCTGGTTGGGGCTGCTCTCGAGTTGCTTCTCTTAAAGAATTTTGATGGCCTTTGGCTGTGTGTCGGCGCGTTAAAAGGTTAAAACGACTACCACTATTTGTGTGCAGCCAAACTTGCCCGAGTCATGACTCTCTATATATATTTATATATATGTACATATATCTTGTTCCATCAAATGAATCGAATAATGTTACTAGAATTGCTGCATGGCTCTTTTGTCAATTACTTCGCGAGTAGCTTTGTCACTTTCAGTTGCCACTGGGCTGCATCGTGTCCGGGTTGGAATTTGGGCACATATACAGATACTATACACCCATCCTCACAGGACTTGTGAACGGACACAACTCCAGAAATCGGATCGTGTTTAAATAATTTGCCCAATTCTTTTTCGACGCTTTGTTAAACGTTTCTTCGCTTTGTTTGGCATTTTTCCGTTGTTGTCTTTTTAGTGCTTTTTTTTTATATTCACTGCTTTTTCATTTTTTTTTTTTTTTTTTGTATTTTTTTTTTGTGCCACTGGCCTGTGGTTTCATCTGCAGCCGACAGGGGGCGGCAGTGTGCCCGGTCAGAAATGTCGCGGCTTCGGTCACATGTTTCACGCCAGTACCAAGCGTGTAGACGACGGCCTGCATGCCCCACCACGCGGCAGAGACTGCAGCTCCTACAGTAGCTGCCTATAACTTCCTGCTCCGGACCCGCTGCTGGTGGCCCCGGCTCATAACTTATGCCAGGGGCGGTGAAAATGTGCCAGGCCCAAAATGGCAAATGGTGGGCAGCGCAGCGCTGCGCATTTGTTACCACCAATGGCAGTGGAAATGCTATCACACACACACACATTCACACTCACACACACACACACAAACACACACACATACACTCATACATACATGTGGCCCAACTGCCTTGCCCCGGGGCGTCACTTTTGAAACATTTACTTTATGTTGTTCACAGGAAATTAGACTTTTTTTCTCGCCGCTGTTAGTGCTGCTGCTGCTGCTGCTGCCACGCCCACAACGTCAGTCAGCCCCTTTGCAGCAGTGTTGTGCAGCACATTTAGTTTTAGCTGAGTTGTCAATGGCAGCAGCAGCTTTGCTGGCATGTCCTTACGGACAGGAAGCAAACTCATTGCGGAAACAGCTTTTTAGCCGTAACAAGCCACACACCCACCCAACCACACACACACACACACACACACACACACACACACACACACAGCCACATACACTTGCAGATCAGCAAAGTTGGCAACTTGTTTGCCATGCTAATTTATTTATAGACAGCATTTTCAGTGCCTACGGGGCGAAGGTGCTCCTAACCTGGTCAGGAATGCCATTTTTTCGTTCCTGCTGCTGCCGCTGCTGCTGCTGCTGCTGCTGCTGCTGCTGCTGCTGCCACCGCTGCTGCTGCTGGCGCTGCCGCTGCTGCTGATGTTGTTTTGTTCTGTTCTGTTTTGCTGTTGGTTCCGTGCAAATTTCCGCCGCAGACGACAAATTACAAACGTATGCGATGACCACGTGGTTCCAGATGCTGTGAGCTCGTTTGGTTTTCTGCTTTTTAGACTTTTGGTCCCTTCTTAATTCGATTTCGAGCTGCACAAACAAATCATTAAATGACCGCCAAACTCATTTGCGAAAAACATATTTGGGTCACTCCCCATGCGCTGCTCATCGCAGTTTTCTCATTTCTTTTTTGCAGCCACTTCTTGCACACCTTTTCCATTACTGAGCCACGTTACTGCCACTTTCCGCCCATCCGCCATTTGGCCAGCAAAAAAAGAAAGAAGCAGAAAAAAAATGTATAACTACGAATGCTTCGCTGGTTACAGCTCTCATTTTTTTTTTTCGCTCCCACCACTGGATGGACCGATGTTCCTTTGAAATGGTGTAAAAAAAAATGAAAGAGTCACTAGGCCCACGTGGCGTGCTGCTTTTGGTGTTGTTTTTGTTGGTGGCTGGTTGTTGTTGTTGCAGCAGTCGTTGTAGAACATGATAAGTAGCATAACCATTAAAATCAAAAGCAGTGAGAGCCAGTTGCAAATGGAACGCGACCACTTTGGTTAATGTTCGGCTGCCAGCGGTAAAAGCATATCGCTAACGGCCAACATTCAGCTGCCACACGGACACGCCCCATCGTCCACATGCCGCAGACCGTGGCATGCATTAATTTTGGTACAGCGTCCTGGCATTTGCGATCTCATCCCAAGGTAAGCGCAATCCTCTTTCAAAAGCAGATGTGCAAAGTTCTGCAGCACATGAACTGAGTCCTCCGGATTTTGAAAAACCTGCTGCAATCCGAATTTTCGGCAATGAGGGAAAATAAAAATGATTACAACTACCCCATTGCTGGAGTTTGGCTGCCATTCAGACTGTTCAATATAATCGATCTATCTATAATCCCACGATTGCAATACTATATATATACATACAGTGTCTCACACCTCATTTGGAACAGTGACTAGCAAAAATTTTAAAGTGCTATAAAGTTTAAACAAGGAAAAAAATGCAAAATGTTTAAATGCCAATTAGTTTAATGTTATATCACATTTTAAAAGGAAACTTTAGTTTTTATGCAAATATTAATTAATTAATTAAAATTAGTCAAAAACTGAAAACATATCCAAAAAACGTTTCACAGCTTATTTGAAACAGTCTTAAGAAAAGTGAAATATTTGGCGTATGAAAGCTTAAATAAGGATTTTAATACTTAGTATGATATCCTTTAGCCTTAACAACTTCGCTTAACCTATTATTCATGGACGATACCAGCTTCCAACTAGTTTCTGGACTGATCCTGCTCCACTCCTCCAGCAGAGCATTTTGAGATTCTGTTTGCAGGATATGTTGTGGTTCCGGATATTATTTTCCAGCAGAGCCCACAAATTTTCAATAACATTTAAGTCTGGAGACTGGGCCGGTGGAATTATCATGTGGGGGCAGTTCGATCTAAGCCAGGACTGTACTATTCCGGCCTTATGCCTGGGGTCGTTGTCCTGGTAGATCCGGAAAGTACGTCGGATTCCTATTTTTTCGGCACTTTGGAGTAAATTTTCCTTTAGTATATCGAAGTACACATTACTGTCCATTGTTGTTTCAATGAACACAAAATTTCCGCCGCGGGCTGTCGAGATAGATGCCCATACCAGGACACTTCCTCCGCAGTGCCTGACTGTTGCCTTTCAGTTTTTGGGACTCAGATCGGTATTGGAGTGTCGCCACACATAATTCCGTCCGTCCGAACCAAAAATGTTTAATTTGTACTCAAATTCAAATATGATTGTGTTCCAGAACTCCAAGTCGTTGTCCAAGTGAATTTTGACGAACGTCATCCTAGACCCTATGTTTTTGCTTTTAAAAATTTCATTTTCCATTGTTCTCGGGCATTTAAGTCATGGTGGCGCAGAACTTGGAGCACAGTTCCCATACTGGTCTTTTTCCTTATTTCATCCTGCACCTATTGAGTCAGTTTTTGAGCAGATAGCTTAAAATTTCCCCTTGAAATCTTGATGATCCTCGGCTCGTCCTGCTCGGTGAAAATCGGGTTTGGTGCCATTCCGCCTCTGTCCTCTGTCCGATTTTCGTCGACGAAACTCCAAATGATGTGGAATACAGTTGACTTGGCTAGATTGACCATTTTAGCTATTTTTCGAAATGAATATCCAATTTTGAAGTGTTCCAGGATGAGTTTCTGTTGATCAATGGTAGTCCGTTTGGCCATTGTCCTTGTTGGCAGGTTGCAGCCCAAATGCGGGAAAAAACTAAACTGACTTAAAAGGTTGGTCTATTTCTACCGTAAATATCCAACTTTAGGTAAAAAATCCGGGTTTTATGGCACCCAGGTGTCCAGAATGTAACTGTTCCAAATAAGCTGCGATCATAAAATTAGGTACTTTTTTACATAACCCGACCTAGCGGGTGGGGAAATCCCAGTTTATTAGGGTCATATATTAATTTTGGTGGTTAATATGTGTACCTGCCATGAGTCTTTGGAATTTTTGAAAAATAATGCATAATGAGTTTATGGCAGGTAATTGAAATTTTTGCTAGACGCTGTTCCAAATGAGGTGTGAGACACTGTATATATAAAAAATATAATTTTTTTCAGATAGAATTACGTTATGTATGTTTTTTCTTTAATTTCTTTAATCTTTTTATTTTCCATTTTGTTTTAAAATGCTCGGAAATAATTGTACTTCCTCTCAGTGTTTTTTTTATTTTTCTTAAAATCTTACCAGTGTTGTCGAGCGACTAAAAACCACTTCACCTGAATCACAATAAATGACCCCACTGAGTAGTGGTTTGCTTCCAGCAGCCACTTTTACTTTGGCAACTCTGGCAAGTTGAGCAAGTGTTCCGTCCACTGTGCGTTCATCCATTCCCCTGTTCTGCCTGGTGGCAGCTGAGAAGTGGCAGGTAACCGGGGATGTCAATTCGGCTCCTCCTCCCCGCAATCTGCTTCTTAATTTTTGCGGTACGCGAGTGAAATTCGTTTCAATTTATAAAACGTTTTCATTGTGGAAACTGCGACGCTGTACAGCAAAGGACCAAGCAAAACATCTGCCACGCCCGGATATGACAGCTGTTGACGTCACCCCTTTTAACGGAGCAACGCTCGCCATCCCATTCTCCCGCCAACCCCTCTTGACCCCAACAATAAATTAAAAGTAATTTGCGAAAAGGAAGGTGCGACGGACGTCGCCAGCAGACAGACGACGAGAATTGAAGACGGAGTAAGTAAAATGAATCAAGGCATTTGCGCCGCATTCAGTGGCAACAACTGCGATGCCTGGAACGACCCCGCTCTCCTTTGCCGGCGGGTTTCTCTTGTTGTTTCGAAGATTTTAAGCTGTTTTAATGGTCCGCAACATTTTTGAATATTCAACTGTCCGCCTCATCATATTTCTTCAAAAGGTGCGCTCGATTTGCCGTCCCAGTTTCAACTAGAATTTTACTCCTGATGAAATTAAAAGTATACTCAGCAATCAGATACTTATTCTGGTAACATCGTTAAGCAACTTCTAAGCATACATAGACATAGAAACCCCTGATTGTTTTTTGCGAATGAATATTCTGATGGTTTTTCAATCGATACGAGACAAGTCAATTGCGTATATTCGCGATATGTATTTATTTATTTAAATGAGACCATTAGGGTCGATAAGTAAAGCCAAAAAAGCTGTACCGGAAACAAGCCTGCATATTAAAGATTCCGCAACGGGTTTTAAGTTGAGTGTTTCAAGCTGGCAGCCATAAATATGAGCATTTTCTAAAGCGCCTTTCGTCTATACAGAAAAGCTGTTGCGCCGCAGCTGTCGGCTGCTGATGCCTCAGCTTCATTTTTCGGTGGCGTGTGGGGTTGTGGAATGGAGAAGTGGTGTTGGGTGGGGGAGGGAAGGTGGGGGAGGGCCTTCAAATTTGACGACGAACTTGCTGCGGTTGCACACCTTTTGTCGGCCCCTGGAACTTACATTTTCTTTTATTTTGTATTTTGTTCGTGTGTAGCGTTTTCCTTTGAAAACAACAAAAAGAGTGTACAAACAAGAAAGAGTGTAATATTCGAGAGAGCTCGACTACCAGTTATCCTGTTTTGAAATCGTTGCCCTTGTGACAAATCGTTAACCATATAGTTATGCAAATGTTGGAAATGTGGATACACGATTTATTCATTTATTTATTTATTTATATAAATATATATAGAAATATATATTCAGATTAAGAACATAATGGGATCGAATGTGCTATCCTTAGCTTGCCTTAATTCATGATACCCAGTTAACTCATTTTTATTGGTGTAGGGCAGAAAAACACGTTCACAAATTTTCGATATAAAATTTATGGAAATTAAAAATACGTTTTGTTCAACCCACAAAGCATTGTTTGTTGTTTTTGCTGTTGCTGTTGTTGTTGTTGTTCTTGTTGTTGTTGTTGTTGTTGTTTTTGTTCGGGCAGCATGTTGAATTTATAGCAAGGAAAATGCAAATTGTGAAGGGCCAAACTGATTTGAGAGTTGAAGAATTCTCTAGCTGGTCGCATCATCTTTTTATGGCCTCAGAGCATAATCCAAACATAAAGTTTAACCATCTGCTGTAGCTATTGAGGAATACATGTTTTTAATATACGAAAGACTTGGGAAATTTATAAGTAAATTACAAATGCCTATAAATTTGTAATGGGAAACATATTTTTTTCAAGAGAATCATTTTTATTCAATTTGCACTCGGTCGTGTCTATGAAACTCAAAAATAAGCAAAATTCAAAACAAAATTTAATACCTTGAAGTAGTTAAATATTAATGTTATTTTAAGTATATTTGGACAATATTCTGCCATAATTCGAAGCTGCAAGGATTTGTTGAAGGATTTAAGTAATTTTCCCTCGGAAACTCATTTTGCTCCACTCCACTCCACATGCTCGGTGAATCCTGGGAGGATTCTGTCATCTTTAGCGTGTTCATTTGTGACGCCTCTAACAGTTGTGTGTGGCGCGCGCAGTGCGTGCCTCGCCAAGCTCTTTAGCCATGCCCCAGGGCTGGACTCAGCTCACACTGGGGCACAGTGGGTCGTGGTGCAGTCAAAACAAACGGATTATGGGCTAAACAATGGCGTGCCACAAACAGCTTGTTGAGTGCCAGTGTGCGTGAAAGTGGACCCCACAGCTGGACATTGGATGGCAACTCTTGAGCTTTTGAGCATGTTGCCTTGGTCAGTCTGGACCCCAAATCCCATTCCCAGTGCGTCTCATTTCATTTCATTTCATTTTGTTTCATTTTGTTTTGTTTTAATAAATTAAAATGTCAACTTGATAAATGAAGGTTTGCGGGTCGTGTGTCGGAGATGGCGGCATTTTTGAGGCGGCATCAGCCACCAAAAAGTGTCGCATTGTTGTAGGCGCCCGTACGCACACACACACACACACACACATACATACAAATATATATACACACATATATATATATATATATATATATTAAATGTTTGTATGTGTGGAGAGACAGAGGATCACATTAGCGTGTGGCCAGCCAGTGCTCATTGTCCTTTTTGCTGGTCGGGTCCTTCTTCATTCAGCGCACATCCGTTTCAGTCGTTTTGCGGTCGCTCAGTAAATTATGTTGTTGTTAGTTGCAGTGCCAAGCAACAGCACAGCAGAGCACAGCACAGGACAGCGCACAGGACATGGGCTGAGGCTGGGCGAAGCTCGGCGGGACATGAGACATCAGTTGGCCAGAGCTTTGGGACCCGCTGCGGTTGTCTAAGTGGTTATGAGTTAATTTTATTTATTTATTTATATTTTATTGTTATCATTTATTTCACTTCTTTGCAACGAGGCAATGTCGGGGCTGCCCCGACCAAGCCCTCCACCATGGAACCATGGAGACAGGCGGTTTGCCTTTTGCGGTCCTGTAAGTGCGCCTTATTTTATTTCTCATTTGCCGGGAAGTTAAGCAAACAAACATATGTACAAGTATTCGTATTCACATTCGTATTCGTATTCGTATTCGTATACGTATTGGTATTCGCATTTGTATTCACATTTGTATTCCTATTTGTATTCGTTGCTGTAGCTGTGTTTAGGTTTGATTTCTATCCGGCCCGTAATTTTTATGGAGCGCCATTGCCGTTGGCTTAAAAAAGGTCCTGGACCTTCGGCCAGGCCATAAATTCATGCGGCCGGACAACATGAGGAGTCCCTGGCATGTCAAACCGAATGAAAAGACATTTCCGCCGCTCATTAAATTTGTCTACGCATTTATTTGTCAGCAAGTCGTAAAACTTGAAACACCAATTTCTTAGTGAATGCCAGAGGACATCTCTACCCCCATCCCCTATTCCCGTCCACCAGATGCACCCTATTTTCCCCCTTTCCTTTGCCCCCCAAACACATCTGTTTTCTTTTTTTTTCTCGCACACCTGATTGCCCCTTCTGAATGAGTGTTCCGCATGCTGCATGAGGCAAAAAGGTCGCTGCCAGGTTTGGGATAAAAGACATATGCGTAAAATTGGGCATTATGAAACCAGGTAGAAAAAAGATGAAAAGTTATAAAATAATATAGTAAGTAGTTGCCGACAATTTTGACTTTTTCTTTGCCAAGTTTCCATATGTCAAGTTTTAGAATTTAGCCAACATAGTTGGGTTGCATTGGGTTGATTGGTGGTAGTTTTGTTTCCTTTCCTTTTCTTTTATTTAACTCAATTTTAGATTCATCTCACAAAATGTAGGAAACATACACAGTAAGGTCTGGTAATTGCCACAGTTCGATATGTGATTGAAAAACTGCTTTAGTAAAAGTTATCAACTGCAATTGAAAGAATATATCAATATTATTGAAAACACTCTCGCTGGAGTCCACTCATTGAAGAGTCCTCTATTGACTGGAGCAAGTTCGACTAGCCAGCTCTCGACTTCAATTGTTTTACTTGCTTCTTGGGTTTTTTGGTTGCACTTGAGCATTGTAGGCGCCCAAGAGAGAAAGACAAAAGAGATAAATGGAAAAAGAGTGAAAGAGAGAGAGAGAGAGAGAGATAAAGGAAGATAGGCTGTGGAAATAAGGGTACTTTGCATTAATTGTTGACAATAAAAAAAAAACAAAAAGTTACAAAAAAAGACATACAGCGTCACTTGGGATTTTTGGGCGACAAATCAACAAACTTGACTTTAAATAAATGCACTCTGCCATGCACTTGGCCAAGTTCAATTGCCAACAGCAACTGGCAGTCGTAGTTGTAACTGTTCAAGGGTATGACGGTGGGGGGGTGTGTGTTGGCAGCTGCTCCTGATGCCCTAGTGCTCCTATGTGCCTCAACTCGGCCTAGGTTGAGCAACGGGCTAAAGTTTTTGTATTAAATTAAAACGCTGAGCACAGAACTTTGCCACATACAAGTGAGCAGCGTGGACAGGGAACGGGGATTGGGGCCCACCTGGCGTATGCGCGCTGCTTGGGCGCCGAGGGAGGGGGCAACTTTGCGCCATTGTTGCCACTTTCAGCGTAAATCGTTTTTGTTCGTCGTCATTTCTGGGCCGGGTCGTATTGCAACTGTTATTAGCTGACAGTCAAACGGGCAGAGGGATGCTGGCGGCAGGCAGCTCAACCTAAGATTGAGACTGCAGCTGAGGCTGGGCATCTGCTGCATGCTGCCTGCTGCCTGGTGCCTGGTGCCTGGTGCTTGTGTGGCGTCTCTGAAGTGCAAGTGCAATAGCAGCGTGCAGCAGCTTCAAAATCCCAAAGCAAAAGTTTTTCTTGCCACCCGGTTAGTTACTGGAAGATCTTGTTTGGGTCTAGCGCACAAAAGCATTGATGCCTGCGGCTTCAGTTGCGGCTGCAGTTGCGGCTGAGGCAGCAACGCCAATATACGGCAAACTTAAAATGAGGCATTAGCGTGCCTAGCATCTGCTTAAAAATGTTCCAATTTATAACTGCGTTCTAAATACGTTTTAAATTTAAGATGCGAGTCC
This sequence comes from Drosophila kambysellisi, assembly GCA_035042185.1. Lineage (NCBI taxonomy): Eukaryota > Metazoa > Arthropoda > Insecta > Diptera > Drosophilidae > Drosophila > Drosophila kambysellisi. The sequence continues at coordinate 577,664 of JAWNLS010001080.1, forward strand.
AACGAATTGATGTCATTTAATCGAATTTACGTAAATTAAAGTAAAATATTTGTAAAATATTTTAGTCTAAAAAAAATAACATTAGCAGCTTATGCAGTTATTAAATAATGTGTTCACACAACAATTGTAACTAGAATTAAGTTATATGCATAAGTTTAATTAACTACTGAATTGAAATCAGCTGAACTTAATGGAGTTGAAAACTCCAAATATTTAAATTTATTTTTGCATTAAATATCGTTTTGCATTGGAATAAAAAAATCTCTTCGGGTAATTAGCCCATAAGCCACGCGGAAAGTGTAAAAACAAAAAATGTAATTTATGTTATGAATATTTTAGATATTTGGACACAATTATTTGACACATTGTTGATCTATGTGCAATGAGCAGTTATTAATATCTCATTATTATTATTTGCATCGCATAAAAGTAAATTTTTTTTTTGTTGACGATTCGCAAATGTAAATGAGAAGTGCTAAAAAATTTAATTGAAAAATTTAAACACAATTTATGAAAATCAAACCCAAAAAATAATGGAATTGGTTTTGGAAGTAATAAATGGTTGACTCTATAAGTCGGTGTGTGTGTGTGTGTGTGTGTATGTGCTTTGGCGTTATTTTAAGAGCATTTCGTTTTAATTTCCTCCCGTTAATGGAAAAAAAAATCGCAAACACATGTATACAAACCCAGAGGGAGGGACACACATGCGGCATTTAATAAATATGAGTTCCATAAAAAAAAATTGCAATTAAAATAAATGAAAGAAACTCACCAAAGACGCACACACACCCACACACACACCCACACACGCAAACATACACCACTCACACCAGCTGTGGAAGCCACTCATGCAAAAAATCAAAGCGAGCGCAAGCAATTTCCCATTGCATACTTCTCGGCGCCCACCCTTGAGCAGAACCTAATCATTTGCAATCGGGCAATACTAATACAATAAAATGTGTGTGTGCGTGTGTTTATGTGTGTGTGTGTGTGTGTGTGTGCATTGGTGCTGATTTAAATGAGTTTTCGATAATTAACAGCCAACCATGAAAGCAAATGCCATTTAAAGCTTTAAAAATTACAGATTTTAGCCCGTTTCAGAAAGTGGCCTCAACTTTCCCCCTACTTGGCTATCTTTGCACTTTGATCTCTGCACTCTGTGGCTGATACCTTATTTGCTGATTTCTTTTGGTTGCTTTTCACATGCGATTTCCTTATTGTTGCCGTTATGCGATTTGCAGGGAAAGTGCAGCGCCCGCTCAACGCCTTCGTCCCGTTTTGCTGTCGCCGACTTCCCAAAGCTTGGCAGCCTTCAATAAGCCAGCGATTTCAAAGGCTACCACCTTATTCCTGACATCCGCCAACCGTTTATGGCCAACCTCATTCCTGCTCATTGCGGCTCATTGTTGCCAAAGTGCCAACGGAAAGCGGAAGTCAGCAAAAAGGCACAGCTATGCTGCTATTGCCCAGTCGCCTGGCGACAAGCCCAGCCCCGAGCCCCAGCTCAATCCCAACCCGAAGCAAAATCCCGAACCCAACACTCCACCCACTTCTCGGGACTCGCATTGTTGCGCTTTTGTGTTGTACGATTTTATTACCAGCAATCAATCGACTTAAATGGCTGCCTGACAGATGACGATCCAGGCAAGTGCCAGGTTCTTAACAGAAGTGTGCGTGTCTTTGGGAGCCACGGTGCACCTTAACGAGCCTGTTGATTACAACGTATCAGCACAGAATTCCTGGTATGTGTGTGTGTGTGTGTTGGCGGATGGTTGGGGGGGGGGGGGAGGGGGAGTGGTTATTGTGGCAACGCGAACAATGCTCTTGCGTAGCTGAATTCTGTTAACAATTTCCAGTAGGAAATTCAATAGCACCCTCGAAAGTGGCAGGGGCAGCAGCTCATAATCCAATACATATACTTATGTAAGAAGCAAAAATGTCTAATGTTGAAAATACGTAAGGTTTCCAATATCGGTATTCACTATGCTAGCATATAAAATTTATAGTTACTCATATCAGAAATCTCAACTATTTGCTATCGATTTAATAAATTATTTTGAGGGAAAAGTATTAAATTACACATTGAATGGTTTGTGGTATAATTATTAAGAATTCATTTAACCCGAATCCAATATGTATTCGTAAGCAAATATTAATCGTGTAAATACATATGTTTGCTTTTATTGAAAGCCTTCTGCAGATGGCAATAATTAAGAAAGCGGAGATTCAAGTGCATTACCAACATTATTTACATATCAATGAGTAGTCATTCATTTAAATAGTTGAATATACATTTGTGTCTTTGGCATTCAAGAGAGGCATTGGTTTATTTGCGTGTTAAGCTGTGGCTGCCACAAAGAACACTGAAAATGGCAGTTGGCCCACACCTGCAACTGCAACTGCAACTGCAACCATAGCTGGAATTGGGGCATCAAAACCGTTTATGATTTACATGTGTAAGCAAGTTGCCCTTCAGCTGGATTCGCACTGCAGTTGAAATCCCAACGTAATACCAAAATGAAATCACAAACTGTTAACGGGCCAAAATCGAACAGCCAACAAATATCTATGCAAATATGAATGTGAATGTGAATATTGATTTGAATGTGAATGTGAATGTGAACAAAGCCAGCTGATGTTTCGACATTGTGCAGTTTGTTGCCAGCACTCGAGGCCAAGATTAATTGCCAGGAATTGTTAAAGCACCCGAGCCAATTACCAAACATCAGCTGCAATCCCTTCCATCCAAATCAAATTTCAATTTCAAATATTCATTAATTCAAACTGCCTGCATCGACATACTTATTTCGGGGCACGAGTAGCGTCCTTTATTCATTCAAATATCATTTCTGAGTATCCAATAAATCCTGGTGCTGCAAATTGACGATTGCCCGGCAACTAACTTGTTTTTATTTATGCTAGTTAAGTAGCCTTAGGCTACTTGCGGTTGTCGTTACGGTCATATTAAACATGAATCACTATTTCAGAGAAACAAGTTTAAATACGTTCAAAGTGCTGAGTGATTATAATCTTAGTTAATAGATATTGGGGCTATAGCAAGCACTTAAAATGGAAAAATGGTTAAAATGGTTGCAAATGCAATATAGTTGATCAGGATCAAAATCTAAATCGAAAGATTTGCAGCTGCCATTAGAACAATTGTCTACCAAACCTGACATCAAACTTCGCAATTAACAAATCTTGTTGGCCAAAATGACACTAGTTAATAGAGTATTTTGCGGTCGGATGATAAATGAGCTCAAGGGCAAGAACATCGCTGGATTCTCCTCGGGTTATTTTGAGTATCTGTGATATACAACATGTCTCAACTCAGACATGGCCTAATACAAAAGTTAACGTATATTCTTTCATTTTGTTTGTGCCCAGTTCCATTTACTTCGGGCATTCAAAAAATGTTCATTTTTTTTTTGTTTTTATATCGTTGATTGCTTTTCGGTGTATTTCTTCTTATTTTGATATCATGAACCTATTAAAATTGGGTGAAGCGGGTATAATGTTTTTGTGCAAAAGTATGTAACAGGCAAAACAAAGCATCTCCTTCCCCATAGAGTAAATATATTCTCGCAGTCTTGCTTCCATTTGAGTGTGGAAAATTTCTTTGTGTGAAATTTGTCAGCTGGGTTCAGGATACATTGTAGTCGAGCTCACTCGACCACAGCATTCTTAATTGTGTCCTCTATTGTTATCCCTTCGTCGAAGCAGTGGGTCAGCTCTTGGTCAGTTCCTGGTTGTAATAGACACCAAATAGCAGCAGCAACAATTACGTGTTGCGCTTTTACTGTGCCTGTGCATCCTGCATCCTGCGTCCTGCGTCCTGCATCCTCGTTGTTTGTCATTGGGCCCAATTGGCCAGTCAGTCAGCTTTCTAGTGTGAAAAAAGGTCCTGGCTCAGTGGGCGATCCTTTGATGTGATGTTCCTGTTGTTGTTGTTGTTGTTGCTGTCAGCTGTTGTCTGTTTTTTTTATTTGTACAGTAATGTTTATTTGCCATTTGGCATTGCTGTGCTGTTCTTGCCACCCCTTTTGCGTTGTGCGTCCTGCAGGTGCGACATATGGCAGGTTGCCGAAATTAGCCCATTTCACTGCGCACGATTCACCTGCAGTTCAAGGAAAGGGTGACAATTTGGAGATGTGAATTGCCGAATGTATTCTCTGAGTTCCACTGGATTTGGCTTATAATATTTATATGGCGATTCCGCTGGATTCAGTTTGTACGTTTGAAGATTAGTTTTAAAGTGGAAGTTAGAGTTTCCTTGTGTAAATGTGTTGTTGTTAAATCAGTTAAGACACATGTGAGGTATTAAATACATATTTATTCCAATCCTTTTTAATTACCATTCTGTCAGAATTGACAACATATTTCAAGCGATTAATCCTCATTTTAAGGAAGTTTCACCGATCTGAGCTGAGCTGCTGGTGCTGCTCTTGTCTGGCATCAACTACCATTAGTCAAAGCTTACTTTTTCTTAGTTGATAATAATAATTATTTAAACAAATTCTTATTCTTCAGTCATAATAAGCACAGAATGCATAAAAAGATGGCAACGAAACACTGGCTGTGTTGAGCTGGCAGAAATATTATTAAATTACCCAAAGGCAAAGGAACATCCTGCACTGATCCACTTCTTGTGTCCTTGTGCCCAGGTCCTTATGCAAAGCCTAAGCCAGTTGCTTGGAACTGCACTCGAACTCCGAATCCAACTTAAACTTGGTGCAGCGGGTGGCTGTTGGTGGCTGTGGGTGGCTGCTTTGGTAGCCACTCGGAAACAGATGCAGACTGACCAGCACTTGCCTCTATCCACGGATAGATTAGGAAGCACATGCATAACATCATTTATAGAACAGACACCATGAAGCCACCAGGGGGAGAAGTCAACTACCAGGAAAATACAAGCAGAAAACACTCCCTCCAGATTCAATAAAAACATGCAAAAAGTTAAAATGAAATGTTTAAAATTTAATTTTTATTTTAGACAACATTTCATTTCATTACAACTTTGTAGCTTGAGGGTGAATGTTTATGTAAATTAAAAACAACATTTTTCACGTAAATATAAATAATATTAATATAAACAGACTTAAATAAAAGCATTTCATTTTAAGTTAAGTCAGAGCCTGAGCCTTTGGCAACTAAAGGCACAAAGAATCGATACCAAGCTTATATTTTTTAGGTTATGTAGTCTTCGGCATGTCCAAAATGCTGTTCTTTCTTGAATTCATATTTTTGTATGTTTTAGTTTACATTTTTTTCTGCAGTGCACTTGGGAGGGTATTGCTTTAATGAATAGGCTATTAATTTATTAAATCACTCAATGAAATGCATTTCCTGCTAGTCGTAAGTGCTTTAACACCACCCGGCACTCCTATCGTCCCATCTCCCGCCCTACCGGTCTTTCATCAACCCCTCTTCACATTTCACTCGATTTGTGCTTTACTTCAACTTCAACACTGCCAACTTCAGTTGAATTTCTTTTGCAACAAATTGTTTTGGCCGTAAACGAAATGCATTTAACAATAACTAGTTGGAGGCATTTCGTTTTAATCTTGCAGCAGCTGGACGTGGACGGAGCCTGGACCGGAGTTCGACTTGGACTGGGGCTGCAACGGGGTCCCGACTCCTGGCTCAGTCAGCATTGTTCTTTGAACCGGTTCTCTGTTTTGGTTTATCTTTTAAATTATGTGTTTTAATATTTTACAAAGACTAAAAACTGAAGCACTTTGTTTATAATCTTCTCCGCCCTTTCTCTCACTCTTGATAGCCATAATGAGCAGCAGGAAAAGGCTGCTGGGGACAGCGGGCAGTCGGAATGGGCAGCTTCTAAATAACTACAAGAGACAGAAAAGACTGAAAAGGCAGAAATAGGACATAACGAGCAAAGTCATACAAAAATGATCCCAAGTTGTAACTTTTAGTTTAAGAATAAACCAAAACGCAGGATGCTCTTCTACTCGACTCAGGTCACCAGTTGCCTGCTTCTTGCCACTTTCGCATTGGTTGCTGCAACAGCAGTCGAAGGTTTTGCGAGCTGTTTCATAATAAGAAGATTGAAAACTTTTTTAATTACACAATTAAATTTGTTGTGGAATCAGGGAGCTTTAAGGGGAGGCAGAAGAAATTCATCCATCATATTCTTGGCATTAGGTTATAGTAATGTGAATTAGTCAGATACTCAATTTACAAATTACAAATGATGCTAGCCACTAAGATATAAAATCATATTATTTAGTTTTAATACCCTGAACCAATTAAATTGGGGTAAAAAGGGTATATTAGTTTTGCGTAAAAGTATGTAACAGTAGAAGATGCATCTCCGACACCACAAAGCTAATATAATCCAATCAGTATCAACAGCTAGATCGATATAGACTTGTCCGTCTGTCCGTCTGTATGAGCTTGAGACTTCAAATTTGGAATATAAGTTTCCGTACACCCCGAGCAGATCAGGCTTCGGGGGGATGTAAATTATAAAATAAAATAAAATAATAAATCAATAAAATAAAAATGTATTTAGGAACTCGGGTCAGAGTATGTCGTAGTCAAGCTTACTCGACTAAAGCAATTATACTTTTTTTGTTATTTTTTTTTGGTTGCACTTTGCACAGTCGATAAATCAACAACTTTCATTTGCGCTCGCAGGCCACATTCCTCCCGCTCCTGTGGATCCCTTTAAATGCATTTATGTTTGCTGTTTGCGTGCGTTTAGCTTCGTTACTTGTCGTTAGTCTCTGAGCCGCTTCCCAGTTTCCAGTTGCCAGCTGTCCCGATTCCCGTTGGCAGACCGAACAACAGCCTGGCAAACGCTGAAAGTGTTGACAGCGTACCAAGGGTTAGGGGAAGGGGGAAGGGGAAGTGGCAGGGGAAATGGGTGGCGGGGGGCAGCTTCCTGCTGCTGTGTGAGTTTAATTGTCGCAATGCGACCGGCAACAAAGCGCACCCGAATGCAATCGCATCTGGTAGTGAGCTGAGCGCAGTGCACCCCCAAATAGGACACCAGCATCACCCCTTCCCTTGTTGGCTCCCACATCCCTCCCCCGTAAGGGTATTGCCAGCCATTTTTCAAAGCAGCTGTGTATGTGTGTGTGTGTGTGTGTGTGTGCGTGTGTGTGTTGGTGCATGTGTGTGCTGTTGGCAACGTAAATCGCCAAAAATTGTCCTGAAAACGTCGTGTTGTCGGCTTTCGACGAAATTTGCCTACAATTTTTGCCAGTTGCCAGCAAACTTGGCACTCCAAAAAGGACCAAGACAAATATTTTCGTTGCTTGTGTGATAAAAACTGCATGAGAGTGTGCATAATATGTGTGTGTGAGTGTGAGTGTGTGTGTGTGCGCTCCTGTGTATGGGTGTTTGTGCGTATGCCGCTCGAGAAAATATGGTGCAATAAACTTTGTGCTCGCGACAAGCGCGCATATTTGAAGGCTCCGGTTGAGCGCAACAGCCATACTAAAACACACACAACACACACACCACACACACACAACACACACACTTAATCATATACACACACAGATACATATGGAATTTCGGTTTTTGGACAAAATTTTTAATTTCATGTTACGCTGAAGGCCTTTTTTAAGTCAAGGCGACAAGGTGTGTTTGTGTGTGTGTGTGTGTGTGTAGGTTAGCGGATGGGCATGGCTGCATTTTATGGGGTGTGCCTAAAAGTTGGCATAACAACACTCAGAACATTAAAGTGCATTAAAGTATGCTCCAATGTCGCTTGAGGGCATTATTTAATATATACGAAAATTCGAATTTGCTTTGCAGTAAATTTTTAAGTAACAGTGAAAGTAACAGTAACAGTAACAGTAACAGTAACAGTAACAGTAAAAGTAACAGTAACAGTAACTGTAACAGTAACAGTAACAGTAACAGTAACAATAAAAGTAACAGTAACAGTAACAGTAACAGTAACAGTAACAGTAACACTAACACTAACAGTAACAGTAAAAGTACGAGTAACAGTAAAAGTAAGAGTAACAGTAAAAGTAGGAGTAACAGTAACAGTCAAAGTATGAGTAACAGTAAGACTAACAGTAACAGTAATAGTAAAAGTACGAGTAACAGTAACAGTAAAAGTAGGAGTAACAGTAACAGTAAAAGTACGAGTAACAGTAACAGTAAAAGTAGGAGTAACAGTAACAGTAAAAGTACGAGTAACAGTGAGAGTAACAGCATCTAAGCCGAAGAGTCAAGAAGTCGCCAGTGTGGGAGGGATTCTGGCAGTCGGAGTCGGAGGCAAGGAACAACAGGTGGCTGAGGCTCAGCGCTAAAGCCAGGCCATAAGCTCAGTTGCAGACGACATCCAATTGGCCGGATTTGTAAAAGATGTGGCACGGGGTGTAAGAACGGGACGGGGAGTGCCAGTCGTGGAAGGAGCTCGGCTTAGGCGGCGCTTAGGCAACACAAAGCCAGGGACATGCACACAAATTGAGCAAACAAACAATGCGCAAGAAAGCTGCCTGGGATATGCCGCTGGAATTGAGAACTCCCATGCCACGCCCACATATATAATCGCCCAGGTAACATTATTATTAACAATAACTTATACTTATACTATAACTTGTGTAATAAACAATGGCTGTCGTTCTGAAGTTGTCCAGCACAGAGCGGGGTCCGCCGTCCGCAGTCCGCAATCCATTGTCCTCAGCTCTAGTCGGAGCTGGCACTTATAGCGCTACTTCAGCTGCTCGACATGGAAAACAAATTCAAGTTGTGACTGTCGAGAACTCTGCTGGAAGGATTACCTCAATTGCCGCACTGCAGCATCAAGGCAGCTGGCTTCCGGGTTGCGTTTGCCATTGTCTGCTACGCTTCCTCTATTCCTCCTGGGTTGTGCGACTGTTTAAGCTGCCAGCCTCCAACTAGACTTTTACACTCCTCCCTTCGTCACAAGAAGCTAACCTCCTCAGTTTGTGCCCATTTTTGTGGTTGCCACCACCCGCTGGCGTGTTGAGCGCTAACCTAATAAAACCCACAAATAATCATGCATTTATTATGCTGCTCTGGATACACATAAGCATGTGGGTGTGGCATTGTTGTCGTTTATCATATACGGCCGGGAAAAAAACCAGCTACAAATGATGGAGTCGAGTGAGATCGACTACGAAATACCCTGAACATTCTAGTTTTCTTCTAGGTGTTTCTTAGCATCTCTTGATGAAACTTGACCAGTTGACCAAATTAATAGAATGGATTATACATTTGTTACATACATTTGCACAAACCATAATACCCTTTCTACCCGTTGTTAATGGGTTCAGGGTATAAGGAGGTAACAAATTCAACACAACTTGTCTTTTGCTCTAAGCCACAGCTGCCCTCAATATTCTAATGGTGAACCTGATTTTGGATCAAAATCCTATTTGGCTTCGCGTGTAATTCTTTCGGCTAAAATTTGTTAGCCACTCTTTGAACATTGGCATTGCTTTTATGATTATCATTCCTTGCTTTGCTTTTATGCCACGCCTTAAGCCTTATTTACACAGATTTTCCGCCTTGTGGGATATCGAGTGCTGCATATTGTTGAGCGGCCCCAATCCCAGCAATCCCAGTCCAATCCCAGTCCCAATCCCTTTCGCCTGAAGTCATTATGAAGCATTACTTTTTTGTTAGTCTCTTTACCGGCTAATGATGTTAAGGGTTAAGTTAGATTAAGTTGCCGCTGTAACTCGATAATTGGGGATTCGTTTCTATTATGACAGATAATTGTTCAAAGAAGATACACACAATGTTCTAAAATATTGGCTAAGGGAGTTCATAATAACTCGAACTTTTTAATACACTTAATTATTATAATTTACAATAAACTCGCTAAGTTAGTGACTTATGAACTGTTCAACAAATGCTACATTTAAGTTTACACAATGCATAAATAAATATTTGTTCTCGGTAAGCCGCAAATGCAAATTACAAATAATATCAATTATAACTATATTTGTTTCAAAACTTTGGAGTTGTGCTTATTGCTGTAAGTGTTATTGAACATCTGTTGACTGTTGCACAACACTGCTTTTTTAACTCGCTGTCCTTTCATTAAAGTTATGCTTTCAGCTAATATCATTTGAGGACTTTGCCCATCGATAAAATTTACCGTCGCCGTCCAACTTCGTTATGTTTTATAGCTTTCGATGACTTTGACTTTCATCACCTTAGCTGGCAGGAATCGCCCTCCGATTTTAGAGTCCACCCGCCCACCTCCATCCGGATGCCGGTCGAGGGTCGCGACGTGTCCATTGCAAATCAGGTAACTAGTATGTCCGTGTGAAGCACTGCAATGCTCATCTGGGGCAGCTGTTCTCGCATTTGGTAAGCTGGCGCCTTCGGGCTCCCGCCCCGCGGCCTACCAAACTGTTAAGGCAATCGACCCAAAAAGTTGGTCAATTGGCAATAAAATCAAAAGCTAAAAACTTGAAGAGCAACAGTAGGAAAGATGACGACGTCGACGACGACGTTGGGCGAGGACGTTGCAGACGACCACGGTGGGAAAGTTATTCGACAAAGGCGGCGTGTCTGGCATCCCAAATGCGAGGCGGTCATCTCAACGGGGTGTGGGTGGGGCTGGGTTCTGTGTTTGTGCTGAAGAGAACTTGGGTGACTTGGTATATCAGGGCTTCAGAGTTGGTTCATAAAACGCTTTGTACGCTCAAACAGACACAGTAATTGGCGATACACCAACACACACAAACACAGTAACCCACATGTGCCCTGATCCCTGGCCTCTACTTTGTTTTACGCTGCGGCAAGCGGGGTGTCCCACAGAGAAGAAAGAAAAGGAAAAAAACACCGGCTTTTTCAGCTAAGCCGAAGATTAAATACTCTTGCAGAAGTAGACCTGCTTTTATCAAAACTAAAATAAATAGTTGGATAGAAAAAAGAAGACATGCAACTGTTCTGTTTAAAATATAGTTGTCCGATACAAAAGAAAACAGGAATATATCTAAGTTTAGCTTGAGAAAACCTACAAACGAAGAGGCATTCGAGCAGACAACCAGAAGGACACGGCTCTATGGACTCGACTATTGATGCTGATCAAGTGTAGCGTAAATATTGTATAGGGTCGGAGACGTCTCCTTCAATGCGTGACACACTTGACGACAAAATTATAGAACCCTCTGCTTCGGTGTAATGAAGAAAAAAGAAAGAAACTTTGGCGGCGACGCGCGTTTCATAAACTTTGAGTGTTTCTGGTTCTGGCATGCACTTATTTTCTTTATATTTATTTATATTTCGCTCAGCATTGAATTTATCCCGTGCCTCTCTTGCTCTCCTCTCTCCTCTCTGCTCTGCTCTGCTTGCCCCTTGCCCATTGCCCTCTGCCCTTTGGTCGTTGCCATCCTTCATGGCGTACATATTTTCGTCTTCTTCAGCCCACATCGTTCTTTTCAGTTTATTCCTATTGAGTGGTCATATGTTTTGGCCAGTCCTTCCAGCTGCCTTCATCTGTCGGTCCTTGGTAGCCAGCATTCAGTCTGCAATTCTGCCAAAAAAATAAAGAAAGAAAAACAACAACAACAACAAAATATGAAGAAATATAAAGACGAGAAAAAAATTATTTATAATAAAATACACCAACGAAATTATGTAGGAAATTTCCGCCTTTTGGATGCTGCTGCTGCTGTGCAAAATTTATTTCGCATTCACTTCACTCAAATATGTGCTAGATATTGTTGGGCCTCCTCCACGTTGCCTGTCCCGTAACAACCGCTGCCCGCCACCACCCACCCCCTCCATCCACTCCTACCCCCCAGAGTAGCACGCCTTCACCAAAGTTGTGAATCGCAATTGAATTTCAATGCAATAAAGAAAGTTATTCCTTTGCATTGCCAATTGCCAGAAGCAGCAGCAACAATAAGAGCATCCTTGGAATTCGACTCACTAAGGAGCTACCCTTCACTTTGACTGTATATCTATGCCACAACCCACACACCACACCACACACCCCCATAACCTGCCATCCTCTTCACCTTGAGTTAGAGGGTGGATGGGAATTGTTTCGCATTTGCATTCATAATCGACTGTTAGACACTGTAACATGAAAAACTGTTTTCCAAATGAGCCCAAAATATAATGTTCAAATAATTTTGGATGGAATAATTCAAGTAGCAATCAATTAAAATAAAAACCTTAAAGCAATTCATGTCTAAAAATGTATAAAGCAAATTAAATACTAATTTTACAAATATACAAAGGGCTTCAGATTTAGTTTATGCTTTAAAATCACAATTGTATTTTACAAAATACCCTAAAGCACTCTAAATACTATCAGCTTAACATCATATTGTAAGCAATACATCCCGATATGTAATCAATATGAATGAGCTAAAAGACAGGTTTACCTGCAGTAAGCCGGGCACTGTCGAAACTTCAATCTTATTGAAATCACATTATGACTATTTGAAATTCATTAATTTGGAATCAACTGCATAAATACGGAAATTGGTCATTTGACCCAAATGTTCAAACGGTTGCGTGCGATTCCCATTAACCTGAGCTCGTCGTTCGATGGCGTGTTTGTGAACTGAGAGCCAGTGCATCATTGCAATGAATTTGCACTTTCATCGTCAGCACAAAGAAGTAATTACTTAATGCTTGGTGGTTGGTACAGACGGTGTGGTTTAGTACTGGACCGCAAAATCAAAGAGCGTTGCCTGAGCCCAAAGTGTCAGTGCCACAAATCAAAAGCCAGCCGGAGCCCGGATGACTGCAAAGCGGATGAGAGTGCAGGACGGATGGACGAGATGGACCAGACCGGACGAATTGAAAGACGGGAGCTGACTGTCCTGTCTGTCCTGCACTTGTAGCACTTTTCCAAGCACTGAGCAGTGCCCACACCAATCCCCAAATGGGTTCAGCGTCCTGACGGTGCCACACGATGTTGCCAATGTTGCTGCTGCTGCTGCTGCTGCTGCTGCTACTGCTGCTGTTGCTGTTGCCGGTTGCTGTCGCTGCTAACGAGTGGCGAGTCGAGCAATGATTGTGGTTACTTGTTGGTTTTCATTTCATTTTTCATGCCACTTCTTTGACTGAGTTAGTCCCAGCAGTCGAAGAGAAGGTGTGCGGCCATCTGCTTGTTAAGCACTTTAAACAATGTGGCTTTAGTTCACAATCCGCTTTCCCATTTCCATTTCCATACCCATCCCCATCCCCATCCCGACCAGGCATCTGCAACAGAGATTGTTAAATTTAATTTTGCCACTTGTTTAACCAGTGACAGAGCACGAAACGAATGCAGACAAGAAAGGCTGAGAAGCTGCTTTGACTTTGTGCCCCGCGCCAAAGCACAATTTGTCAAATGAATTCCCAGTCATTTTGCAAAATTGCAAAAGCAACTGGGCAGTTGCTGGACAACTGCAGATTGGGTAAACTGGAGAGACAGCTGAGCGGACACTTGACACGTCAGCTTCTAAAGTGGCAGCGGGCAGCGGGCAGTGGGCAGTGGGCAGGTTGCAACTCCGGAATGTAACGGCGGATGGTTAGCAAATATTTTAAACGTATTATCCTCGGATATTACCTGGAAGCACTGACGGGTGAGCGTTGATTGCGCCGCAAATTACATCGGAAATGAAATGGGATCGGGCACATCGCGTATACGCAACGTTCGCCCCTCCAATTTTATTTTCCAATTAAATGCCAAAAAGCTGGCTTCGTTCCTTTGTTTTTGTTTTTTTTTTTTTGTTTTGTTTTTGTTGGTTCTGTATCTGGTTCCTTTTGTTGCTGCTGCTGTTGTTATTATTGGGTGCAGTTGCGCAAAAGTTTTTTGCGTTAAACTGACATCGGAGAATATTACAAAACTCTGCACGGCAAAGCTGCAAAATTCGAGATAAACAAAAAAAAAAACAAAAAAAAAAACACAGCACGCAACACGCACTGCAATTGCATTTGTTTGCGGATCGGTTGCACTAACATTTGCAACAAAAACTGGCAAATCAAATCAAATGCAAAAACCAAAACCAAATAAAATGGAACTAAAACAAAGCAGCGACTGGTTGAGTTGAGAGCGATAAAGTGTGGCAAAAATGAAATGAAATTGTATTTCAGCATTTTGCAAAGGTGGTGCTGGCAATGGGGACACTTTAGATTGCCACAATGTGATTTTTTAATGGCTCAGCGATTAATTAACCATCGAGAATGCACTTAAAAACGCTCCACAATCAACTCGATGGATTTAAGTAAGCCTTTAGTATTTACATGCGAATCGTATCGAGTGCTAAAGTAACTGAAATCCCCGACTTAAATTGTTGGTCAGATAAGGTTTAAGCTGCCTGACAGCTTTAGTGATTTCTCGTGATTCCTATTAACGTATTAATATATACGACACCGTGTCTGCATCTTGATGGCAATAGTTGTAGTAATAGTAATAATAACAATTAAATTAACAAGTAAGATGCTGTAGTCGAGTTGGCTCGACTATAATATACCCTTAACCCAGTTGTTAAATATATTTTAGTTTTATTGGCAAATTTCCCTTTAAAATGATTTGCACTCAAATGTTCAGTTCTGCAAGTGCATTTCTTACAGAGTATTTTTGCTCACAAGCAAAATGTATCGATAATTCAGAAACTGAGGCAGTTATCGATAAAATAAAGCGAACTTGATCTGAGCCTGGTACACGAGAACTTATATTCTAAATTTGAAGTCTCTAGCTCTTATAGTCTCTGAGATCCGCGTGTTCATACAAACGGACAGACGGACGGACGGACAGACGGACAGGGCTATATCGACTCGGCTGTTGATCCTGATCAAGAATATATATACTTTATGGGGTCGGAGATGCTTCCTTCTGCCTGTTACATACATTTGCACAAAACCATTATATCATTTTTTACCCATTTTTAATGGGTTAAGGGTATACGAGTACAAATAGTAATAATAATAATAATATAATTTAAAATAGTGATAATAATAATAACAATAAAATTAAAAATAGTAATAATAATAATAATAATAAAATTAAAAATAATATTCTAGTCCTCAACTTGCATTTTAGTTCATCCACAACTCACCTGTCAAAGAGTTTGGCATCTACGCGAAATTATCTTAATTTCTTTAATGGACATAAGCGATTTATTAACCTGTCAGTTGCAGCTTGCTGGAAAAGGTTGGTAAACAATGTGTCAACCCGGGTCGAGGGTATTCCACAGATATGCTGCATTATGCAGCAGCTCTCGACTTTTGGAGCAGGCACCTTGCCAAAGACGATTTCTGAACTGTTATTTTTCTCAAGTCTCTGACACGTTTCACATGCAATTTTTGTATAAATTTCGCGGAACTTTCGCTAAAAACTTAGGATTTGAGTCAGAACCGGGGTACATCCAGCAGGAGCGAGTGGAGGAGGGAGTGTGTTCAGTGTCACATTAGCCAGCAGCAATTGAAATTAGACTGCGTCCGGGCAGTTGGCTTGGCTCGGCCAACTGCAAAGTTTTGCGAATAACTTTTTGGATTTCAATGTGGCGGCAAATTGCAAGTTGCGCCCGAAATTAAGCGGCCTACCGCGGCACCCCCCTCACCCCATCGTTACGACCACTTTATGCACGAGGGGGGGGGGGGGGGGGGGGGGTACATGTCCAAATAAATAAAAGTCAAAGCAAACAATTTTCTATTTTATTCGCTTGCCAACTTGCGGCCACAAATTCTAAAATGTTGGGCAACACTAAACCTTGAAGCTGCTCCTCACCCCTCGCCACACTCCCAGTTACCTACGACCCGTGGCCACTCCCACCATCGACCCTCCACTCCTGAATGGCAACACATTTCAACTCATCGGATCGCATCGCATCGCATCTCATACCATTCCATCTCATTTCGTTTTAGTTTGCTTGGTTTGGCTTTGGCAAGTGTCTCTGTCGCTGCTGCGGCCGTTGGCAAATAATTATTTATGCAGCATCCCGAAACTATGCAACAGTTATCAGAGCCAAGCTGGGCGGGGCCCAGCCCAGCCCTGCCGCCCTGCCCCCTCATCTTAACCACCTGCCAAAAAGTTTTGTGTATTACACGCGGTGCTCATCAAGCCAAAGCATTTGACGTTTGCCGGCCAAAAAAGTTAAATGAGTTTTTATGCCAGAGCCCTAGGACGCAACCACCACCACCACCACCAGCACCACCAGCACCCTATCGCTGTGGCACCCCCCCGCACTCTGCCCAACGATTTCTAATTGGAAAAAGACGCGCGTCCGCTGACTGGCAATGACAATACAAAAGTTTGCAGCTCGGCGAAATTGAAATAAATTGCCGGCAATAACAACAAACACAATAAATAACAATGAACGAGTTGGCAGCACCTTCGCAGGGCTTTGAACTTGAATTTTGGCGTGGGCTGTGGACTGTGGACTCTTGTGGCTGGGGTTGCTGTTGTCTTTGCCAAGGGGATGGGGATGGGGATGGAGATGGGGATGAGGATGGGGGTAGCTGGCTGGAGTTGGAGTTGGAGTTGGGCTGCTGCTGCGTCCATTTAAAACTTGATTAAGGGGGCTGACGATCGAACAGCAGAGAAACGCCAAGAGTATTGTTGTTATTGTTGTTGTTATTGTTGTTGTTGTTGTTGTTGCCATTGGTTAACTTTTGAGGCAAATGAGAATTCTGTGCGCTCTCTCATGCATATGGTCCGTTAAATCGCTTTAATTGCCAATTTCCGGTTAAGTAATTAAAAGCATTTTGCTCGCTCCTCACGGAAATTGGTAAAAGAGCAATTAAATAGCAAACATATTTTGTGTGCTCTCAACCGGCTCACAACTCGCAGCTGACGGACTCACAAGTGATGAGCGACGAGTAACGAGTTGAGTCTGATGATTTTGATGATTTTGATGATTCTAATGGAAGCGAGTGAAATGCTAAAATGAATAAATTAATGTGCGCATGAATGACTACCTGATTGATTGACGCACGAGTCATGCTCCAAGTGTGGGCGGCCTCTGCCAATTAGTTGGGCACCCCATTTGCTATTGCAATAAACATTTCAATTGGAATCGTTGATCGATTTTAAGAAGTAATGTTTTGGCACTCAAGTTATGTGAAGACAGGTAAAGAATGAACCAATGGAGTGCAACGCAAGACGATTCACAATAAAATGACAAATGACAGCTCTCAGTTCAAAATGTTCTCTATCAAAAATGCTGCACAAACTTTCCAAGAACAAACTGTAACTTTGTAAATGAACTCATCGGCGGATGTCGGTTCAAATAAAAGAAAACTTCTGTTAAATATAACAAGCTATTCCAATAATAATTCGAAATTTCTATAATAAGTAGAACAAACGAGTAAGAATGTTGTAATCGAGTCTGCTCGACAACCGTTAGCTATATTTTTGTTTTATTGTCGAATTCTCTTTAAAAGTTTTCAAAATTGCTCTCATTTCCTAAAGCCGGCTCAGGTGCATATATACATACACAACTACACATACTCGAATGTTGATCCTGATTAAGAATATTTATACTTTGTGGGGTCGGAGATGCCTTCACCTGCCAGTTACATACATTTTAACCTTTTTGCCCAATTCGAATGGGTTCAAGGCATAAAAACAGCTTATGGCCAGCAAATAATCAACTCAAAGTAGTAACTACAATTTAAGTCCGAGAGCACGAATGACAAGTGAATAGTTTTATTGTCATTTGTAGCTGAGCTGCTACTGCTTCTGTTTCTGTTGCCAATGCCACATTGCTCTTGTTACCTGTTTGCGGCCTGCTCTCGAGTTACTTGGGGGCAGAGAGTCACATTCTATCGGCTTGCTGTAATTAAGTTAGCAGCTCTTTCGCGCTGTGCCCTTTTCTCTCCCTTAGCCATATTAATTTGCAGTAGAGGAAAAAATAAAGTGAAGTAAAGTAAAATAAAATAAAATAAAATATGTAATGGGCTCGTGCTTAGCGTTTAATTGCGTATACCACGTTCCACGTTCCACGTTCCACGTCTGCTCCATGGGTATTCGCATATTTTCGCGTTGCAATAAATACAAAAAATAATTAACTCATTAAATAAGCATTTGGCGTTTGCATTTGCAATTTGCTTGCCTGCCATTCCGAGGGCGTGTTAAGCGTGATGTGGGGGGGCGACGAGGGGGTGTGGCATGTCATAAATATTGCTTAATGTTTGGCATCAGCCAAATTACGTCGTGGCAGGACACTCACAGGACGCAGGCCAATGTATATCGAGTGTTTGTTGTATTTTGACTAATGCACAGGCTCCGGCCAGCTTGTTTGGTCAGTGAGTGGGTCGCTTGGTCGGTCGGTGCTTGGATGGTGCTTGGGTGGTGATTCAATGGTGCCTCCATGGTGCTTGGGTGGTGCTTGGCTGGAGGGCAGGTAATTTTCGTTGGTGCTAGGCCGCAATTAATGCCAAATGCCAAGAGACAGGCATATGTACTAAATGCCTGTTTATACATATACATATATATATATATATATATATATATATATATATATTTGCATGTGTGTGTGTGTCTGTGTGTGTGTATTAAAGTCTGTTGTTTGGCCGACCTGCACATGGCCGGACATCATCATTATCGTTCTTAACAACTTACAGCAAATAATAAAAGCATCATTCATAATATTCTCTGTGTGTGCGTGTGTACGTGTGTGTGTGCGTGTGTGTGCGTTGTGTGTGTGCAGGGCATGTGTATATGTGACCCATTTTACTGTTCACTAAATAATTTAGTTAATTAATTTGCACACACAAATGGCAGAGTCTAAAACTCTGGCCAGACTTAAAGTTCTTACACTCAATTAACATTCAGAATTATTTATCTAAATTGTAGCAGACACACACACACACACACACAAACACACACACATCCACACACACACACACACTTACGCTCACGTATGTAGTCAGGTGTGTGAAAGAAATGTCTTGTATGCGCATGATATCATTTGTGTATAAGTGTGTGTCCTTGAGAGTGTGTGTGTGTGTGTGTGTGTGTGTGTGTGTGTGTGTGTGAGGACTGTGAAATTTCAACAGCAGCAGCAGAAGCAGCAGAAGCAGCAGCAACCACAACAACGGTGGAAAGGACAAATGTTCCAATTGTTGGCATTTGCAATTATTCATACGCCACGTAGACAAATGTGCTGACAGGACACGTAGCATGGACAAACAGGACGGCGGACGCACAGGAAATGCAGGACATTCCAGTTTAGATTTGTTGCCGGCTTGTAATTGTCGCAGATAATTAAGTCGCAAGCACTCGTTACTCAGCCAGATATATGCCACACCAGGTGGCCAGAAGTGCGGAACGTGCAGAGACCAGCGACCAGAGAACAGAGAACAGGCCAACAAGAAGTATGAGCATACATTAGGCAGCCACCTGACCAGCTTTCCATTTGCCACTGCTCCCTTTGGTTGCTGCCACATTGACGGCTTAATTGTCAATGATCAGCAGATATTAACAAGCAGCTATGAATGTTATTGTCGAGTGAGCTCGACTACGAGATACGCTCTACCCAGCTGTCAAATATATTTTAGTCTTATTTGTGGAAGTGCTTAACCATATTTATGAAAGAGAAAATAAGATTAATATGAAAATTCGTTTTTGAATATGACTTGGGTGTTTTTCATACGATATTAAAATTTATTTAAGCATTGTGGCTTTTGTTGCCATCGGACATGGATATGAATCGATACTCGCTGAAAGGAATCTGCCCGGGGTAAAAAAAAAAACATATATTAAACATTTGTAGTCTTAAGCTCTCTGAGAATACAGACGTACAGACGGACTATATCGATCTGGCTGTTGATACTGATTAGATTATATAAGCTTTGTGGGGTCGGAGATGCATCTTCTACTGTTACATACTTTTGTGCAAAACCAATATACCCTTTTTACCCCAATTTAATTGGTTCAGGGTATTAAAACTAAATAATATGATTTTATATCTTAGTGGCTAGCATCATTTGTAATTTGTAAATTGAGTATCTGACTAATTCACATTACTATAACCTAATGCCAAGAATATGATGGATGAATATCTTCTGCCTCCCCTTAAAGCTCCCTGATTCCACAACAAATTTAATTGTGTAATTAAAAAAGTTTTCAATCTTCTTATTATGAAACAGCTCGCAAAACCTTCGACTGCTGTTGCAGCAACCAATGCGAAAGTGGCAAGAAGCAGGCAACTGGTGACCTGAGTCGAGTAGAAGAGCATCCTGTGTTTTGGTTTATTCTTAAACTAAAAGTTACAACTTGGGATCATTTTTGTATGACTTTGCTCGTTATGTCCCATTTCTGCCTTTTCCGTCTTTTCTGTCTCTTGTAGTTATTTAGAAGCTGCCCATTCCGACTGCCCGCTGTCCCCAGCAGCCTTTTCCTGCTGCTCATTATGGCTATCAAGAGTGAGAGAAAGGGCGGAGAAGATTATAAACAAAGTGCTTCAGTTTTTAGTCTTTGTAAAATATTAAAACACATAATTTAAAAGATAAACCAAAACAGAGAACCGGTTCAAAAAACAATGCTGACTGAGCCAGGAGTCGGGACCCCGTTGCAGCCCCAGTCCAAGTCGAACTCCGGTCCAGGCTCCGTCCACGTCCAGCTGCTGCAAGATTAAAACGAAATGCCTCCAACTAGTTATTGTTAGATGCATTTCGTTTACGGCCAAAACAATTTGTTGCAAAAGAAATTCAACTGAAGTTGGCAGTGTTGAAGTTGAAGTAAAGCACAAATCGAGTGAAATGTGAAGAGGGGTTGATGAAAGACCGGTAGGGCGGGAGATGGGACGATAGGAGTGCCGGGTGGTGTTAAAGCACTTACGACTAGCAGGAAATGCATTTCATTGAGTGATTTAATAAATTAATAGCCTATTCATTAAAGCAATACCCTCCCAAATGCACTGCAGAAAAAAATGTAAGCTAAAACATACAAAAATATGAATTCAAGAAAGAACAGCATTTTGGACATGCCGAAGACTACATAACCTAAAAAATATAAGCTTGGTATCGATTCTTTGTGCCTTTAGTTGCCAAAGGCTCAGGCTCTGACTTAACTTAAATAAAATGCGTTTATTTAAGTCTGCTTATTTTAATATTATTTATATTTATATGTGAAAAATGTTGTTTCCAATTTACATAAACATTCACCCTCAAGCTACAAAGTTGTAATGAAATGAAATGTTGTCTAAAATAAAAATAAAATGTTAAACATTTCATTTTAACTTTTTGCATGTTTTTATTGAATCTGGAGGGAGTGTTTTCTGCTTGTATTTTCCTGGTAGTTGACTTCTCCCCCTGGTGGCTTCATGGTGTCTGTTCTATAAATTATGTTATGCATGTGCTTCCTAATCTATCCGTGGATAGAGGCAAGTGCTGGTCAGTCTGCATCTGTTTCCGAGTGGCTACCAAAGCAGCCACCCACAGACACCCACAGCCACCAACAGCCACCCGCTGCACCAAGTTTAAGTTGGATTCGGAGTTCGAGTGCAGTTCCAAGCAACTGGCTTAGGCTTTGCATAAGGACCTGGGCACAAGGACACAAGAAGTGGATCAGTGCAGGATGTTCATTTGCCTTTGGGTAATTTAATAATATTTCTGCCAGCTCAACACAGCCAGTGTTTCGTTGCCATCTTTTTATGCACTTTGTGCTTATTATGACTGATGAATAAGAATTTGTTTAAATAATTATTATTATCAATTAAGAAAAAAAGTAAGCTTTGACTAATGGTAGTTGATGCCTGACATGAGCAGCAGCAGCTCAGCTCAGCTCAGTCAAAAGCTCTAAATAATTCAATTCTGACAGAATGGTAATTAAAAAGACAGAGGTGCGGCTTGGAATAGGCTATGATATTTAATTTTAATAATCTTCAAACGTACAAACTGAATCCAGCGGAATCGCCATATTATAAAGCAAATCCAGTGGAACTAAGAGAAAACATTCGGCAATCCACTATTTCAAATTGTCACCCTTTCCTTGAACTGCAGGTGAATCGTGCGCAGTGAAATGGGCTAATTGCGTAAACCGACAACAATAAAAACAGGAACATTGCAGCAAAGGGCCGCCCACTGAGCCAGGACCTTTTTTCACACTGGAAAGCTGAATGACTGGCCAATTGGGCCCAATGACAAACACCGAGGACACAGGACGCAGGACGCAGGATGCACAGGCACAGTAAAAGCGCAACACGTGACTGTTGTTGCTGCTATTTGGTGTCTATTACAACCAGGAACTGACCAAGAGCCGACCCACTGCTTCGACGAAGGGATAAAAATAAATGAAAAAATATGAAGAAAAACTCCAAAAAGCAATCAGGTCAAGAAAACAACAAAATGCAACAAAACAAAAACAGGCCCGGAAATGAATTTTATGTAATGCCCAGTAAAGAAAGATGATTCATTTAAAGAGAAGCCAACTGATGAGTCAGATTTGTTGTTAAATTAAATTTGAGGTGAAACGTATCCTTCCCATTTACATCCGATATGCCAAGCAGACCAGCTGATATATGTACATATATATGGTTTCATATGTACTGAAAGGTACTAAATTGACAGAGCGACTCGACTATTCCTGCTGATCAGGAATATGCATTACATACATATACATTTTCACAGCAAATTGAAAGCAAACAAAATGGTTGTCTGCAAGGACTGCAAGGACTTTGAGCTGTATTTAAAGCACGTCTCTCCGGGCACTTCTGCTGTCAACGGAAAGTGCTGGGCAAACAAGAACATCGCGAAGTAATCAAAAGCCAAACATGGCCAACGAGCATCGGGCAAAATGAACAAAAAAAGTGCCAACTTGGCTGCAATATTTGTCTGGCGGTTCGCCGCAGTTTGTCTATTGACCGATGAAAGTAATTGTAAAAGAACAGGTGGCAGTTGGTTGCCGTCAAAGGACATTTGCCAGAGCTGCCAGCAGCTACACATTGAACTCGTCCTCAAGCTGGCTCTCCTTGCAGTCCGCACTCCGACTCCGGTTGGTCAGCAGCCGCAGTCGTCGGTCCGGCAACAGCAGCGAATCAAGTTGGTGCCTACTTTCGTGCAGCCATTGTTCCCGCTCCTGGCTCCAGTGGACGCAACGTCCGGTCTTCAATTTAACCTTCGTCTCCGATTCAGGTTCAGGTTCAGTCCACGACTGCCGCAGATCGGGCAAACTGCGATATTTGCTCATGCCGCTACCAGATGGCAGTTGAGATAGTGCGCTCGTAGATGCAACTGGGCCGCGCTCCACTTGCCCCAAAGGCTTGAACACATCCACAAAGCAGGGCGGGTTGGGCTGTGTCGAGGAACGCGGCAGCTGCGTGTTGAGCTTGTGCAGCGAAATGCAAAAATCCTTAAGGCCATGCACAGTATGATAGTTGCAGCATGTGTCGTTGCCCCCTCTGCTCAGCGCAGGACGCACGCCTCCCGGCGACCATGTCTGCTGATAATGTGGCGCATCAACAACCACCTGTCGTCGCTCATCCAGTTCCAAGCGATCGATGGCACTTTGCAGCTGCGGATCGTGCAGCGCCACCTCGCGAGCCCGACGCACATCGTGGCGCCAGAAGTGATGATCCCGCTGCTCCGTCGGTGCCACCTCCTTAATGTGCAGCACCACAACGCCCATCAGCCAGACACAGATGACATTGAGCAACGTCAGCGCCATGCTGACAGTGGCACACACAAAGAGCTCAATGTGCAACTGCTGCGAATACTCCCGATGCTTGGCCAGGCCCTGCAGCACCTCCTGATCGAGCTGCATGATTTGGGTGCACAGGGCGATCGCCATCAAGAGTCCCGCATTGACAGCCGGTGGCAGTAGGGATGCTGATATCGCCACGCCCACCAGCGAGCCCATATTGCCGCCCAGCACGCCAATGGCCGCCGCAGCGCCCGAGGTGAGCGCCGTGCAGAGGCCCACGGCCAGCGAGTGAATGTCGCAGCGCGACATGATCTCCTCGTTTAAGCCGCCGGCGAGCATAAAGAAACGCCCCAAGCGGCACACGCAGACGCCGACGCCAAATAAGAAACCCATCAGCACCGAGATGGCAATGCCAATCAGCTCATTCTTAATGCCCAGCCAGCGCAGGCCGCGATCACCAATCACCGAGCCGAATATGGCCGCTATTATGGGGCCCATCAGCGGCGAGATGAGCATGCTGCTGGAAAGGAATAGGAAGCTGTTCTCCACCAAACCAACACACGACAACAGAGCCGCGGCCATCAGCAGCACCACAAAGTCAAAATTGAGAATCGCATCGTGACGAACCACTCGCACCACCTGGTTCACATTCAAACGGCAGCGCACCGAGTCCATGAATGTCTGCCAGCCAACTCCTTGTCCCTCAGTCGGCTGTGCTTCAGCTGCTTTTGCTGCTGCTCCTTTGGCTCCAGCTGATGCTGCTGCTGCTGCTGCTGCTGCTGTTGGTGTTGCTCCCTGCCCAGCTGCTGATCCGTTGCAGAATTTAACACGCGTCTCCAGGCAACTGACAGCGGTCACATGGGTGCTCGGCCGGTCGCCAATGCCCCAATCCTGCAGCGTGCAGAGGAGCCGCTCGTATCGCTCGTCCTGCAGCACATCGATGCGCGCCTGCAGCTGTCTGCCATCGATATCGTGTGACCAGAACACATTCTCCAGCCGCAGTTGCATCACAATCTGACGCAGCACCTGTGCCAGTGGTGTACTGTCCGGCAAGTCCGGTAGCTGCAACGCTCTCCTCATCCGTGGCATCAGCCTTGGCTCCTTCAAATGCCAGCCCCCGTCCGAGAAATGCTTGGACTGCAGTTGAAGCTGGCATTTCTCCTCCTGCTCGGTGGGCACCGTCACCATTACACAAACGGAGGCATTCATCTGGGAGTAAAGAACTTGAATTTTGGAAATAACGATAACCTTTCACTCAGCACACTCAACTCTAAAACATCCAGGGCAAGAAATAAATTGGGTATATTTTATCTGGATGTTGACTCTTAAATAATTTCCACAACTGTCAAAGCTGAGCTACTTTGCTTAGCAGCAACTGGAAAAGCTGATCAAACAAAAAAGTTCTCGAAGATATTGCGAAAATGAAAGAGCTGCAAGAAATAAGAAGAACATGCAACAAATAATTGTAATTAATTATCATTAACAATACAAATTTTGGCAACACTGGTTGGTCACTATGATATCCAATACTAACAAGATAGAACGTTGCAGTCGGACGTAACCGACAGCGGAATACTATTATACCTTAATTTGTGTACAGTTAAGAAATACTTGAATTGCGTGGGATATGGGCGTTTATCGGTTTTGGGGGCGGGAGTGGGCGTGTCCCAAAAAAATTTTGGAGTTCGATCTCAGTAATATACCTTCTAAGTTTGGTAACTGTAGCTCTTAAATTGCAGGAGATACAGGCATTTATCGTTTTTTGTGGGCGGGAGTGGGCGTGGTCCAAAATTTATGAAGGGTGTTACTAGCAATATACCTTTAAAATTTGGTGACTTTAGTTTTCAAATTGCGTGAGATATATGGGTTTTTCGACTTACAACAACAAGTGTATCGGTTCAGGTAGGTGGAGTGGGCGTGGCCATCCAATTTTTTTTATCGATCTTTGGGGGAGTTACCAGTAACATACCTGCAAAATTTTGCGACTCTAGCTTGCAAATTACGGCAGATATGCGCATTTTAAATTTCTAGGGACGAAGTTCCTGGGGGCGGCGGATGTGGGCGTTGTCCAAAAATTGGTATGCCAATCTTTGAAGGAGGTTACCAGCAAATTACCTTCCAAGTTTGGATACTCTATCTTTAAAATGTTCGGAGATATACGGTGTTATCGATTAATAATCGGCGTGGCATATGTCGCTCTTTCAAGGACCTCGCCAACAACCTACCAACCAAAATTGGTGACTGTATTCATTTAATTGTAAGAGATATGGGGATTTATCGATTTGCTAAAATCGAATTTATCGATTTTCTAGCTCCCTAGTGGACGTAGGTCCAAACCCAAGACACTTTAACTTTTGAGGGTACTTTCCAGTATACGTTCCAAGTTTCAAGTCTCTATCTCTAAGGGTGTCGAAGGAACTCGCGTTCATACAGACGGACAGACGGACAGACAGCATGACGGACATTGCACAAAACCAATATACTATTATACCATTCTGGTATAATAGTATAAAAAGGGGATTTTTTTCTATTTTATGTATTTTTGATTACAATACATATTACAGCAGGCTTGGCTTGATCTGTATAACTGCGATATTAACTTGGCTTAAAAGGATAGCTCTTGTTTTGAGCCACATTTATGCATTTTGCATTCGTTCTTGGTCACGACAACATTTGCACACAATTTGATTTGAATTAAGTTTTTTGCATTTTGTGCAAAAGTAAGTTTTCATTTTTCATGCAATTATTGCAAAAAACTAGGCCAGATATCTTGAGAGATCAAAATAGTGTTTATTCAATTCGAGAATGGCAATTATAATTATTCGATATATGTTTGTATGTATGCATTTATAATCCAGTACTTGTGTGTGTGTATGCCTCGTGTGTATGCCTCGTTTGTATGTATGTGTGTGTGTTTAAATGTGTGCGTTTGCTGCATTGCGAATTGCTCCTTGTTGTCTTGTAATCGTTATCCGAATTGCTCCTTGTTGTCTCCTAATCGTTATCCGAATTGCTCCTCGTTGTCTCCTAATCGTTATCCGAATTGCTCCTCGTTGTCTCCTAATCGTTATCCGAATTGCTCCTCGTTGTCTCCTAATCGTTATCCGAATTGCTCCTCGTTGTCTTCAAATCGTTATCCGAATTGCTCCTCGTTGTCTCCTAATCGTTATCCGAATTGCTCCTCGTTGTCTCCTAATCGTTATCCGAATTGCTCCTCGTTGTCTTCTAATCGTTATCCGAATTGCTCCTCGTTGTCTCCTAATCGTTATCCGAGTCGCTGCTGATGATTATGTCTTCATCAGGTTTGGAGTCATCGTCACTGATTATGATTATGACTTCATCAGTTTCGGAGTCATCGTCACTGATTATGATTATGATTCCATCAGTTTCGGAGTCATCGTCACTGATTATGATTATAACTTCATCGGATTCGGAGTCATAGGCACTTATTGTTGACAAATTGGAATAGAAATCTTTCGGGCCATCGCTGATATTGCTGGCGCTATCTTTCGATTCACTGTTTCTGTCTTGTTCATGATCGTCTCCCGGTTGCATTGCGGACTCGTCCATTTTAATTCTTTTGTTTGGCACAAAATCATCGTCATCGCTTGATCGTCGGCTCATATTTATATCTGTTAGTTTTTTTTTTCAATTTAAAATTAAGAAACAATTTTGTCAAACAGAATTTCTGTTTTCTCTAAATTTTGCCTTCTGCTTCTTCTTCTTTCCTGAATAAGCAGGGCACTCTTGATTATTTCGATTACCCTGTTGTGATTTTGACAACAACGTGCAGGATTACTTTCTATAGAATACATGTAACGAGTAGTTACAGTGCTGTTATGTGGCAACGCTGGATAACGGATGGTTTTGATCCAAATAAGCTTGAAGACACTGTATTTAAATTATCAAATAATTTAAATGTTGGGTTTTAAACAGTTGACAATTTCCAAACTGATGATATTATAAATAATTTTACTTATATATACGTACTTATATATACGTAGCAAGTTGTGAATTTTCTTTAGTAAAAGTTCCTGAAAATGCATTTATATTAATAATTACATTCCAAATAAGGACTAGGCACGAATATGTAACTTTTCGCCATATTCATGAGATAAAAGATGAATGTGAGTTACAGACTTAACTGTAAGTTATTTCAGTCGATCAGTTAATTATTATGAATTATTTTCAAAACTGTGCGAAGATTTTCCTCAGGCGTTCCTTTTGTCCCCCTCCACAACCCTTTGATCCGCGTGGCAAGCGGTTACAGGAGTGACTGCTGCTTCTGCGGTGTTTGTCGCACAGAATGGCAGAGGAGAGGCCCTGTGTCAACTCGCACGTGTCCTGTTGCCGCACAGTCGAGACGGCAGCAGGACGAAATAAAGCAAGCAGTAGGCTGAATGTCAACAAACTGCAACAACAATGAAATATTATGAGGCCGTTTGGCTGACGATTGCGGTTTGACAGTAATAACACACACACACACACACACACATATATATATCTATACATACACACGCACAACACAAAGTCGACGACTGACAATGGGAGGAGGAGGAGGAGCAGAGAAAACGCGTGAAAGCGCAAACAAAATCGCATAAAAAACGCACGCAAAACGAGCAGCTTCTGTAACTATAACGACAGCAGCAGCAGCAGCAGCACCATCAGCAGCAGCTCGATGCAAGCATTGTTCTGTAAACACACTCCCACACACACACACACACACACACACACACTCGCACACATATGTGGTGTTTTTTGCTGCCAAATTCCTCGGTGTCCATTATACAGCGGCATTTTTTTCTCACATCTTTTTCCATCTGCCATTTGGTAGTCGCAGTGTATATATATATATGTGTGTGTGTGTGTGTGTGTGTGTGTGTGTGTGTGTGTGTGTGTGTGTGTGGGAGTGTATGTGTGCTTTACCGAGATCAAGCGTCAAAATTACCTTGTTGGCATACGCTGTGCAACTTTTTGCGCCATTCGACTGCGCTGACCAACAATCTTTTTTTTTTTTTTTTTTTTTTTTGGTTTTTTTCTGTGCCTTTTGCGGTGTTGCCGCCTCGTGTTTCCTGTCAACTCCGCCAACTGCCCTTGTCCCTGTTGCTGTGCCCATCCATGCCTCCCGGCAAAAGCAGCATATAACTCCTGTTATTGCGACTCCTGCTGTTGCCGTTTGGTCACCTCGAAATCCTGTCCAGCCATCCCAACCAGCCAACCAACCAACCAACCCATTGTCTGCTCTGCTTTAGCTGCTTGTTTTCTGGCTGTCCACAAAATGTGGGCAGCAAAAGCTAAAGGAAAAAAAATCAAATACAAGAAAGCCATCTCAATGGCAAACCGAAATCCAAATACCTTCTCCTCAGTTAGTCCATGTACTTTAATCAAGTATCAGTTATCTTTGTACAGCCTGTATATAGCTCGTATGTCTGATTTACGATAAATCTATCCATCTATGGGTTGGCTCATTGAAACCATAATCAGATATTATACATCGGTTGGTTAACTTATCGTGTTGAAGTGAAGATATTTCCATGTAGCAATTAAGTTTTGAGTAAACACAACAAGTAAATATGTAGCATGTGTTTACTCATAATGCCAACCGTAGGTACTTTGCGATCAAATGCCAATCCCAACTACGAGGGTATTGAAAGCCCACCAAAAAGGACTCCACAATGGATGAAGAGGGGCAGGCATAGCACTGGACGGAGGTCACTGGACGGAGGACACAAGACGCACTGAGCAGCGTTGATTGTTGCAATTTCTCGTTAAATTGAATTCAGTCGTTCAATGCGAGCCCCGAGCCCCCAGCTGAGTGCTGAGTGCTGAGAGTTGAGAGTTGAGAGAGCTCCACTGCTGCACTGCTGCACGGCTGCACTGCTTATTTATGACAAGTGTCGTCACCGGACGGACAACGAGCAATGGGCAGCGGACAAGGGACAATTTCCAGCGACAATGGGCAACTGGCAACGGACAACGGACAGCGGACAACGGACAACGTACCACAGCAATGACAATACCGATGACAATGATAATGAATACGGCGCATTATGAGATTGAGATTGCGATTACGAATGCGATCGAGTGTTTGGTTTTCAAATTGCCCAAAACACATGGTAAGAGCTCATTGCACATCTGATTGGCTTAAGTTCGGCATTAACTCGACCCGACTTGACCCGACTTGACTCGACTCAACTCGACTCGATTAATGGCCGCCAGTTTGTGCTGCTGAAAAGATGCTCTTTGCAATAACACGGAGCCTTTATTGCCACTGTGATTTCACTCTCAATTGCACGTTAAAAAATTATATACATTAGTTAAGGGGCAATTGCCTTTTTTTTAATTACTGACAAAAGTTATGAGCCACAAGAATGAACAATTGGCAATTGACATCAACTTGAATATATACATATGTATATTATTTGGAATATGGAAACCTGGCAGTTGCAAACCATTAATTTATTCCATAAATTTGCGTAATGATGCAACAATAAGCTAGACGGGTAATGGAGATTACTTAAGAAATGTCACAAACTGAACAAGGACACACAAAAACACAAGATACACCAGAAACAAATAAACAAATGCCTGATACGGTTTTTTCATTAATATTATTTTAGCAAGTGCACGAATCAGTGCTCCGAATTTGGTTGCTGCATTGACTAAGTTACTCGGAAGAAATATAAAGCATAGCATAATTTTAGGGGCACGCAGTCCACGAGAGACAAATAGGTTTTAGCTCGACGCCAACCTTGGAGAAGGACCTGGTGCATTAGAATTGCATTTAAGGATTATCCAAGTTACCAAACACTTGAAAATATTTCACACTCAGCTCAAAGTGAATTGTTTTTGGTTCCATGGTTTCATTAAAAACAATCTTAAAGATTGTGTGCAAGAATATTGAGGTTGAGTGTTATTTGTTTTAAAATACATTGGCTCATTTGGATTATTGCAACGCTTTGCGGCGCACTAAAATTCCATATATTATAGCCACAGGAATGGGCAACCAAATGCAAATTATGCGCCACATTTAAATGTAATTTACAATTAATGCCGTTAATTGAGTTGTGTGTCCTTGCGAATGAATTACGACAAATAAGCACTCGACTATTTGCATTGAGGGGCAGCCACAACAAAAACGAGCAATTTGCGCATATGGGAATCTAATGAACCGAGTGCTTTTAAAATCCGATTGAGGTGGGCTCAAAAGATATCTGCTTAATGATGCAGATATATATTTTCGAGATATAAGAATTTCGATCGATTGCATTAACTGCAAAAGCAACAACAACAAAAAAATACTGCTGAAGCCGGAAATCCCAACAATACCAATTACACACGGAACACAATTGCTTAAGTGGCCAACTTTGGGTGCAGGTAGTTGGGGCGAGAACAACGGCAACAGACGCGTGTGGGGCATGAAATGCCAGTAATGAAAGTGCCAAATAAATAAGGTGTAAACACGCGTATGTGTGTGTGTGTTTGTCTAAGTGTGAATTTGCGTGCGTGTGTGTGTGTGTGTGTGTGTGAGGTTGTGTATGTGTGCTCACACAGCAGCCTTTGCTCCTTTGGTAGCTTAAATGCCAACAAAATCGCAATCGCCTAACGTTATCCTTATGATTGTTATACTTAAGTTAACAACAGCTTAAACAACAGCTCTCAACTCAGTAATCAAGCACACACACACACACACATACACACTCACACACGCTCACACACACACAAACACAAAGCACACCTCCCGACTTATGTGCCGCACAGTGGGCCGCAATAGCTGAAGCACTGTAAAACAAAATGTGTACTTGCCACTAAATTACTTTAACGCTGTTTTCTGTTACAATCATAATTTAATTATATATTTTTATTTCATCAACAATAAGCTGAATATTATCGCTTTAATTAATTCTTAATTAATTATAATTATCATTGCAAAACATATTTAAAGAATCGCATTTAAATATGAACTGATTTAAGATGATGTGATAATTATCAGAAGAATATATTTGACCAATTTTGCGTCACTGTACTGGTTAAGGTCTAAGGACTAAGGACTTCGTATTCATTAAGAGAATACGGCTAGTTGGCGCTTGGCTGCCTCCGCCCAGGCAATGCCAACATGAATACTAACACAAGTGTCTGAGGCAATGTTAGTGGCAGTGACAACGAGGCGGCCTTTGGCTGTGGCAGGCGCAAATCCCCATAATCAGAAAGCTTTTTCACTTTATTTGCGTTAGTTTCAATTATATAAACAACGACAGAGCAGCAGCAGCAGCAGCAGCGGCAGCAGCGGCAGCAGCAGAAGCATTAGGAACAGAGGCAGCAGCGGCAAGTATAACCAATTACCGCTTGATTTAGCACACGCACACAAGTGCAAACAAAGCTTAACACTCACACACGCACACACTTACACACACTTACACACTCACACACACACACAGCAAAGCATCAGCAGCAGCAGCAGCAGCATCCATGACAAACTTATTGAGATTCATTGAGCAGATTGTGAAGCTTCACTTCAGTTCAGTTGAGTTCAGTTCAGTTTAGTTGAGTTCGGCTTTCAATATGGACGGATTGCACAACGTTATCTCCCCGCCAATCTCCTACCTCCCACCTCCCACCTCTCTACCCTTGGCAACCCTCGGGCCCACCACCAATTCATTATGGGCAGGTTTGACTGGCAGACAATGGCTAATGCTTCAACTGGCAAATACAAATATAAATACAAATACAAATGCACACGCACTCAGCTGAACGTTTGTTAACATGTGTGTGTGTTTGTGTGTGTGTGTGTGTGTGTGTGTGTGTGTGTGTGTGTGTGTGTGTGTGTGTGTGTGTGTCAGTCAGTCAGTGTATTGTTTACTTTGCATAAAAGCTCAGCCATTGAAAACTAAAATACTGCACAACACATTAAGACTTTGTATTGCATAGCATTAGGCGCCGTTTCATTTATATTTTATGCACACACACACACAGACACACTCACACACACACACACACACACACACACACATATAGAGAGGGAATGTGCAAACGTTTAAGTGCGTCGTCGTTTTATCGTCCTGTTTTCAGTGTGCAGTTGAGCTTAATAGTCAAATAAACAGCAATTTTCTTCTGGCAGCAATTTTCCGTTGCAGAAGTTGCCATTTGGCTTACACACAAACCAACCCACCCCTCACCCCACCCACAACAATTTCATCCTTCACACTCAAAATATTCAGCAATAATTCAGAGCCCGGAAAAAGCGCACAAGTTTTCATATGTAATTGAAATATTTTATATGTTATATTTTCGACTTTTATGATAAAATGCTCAAATACTGAATAATAAACTCGACTCTTGAAACTTCATTTAATTTCTCAACTAAATTGTGCAACTAGGAGTCGAGTACTTGGAAACGTAAACCACATTTTCTTTTGTCGTGCAAAGGTTGTTGCAGCAAAAAGTGTTAAAGAATCGTGCCGCAACTAGCCGCTAGGTGGCGCCACAACTAAGCGAAATTATTTCTATTCACTTAGCAGTCAGTCAAAGAAGCATACCTAGATAGCTATAAACACACACTCACACACACACACACAAACACATTCTCTATTCACACACACAAACATATTCATATTCATATTCATATTCATACACTCATTCACATTCGCATTCGCATTCGCAGATGCAAACTGAGCTGCTTCAATCAGGGCCTAATGCAGATCGTTAGGGAAACAAGCCAATTTTTCCGCACCTCAGCTTGGCCCTGTTTCGCTGTGCGTTTGGCGGAAGTATTTTATTCGCCATGTTAACATGCCGTCTGCATATGTTTACCAAAGATTTTTCGGGGGAAAAAAGAGCAGCTAAATTTTCCTAATGGCATTTGCTACATGAGGCAAACACTGCGATCGAATCACAACAAGAGCAACAACAACAACAACAAACATCGTCACCTACGTCGACTGCAGGCAAGTGTGACAGATATTTTAGCATAATATGGGCGTGTGTGTGTGTGTGTTTATGTGTGTGTGTATGTGTGTGTGCATCCTTATGGGCGCCAGTTTGCTGTCGCTGATTTTGTTCCATCGCCTGGTAATTCTAATGCTGCTCTCGCCGTCGCTGCCATCTGTCGTTGACATCCGCATTGACATCCGCATCCACATCCACATCTGCATCTGCATCTGCATCCACATCTGCATCTGCATCTGCAGTGTTTGCATTTAGCAAACCCAAAACCTGAGATGCATGATTTTCTTTGGTCAATGGTGCTGGCTGGTTGATGCTGTGATGCTGTTGCGGCTCTCTGGTGATTTCCCATCAATTTTGACAGCAGCAATTCGTGTCTTGCCAAAGATGGCTTCTTGTTTGTGTTTTGAAGCAAAGCCAAATTGCTTGCCCAATTTTCGATGCAGCCGAGTCATAAAAACAAAGCTGGCATTACTTTTGAATGAGTTGAACTTGGCTATGTGCACAGTGGCAGTGGCAGTGGCAGTGGCAAGAAGTTTTCCTGCCAACTTGGAGTCGCGACCGCAAGCCCAGCCAAGCGGCCAACTTAATCCCGCATAATCGCACCACTTCCCACTTGGAACAAAACGACAATTTCTCATGTTCAAAGGGAGACTGGAGACCTGTGGGTGGACCTGGAGGAGGGAGGGGGGAGTCTGCGGCCAGGCTATTAAATCATGATAATGAAAACCCATCGGATCTGGTCTGCCAGTGTGTAAATAAAAACGGCACTTTGCCTTTTTGTAATCCATTTTCCGTATTTGTTGCTCGTCGTCTTCCTTTTGCTTTTCGTCCTGGTTAACATTCCATTTGTGAGCAAACGAATTTCCACCCCTGAACTGGAAAAACACTTTTGCATGAATTGGGATCAGTCTGTGCATCACTTACATCACTTCATTTCTAACCAGCCATTATAAAATTCGATCTTCCCTTTTTTATTCGATATTTACGATATATATATTTATATTTATATTTTTTTTTAACTTTTCTTTTCGATTGTTTAAGACACCAACAGAAAAAAGATTTATATTTATGTACATGCATTAAATTTAGTTTACAATCATTTTGTGTTTTTTGTTTTTGTTTTTTTTTTGTTTTGTTTTTAGATAGCATAAATATTACGCTTAAGTGCTAAGAAAAAAAAATTATTATTATTATTATAATATTTATACTCGTAAATCTTTGAAAATGTTTCATTAAGCAGCATTTAAAAAAGCAACGCAATTTGTTTCTTTGTATCTTAATTACAATATTCAATATTCAAATTCAAATGCAGCAGCAATTTACAATATTTAAAATTAACCGTCGCATTTTAATGGCTTCCCATCGGAGTTATTTACACAGAGACAAGGCTTTACATAAAACAAAAAAAAAAATAAGTGTTATTCGTAATACGGGAAGGGGTGGGGTGGGGGGAACATGTGATATGGGACATTAGTTAAGGGCTTAAGGGGGTTTTTTATGGTACAAATAAAGTAGATATAATAATATCAATAATATTAGCAGTAATCATATTCTGTGTGGGTGGTGAGTGTGTTTCCGTATTTGTGCTAAGAACTAGGTTTAACTTTAAATAATCACAATTAAATATTGCTAAGGTATACAGCAGCAACAGCAACAGCAACAGCAGCAGCAGCAGCAGCAACAACAGCATCAGCAACATCAGCAATTTGCATGTTGCTGGCGTGCGCGTGCTCCACAAAAGCACATAAATAAAACTATTGTAAAAAATATATTTATATTAAAATTAAATCAACAACATAAAAGACGCAGCAAACTAAATAACATAAAAAAAAAAAAAAAAAAAATTACAACATTTAAGAGTGCTTGCAAACAAAAAAAAAAAGAGGAGAAATTAAATAAAATTAGATCATAATCGAAATTGTGGACAGAATAAGTATGTACAATTAAACATACATACAAATAAAATAGAATAAGAAAAAGAAGAAGAAGAGAAAAACAAATTTAATAAGTTTTGAAAATGATAAAAAGAGAAATTGCAAATAATTGTAGACAAAACTGAAGTGGAATTTAAAAAGAAAAAGAAAAAAACAATTGGACGCCTTTGCAACTAGACAAACAGACTTCAACACATAATTGAAACGTTGTTGCCGCCGGCATCGCCCCACAACACGACAGCAATCCCAACCGCCCAGCGGACTCCAGCGATTCTCGGCATCAGCGAGAGCAGCTAGGAGCAGCGCCGCTCCGGGAAAGCGCCATTTGCCCATTAGGCTAAAAAGGCTCGCTGTAGCGCCAAACATTGGCGTCGTTACATTACGGCAATGCTGCTGCTGCTGCTGTTGTTGTTGATGTTGTCACTACTTTTGCTATGTTGTCGTTGGCACGAAATGTCCTAAACAAGCGCAGCAACAGCGACCGATCCTCGCCCTGCTCATCCACCTGACGATCGAAACGCCAACCAATGTTTGGCAGCCACCAAAACGGCGAATTGCCGTCATCGGTGGGTGTTGCTAAAGTTAAAGGTGGTGTTGCTGCTGTTGTTGTTGCTACTGTTTTTGTTGCTGTTGTTGCTGTTGCTGTTGCTGTTGATATTGATTGTGGGGTTTCGCCAATGTTATCTACTCTAATTACTTTGCTATTGCTACGATTCATATTAATACTTAAACGTTGTTTGGCTACAGTTGTTGCTTGTGTTGCTTGTGTTGCTGCTGCTGCTGGTACTGCTGCTGCTGTTGTTGTTGTTGTTGTTGTTAGTGCTGTAGTTGCCATTGAGCTGCCAACAAAATTGCCTGATATTAAAGTGGCTGCAGGCGTTGCTATTGTCTCTACTGTTTGCTCTGTTGAGCTGAGGCCCAGCCTTGGCATGAGCTTTGACCAAATTGTTGTGGTCTCTATTTCTGTGTCTGTTTCTGTTTCGATTGCTGTTGCAGTTGCAGTTGCTGTTGCTGTTGCATCGCTAGATGTTGCTGTTGTGCTAAACGCGACCGAACTGCTTTCGATAATTGGTGCTGCTGCTGCTGCTGCTGTTGTTGATGTTGTTGTTATTGTTGCAGTTGCTGCTGTTGCTGCTGCTGTTGGTGTTGTTGTCGTTGGCGTTGTCGTGTTGTTGATCGTTGATTGTTGCTCATGTTGCTTTTGTCGCAGCTGCGATAATCGCCGCTTGCCATTAACCAGCTCGTTTATAATGCGCAATTCATGCTCGAAATTAATTTCACTGGCCGCCCTCTCCCTGTCCCCCTGGCCTCCACCGATTGTATTTGTCATTAAATTTTCACTGGATGCCATATCGTTCAGCACATCCAAGTCGCTGTCAGCATTGCTGCTGCGGTTGCTGCTGCTGCTGCTGGTGCTGGCAGCAACATTTCTGGCAAAATGCTGATAATAAAACCGGTCATCATCTCTCTTATTGCCATTGGCATCTTGACGTATGGCAGCAACTTCGGTTTCAGCACCAGCATCGATTGTGGCTGGTGTTGTTGTTTCTGCTGTTGCCGTTGCTGTTGCTGCTGTTGTTGTTGATATCGATGCTATTGTTGCTGCTGCCATTGATGTAGCTGTTACTGTTGTGGCCATCGTGGAACTCAACTGAACCGGTTGCACTTTCGATTTTTTCACGACGACGCTTTCATCGATGTCTTGTTCTTCTCCAGGAACTCGTGCCTGGGTCGATGACAACGTCGCTGTTGTGGGTGTCGCCTCAGTTGTTGTTGCTGCTGCTGCTGTTGTTGTTGTTGTTGTTGTCGTCGTCGTTGTAGTGGAGGCAGCAGCAGCAGCATCGTCATCATTATCCAATGTTGGAACAATATCCGTCGTCGCTGCACCGTCGTCATCCAGATCGGCGCTGAGCAGCGGCGAGATGCGACGATGACTGAAATGCGGCATCAAATTTGAACTGCTGCTGCTGCCGTAAACCGGCTGAAAGGCGTCGGCCTTGAGCAACTGCTCCAAGTCCGGCTCCGTCTCTGCCTCTGGCCTCGCATCCACACTCGAACTTGTCACCAGTTGAACCGTATCCAGGGACACGCCCACTGGCACAACAATTGCATCGATGTTGCCGATATCGCCAAAGGTGGCAATGCGACTGTTGCTGCTGCTGCTGCTGCTGCTTCTTGTGCTGCTGCTGGGAACACTGACGGATGTGGTGCTTGGCAGCGTATTGGTGGCATCAGCTAGCAGATCTTGAGCATCAGCAGTGATTCGATTATCCTTCTTCAGTGCATCCTTACGCAGTGTTGCTATTGTGGGCGTGGCCGTGGTCGTTGCAGTGGCAGTTGCAGTTGCAGCTGTTGTTGCTGACATTGCTGTCGTCGCATTGACCGGGCTCGCATCGGGCTGCAGTAACTCGTCGGGCGCCGTTGGAAACTTCTTTTCGAATATATTGAACTTGAGTGGTGCATCCTCGCTGGGCAGCGCCTGATCCTCGGCACCACTCGGGCTGGTTAGCGTCGTTAACGGTTCGCTCTGCATGATCGTCCCCAGCGGCAGCTCGTAGATCAGCTCGCCGCTTTTGCCGTCACTTTCGCGGTCGCTGTCGCTGTAGTCGTAGTCGGGGAAGGGGATTTGGCTGCCACCATTCTCGCCCAGCTGGCCCAGCAGCTCCTGGGCTACCAGGTCGGTGGGATTGATATTGATCTGCGATATGCAGCGATCGTTGTACAGTTTGTGGCCCGGCGGACAGCGGAGGTAGGGCAATGTAAATATTGACTTGGCCATCACTTTTTTTGGTTTCTCCAGCGTCCGTTGCTCGTCGGACAGGCGCAGCCATGCCTGCCATGCTTCCCCCTGGGCATTGCCCTCAATGGGTCGCGAGGTGATCGGTAGCGCCTCAACTCCTGGCCCCCACCGGCAGGTGTCCATGTGCAGCGCGGTTAGCGCCAGCAGCGGCAGCAACAGCAGCCAGCGAAAGGATGCTTGCTGCCGCTTGTTGCTTCTCGATGATGATGCCATGACGGCAATCGTGCAGCTCCAGCGCCGCTGCAGCGTTACCAATCCCGCAATCCTACTGCACAATCCTATCGCTGCAATCGGAAATGAAACAAAGGGAGAAAAACAGAAACGGATTAGTTTTGACTGTTGAAAGTGTTTTGCCCTTGCAGCAAGTGGCAACTAGGTTCTGCTTTAACCTGCTTTTGCTGCACCCTGCACCCTGCCCCCTGCCCCCTGCGACCTGCCCGCTTCCAGATACGCTTTCTGTTCTGCAAATAGCAGCTGTTATTTTGAGTGTGGGTGTGTTTTTTGTTTTCTTTTTGTTTTTCATTTCTTTTGTTTTCTTTTGTCATCTTTTGTGTGGCATGCGGCAGAATACCGGTTTGTTCTTGGTGTATCTGGGCCGCACACCAAGCGTGCCACCATGGCATAAATTATGGGATTTGTCAATCCAATTCAAATGACAAGCGATAAACTCCAATTTACATTCGCTTGCACTGCAGAGTTCACCTTTTCGAATCGAATCTTAATCTTAAGGAATCCACCTATAAATAGACATATATATATAGACATATATATATACATACATATATATATATATATAGAAATTCCATGTGGATCATTTGTTTGCAAAATGCAGTAATTATTTTGACTGATGAACGCTAATCGAAATCAAGGGACAGCAATAAATATTTAATGTATTTATTTGCCACATTTTGTGGACAATGTTGCCACAGTGCGTGAAGCACGCTGGCGTCGACGGTAGTCGTCACACATCAAGATTATGAACTTGGGCGTCGCTTTAATGCTTAAATGGGTATATTGACGGTGCCACACACACAAAAACACACACAGAGGGTTACACATCATCGGTGTTGTCATAATCAACGGCAACAATAATAACAACAGCAACAGCAACAGCAGCAGCAGCAACAGCAACTGCATCAACTTGTTGCTGCCACAGTGTCAGCAGCAGTCATTGTTGATGTTGCACTTTGCTTAAGCACAAACACACACACACTGATGCGTGCAACAAGCACGCATTATGTTTATTTATAGAGATACACACACACACATACACGACAGAGAGAGAGAGAGAGAGAGAGAGAGACAGAGAAAAATAGAGAGAGTGAGATAATTTATACATTCATATATGTATGTAGGTTATCTGCGGGTTCTTAGAATTTATGAGTTCAAGTGTGGCACATTGCAGCCGCGGCTTTTCCCATTGCTCTAACTGTTGCACTCAAGTTTATGGCTGCCCCTCCTCGTATTGTTGTTGTTGTTATTGTTGTTGTTGTTGTCATTATTACTTGTTAATAGCTTTTTAGTGGGCCTGTGTCTGTGCGTATCGGTCATAAAGCTGGCCTCTGCCCTCTTATCCGCCTTCCCGTCTCTTTCACTCTCCCTATCTCTCGCTATCTCTCTCTGTCTCTCTCTCTCAGTCTGCTATTTTTGTGCTCGACTTTTTGGACAGTGCGTGTTGAATGTGCGTGTGAATGTCAAGTACCTCTTTACACACACACTCACTCACTCACTCACACACACACTCACACACACACAGAGGCATATTTAATATATGTGTATATAAAGTATGGACCTGATAATGTCATAACGGTATATTATATAAGACAATGACTTTGACACCCGCAGCATTCTGAAGTGCATTCCAAACACATAATTAGTCTAAACAGCTCCATGCTTAAAACAACAAAAAAAAAACTACTGTGGCATGTGGATGTGGCATGG
Organism: Drosophila kambysellisi; assembly: GCA_035042185.1. Classification (NCBI taxonomy): domain Eukaryota; kingdom Metazoa; phylum Arthropoda; class Insecta; order Diptera; family Drosophilidae; genus Drosophila; species Drosophila kambysellisi. The sequence continues at coordinate 617,835 of JAWNLS010001080.1, forward strand.
GGTCTCTGAGCGGGAAGCATGGGGCAGTTGGGGCATCAGAGCTGCTGCAGTTGCACCAATTCATTGAATTGAGCCCTGGCAATTGGCAACTGCGCTCACTCGTGAATCCATTCACTTGGCAGCGAACTAATCCCGTTTGGGCAGTGAGTGCATCAGGCGAGTTCGAAGCATTTGTGGATCGGCCATTTCTATATATATATAAACTATATAATCTATATTTATGAAGCCACCAAAACTAACTTTACCCCGTCCACATCCGCCAACCAACGTGTTCCCATCTATTCTGGCTTCAATTTGATGTTGCTGGATGTGACGGACATGAGATAACGGCTGTCCGTGTTTTCCCGTTTTCCCGTTCTCCTGTTTTTCCGCATTACCGCTTTACCGCTTTCCCGCTCGCTCTCCCGCTTTACCCATTCGTGTGTGGTTTGCTTGTCACGAGGCATCAACTGTTATTTCAGCGTTTCTGCTTTCTGATAGTACCACCGCCTCCGCCTCCCCCTCCGCCACTCCCCCTCCGACCCCTCCCACGATCCCTCGTTCGAACTGTGGCCAGCCCAGTTACGTGGCCAGTCAAAAACATGACCGACAGCCTTTTGTACATACACAGATAGATGTATGTGATGCCTGCGATGTAACCCAACAAGAGGCTGAGATGCTCGTGTTGTGTCCTGTGTAGCCTGGTATCCTGTGTATCCTATGTATCCCGTGTATCTCGTTTATCCGTTCATCTGTCAGTTGGGCCCCCAAATTGAAATCAACTTCACACGTCGCAAATTTTTAATTTAAAATCAGCAACTGATGTCAATTTGGGGCCACAATAAAGGATCCACCAATGAACTCTGCTCGTCAATCCGTTTGTCCGCTTCCCATACCCTAATCCCGAATTAAGAAGAGTATATTGGATTTGTGCAATGTTGTCATTTCCCTAGAAGCTAATGACTTGAATCTTGAATATACGTTAATTGATTAATATTATCTCCCTCTGCAGAGTGTTGCTGACAAATCGATAACACCTCAATATACCTCGATGTGTGTGTTAAACCTGATAGCAGAGTATCGTGCAGTCGGTCATGTGCGACAGAGAAATTCTCACTTATTTCTTTTTGATGTGCTTTGCTTTTTCGGACAACATTTGATGCTTTTTACGCGTGCGATCCCATCTAGGCTATAGGCGGGAATCCAACAACGGAGGGGAGGGTCTTTGGGAGGGGAAGGTTGGCTTAGGGGGTGGGTGTCGGGTTGGACACGGTCTTGCCGGGTGTTTGCACATACATAATTCCAGGCAACACACACACATTGACATCCTGCTAATACATAACAGCAGCAAACCAACAGCCAACAACAAGCAACAAGCAACAGCAACAACAGCAACAAGCAACAGCAACAACAACAACAACAACAACATAAGCAGAACACGTAGCAATGGTTTTCGTTTCGTGCTCGCACGTATTCAATTCAATTCAATGACTCAATCCAATCCGGCATCCTGCAAAACATCAACTACACCAGATCAACAAAAAATGTATGAGGGTGTGTATGTGTGTGCTAGTGTGTGTGTGTGTGTGTGTGTCTGTCCTGCTATTCATTTGCCATTTTTTATGTGTGCTTCGAATGGTGTCCGCGAAAAGCCACATTCTCGTTTCCCCCCCCCCCACAACGCCCCTATTTTCCCACAAACACCAGCTGTTTTTTTGGCATGTCCAAGCTTATCAACTGCAGCTATACATCTGCTACCATGTGTGTGTCTCTGTGTGTGTGTGTGTGTGTGTGTGTGTGTGTGTGTGGGCAAAAATCTCTGTCAGCACTCGCAGATAGCTTGCTGCTTTATGTTTTTACAATTTTTGCAAAATTTTCACACACACACACACACACACACACATATACACAGAAATATATATGTTTGTATTTATTCATTGGTTTCCGTTTGTTTCTTTTTTTGCAGCACTCACAATTTGGCTTCACAATTTGGTCAAAAGGTGAGTTAACGTGTGCATTTAAAATAAAAATAAAAAAGATTTTCCGATTTTCCGATTTTCCACTGATAAATGAGTCAATGGTGTAGGCTCTAAACATGCAGCTCGATTGCAGCGTTGCCAAACTGCCCCATCGATAGCCAAGTTACCAGAGTGCATCGTGTCAGGGTGAATAGAACCCAACCAGACTTGTATTCGTATACAACAAAATAAAAGAAAAAAAAAAAGAAAAATAAAAAAATAATAATAAAAATAAAAGAAAACTAAGCGCTGGCCATTCAATTTACAATTACTCATTTGCAAGCAAAGTAGTCCAATTAGCCACGAGTGGTGGCAATGGCCACTTCAAGTGGCCTATTATGCATTCAGCGGGTAACACGGAGTTTAGACGGCGACTATGTCAATCTCTGGTCTACAATTATACAATCCAACCAAACGAAATCTGGTTTTAATGTTGTTGTTGTTGTTGTTGTTGTTAGTCTTGTTGTTGTTGTTGTTGGTCTTGTTGCCTACGCACGTGGATTATTCCATTGGTGCTGGCTCCATTTATAGGAACTATTCGTAAGTAGCATCAACCAGTTTATGGGCTTCGGCCGAAACGTAAAAATTGAAAATGCAAATGAAACAAAATACGAAAAATAAGAAGAAGAACAAATATAAGAATGCATATTCTTGTGGGGTATACCAAACTTCAGATACCCTAGAAATTAGTCCGTCTGCTTAATAATAATAATAATAATAATAAAATGAGATGTAGGCAAATATCTCTTTCATCTTTCGCCAGATCGTTCCTTTGGTAACTATATATTTACATATATATATACATATATATATATATATATACATATATATATATATATATATACATATATATATTTATATATAGTTTACAAACTCAACGACATAATTAAAAGACGCTGTGTTAGCGTATTTAAAAGTTGAAGTTGAAGTTGCTGCTTCTGCTGTCCGCCTGTTGCAGCAGCAACAACAAGATGCAAAGTGGACGAAGACGAAGTAGAAATAGTGGCAACCACTCCAAGTGGTTCCTAGTAGTTCAGCAGGCAACTGGAACGCAATTTTACACCGCTCTTGTGGTATATTTATTACTTATGCCGGCGGTGGTGGTGCTGTCAGCGGTGGTGTCATTTAGTTTTCATAGTCGTTTAACTGCTTTGCCCAGCAACCGCACAGCAACAACAGCAACAACAGCAACAACAGCAGCAGCAACAGCAGCAACAACAACAGCTTTGCAATCACTCAGCTTGGCAACACACGACCAGCAACAGCAACAACAACAACAACAACAACATCAGTCAAGAACGATCAACTGCGGCCTTTACCAATGGCCAAGCAGCAACAGCGGACGCCAAGTTGTCGCTGTAACTGTTGTTGTTTGGTTGCTGTTGTTGCTGCCGCTTGCCGCTTGCTGCTTGCTGCTTGCTGTTGTTGGCAACGCACTTGAGAACCGTTACAGTTCATGTTAAACTACCGGATTATTTAGTGGGTATCAAGTCAGCTATTGAAATTCCTTAAGCAAACTTGGCCAAAAGGGGGAAAGTGATGCTGCCGCCAAGTTTGGCTATTTTTAGCCAACTGTTGCTTGCTGACCGTGGCCTGTTGCTGCTGTGTTGTTGTCGCTGTTGTCGCTGTTGTTGTTGCTGTTGCAGCAATTAAAATACAGACTCCTTAGTCAATCAGTGGATATGGATATATAATATACGACTACGAGTATTGCTCATATATCAATGAGATCAGCATCATTGTTATTGGCAGCAGCTGAGGAAATAATAAAACAAACGCTGTCGACGTCTGTCGATAATGTGAAGAATTAATTTGCACATAAATTAACTTTTAGCCAAGTAATTAATCCAAACACGCGCATTAACTAAATACTTATTTACTTAATTATAAATTCAAATACAAATTGTTGTTGTTGTTGTTGTTGGTGGATCGCATCATCAAATTTAAATTTTACACAACCAAAGTTGGCATCTGTGAACTGCACCAATTTCACAATGTTGCAAGTGCAACTGCAACTGCAACTGCAACTGGAATTGCAGCACTGACAACTGACATCATCGTCTCAGCGATTTGATTTAATTGAATTCCAGCAGCGCATCTTTTATCTAATAAATACTTGTAAAATGCAAACAATCGATGCGCATTGTTCAACTGCAAATTGTTGCCTATTGCCGCCAAATGAGGCATGATCGAAGTCTGTCCTCTGGACCTCACATACACCACAGCACACCACACCAGACCACACCAGACCACATCGTAAACAGCGCAAGATTGGAAATTGAAAATTGATTTCCAAACAAACTGAGTTGCGTGTGAAAAAGGCGTGAGAAACGCAATTACGAGCTATTTTCAATTACCACGCAGCGTCTGCTAAATGGATGTGCCAGCAGGTGGCATGCCTCTTAGCCAAGCCAAACCAAACCAAGCCGGGACGAGACGAGACGAGACAAGACGAGCCAAGCCGAGACGAGACGAGACGAGCTGATGCCAATAATCATCGATCACCATTGAAAAACAAAACCAACTGAAAGAAGCCTACTCCAAACGAGAGTTTGGATTACCCTGGGAGACTACCCTGTAAACTGCACAGAGATTAAATAAAATTGGAAATTTGAAAATTGTGCATTGCAGGGTATGAAAAACCACATTTCGAAAATGATTCGCAAGTGGAGAAGAATTGCTCGAGTTTCGTTTTTCAGAGTTTCGTTTTCTATCAGTGGTCAGTGGGTTTATTATTGATGAGGATGGAAATGGAAATGGGAATGGAGATGGAGATGGAGATGGGTTTGGGTTGGGTTGAGGAGTGGGGAGTGTGGAGTGTGGAGCACAGCATTTGGACCGGCTGGCCAGCTGAATTGTGTCTAAGACACGCTGGCCAAAAAGAGATGCAGATGGAGTTGGAGTTGGAGATGGAGATGGAGATAGCGATAGAGGTGGCGTTGAAAGACAGACATCCAGCAACTAGCCTGATTGCATGTTGCGTGTGTGTTGTGTATGGGTGTGGGTGTGTCTACTCTGAGTGTGTGTGTGTGTGTGTGTGTGTGTGTGTGTGTGTGTGTGTGTGTGTCTGTTTCTGTTGCTACTTACAATAAGTTGGCACAGTCTTTGGTAAACAGAGAGTCACTGACATGAACTGATTTATGTATATGTGTGTGCGGTATGTGTGTGGTGTGTGTGTGTGTGTGGTGTGTGTGTGGTGTGTGTGTGTGTGTGTAACTCTGAAATGCGCACGCAGACGCGTGCCGAATTCATAAAAACGCATTCGAATCGATTTACATTTAGTCGCACATAGGCCAGCCAAAAACCGGCTGAACGTCGAACGAGGCACGAAATTGAGCTCAAACAAAATTAAAAGGTAGCAACCAACCACAACAGCAACAACCACAACAGCAACAACAGCAACAACAGCAACAACAACAGCAACAACAACAGCAACAACAACAACAACAACAACAAACCACAGCAATCGCCATCGCGTAGAGGCCAAAAATCAAACAATGCTGCGAATCGCGTGCAAGAACCAATCAGGAATAAAAACATTAGCCTTAAGTCGACTAATGGATGCCCTGCAGCAGCAGCAGCTCCATTGTGTGCATCTTAAGCCCTCCCACTCCGCCCTGGGAGAGAGGAGGCAGCAGCTTATATCTGATATATGAAGCAGTATCGGAATCAGAAGAAATGCATCGAAATTCTTTTGTATACAAATTATGAAAATATTCCCCCAAGTTGAGTGAAGAAGTCGACATGGCTAAGAAATGTGTTAGGGCAACTTTTGGCAGTTGCTTGGCTCATATTGTTATTGTTTTCGACTTTTTATCTGCGTGGCTTTCCACAATACACACACACACACACACACACACACACTACACACACACACACACACGTTTGAAATTCGTAAGCGTAAAAATGTTGTGGCATCAAATTTGTTGTTGATTGTTGCTTGTTGTTGTTGATTGTTGTTGTTGTTGTTGTTGTTGCTGATTGCTTTGCATGTGCTTTTCATTTTGGCTCCTGCCTCACTTCATTCATGCAGCCAAAATAAAATTCGAATTTCGTTTGTGGCAAGCAAGTGCGAAGCAACTGGAAGAGGTCATGGCTGGAGATGACCCCCCGCCACCAGCCACCAGCCACCAGCCCGAATAGGTTGTCTCTAAGAACCTGAAGCTGCCTCAATCTGTTGCCAGTTGCCAGTTGTATTAACAGAACCAATACCACCAGCAGCAGCAGCAGCACATCTCCACTCGCTGTTATATTTACAAAACACTCCGAAGACAGCAGCGTTTGTTTACTTTTCCAAAACGAAATGAATCTCTCGTCACCCAGTTAGCCCGGCACAGGTGTCTGCCTGCCTGCCTGTAAAGTGTATCTTTGTATCTTTCCATAATATAATTACTATAACATTTTTAAAGCACTTTGCCATTTTACCCATCCCCCCCTACCCCTCTCAATTTGTTTATGTTTTTCACTTAACAGTTTTTAATTTGCGCATTATTCGACAAGTCTGTGGAAAACTATTTGCAAAGCAGCCAAAACGCAATTACAAATTTCAAAATATTTCCCATTCACTCACTTGAATTATATTCATATATATATATATATATGTGTGTGTGGATGATCTAAGGTGTTAATTCGAGCAGCAGCTTGGTGTATCCAATGAGTGCAAGGTCGATTTATGTCGCAGTATCTTGTTTTTTTTTTTTAGTTTTTCTTCAATTTGTATCTCAAGCCGAACTTGCTTGAAAACATTTTACACAATGCACCAAAATAATCAACAACAAAAATAATAAATAAAGAACACACACACAGTGACAAAAAAAAAAAACAATAACAATAATAATAAACACAAAAAGTAACCGTTTTGTAAATGCTTTTTTTTTGGCTCGAAAATGTTTTTGAAAATGCTTGTTTGGGGCGTTGTGTGACTTGTTTGGCTGGAGATCTGAATGCAGACTGAGTAGAAAATACACAAAATTTTCGTATCAACTAATAGACATACAAATCGTCGAGAAGACGTCGACGTCGACGCTGCTGCCGACGCTGCTGTCGACGCTGCTGCCGATGCCGACGTCGACGGCGACGACGACGACGACGGTGACGAGCAAGCAAGAAACCAAAACATTCGCCGAGAGCGGAAAAATAAATAAAGAACTATACGGAGAGACGGAGAGAGAGAGAGAGAGCGAGAGAGCGTGAGAGAGAGAGAGAGAGAGAGAGAGTGGAACAGAGCCAGAGAGAGAAAGAGAGAAACAGAGAGAGAGAGAGAGAGAGAGCGAGAAAGAGCACATGCAAGTTGAAATTGCAGACAAACTGAGCAGGCGACAGATGGATGAGCAGCCGGGTCAAAGTAGAAAAAAAAAAAAGATAAGCTTATGCAACTTGGCTAAGAAGCAGCGGCTGCAACACTGCAACAAGCGCAACAATTTATGGCCACAATATCGGCGATTATATATGATCGTATCCATGCTATATTTAAAAGATGCTTGAAGAACACACGTTGCCATTTGGCGGCAAATCAGTTGCCACTTGTGAAATGCAACGATCCTTGCCACACACACACACACACGCACACACACACACACAGCCAGCATAGCGGAGATAGCGGATTGTGGAACGTGGCCAGGTAGCAACTTGTCGCTTACCTGCGCAATCATTGCAGCCTTGATCCACTCCAACAGCAGCTTGTGCATCTGACGCACACAATTGTTACAGTTACGCACACCAACACAGAGAGGGAGAGAAAGAGAGAGCGAGTGAGAGAGAGAGAGAGAGTGAGAGTGAGAGAGAGCGATCAGCTCGAATGCACGAACGTGCGGCGTCCTTGCATTGTATGCCCAAGTGAATCTGTGGCTGTTATCGCAGCACCAGCAGCAAGGTGAAAAGTATCTGAGAAATGTATCTGTATCTGTATCTGTATCTGTATCTGTATCTGTATCTGTATCTGTATCTGTTTCTGTATCTGTATCTGTATCTGTATCTTGGCCATGTGTGCGCACACTGATAGCTGGCAAACAAGAAAATTGCACCTTGATACGATTAGCTGCCATGAAATGTACTTGATCTGGCCAATCTGGTATTATTGTCGCCATGCCTCCCAATAGATAAGCCAACATCATCTTCCCAATCAGCTGAAACACACGGAACTGCATACCGCCCTTAAGGGGCAATCGATAACAGATCGTCGATCGGAATGTCAAATCATATATATATATATATATATATATACATATATCTATCTATCGTTCTGCCTCGCTGTGTTACATTTAACGATAACTTATCCAGAATGTTGGCCAATAACTATTGTTCCAGATAGTGGGCTGTCTGAGCCAGATTAGATGAGCGTTGCAAGCAGCAATTTCTTGTTGATTGTCTTCACCTCCGACTATCTCAAATGCATGCAGAAGTGTTGAGGCCAGAACATCGCTTAGTTGGGCTTTTCCGGTTGCTTATCAGCTGATAAGGCAACAACGCTCTGTTATCGCTGCTTACAGGTGTATCTGATAGATACATATATACATATGCCATGTATTTGTATCTAAATGCGTACGAGATACCTTCGCATAGCATAGGTCAGTGCTCAAATATGGGCCCTACTCTCCCCCAACCTCTGCTCCATATCTCGACTGGCAGGGCCGGGCTCCGAGGCTTATCTCGATCCGATTCTGCAACCGATTCAATTTGAAGGTCTTCGGCACAAGCTGCGTCGCTTCGCTGTTTGCAATTCAATTAACACTCTCAATGCCAGACGCCGCTTATTGTTGTCATTGCTGTTGTTGTTGTTGTTGTTGTTGTTGTGGTTGTTCGCTACAATTGCAAGATCAGCAACAGCAGCAGCAGCAGCAAACAGTCAACTGACAAATGACAACAAGCAGCAGCCAACAACCCGTGTTTAGTTTAGCTGCAGCTCGTCTCTGTTTGCATATAAGTATCTGCCACAAATGGCTAGCTTGGGTGCACATAAATCGGCGGGCTTTATGATCGCCGCTGTTGCTGTTGTTGCTGTTGTTGTTGCTATTGTTGTTGTTGCTGTTGTTGCTATTGTTGTTGTTGCTGTTGTTGCTGCTTTGTTTAACGCTCACGGGCGTCTGTGGTTTATCAAAGTGTTAGACAGCCGCGACGCTGCTGCTGCTGCTGCTGCTGTTGCTGCTGCTGCTGCTGCTGCTGCTGTTGCTGCTGCTGCTGTTGCTGCTGCTGCTGTTGCTGCTGCTGCTGCAGTTGTTGCTGGTCATTGTCTGGCCAAATTCTAAAGATAGACAAACAAAAAACAACGACAAGCATAACAAAAACATCAAGTGCATGTGAAACAAACTTTACACATGCCGATGCATGTGTGTGTGTGTGTGTGTGTGTGTGTGTGTGTGTGTGTGTGTGTGTGTGCCACTGAGACTACCTCACAAATGGATAGCGTCTAATTGCATGCAACAGAGCACTGAGAGTGGGCAACCCTCTGAGGGCCGACCGATAAGCATCGATAAGGTCGACTGGAGACACATAAATTTTCTTAGGCTACTGCCAGACAGCTAGACAGAGAAAGACACAAACACAATTGTTAGAGTGAGATAGAGACATAGACAGAGATGGAGGAACAGTAGTCAACTTAACTTGATAAGTTTGGCGTCCATCAATTGGGGACGCTAACAAATGGTCCTCGCCCCAAATGCATTTTTGGGGGCCAATCTAAGACCAGTAGCTGAACATAATATGTCGTATGTATGTATATATATATATATATATATTGTATATGTATATGTATATATTTATGTATGTACTCGTTTAACAAGCAACTCTTGACTGGCATTCAGCAAGAGGCATAATTGTATTTATACGCACTTTACGACCAACCCAGTCAACCCCTCCCCTCCCCCCTTTTCCCCTTCCACCATCACCTCCTCCATTCATAGCAATATCATTGAAAACTTAAGAGTGTCTTTGTGGAGGAAACAAGAAGCAGTAAAAGGCACATCTTATACCCTGCCAGAGGGTATATCAATTGGATCAGTGGGGAAAGAACGACTCGGAACAACTCACTTTTCCAAATGAATAATAACATTTGCAGGGTATCTCACCGTCGGCTATCGAGTCTCACTTGTTTTTATGAGTACAGTTAATGCTTAGTAGAGGAACAGAATGACCAGAACTGAATTGTTGTCCGGGTTGTATGGGTTATGTGGGTTATTTGTGGACAAGGGGCCAGTTGCACGGGGGAGGAGGAAGAGGATTCGATATTTGTTGGCCAACAGACAGCGTGTGACGGGGGAGAGGCGAACATAAAATGCCCGACCAATTAGTAGATTTAGTAATCATAAAAAGCAAACACACACAAAGTCGTAAATTGAAATGTTCATATTGTCAACTTTTTGGCAACATGCGGTTTTTGCGGCCTTCCCCAAAAACCGGAACTAAAACTGAAACTGAAACTGAAATTGGGACTGGAACTGGATGTGGATGTGGATGTTAAACTAGCAAAGGCGCAGAGAGAAAAAGAAAACAGATTGTGTTTTTGGGTCTCTCCCGGTTCCGGCCTTGGGGCCAAACCAAACACCTACTTAAAATGTATGCCAACAAATGTTGCCCCGTCTCCAACCCCCTTCGGCAACACTCCATCTGTTGGCAACCAATCCACCCTCCACAAAACCCACAAAACAGATAAATGTAAAATAATAAAACAAAAAACCCAGACCCGCACCACATTTGTGAGCGGTGTTTGCCAATGCCAACGTGCCCCCTTCGTGTTGCCCCCTAATGCAGCCCTCATCATCTGGCCAGGGCTGCATAACAATCAATTGAAATTAGCTAATTAAAATAAGCAGCGATTGCATTGATGAAATGCATTCCGAACTATCGAAAATTAAATCAAATACAATTTCATGTTTTTTGAAATTCTATTTTGTATTCAAACCACGTGGTTGTTGTTTGTTGTTGTTGCTGTTTGTTGTTGTTTGTTGTTGTTTGTTGTTGTTGCTGTTTGTTGTTGTTTGTTGCCTAAAATTCCATTTAGCAGTTTTGTCAATTGTTTTTAGTTGTTGTTTATGTAATTTTCGCAACGAATGCGCACTTAAAACGCAAGCACTCAAAACACACAAGTTCGTGACAAATTGAAAAAAAATATAAAAAAAACGTAAAAAAAAAATATAAAAAAAACGTAAAAAAAATATAATCAAACGAAAAAAAAAAAAAAGAGAAAACAATTGTTTATCATTTACTCGACTTGTGTTTGTTGCTGGCTGGCGTTATTTATTTATTTATTTATTTTTATTTTTCTTTTTCTTTTTATGAAATTTTGTACGCAGAATTCAAGGCCAAACCTTCATTTGTGCTACTTTTGATGTGTGAGTTTTTTTTTATTTATTTGTTTTTTTTTTTTGTTTTTTTTTTTTATTTTTATATTTTGATATTTGTTGTTGTTGTTGTTGTTGTGTTTTGTGGGCGGCGTGTAATCATTGCAAAATTGCCAAAAATACACGATGAAATGTTGAAATCGATTTTCTGATTTGAGACCTTAGCAACGAATTTGGATTGAGTGGAAGAATCCACATGTGTCTCAATTTCTGTGGCAAGATTTCTATTTGCTCAGCATGTGAAAGTTGCGCACTACAATTAACTGATAGGGTGCTTCACACTCGCACAAGTATTCATGAGTGTCGACTCGAGTGGATAAGTAAACAAACAGAACAAAAAAAAAAAATAAGAAAAAACAAAACAAAACAATAAAAAAACTGTATCTATTTGACGAAACAATCGAAAACAATCGACAACAAAAGTTATGAGTACTTTTTAGACCGATGCCAATCATAGAATTTTGCGAGAATTTAAGAATTGAACTAAGCAACCCCAACAAACCAATGTTTGTTTTGTTTATTTGTCACTTTAATCGGTCCACCTGACAACAACCAGCTCAAACTCAACACAAACTGATCACAATTGATATTCTGACTAGAGATTATCAAAATCAACCCAATCTGCAGAGGAGATGATTCAAGCTAAGAGCTATAGATACTTTCATTCCCTACCAATTGGGAGATCTATGATAACTGTGCATATGTTATGTGTGTAATGTGGTAAATATGAAAATAGCATTATATGATGCAGAAGTTGATCAATGTTGCTTCCAGGTGTAGCCATTCCTGATTGGACAGATAAATCTTTAAGATTGTGTCTTTATTGTTATCGGATATAACAACGATAATTTCGAAACGCGAAATGTTATCGATGCAAATAAATAAACAACTGTATCATGTAATCAATTCAGAGTCCTCCATTTCTATAATTAAAAACTCAATTCTTAATGTCTCAAGAATGTCTGTGGATCTTAATTATTTTCTTACTAATTATTTTTGGTCTGATTGGGTTTTTCTGGGTTTTCCCCAATTAATGCAACAAATGTTGGATCATTTTGTTTTCTACCCCCAGAAAACTAAGAAATCTTAAAATCTTTTAAATCTTTTAATATTTTAGCATTTTTTAATTTATTTATAATTTTAATTTTATTCAATTTTTGTATTTTTGGTGACGATTTACTTTAGTTGATAATAAATAAATAAATAAATAAATATAAAATTTTAAGTCTGTAACTTTTGCAGTTTATGAGACACACGGATTTATCCAAGTCGACTGATCACGAATATATATAAAAAATATATAGTTTTGCATTTTTCATTGTAAATATTTAACACAATTGAAAAATGTACATTTGTGACTTGCAACGAAAGCAAATGCAAAATAATCAGCAGTTGTGGCAAGCATAAAATTCAGCAAATAAGAATGAATTCCAATTTGCAACAAGAGTGTGAAAATGCGGCAATGTACAGTTAAAGCTGCCAGGCTGCCATTTGGGCCCCAATTGCCATTGTGGCTTATGCAACTCATTTTGAATGATACAATGAATTGTTTGGCAAATCAATTTGCATATTGCGCGACGCATTTTGCGGACACTCTATCTCTCTATGTGTGTGTGTGTGTGTGTGATGCCCTAGAGTGCAGAACACACATACACACACACACACACACTCATACACACATGGGAACACACTCGGGGAAATGACGATTCACAAAATATACATTTTTGTGTTCACACTCAATTAATGCCAATTGACTGCAAAATTGCAAACACCTTTGACACGTTTTCATTTGCCATGTGAAACAAATGGAAATGTGCCACAGATTCAAGTGTGTGTGTGTGTGTGTGTGTGTCAATTTGCTATTGAGCACATTTGACAGAATGGCACTCGCTGTATTTGTAGTTAGTTAGTTTTGTTGCTGCCACAGGCAGAGGCGAGGCAGTAGTTGAATGTAAAGTAAATCAATAAATAAATTGCCACATGCAAAATTCATGAGATAGCTGACAATACGCAACAACAACAACAACAACAACAGCAATAATAACAACAACAACAACAACAACTATATCAATAACCCAGCAGCCACAGCAAATTATTGACATTTTGAATGCAATTGAACTTTTACGCATAAATTTACTAAAAATGTTGGCGAAAAAATAAAAAAAAAAAAAGAAAATAAATAAAAAATAAAACAATTTAAATGATCTCGCATCGGATTCGGGTTCGGGTGCGGGTTCGGGTTCGGGTTCGGGGGCAACGGAGTCAAATTGAATTAAATGTAGCTGCTTAATTGATAAATAATTGTTATTGTTATTACACTGAATGGATCCACTTGGAACCAGGCCAGGCCTAAACTACAAACCAAAACAAAAAGACACAAATATTTTCTTGTTGCAAATTTCCCATTTGTGCGAATGGGAAAATGTGACTAAATAAATTTATAATAAAATATATCTAAATATTATCAATATTTTCTAGTATCATTTGGACTTATAGATATACCGAGTCACAACTGAATCCAACTTGGCCAACTTGTGCAGATTACCAAATATTCAAATGAGTGGATTTGTAATCGTTGCAAAGTTTCGCTAACTCGCAACTTGTCGCACTTCCGCTGTGATTGTCTTTTTCTTCTTCTTCTTCTTCTGCTTCTGCTTCTGCTTCTTCTTCTGCTTCGTCTTCTTCTTCTGTTGCTGTTTGCACATTCACATTCTGCTTGAATTTGTGACATGCAAATCAATTATGATGTGGTAATTACAAAATCATTTAAACTTGTCACAGATTTCTGTGATCTCTGTGTGTGTGTGTGTGTGTGGCACAATCTGCACTCCAGTGGCAAGCATGAAGAGGAAGAGCAACTGTTGAGGCAGTGGCTGCTGCCAGAGGGGCTTCAATGATCTGTGCAACTGGTCTGTTATCGCTGGCCACTGCTTGAACTGTTGCGCTATTCCGCTTCCGGGTGCGGAGTTTGCTCCGAGCTCTGAAAATGTTGAAGCCACCTTCGTCGAGGTTAAGAATAACTGCGTGTTTGGCATAAATGTTGTGCTGGCTACAAGCAATTAGGCATGCAGCACTGGCACATCCAATTAAATGCAAATGCAAATGCAAATCCAAATCCAAACCTATCCCCCAATCCCCCCATCCCCCTCCTCAGCCATTCCATGCATTAAGGTTGAGGTTGAGGTTGAGCTCGAGTTGAGCTGTGGTTGGTTAACCCCGTTAGTGCCACAATTTTGACAGCACAGCAAACTGGAGCTGGAAGCGGAAAGTTGCGAGTCGACGCTACACTTAAAATTCATTATGTGTTTCTCAGAGTGTTGTTGTTGTTGTTGTTGTTGTTGTTGTTGTAAGCGATTTAATTTTAATTAAAATTATATGAACGCAATTGAAATGTTATTGAACCAATTGAACAGCGTCGAATCATTAATTTGGATCTTGTAATATTTATTGCAATGCACAGCAGCAACAACAACTGTCAACAGCAACAACAACAGCAGCAACAACAACAGCAACAACAACAACGACAATATTGACAATATTTATGCACACCGAAATATTTCGAGGCAGTCTCGTTATTTATGGCAATTGTGATAAAGAAACAGTCGCGTCGTGGAAAATCGCTGCCCAGCGCTGAAATGCATTTCCAGCAGAATCGGGCACGTAAACGTAAACGTAAAACGTAAACAGTTGTGTTTAATCAACTAAAACAGCAGTGCGAAAAAAATACAACAAAAAACACACACACACACACACACACATATATATATATATATATATATATGTATTTATATATTTAAAACAAAATAAAATTAAATGCTTACGCAATTCAATCAAAAGGGAAGCTTACCCATTCACAATCAGCACTTAACCACAACACACACACCCCCCCCCATTCCCCCTCCCCCCTTGACCAACCCCACTATTTTAGCCTGGAAGCGATGAGCTATGTCAACTGCAACTGCAACTGCAATTTTTATGCAATTTATGGCTCGAAAATTATCAGCACAAAATACGCGAGCCCAACAAATTAATAATAATCAAAAAAATATGTGTATATATATATTTTTAATATATATATATATGTTTTTTATTTTTGTATATATGTGTATTTATGTGTACTCACCCCAAGGCAGGCGACATAAATGTCAAACAGGAAAACAGGAATAACAAATGCAGCGCCAACAGTTTTTAATATTATTATTTTTTTACTCCTGAGCTTGTGATATGTGGATGACGAGATCCTGGCACAGGATGTGAATGCTCCTCGCTCCCCTCCCTCTCTGCCTTCAGTTCGGGCTCTGCTGCAACAATAAGAATAGTAAATTAAATAAAGTTACTTTAGATATTCGAAAAAAAAAAAAAAAAAACAAAAACAAAAAAAATAAAAATAAATAGAGTAAGCTGAGAATTAATATTCAATATTGGATTAAGTCAGAGCGTCAAACTTAATTAAAGTACGTTTTTTTTATTGTTTAAGATTTATTTAAAATTGAAATAAACTCTTTGATCGGATTCATTCAAAGCATTCATTCAGCTGATGATTTGTGGCAAGCTTTTGGCGTAAGCTGATGTTTAAATGAACATGAAGCATTTCTCTGAATGCGTGCAACACACACAAAATGAGGCAGGAAGCTTCAAACGCAAAGGCGCAAATGTTATGTTGATTGTTGCTGGGAGGAAGTGGCAATTGTGGCAAGTGGGCGTTTGGCCTATCAAGATAACCCTTTGGCACAAGACCTTGAGTCGACAATTCCAGACACACATTTACATTATTTTTTTGTTGTTGTTTTTTTTACATTAAATTCAAGTTGAGTACAACAACAACAACAACAACAAGAACAACAACAACGAGAACGACAAATTCGAGCGGTGATTAAAGTTGTTTATTCAGTATTACAAAGTATTCTGCGGGCTATCTGAGAATGATTTATTTTTTAGATTCGACTCTGTGCTGAAAGTCCAGCTCGCAATTGGAGACCTTGAATAGAGCTTTAAGCTCTGGCTCTCGTTTCCATTCGCCGCTTGCCGCCTGCCGCTTGCCGCTTGCCGCCTGCCGCATGCCGCTTGCCATTCGTCATTTGACATTTGACATTTGGTGGAAAATTTCACCCATGTGCTGGACGCAATGTTATTTTTCCATTCCAATGTAACAAATCCAGTTATTTGTTGAATTTGACAGTTTAATTGTACGCCTCGATGAGCCTTTGCCTGGGGATCGATACCGAATACCCAACCACCCCTCACCCCCTTCGACCACTGATGGAAAACACCCTCCCACCCACATCGCATCATACGCAATGTTTTTCTTTTTTTTTTCTTTTTTTTTTGTCTATTTCAATCTGTGATGTGCGTTGCTTTGTTTTCTTTTGGATGCTGTTGATTTGAAAATCAAACAGGTTTTGGCCAATTCAAGTTGTACAACATGTTCGGGCCGCAGGCAAGAAACATTTTGACCAATTCGTAAGGGACGCCTGCACACAAAAAGGGGTTCGTTTGCGAAACAGCAGCGAATTGCAATCAAATTGTGTTTTATTGTGGAAACATTGAAACAATAAAAGTAAAATTTGCATTGAAACGACAAATTTTCTGTGTGTCGTCAATGAGTGGACACCAGATTTTCAGGTTCCTCATTGTGATGGGGGATGGGAAGGGTTAGAGTTGTGGGCCACATTGGTGAAAACTTGTAGCAAGCACTCAACAAGATACGGCGCTATAAAAACAGCAAAGCGCAAATCAAGAAAGATAATAAAAATTGAACAATAAAAGAGAAAAACAAAAAAAAAAACAACAAGCCAAAAACAACAACAACAACAACAGTAACAGTAACACCAGCAGCAGCAGCAGCAGCAGCAAGCAACAACAAGCTAAAAATGCCGTCAAATGCCAAAAACACGTTTAAATGTCAAAATGTAATTCCGCAACAACAACAACAACTGCAACAACAACAACAACTGCAACAGCTGCAGTCGATGAGGCGCCGCTAAAGCAACAAAAATCAAATTAGCGCCAAGAAATGTCGCCGCTGCCCAGCGCTGACATCGTCGTCGACGTCAACGTCAACGTCAACGTCTGCGTCAGCGTCAGCTTCCAGTTCCAGACTCTTGCAATCATCTTTCGTTTGTGTCGTCTTCTTATTAATTTTTCGGCATTTTTGGCGTCTCTTTTTTATTGCCGTTCATAATTTGCGCTTATGCATAAATAAAAAAAAGAAAAATATATAAAAAAAAGTAAAACACCAAAAGACAACAACAACAACAAAATAAACATGTTTAAATTAAACGCAAAATGTTGTACTTGTTTTCTACTGCTGGCAATAAACCCACAACACGCCAACAACAACAACAACAAAAACAACAAAAACAACAACAAAAACAACAACAACCAAAAACAACAACAACCAAAAACAACCAACAAGCAGCAAGCAGCAGCAGGCAGTAATCAAAAATAAAAAATAAATGATTATTATATCATTATAGCCAAGTGCGTTAACGTTTATGGGCAATGAAAAACTTTTTAAGCCGGCTGCAATGAAAGGATAACTCAAGTGCGAAACCCTAAAGATTCCAGAGGCATTCATGGCATCCATGGAAGCGTAGCCTGCAAATCAGTCCAATAAATCTCAGTTGCAGTTCATAAAGCACTCAGTATCAAACAAAACAATCCATTTATCAGCCCAGCCGCAGACTTCTCGTATTCCCCAAATGGATTCAGGAGGGAGAGAGAGAGAGAGAGACACAGAGAGAGAGAGAGAGAGGATCATCAACTGTTTACAATTCTCTTGGCTCGATTCTCTGCTGTTTAGCAAAAACTGTTCTCACTTTTGTTCTCGTCATTGTTCTGTTCCCTCCAGCTGTTCTCTAGTAAGTTTCCTCAAGGCTGTTCCCTTAACTGTTCTCAGGTAATTTATAAATTCTAATCTGCTTAGCTGTCTTCAGACTGTACCCAAAACTGTTACAAAAAACAGTTTGCCAGATTGTTCTCGACATTGAAAATCTGTTCTTTCCGACTGTTCCCAAAACTATTTCACAATTTTACGTTTTATTCATAACAGCACTAATTGCTGTTCCCATGACTGTTCTCCAGTCTATTTCTGCTCCTATTCAATGGGAAGAGTTGTCTGCAATCAATATTATCAACGGACATAGGGAGATATAGTTATAAAGCTATAAATCTGTATATATATATACATATATATATATACATATATATATATATGTATGTATATATTTTTTTATTTTACATAGCTTTGGCTTTGTAAAAAGTCGCACAGTGGCGCAGTTGTTGTAATCTACATGACAGCATGACATATAGCCCAGTCCGCCCCCTTGCCACTCCCACGACGCCAGCTGCCCCCTGGAGGGGCCGTTGCACGATCAGATGGAGGTCATTGTTCTCCCCGGTAGCGAATGCATTTTATTTGATTTGTTTTTTGCGACTTGTAAAGCGGTTTGTTTTCGATTTCGATTAGACAAAGTTGGCATAAGATTGCACTTGCTCTCTCACTCGCACTCTATCTCTCTCTCTCTCGTTTCCACACTGACTATTTTTCTATATCTCCCTCTTTCTGTCTCTATCTCTCGCTCACCCAGTGCCTTTTTGATGTCATTAAACTTTCTATGGCTCTGCTTATCACAATTACTGCTGCTGCTGCTGCAGCTGCTGCTGCTGCTGTTGGTGCTGTTGCTGCCGTGTGTCTTGTTTGCGGGCAACATGTTGCAGTTGTGGCTGGTGGGGCTGCCGCTAACAGCCTCGCTCATTAGTTCAATGATTTCGAATGTGGAGCAACAACAATGCTGCTCATCCATCTATTGCTGTGGCCGGTATTGATTTATCTGCCATCTCACGTTCCAATACACGACGACAACACAAATAGCAACAGAAGGGTTGCCGTCGCCTGCTGATCGTGATCGGTCGTCGGATTGCTTTGCTCCGATCCATTGGCATTGTTCGTTCAGTTCAGTTGGCAACATCACCAGCGTCATCCTCATCCTCATCCTCATCGTCAACCAGCCAGCGTCATCGCCATCGTCATCGTCAACTTCATCTCCTCATCGTCTGCGTCAGTGTCAGCATCAGAGTCATCGTTATCGTCTTTGTCTTCGTCTTCGTCATGCTCATCATCGTCGTCATCGCCTAATGCCATTGCATTTTCAATTGAATTGCTTGAACCACAAATTCATTGACAGCACACAACGTTAACATTGTTGCTATTAGTTGCTGCTGTGGCTGTTTTCCTTGTTGTTGCTGCTGTTGCTGCTGCTGCTGGCTGAGCCAGAGGCATCAGCAACATGTCAGCGACGGTCACACGGCCAATCGACCATTCAGCAAAGAGGGCGCCATCAGTTCATGAGAAACGGCTGCAGAAGATGCCACACAGCAAGCAGCCAGCAGCAGCCAGCAGCAGCAGCAGCAACACCAAGAACAACAACAGCAGCTGCAGCTGCAGCAGCAACTTTGGCCCCGCTGCAATCGCTGGCATTGGTGTGGGCGATGGCTGATGAAGAATAAAGCAAAGGGTGGCAGTGATAGTCGCCACAGTTAGCGGCACACTATAAAAACGTACTCGATGCAGAAGGCGCTTGATTGCTTCTTGCTTCTTGCTTGTTGCGCGTTGCTTGTTGCGCGTTGCTTGTTTGCTTACATTTTGCTGTCGCAACCAATTTTAATACATTTCTCACATAATTCGACTCTTGGCCCCGCACCAACACACAAGAAAACAATGCAATATGCAGTTTCTGCAGTTGCTAGTTCACAATAGCCCTGGGGCCGAGCATCTGCTTGTTGTTGTTGCTGATGTTGCTGATGTTGCTGATGTTGCTGGTGTTGCTGGTGTTGGTGTTAATTCGTCTTATTCTCTTAGCTGATCATGCGATAAAGCGCTGCAACGAAGCGAAGAATGTGTGTAAAAATGAACACCCATTTGAAGACCCCACATATTTTCACTTGCAAAATCTATTTAATGTGTGTCTGCACATTATATGTACATACATATATACATACATACATGTATGTACATATATATATTTCACATATTCATAGTCAAAGCTATTCCGGTTTATTTTGGGTAATGGGATCATGAAATTATGTTGTTTGTCATGTTGTTGCTGCTGGCGTTGGCTTTTATTCATGTTTTCGCAGTCATAAAATGTTGAAAAAAAAAAAACGACCACACAACGCAACATACTGCATAATAAACAACCCTAACAACAGCAGCACCCGAAAATAACAATGAAAGAAGGCAACAGCAACAACAGCAACAGCAACAACAGCAACAACAGCAACATCAACAACAACAACAGTGCGTATAACGTATAGCGGCAGACACAACAAGGGCAACACCAACAAAATATGATAAAAAGACTAACAACAAAAAATTCCAAAACGTGAATTGTCAACCAAAACATCGCTGGCTACCACAAACAGCTGTAACGGATGCCAGGCGTCCTTGTTGGGGTGCACCTAACCTCAACATTAACAGTGCACGCCAAACCCATGCGCTGCTCCTTCCCCGGGGGCAACAAAGAGTCATAGGTGTTGCTGCTGGCACTAGCATGGCCAACAACACAAACAACAACAACAACAACATCAACAACAACAAGAGCAACAGCAACATCAGCAACAACAACAAGAGCAACAGCAACATCAGCAACAGCGACAAGTGTGGTTGGCAAAAAAACACCCGATTCCATTTTGCGCATAGCAAAAACTGCAATGCACGTTGAGAGTGATCCTTAACCAGCATTGGCTGAACCCTCCCCTACCCCACCAACAACACCACCACCACCACCCCCACCCCCTCGTCCATTGGACTGCCAAACCAAACGAGTACCATTCGCAAGCCGCAACACGCGCTTCTCTGCTCTTGTCCACTCCACTCGGCTCTCATCACATTAGCATTTTTAAAACATATGCTTTCGCACTTGACACACACAAAAAAACACACACACACACACACACACACATACACACATAGATGTGTGCACAGTGGGGCATAAGCCAGTTGCATGTTGCACAAATTTGACGCAGTTCCCCGTCGAAGCGGGAATATTCAAAAATGGTGCATTGAAAAATGTTGATTCATTTAAAAAAAAAGCGAATGTTGCAAGTTGATAAGTAATATTAAATTAATGTAAACTCTTAAAATAAATCTTGGATTTTTATTTATTTTTAATATTTGCATTATTCCCTCTTTTTCTGCCCTCGGCCACCCTCTCCCTCTCCCACTCGTACTTTAAATTTATTATAATATATTTTAAACTCTGTCCCAAACTAGACTGTGTGTGTGTGTGTGTGTGTGTGTGTGTGTTCCCCTTGGCGGCTGCTGACCAATCCGGACCAGGCTCTGGTTGCCATCCACTTGTCTCACTTAACATGCATGAAAATGAAGTGCTTGTCACATTTGCGGTTGACAACGTTTAATTTTCAGTTTATTTTTATGCTATCCCAAATAACAAGCCAACTTGGGCAACTCTGTGTGTGTGTGTGTGTGTGTGTGTGCGTGTGTGCGTGTGTGTGTGTGTGTGTGTGTGTGTGTGTTGGGGGAGGCGTGTCCGGTCGCACATGCAAATGTGGCCAACAGCACAAACAAGAAACGAGTAAATGAAAACACAACAACAACAAAAAAACAAGAATTTAAAATAATTAAATCATTTACCAAAAACAACAGCAGAAGCGACAACAGCAGCAACAACTACAACAACAACTACAGCAGCAACAACAACTACAGCAACAACAACTACAACAACAACAATAAGAACAACAGCAACGAGCGCTGAAATAGAAATGAAAACGGAATGTAAAATGTGTAATAAAGTGTAATAATAATAATAAAAAAAATAAAAATAATAAAAAAAAAAACAACAACAGCAACAATTGTAAGCGGAAGTAGCAACGACGCATTCAGCTGTGACGTCGACTGAGCTTTGGCTTATATCAGCAGCAACAGCAGCAGCAGCAGCAACAAACAGCAGCAACAGCAGCGGAAGAAGGAGGCTTCCCGTGCCCTTTCACTGCAACACCGACGACGACGACTCCGACTCCGACTCCGACTGCGACTGCGATTGCGACTCCGACGACTCTGACTTTGTGGATGCATCATAAAGAAAGACAAACGACGACTGTCGGCTGTGGAGTGTAATGTAAATTACGAGCGGAGGCAAACAAGAACAATAAAAAGTCGCATTGTAATAGCCAATGTTGCTGTTGTTGCCGTTGCCGTTGCTGTTGCTGTTGCAGCTACGGGCATCAAATGAGGCAGCCAAGCGGCCAGACAACCACTGCACCTGTGGGCCAGTTGTGGCAGCCACTGGCTAAATTGACTACAGCGATCGCCAGCGATTAGATGGTCGCCTGCCCCAAACTGTTTACGGCTTCCGCATGCCGCTGCCGCCGTCAGCAACAGCAACAACAGCAACAGCAGCAACAACAACAACAACATCAGCACTGACCACAAAAGCGTAACATGCGCTGCCGCAACAAAATCGCTGCCAGCATTGTCTCTCTCTCTCTCTCTCTCTCTTTCTCTCCCTTTCTCTCTCACCAAGTTCAGCTGCAGGCCCACCCCCGTTCCCAATTATTATTCCCGCTGCGACTTCTGTTTGTCCGTCTCCACGTCCATGTCCGAGTTGCCCCCGTAACGGACGGCGCGACGTTCGTCGACACTTTGACGCATCGCTGCGGACGACGCACCGATGACTCAGTGCGGCACAAGCTGCTTGCGGCATGGCATTTCATGCCTCAATAATTTTGTGGTGCGGGGCAGGGCTTCGGTTGACGGCACAGGCTTAAAAACAAAAAAAATGGTTTATTAAATAGCCCCAAGTTCTACAATGGACAGTTGGAGCCATGCTCTGCCGCTAACGGCGATTCTGACCAATTCAATTTAGCCAGGTCAGGCGGCTCAGGTGGGACAGGTGGGACAGGTGTGGGTGGCTTATTGCTTTAATAACTCCGATGATGCTGTTCGAGAGTATATATATATTTCAGTCATATATAAATAATCTGATAAGTTATCTACTGCTTTTATACACTCCACATCTCTTAAACGATCCCAACGGTTTTGAGCCCAATGCATATTTTAAAGAGATTTCGAGTATTTTTTTCCGATTTGTTTTGCTTGGCATATGATCCGGGAATATCTTGAAATGGCCATAAGGACAACCTGTTTACCCGTTGTTCGTTTCGATACATATTAAAAAATGTATAAAAACAAAAAAGCAGCTTTAAAAAATATTAAAAGTGATCTCTTCGAGCACCTGTTGAAAATAAAAAAGCTGCTTTGCTTTTACATATTTGAAATTACATTATTGATAGCATTGTGGCATTTCTGGCCAAAAACCATTTCGAGTGCTTCCCATTAACAATCAGCAAGTTAGCATTTTGCTGTTTTTGTTTTTCTCTGTCGGTCGGTCGGTCGCTTGCAGCCGGAAACTGAATCTTACACAATTCTTATTCATGAAGTGCAGCTGGGATCGCAGCCATTAAGTAGCTCTGGTGGTGAGAGCAAAAAAATAAGCGAACAGCAAACAGCAAACAGCAAACGGCAAATGGCAAATGGCAAACGGCAAATGGCAAAAACCGATACCAAAACACACTCGCAGATTGGCCGTAACACAAAACAAGAAGCTGAGGTCACTTCTATTGGGTGCGAGGCACGTTCTTTGCATTCCCCAAATGCAAATGGAGAACCAGCCCAGCGACCAGTTGGGCAACTAGAGCAGCTAGAGCAACCTGAGCAACTTATGGCCAATGGGCCCAGCGACTGATTAAAGCCTCTCAGCGAGCACCTTTAGCCCTAAATCAATTGCACAACTGCATCAACGAGAAGCAGGAATGCTGATGGTGATGGTGATGATGGTGGTGGTGGGGGTTGAAGGGATTGAAGGGGTTGAGGGGGTTGAAGGGGTGTAGGGTGCTGAGCAAATTCAACAGAAAAACATGAAAATGAAATCGTTTTTCAAAAGCTGATTTATTTTCACAGTGAATGCGAGCAAGATTATGAATATGAGTGTGAATGTGAGTGTGAGTGTGGGTTTGATTGCGAGTGCGAGTGCGATTGCGATTGCGATTGTGAGTGCGTTGAGTGGCTAATTTGATTTGCGTGCTGTTTGCTGTTTGCTGTCTGCTGTCTGCTGTCTACTGTTTGGTGTTTGGTGTTTGCAACACTTCCTAATGCCCGCTAATGAATTTGTTGACCACGCCACAAGGGTCGGATTCCCGTTTGAACTTTCCGCTGTGACGAATCGGATGTCAACAATTGTTGTTGTTGTTGTTGTTGTTGTCGCATAGGGGCTGCTGATGAGAATTGACTAAGGGAAATGACAGACAGACACACACACACACACACACACAAGTATTTGGGATACTCATAGAACAGATTGAGCTCCCTACTGATAACACCAATGTCATCATCACCATCATTAGCATTATTATGATGCTCATTATCAATAAACACAAATATAAACAAAAGATCTTCACCTTGCCGCGAAAAAGTCAAATTCGGTTAAATTGCTGTAAATCTTTCGAATTATTTCGATTATAGGAAAAGATAATGGGAACATTATTTTTATTAAGCGGCCGTAGAAATTGAGGAACCCAAGCTAAATTTCAAGTCAAGTAAAATAAAATAAAGCTTAACTTTCTTACCAAATTGAATGAATATGGCCAATGTATGTATTTGGATATATTTCCTTATAAGCCACGTACGATACACATGGATAACTGGTAGATAAACACCCTCATTCTGCTCCACGCATCTCTTTCTGACCATTTCTGGTCAACAAAAGTAATTTCGATCCGATGCGGATTGAAATCGAAACTTGCCACTCTGCGCAACTGTTGACTTCTCACACATCTGCATTCGCATCCGCATCCGCATCCGCGTCGGCGTCCGCAAAGAGTGCAGACAAAGCAGAGGCAGAGACAGAAGTTGCAGGCGCAGAGTCGCGCCCGCAATTAGAGAGAAGTCAAGGGTCCATTGAAGCAGATGGTGAGCAGCGATCGCTGGCTGACTGGGCAGACTGGCTGGGTAAAGCCCAAGGATATGGATGGATATGCCCAATAAATAGTTAGCCGCCGAGCGTTGTTATCTGAAATGTTGAACTAACTGCAAATAACCGGATGACGGCGGATAATCCGCCCTCATCTGCTTCTAGCGCCTAATAACGGTGAAATTTAATTGAATTTGCATTTAAAACATGTTTTACATTTGCAAGCAGCAATAAAAGAAACGGGAAAACAACAACGAAAAATCGAGACAAGAATAAATCACACACAACGAAGTCTGAATACCCTTGCAGATATCATTATTGATGTAAATACATTTGTATTTAATTATTAAACAGAACGATTGTGGATAAAGAATATTTGCATATATGTATGTATATACAAGTATACAAATGTGTATAAATGTATATATACTCTATGGGGTCGAAGACGTCTCCTTCGGTGCGTTACGCACTACATGACAAATTCACAATACCCTCTGCAAGGGTATAATCATCATAATAAAGTCATAAAAAAAAACAACTTACGTTTTGCTGCTTTATATCCCAGGCGCAGAGGCAGAAGATGGCATGCGTTCTTCTTCTTGTTGTTGTTGTTGTTGTCAACGCTGCGATTGTTATTGTTGTGGCTTTATATCCGTCGAAATGTTGTTTTTTTTCGTATTGTTGCTGTTGTGTTTGTTGTTGGTGGATTTGGGGTTAATACCGAATTATTGTAAAATAAATTAGCATACAAATAAATATTATATGTGTTTTCGAATTCGTTTGCTCTTTATTTCTTTTTGCTTTTGCTTTGCTTTGCTTTTTCTTTTGCTTTGCTTTTGCTTTTGCTGGTCACAACTTGTTTGATGTTGTTGTTGTTGTTGCTTTCAGAGCGGCGCTCTAAATTTGTTGTTATCACTGTTGTTGTTATTATGGATTTGGCCAGTTTTGGTTTGATTTGTATTTTATCTAAATTTTATTTAGTTGCTTAAAATTTTCTTGTCGCTTGTTGCCTTTCATTTTTTCGTAGTCGTTGCCGTCGTTGCTTTTGTTGCCGTTGTTGTTGTTGTTGGCATTATGACAACTGTTGATTGTTGTTGCTCTTGCATTGCAAGGGGCTCACATGGGACACCAAACAAACACACACACTGTGACACTCGCACACACACACACACATACAAGAATATGTGTGTGTTTATGTAGATAAATCCGTTCACAAAGAAAGATTCGCACACACGAAAAAAAATGAATAGTCACAGTTTACACGAAACTTAAATAGTGCAATATACGAAGCAAAAAACGCACGGACAGTGGTACAAAAACTGTAAATTTAAAGAGAGAGAGAGAGATCATATTTATATATGTATGTGTATTAGCAATATATTGTAAATTAAAATTTATGTCCAAAGCTATGCAAATTAATAATTGTTTGCAAAAAAAAAAAAACCCACGGAAACAATACAATTTTTATGCACTTTTTTGTTGTTGGCAACAAGTAAAAAAAATCTAAAGATTATTATTCTAGCATGCATATATAGAATCGGACATGTGTATATACTATGGTGGACATATATATTGTATGTATATTTATGTACATATATGTAAATCTGTATGTATGTGTGCACAATGTGTAAGATTATAAATTATCTGCGACTGTTGCTGTTGTAACAATAGCAACAACAAAATGCCGCGTGTTTCACAACCCATACATATCTAAGTACATACACACACACACACTTGCACGTACATATGTATGTATGTATGTATGGATAGTATCCGTCTCTATATTGATGTACATATGAATATTAAACATTTTGTTTTATTTTTTGTGCATTATATTTTATTTTATTTCACTCGCTTTTTGTTTCCTTTCACAGATATGCATGTGTTTTATTTTGTTTTGCTTTTGTTTTCGTTTTTGTTGTTGCTTTTGCCATTGCTTGTGGTTATTGGTGGTGTTGTTGTTGTTGTTAGTGCCGTATTTGTCATTTGGTTCGTTACACAGTCCAAATTCAAATCGGAATCGGGTCAAACTAAATCCAAAGCGAAACACACCACCAAAGAGAAATGCAGACGCAGAAACATTTTCGAAATGCGACACATTTTTTGCTAGAATTTGCGCGCCACGAACTATAAAAAACTATATATTTATATTCATATACAAATGTATGTATGTACATATGTATGTATATATAACCAAAAAAAACCATATCGCAACAAAAAAAACGAAAAAAATTGTAAATAAATTAATTAAATAATATGCACGTTTCGGGCGATTTCACATAACTCTGGTATTCGTACATCCCCGATTCTATTACCCAAATTCTCTATGTATGTGTGTGTGTTAGAATATTTTGAATGCTTGGTAATAATTTAGTTTATTTCTTTGTGTTCGTATAACAACAAGTAGAAAACTTTAGAAAACGAAAAAAAAAACTACAAAAATAGAAACAGGAAAACGTCGATCGAAAATAGAAAAACCATCATATAAATTGATCGTATTAGCAACTAGCTCTTGTTGGCACTTGTCACTCTGTTCGTTCGTTGTTCGCTGTTAGCTTTTGGTTTTCATTTCTCATTTTTCATATTTCATATTTCGTTTGTTCGATTCAGCTGTTTAGTGGCTGCTATATGTGTAGTTAGTTAGTTAGTTGCTTGGGAGATGAGCTCCGCTTAGCGAAGACGATCCCGAGATGATGTTCAGCAGAGAGCCGCTGCTCGCACGCACCGTTTACCGTTCACGTTCACAGTTGTTTATGGAATGAGGCTTGGAAATGTGTGTGCGGGCGTCGTGGCCCCGAGTCAGCCGAATCAGTCAGCAGCAGCCAACACACACACACAGAATGAGAGAGAAAGAGTGAGAGAGAGAACAGAGAGAGCCGAGAGAGCGCAGTGCGCCTGCAAAAGAGCGTTGAGAGTCAACAAAAAGAACAACAACAAATGAATCGTGTTGTGCGATCGACGAGTTAACTTCAGTTGTTGCTCATCAGCAGATCTCCCAACAGCGCAAAGAGCGAGTCAGCGTGCGAATGGCAGACAAAGAGAGAGAGAGGTAGCGAGAGAGCGACAAAGAGAGAGAACCAACTGACAAAGAGAGCGACTAAATGGCAGTGTCAGAGTCAATTGCTGTTTCTGTTGTTGTTGTTGTTGTTAATAGTTTTAGTTAATTTCACGATTGCCGGCAATGCAAGTCAAAAGGAATAGCGGGTTACGGGAGAATCTGGGATCTGCAGGACACTGAGCTGATTTAAATGGAGTTTTGTGTTTTATTGCCAACTTACTCCATGCCTGAAGATTATGAAATTATTGTTGAGCTGAGTGTCTTGAGAAATGACAATAGCAATGCGATGATTGCGATAAATAGTTGCAACCTTACTTTATCCTCCTGCATATCGTTCTCACGCCTATCGATAACCACAATTTAAATGAATAAAGCGTAGTTAGACGCAAATATCTTATCGATAACAGTTTGAAATGCAGTTTGATATTCATATTTGGTCTAAATTCGTTTCGGCTGATTTTGCTCTTCTGCTGTGCGTGTGTTCGGCTCGGCTATGCGCATTAGTCGGCCAACAAAATTTGGAAGTGGCAACTGGGAAATGAGAAATGATTATTGGGAATTGGAACCTCAACTGGACTCTTGCTGAGCCGCTCTCGGATGGGTCTGTGACGTATAAGCACACACATACAAGCACCATACTCATACTTACACAGATACATAGATAGTTTCCCCGCATGATTAATGACAGCCGGCAAATGCATTTCTTTGCTTTGTTTGTGCAACTAATTGGGAATTTTACATACAGAGTCAGACACGCATCTTGACTAGGTGTGGGTCTCTATCTATATCTGTATCTGTAGCTGTAGCTGTATCTGTATCTGCTGCTGTGTCTAGGTCTGGGCACAGCAATTTCCATTCACATTTCACGTTCAAGGAGAAATTGAAATTCTTTGGTAAATTTCCAGTGACATTTTCGTAGAAATCGATTTCTATTTTTTCACAATTTTCAATTTTTTCCAAACCAAAGCCGAATGTGTGTATTGTTGTTGAGGCCATTCTCGGATTGGTGTAGGTCAGGTCTGCTTCGGTAAGGTGTGGAGCTAAATATCACAATCGGTGCTGAGCAAGCTGAGTCTCACTAATCCCCTGACACACTATTCAGCATCGGAATCAATCAGTGCAAGGCCAACTGATAATTTCAAATCTCTGCAGGCTCAGAGCAACCACTCAACACTAACGGACAAATGCCCATAGCAGGTGACCATCTTTCATCTTCCATCTGTCATCTCCACAACCTGCACTAAGCTCATCCGCTTACATTAACTTTTTTTGCGCACCACCCACACAA